>JAKEPQ010001015.1:17792500-18392500 GCA_024500445.1 Entomyzon cyanotis
GTGTTTATTAATAACTTAATAAACAAATATTCTGCTATCGTATAAGTGACACCAAATCATAGGATAGGCATTAGAATATTGGGAAAGCACTAGCATACATATAACTAAAAACCTGAAATTTAAGTTTGATGGCTATGGGTTGATATGAGAAATATTCAGTATTGAACATTTCCATTTATTTATAAGACATTTACAAGAGATAACACCTTTGAAGATTGGCATCATTTTAGTTCTGAATTTCTGTAAAGAATCTATTAGAGGTTACACTATTTCTTACTAATTCTTTTTTTCTTCTTCTTTAGGGAAACAACACCCAAACAATTTGAACAGACAAAAGCAGCATCTTAGGTCTAAAAGGAAGATATTAAAGTGTAGCTTTTCTTAATTTACATGTTAACAATTTGCATCTCATTTGAAGATAACTCATAGCCACAGAAAAAAAAAGTCAAACAAAAACTACTTAAGCCAAACAAAAAAGAGTTTTTGAAATAGAGTAACAGCTAATGCTCTCATAACTAAATAAAATCTTTAGAGCCACCTTCAGGAACCTAAGGTGGACAAATTCCATATTTAGGGGAATGTCGCTTGATGCTCCTTGATCGATTAGGGCACGTTAAGCACAAGATGAGCAACAAAAATAGCTGGAATCATATCAGTTTACTGCTGGGAGATGTTTCCCATACTATTTAGAGCGGAGGCAAAACATTAGGTTTCTCTTTTTTTTTTTCAGTGTTGGATTTACTCCATAATTGATATGAAAATCTTTTTAAAAAAATCAAATGAAGATCCAGTGCTTTAACTTCCTGGCAGCACTTAGGTGAGCCTAAATCAAGATGTACTTCAATTCCTGTGATTAGAGAAGCATCACTGGCTTTGGAAAACAGTTGTGCACTGATCATGGGATGCAGATGAGTATCAGGTACAGCAATCCCTTTGAATTGTTCCAAAAATCAAGCTACAAGTCTGTAGTTCAGTGGAGATGTGAAAAAAGACTAGCAAAAATATTTTTTAAAACCCTAACTACTGGTGTTCTTTTCTATCCTTTTGATGCCTATTTGATAGGACAGCAGTACTGAAAACATACATATTTCATCTGTATGCAAAGTTTGGTAATGACTTGTCTTAAACTTCACTACCAACACAATGGATTAGCTTATTGCACATCAAGTACCTTAAAACTTTGCTTTTGGGGTGCTTATGTGAAGTTGTAAAAAATGTACAAGAAAAATTGGCAAAAAGCCATTCAAGCTTTTAAGAGTTAATATTCTTCAAAGTAGAGCAAGCTATAAAATGTTTAATGGTTATAAAGTCTAGCTGTCTTCTGCAGATAGACAATGTCACCAGCATTTGAACGAAAGCAATCTTGGAAATAATACTGGAAATGTGGCTAACAAATCATATCACAAAAATTGAACCTGGAAGTTCTTTCCAGATACAAAATCAATTGCACGGAAAAAATAGAAGGAAAACCACAAATACCTCCCAAATCTTTCCCTTTGTTCTCCCTTTTCTTTTTGTCAAATTTCAAAGTCTACAAATAAAGCTGAATTAAATTAAAGCCACAAATAAAACGTTAAATCCCAGAATAAAGATGCTTCTTTTTCAGTTATGCTTGAAAACAAAACCAAGCATAGTAGATATGATTCCAGTTAATTCATCCCCCACAGTACTATGAAATCATACTAGATTTATCAGTTCACTATATGTCTAAAAACCTTTAACAAAATAAAAAACTTCAGAAGGTCTGTTTTTCATGTGTCAAATTTAATATTCCTTTATGCCCAAGTCCTGAAAAAATGGGGTGTTATACAAGACTGTTAAAATCTGTCCAGTATAATATTTTGATCACATACTTGCATTCAAAAGATTTATGAATTACCATATTTTCCTTGCTCCTGTTGCCACTTCTGGCTTCTGCAATTCGCAAATTAACTTTAGTCCTCTCTGTCAGGCAGCTAGAAATTTGCTCATTACTGGAACAGTAACTCTTTCTTTATATACATCCTTATAAATCTGGTTAAAGCACACCTGCACCTTTCAAACATATTAACTCCATTTAATTTCAATAATGTGTCTTTCAGCCTCCGTTTTTGCCTTTCCTCGCTGTACCTATGCTCTGCTTTGGAATGGTGCCTAACAATGACCTATTGAATCTTTAGCAGCTCTTAAACAGGATTTTTTTTAAATGTCACATTTTGCCAGATGGGTTAGTACTGCCCAGAGTGAATCATCACCATTTACTCTGATATTCACTGTCATCTGACATTTATTACACTTCCAGAATGTAAATTAATGTACTCACCAGTGGACCCAAAGCACAACCTTTAGCAGTACATGCCTGGACTCTGAAGGAATGCAGACTCCAAGGAGCAAGGCCATGAGCATAACAGCTTAGCTGGGATGAATTTTGCAGCAGAACACCATCCATGTACAATCCATAGCTAGTAATAATACCTACAGAACAATGTGAGAAAACTCAGTATCTCAAAACTTGAGAATACAGAAGAAAACTAATACTACAGACATCACGGCAGTAGAAGTAGTATTATTTCAAACTGTTTACAATTACACAGATACTGTCTAGCATGACTGAGCATGCAAAACTCAAAAGAAACACACATTTCCTTCTATAACTGTTGCAAAACTCAAAAGTGGATTGCATCTCTTAAAACACACTATTCCAAAGAATATCCCTTAAAAAACTTGTTTCTGACTAGCAGCTGACATCACCTTGGAATGAGGTAAACTGAGGCAATTCTGTTTCACAGCCTGCTCTGCATATGGCTTTTCAAACAAGACACACAAAACTACCTCACATCTCAACAGCTTTAGACTTAGAGACAAAATCTATAATATAATAGAAATGTGAAAGCACGACTCAGGGCACTACTATAACTAGAATAAATCAGTAACAAGCAACTTTATCACACAAAACACCTGATTGATACTCATTCTTTATGATAATTATCTCAGATTTTTGGCATTTTGTCAACAAAACAAATACTTCATTAATTTGGGGTAGGACTGGGGTCATTGGAAAATTTTACCCACCTTTCTAAATGAAACCACAAAATAGTAATGATTAATGTTTCCCTCTTAATATGCTGTAGAAAAATTCCTGAAGGAAACTACTCCTTGTCTATTCAATCTACAGAAAGAACACATATTTGGAAGCTCAAAACAAACATTAGCAAGATTTTCAGACAGAGGAAAGAATGGTCTTTCCTGTGTAACTGGCTAATACGAAATAAAAAATTGCAAGTGACTGCGTATCTCATTTATAAGGAATTCCAAAACTGTTCTTCCAAACGTGCATGGTAGGATAAAAAACCCTGTAGAGTGTTTGAATTTAATGAACTAAAGACTTAATTTTACAGATTTGCTAAGACTTTGGAAATTGAGCTCACAAAGGAACACTTTTTCTCAGGGCTATTCCTGCATCTTTCTCACTTCTTAATACTCTCCCTTTTTGAAAGTTATTTCAGTGAGAAATCTTAAGGTGAATAACCACAAAATTACAGGATTCATTTGAAGTGATTTTAGTTCAGAGAATGCCCTCTAATCTTTCCATTCTAGGAAACAACTTTTACTGTAAAAATACACCTCAGTTCACTATTCCTTCCCTTAAAACTGGATTTTTTGAAAATACATTGAGGAACATTCAGTTTGAAATTGAAAAAATATTTTCCCTTCTACTAAATGGAGAGCTGCTCTGTAAATAAAAGCATACACACAACTGTTTCAGCTGAGCTCTGAAGAGCTCTACTTCAAAAGATTTATATGTTAAACCAATACAGAGTGGAGTATGGTGAAGTGATTCATAGGCTCCTCAATTCTTTTCTCTTCTAGAAAAGTGAGAGGCTCAACTCAACACAGACAGCACGGATGTGTGTGGGAGGAAGTCCTGGAAAATCTCACACTGTCAATCTTACCACATTTGACAGGCTTCCTAAAGCAAAAATCCCTTGTGGTTCTGTGTCTAGCTGCTTGTGAAGCAGTAACAGTAATGGTTTATATTTGTCCTACATTAAATAAATAAATTTTTTATGTATAGATATATACTTACAAATATTTTATTTATCTCAGAGGAAAAATGTGAATGCTGGCATTAAGGATGTGTTTTATAGGGGAAAAATGCCAAATACTGAGATACTTTAAGTACCTACTATACCTGTAGCACTAATCCCTTTAAAGTAGCATAGAACAGAATCATAGAATATGCTGAGTTGGAAGAGACCCACAAGGATCATCCAAGTGCAACCCCTGGCCCTGCACAGGACATCCCCAAGAGTCACACCATGTGCCTGAGAGCATTGTACAAACACTTCTTGAGCTCTATCAGTCTGGTGCTGTGACCACTGCCCTGGGGAGCTGTTCAGTGCCCAACAACCCTCTGAGGGAAGAACCTTTTCCTGATATCCAACCTCAACCTCTCCTGAGATAGCTTTATGCTATTCCCTTGGATCCTGTAACCAGTCACCAGAGAGCATAGATCAGTGCCTGACAAATCATTATTAATTCCTTTGATACTTATGGCAAAAGCATGAATCATAATGAGATCATTTGGCATTAATGTTCTAAAGAGTTCCTAAAGCCACAGCACTGCAGCATCTACGCTTGAGGAGCAAGAGTGCTGCTCAACACTGAGGTTTTGTTGGTTCTCCCAGTCCTGTCAGAGAACCATCATCTCTAAGGACCTGATCCATTATCTTTTGATTTTACTTCTGCTTTTGCCTTGCAGGACACTGATGGAGAAAACTCCAGTATCAAAAGAAAGAAAGTAAGAAAAGTACATTTCAGAAAAATGTGAAGCCTTTTTTCTAAATTAGGCAATACTTATATTTTAGTAGGGATAAAAAACTTTGCCTCCCTATTTCACCAGTGTAGGTTTCCAAAGCATACAGAAAAAAAGTTCAAAGTTGGCCCAAAGTTAACGAACTTCTTGAGACTTGCTTGATATTGATGAAGTTTACCATGCATAAAATATTGAAGACCATAGGACATTTCTGTGATTTACAAGGCTTCCTGAGCAACACGTGGTCACCATGAAAAGATGCAGTTTCTTCATAATTATTAAGTCTAGGCAGCTAGATCAAATCTTGATTTCGCTGAAGACAAAATATTTTCTATATACAATTATGTTTCACTTTTGAAAAGAAATCCAAGAATGCAAATTAAACTGAAGAAAGCTATAAGTCTTTCTTTTTCTTCCTCCTTTCCCCTCTCTGGGTGAGGCCATATAATATGTCAATGATATTCAAGATACTAGAGAGGTTTTGAATCCAAAGTACTACGAGCACTTTACTCTTCAGGTGAAATCTAGAGGTCAAATCTTAATCAAACATACTTTTACCTACATCAATTTCACTGACTACCAACACCAGTCATTTCTCATAAGCACAAGGATTTGCAGGAACAAGTGCTGGCTTAGTTCACTGAATAATTTTATAAATCAGTTTTCACTATACCTAATACTTCCCATAAAAATTCCACATGGCCTTGGAAGATACAGTCCAGATCAAGACTTGGTTTTATCTATAATGTATACACAAAGTGAAGTTTTTGAGAATTTACCATCTAAGGAAAATTTTCAGTGGTGAAAAAAGGCCATATTTTTGTAAAAGTTTTTTAAAAGACCAGATCTCGAGCTATATGGCAAGATTATAATGGATGTGTTCTGAAGAGCAGATCATTTTTATTAAGATTACTAGAATAATGAAAGGTCAAAACAGAATATCTGATGACACATGATTTCACAAGCCTCTCCATACATTGCCCTCATCTAAATAGTACATAAGCAATACCGACTACCTACCTACACATGTGACAGGTATGTGTAGAGTGGCAGAATCTGGGCTATGTCCGATCAACCATTTTATTGTTGGTTGAAAATAAGACAAAAAAAAATGCCCATATTTCAAATATATCCAACATGCCATCTTTCAAAAGTCTGTTTTCTACTTGGTATATAAATGATATTTCTGAAGCAACTTTCATCAAAGAATTAGGTGCATAATGTCCCATTTTTCTATGAAATAATTTCCACAAAAAAACGTAAATTTGCCTTAAATGCAACAAAAATTGTAGCCCCAAAGTTTGATATCCACATCTGGATAACATGAGCCTAGATGTTCCCTTACCCCAAAGCCTGATTGATTCCCCTCATAGTGCCATCTTTCTGAAGAAGCCATGTAGCCTTTAACCCTGTTTGCCACCTTTGGCCCAAAGGGTAGCATATTAATTCTCCTTAACTTTTTCCTAATTCATGGCAACAGCTGGACCCCATAAATATCATGAGAGCACAGCAAAGTCCATGCTGTCCAAGCTGCTAAGCCTCCTCAGCCCATGGAAAGAAACAGCAGCATCTCTCATGCAGGAGCAGACAAAAGGAGGCAGGAGAGAAAGAAATGGCCCCAGAGATCTAATGAGATGACAACCTATGATATGCAAATCTTTGCAAATCTGAGGTTTCCACCTGAAACAAAGCCAAGTTCAGTATTTTTGAAAAGCGCTACTTAATGCTTGGCAGCCTGAAATGAACCAAGTTTGAACCAATTCAGTTAAAAGTAGGAAACAGTTTCTCTGCTTTTGAAAACAAATGAAAAAAGAAAAATGAAAAGCCAAGAATGCACCAGTAGAACGCTGAAGTAAGAAAATTTTAGGGAAGGTACCCTCTGCTGGTCTTTCTCAAGTTTTAGTCTTCTCGACTGTGATATTTTTCAGCCTCTTACACAGTTTTAAAACACTGACACAAAAGGAGATAATAAATGACCTGGCCACAAGGCAGCCCAAAAGATGTGTTGAGAATGGGCAAAACAAAGTCACTGAACAATGAAAACCTTCCTGATAAAGCACTTACTCAGTCAAAAGTTTTAGAGCTTATTCGCAGTTGGTGGTTTTTAAATTCTTTTTAAGGGGAAAAGGATGGAAACAGAAAATTGGAGAATGAGAAAACGTTATTAGATAAATTATATAATCATTTAGGGTGGAAAAGACCTTGAAGATCATTGAGCCCAACTGTTAACCCAGCACTGCCAAATTCACTATGAAACCATGTCCCAAAGTGCCACAGCTATGCATCTTGTAAATACCTTCAGGCATGGTGACTCAACCACTTCCCTGGGCAGCCTGTCCCAGTGCTTTGGAATCCTTTATGGGAAGAAATTTTTTCTTACACACAATCTAAACCTCCCTGGCACAACTTGAGGCCATTTCCCCTTCCTTTTAAAGAAAGCGTGTGGAAATCGATTTATTAAATGATAGGTCTTTCTCCTGTGTTGTTGATATGCATGTAAAAATATATATGGATATTTATTTTTATATTTATTTGATTAGTTAAATCACTCTATAAACTGTTTCGATTTTTTTCTACAATACAAGGATAACATGATCAGATCCTGAGACAAACTATAAAAAAAGCCTATTTCAGTGAAAATTATTCTGACTTTAACACTGAGCCACATACATAAACTTCTTCCCCATTTTCTCTCCTCTCATCCCTTGCCCTTCCCCTTTCTCCTGCCTCCTTGCCTTTGCCACATATGCTGATTTTAGAAACAGATTAGAGATTTTGTAATGGGCTAGGAGGCAAAATCTTCCACAATGACTTCCATACAAAGAACCATAAATTATCAAATACATTATTTAATAGATGACATATTCTTATTTCTTTCTAAATTTAATGTAAGACCTTACAGAATGCAATCACCACTTCTGGGGGAATCATTTAAAATGTCTTTAGTGAAGTTGAACAAGTAGGATGTGCTTTATCACAACTGAAAGTGGGAAAAAATTTGCAGGACAAAATGAAATTCATGTGAAACCACGGGGAGAAACAATTATATATATTGAAATATATCAATATCATGAGCCAAGGAAGAAAACCATTTCTGATACTTCAAATTCAGTGATTCCAACATAGTGCCTTCTGCAGTAATTTAAACTCTTATATGCATTATAATAAAATCAGAGTGAATTCCAAGGTGAATGATACTGTGCAATCCCATTAGAAAAGTAAAATTTGTCTAAAAGTTTTACACATGGATATTTCATAATGGAAAACATTTCTAAACAAAAGAAAAGTATATTGTTTAACTTTCACTGCCACTGAAATGTACAACTTCATGATAAGTATGCAGAACACAAATCTAATTATTATTACACATCAATTAATGTAAAAGAAATTAATGTTTTATCGGAGGGTGAAATTAACATCCTAGACTGATATTCTCCAAGAATGCCTATTCCTCAGCTCAGATGTCCTGGAAAACATTAAACAATGAGATGCAGTACACAAGAACTATCAAAAGGGAGCACTTTTGAGCCACTGAAATCACATGAAGGGCTGAAAACCACAATCTCCCAGCTGCAGACAATGATACTATCTCAGGTATTTTATGTGCTAAAATGATCATTAAAAATTAAGCACCACATATAAGCTGCCATTTAGAATATTAATTTACCTTTACTAATCATCTTTTTAACTTGAGGCTAAAAGAGTTCACTTACCATTCGGATACTCAGGCTTAGTCCATGAGATGTTAAAGGAGTCAGATGTGTGTGACTGGGCTTTTGGAGCAGGAACACCTTCTGGTGTACTCTCGTCTGTCACAGCCGCGCTGGCTTCACTTGTTGAACATCCACCTCCAGTGCAAGCCTTAAAAGATTAATCAAAACAAATAAACATGTTTCAATGTAGCACCAATAATTTTAGCAATTGTATTTTTGCCTAAGTTTCATTATTCTTCCATACCTAAACTTAGTAAGTCTGTGATTTTCAGGCAAGATACTTTTCTTAGCATAGAGTTGTTTACCTCTTTTCTTAAATAACAAGAGGATGTATAATAACTCATGATACTAAGTTTTTAGGCATACTATAGCTAAAACATTGTTCTGCACTTCACAACAGCACCCAGAGCACATGCAATTATAATAGTGAAAAGCCACTCTGTTCTGAACCAGTGTGTATTAGCTGCTGTTACTACATGTTTATGGAAAACCAGTTGCCAGAGAACAAAATATTAGCCACACAATTTTTGTATTTTGCTTGGGATATGAAATAATACAATGGGCAGGGGAAAGTGCATATCACCCCACGTAACAGACTTTCAAACATGCAAACAGCTATAGTCTGTGTATTGCTCTGCCAATTATTTGCACTTACACTGATGATAAGAGACAGGAGATTCTACACCGGTTAAAAAAATATACAATAATATTTATATATATAGTAGGGATTTAATGATTTTTGTATTAGTTTACTGTTTGCTTTTAGTTTTTAGTTTAATAATAAAATAAATCAAAACCTGAATTCAACAAATATTCACATTTACATACATTTATTCACCTATGATATGTACACTTGCATTTATTCACAATCACATACACTTAAATAAACCTTATGGGATCACCTGTGTTTTTCTGAGTTGTCCATGTGCTAAAGTGGACAAAGTGGATCATCAGCACATAAAGTATAAATAACCTTGCTCTCCAGGCATAAAAAGTTTCTCTCCATCTATTACATTTTATTTGAAAGGGTTAGCTTCAATCTCCCATTTCCCATTGTTTTTTCAAATCAGAGAGCAGTCAACATATTTCCTAACCCCTCCAAAAGTGCATACTGACCCCAAGAGTAAAAATACATATTGTTTGTAAATTAGAGGTTCTTTTATACATAAAGATTGTTTAGATATCCCTGGAAATTACACTCCCCATACAAGTAAGGAATGACTCCCTGTTCATTCTGAACTACCAAATAAAGATGAAAGAATGCAACCTCATTTTTGGAAACATCAAAAAATGGCATTGACTCTAAACATGATAATGTTTATTAAAAAATTTTTAAAAATTTAAAAATAATGTCAGTTTAGATGGATGCTCAGGCAACTAGTATTTTGGTAAGTAAATTATTTCAGAAAATTATCCTTCCGGTAGAAGCAAAGTAATATTTGAATGATTTCACTTCTACTGTCTTCATGAAGAAGCCAAAAAGACCTGTTCTGGAAGGCCTGTTTCTCATTCATTCCTTACTGACTTGCTAATTAATTCCCACCAGGCCTACTTCAGCAGTGGAGGGCTTTTTCATTTAAGGACTTGGTAACAGCAGCCTTTCCATTCATTTATTTCTTGAATTTCATGCAGCTCAATTTTGTATCACTGAAATTTGCTGGAACATGAAGTTCCTGGTTCTTCTAGTGAAAATCAGTAAAACAGTGTCATCTGCATTTTAGGAAGTGGGATTTTAGATCAGTGTATCCCAAATGGACTGGACAACTAGCAATCCCATCCAGTGATGCCCAAAGCCATGAAAACCCACACCCAGACTGAGTCCCACTGTGTCACCCTAAGAAACAGATTTCAGGTGAAATTTGGAAAAATACCAAAGGAACTGGACAGCCAAAGGACAGCTACAAACCATAACAGCACATAACAATGCTCCACCTAGGACCTGAGCCAGCTCACCCACACAGCAGCATCCTGAGGAGGTATTGACTTAACAGTTCAATCACAAAAGCACTTCAGTCATACAAATAAGAGTGACACCTTGCCTACCAAAGGCAACCTTTCAGCTTTCCATTGCTTTCAGACTGGCCTGGCTCACACTCACCCAGCTTAGAGCATGAACAGAACAAAAACAAGTTCCTTTGCACTTATCCATGGAGACATGACCTTACATCTTCTTGGCTGACTTTTGGAAAGAAGTATTAGATTTGCTTACAAAACCTGTTGTACCCATTTCTGAATAAAATTGCTACGTATCAAATGGCAGTAATCAATTCTGAAAATTGGTAACAGCATGCAAGGATAAACTTTTCCTTAACTCCATCCAATGTGGTTAACCTGTCATGCAAAAGTTAAAGCCAGCAGCCTGTGAGGTGTTGAAAGTTCTGCTGCTGAGGCTCCTGATTCCCCTGTTCAAGCTGCAATTTTTGATAACTCGATTTCCCAAAAAAAACCAATAAAAACCAATTTTTGAATGGATACAAAACAAAATTAAAAGTACCTGCAGAACAAGAAAAAGAAAAAAGTTCTAGCTGTTAGAAATATTTCATTCTAACCAAAAAAAAAAAAAAAAAGGAATAATTTAGTTAAGAATCCACTGTTGACAGTTGTTTGGGGTTATTTTATTTTAAGTTTTATTGAAATTCAGTTAAATTATATATGAAACACTAAATATTTCATTTTTTTCCAGGTGTGTATGCTTGACTTGTATTTGTTGTGGGTTTGATTTTTGTTGTGTTTTTTTAGGTTCGCTTTTTTTCCTTTCATAAAGTATACATGTAACATTTGATCACGTTTAATCTTCATAACTTGTAAATCTGTAATATTACATTATTCTCAAACCAGTCTAACAAGTTCTATGTACAATGGATCTAAAAGTTTTAAGAAAGCTATTACACCTCAGAGATATTGGGCTTTTGATGCACTTTCAGACTTGTCATTTTCAAAGCTGCAAGGGCGTTTAGATCTTCTAACCCACCTATCGCAGATCACTGCATTTTATCCGGGTAAATCTGGTTATCTTTGTCACGAGAAGAAATTATCTTTTCCTACTTTCTGATAAAACACAAATAATAAAGGGGGATAAAAAATTACAAAGAAAGAAGAAGTAAAATATAAAGAGCAAAGGATCCTAAAAATTTATTCAGTCACATCTAAGAAATCTGTGCACAAAAAGCAGCATCCATACAACACTTCCTCCCATATCCCAAGGCAGAGCCACCAAAAGAAGCAGTCCCAGTGGCTCTCCAGATTGTAGCTGTTAATTTTTCCCTGACCCTCTCTGCCTGTGCCCCCATGCACAGAAGCTGGGCAGGAGCAGACAAGAGCTGTGGCACAGTGAAGGACAGCACTAATTCTTATAACAGTAAAAGCATAAAATGCTTGTTAAAGTAGTGCCTTAGTTTTGGACATGGTGCTATTATATACGCTATGCAATTTACTATGCTGAAATATCTAGGCACAAATGAATTAATTTCAACATGAATCTAAGCTTTAATTAGACTGAATATCCTTGTTTTTTTCAGGTTCAAGTCAGATCCTTATCATTACCTGAAGGTAGTTTATTTTTTGTGGTATAATATTTAGAACATTCAAGAGCATGTTAAAAAAAAAAAATGAATGCATACCCAGTCTACATAAATGTAAATTTATTCATAATCAAGAGCAGAATATTTTTCTATGGCATTTATCAAAGCAAATATCCTTATATAGGTATTGTTATAAAATGAACAATGTGCTTAAAACAAGGGACAATCCCCTGCTTTTATTCACATATTTTCAGGTTTGTTAGTGAGCTGAAGCTGTTCTATTTCATCAAAAACCAAATCCAATTATAAAGAAATGCAATGAAAACACTAATGTCTTTTAAAATGTTTTGAATAAACCAACTGCTACTTTACACTTAACTCTTCCTCTCTGCTATTTCCTTCTACATACAGATTTTAGGATGAAAGAAAAAATTGCCATGGTACAAAATACAAAAGGTTAACACTTTTAAATACACACAATGCTTTCCTATAAGTTGGGTCCAAGGAGACATTTCTAAAGCATTTTATCTATTTCTGTTCAATTCTTTATTAGTTATCCAACTTATCCTTGAAGAAAACCTGCATTTAAATTATAAACACATTTTTCTGAGTGTTTTGAAACAAAGAAAACCTACTTTTATTCAGGATGGCTCATCCACCTTGGCATCAGAAAGAAGAGGTTAAACAAAGTGGACACAGGAACCATTAAATATTAAGATGCTAACAAAATCAGAATCATTTTCACCATTTTACACCTCTACTACACATCTTTAAAACTTACAGCTAGTTTTATGAGGTATTCAGTACCCGGGAAAAGCTGTGGAACAGTAAAATCCAGAAAAAGTTCTGTGCTGTTATGGATTACATTCCACTTTGTAAAATTCTGCTCATTGGTGGCCATATAAATTATATAGCGATCTAGGATTCCATTTACTTCTACTGGTTCTTTCCATCTGCAAATAAAAGCAAAATATGATTAAGACTAGACCAAATAAAGATTCAGACCACACTGAAAAATGTAAGGCTTTGTTCAGGGGACTTTGTGGGGTTTATTTCGAGAATTTGAAAACACGTTTGTGCAATCATAAAAATAAATCTAAGCCATACCTCTAATGCAGTATTTGTACTCAATAGATAAATGATTACACACAAAGCAGGGGCTACAAAAGGGGCATATCACCAGAACATTTCGTGCACTGAAGTTTGCAGAGGCTATGCCCATATGTAGGTTATACTGATTGCGTAAAGACAAAATGGAAATTAAGTTGGCAAGTGATAATCAGAAGGTTCACAGAACCACTAAACTAATCACTTCTATGCATTTAATCATAATAAATTTAATTTTATGTCACAAACCCTTCCCCTGATTGAACTCACTGGAATTCTTGAATAAACTGATGCACTATTGTGTTGTCAGGAAAGAAGAAATCCTTACTTACTGTACATATATTGTTCTAGAATCCAAAACTGTCAGGAGCGGGGCATCAACGTGAGATGGTGGCAGCTGCGCCGTAAACAAGGTGACCTGGGAACTGTTTGAACAGCCAGCCAGCGTGCATGCAGTGAGCAGGAACTGGTGTGGCGTGAAAACTGCCAAATCTAGGGCAAAAAAGAATAGGAATTTACTTGGTATATTCATTTTGCCTTGTTTTACCTTGTTTTTCAGACAGTAGAGAGTTCAGGAAATTGAGAGGAAGGGGGACCTGTATCTCTGAAATGTTTCAGGTTTGCCCCAGAGGAATGAATAGGCACTGGTTCTTTAATAGTAGATTAAATAGCAAATTTTGACTCTTAATAGATCTGTGGGGTGGTTGAGCTTTGGTTGAGATAACCCCACTGTACTGCATCTACACCAAACCATGTACCACCCAACCAAAAAAAAAAAAAAAAAAAGTTAGTTTCTTCAATGCTACATACTACATCAATTTGGAACAATGGCAAATGAACACCTTTGAGATTATTAAATCAAATAAAATTGAATTAATGGAAAAACAAGTACAGGTTCATTAACACAGCTGGATTTTTTTTTAAATGTGCTGTATGAAACATGAATGTCAAGCATCAATACATTCAGCAATTCATTCCATGCAGATTTCACTACAAGCATGAACACAAAGGAAGCTCATTTTTGCCACCACTCCTACTGGTCTGGTCTCTCTTTGCATGTTTGTGTTCAGCTGCACAAACACCAAGTAGTTGTAAAATATATTTCAGTAAAGACAACTCATCTAATGCTACAGCAAAACAATTGTTCAACGGTTATTTAATACAAAGCTACCTTGAATTTTAATTGCTGAAGAAAATGGTGACTAAAATGTAGCCTTTTTGCTCAAAAAGTATTCTAAAATATCATATATTCTTCCCTATACTAATAAAGGAATGTTTGACAGAAAAAATTGTAGCATGAAAGTTAAGCAGACATAATTTTCTAATATTTCGCTTTTTCTTCCTTCCTTAAAATACAAATCATAGACTTTAATAAGAAAATATTTTAAGAAGGAATTAACAGTTGAGGTTTTGGCAACAGTATAAGGTATACAAGTAAAATTCTTATTCTATAAACACACATTTTCAGTATGCCAAAAAAGTTTTTTTGTAAGACAAAAAATAGTAGTGTTTTCAGAGCCCAATAGTATCAAACTATAATTTTTTAGAAAAATATTTATGAGCACAAATTTAAAAATTGCAATTGGATGACAAAGACATCACCAAAGCAGAGATCCCGTAGACCCAACTTCTCTATTGTTAGTTTTCCCCTCATATAATGACTCCAGTCCCTGCAGGAATGGAATTTCTTCTGATTTGCTCCACTCTGTGTGAGGAGAGAATGAACTTGTGCATTTTTATTGAAAATACCGTGTCAC
Source organism: Entomyzon cyanotis (assembly GCA_024500445.1). Classification (NCBI taxonomy): domain Eukaryota; kingdom Metazoa; phylum Chordata; class Aves; order Passeriformes; family Meliphagidae; genus Entomyzon; species Entomyzon cyanotis. The sequence continues at coordinate 17,807,394 of JAKEPQ010001015.1, forward strand.
TCAATGGTATTGTTCTGTGGAGCACATGGCAAAGTGCAAGTTAAAAAAAAAAAAAATGCTGCAGCTAAAAAAAAAAAAAAAATCAAGTCAATGCCTGTAACAGTGACATGTTTAATCAACATAATGGGACTGATTCTACCAGGGTTAAGCAGTGCTTAAGTCGGTGAGAGGGGGAAAGCACACTCCAGAGCAGGTGCTCAGGCTGGCTCAGCAGGCAGGGAAACTCCACATACTGCTCTGGCTGTATTGCCTTCATTAATGTACATCTCCCTGGGTCCTGCATTCCCTGCAGCTGCCATAGGAGAAGCCAGAAAAATGCAGATGGATCTGAAAGCCTGTGACACAAGTGTTAGATATTCCATGTTGTGGGTGGGCAAACAAGTGACCAGAAGGATTTTACTTTCAGCAAAGTTAAAATGAACAGATGAAAACAATTCATGGACTCTGTATAATTCATAACTCGTGATACTGAATGTGTATTCTTCTCTCAAAGTTGAAACTACATGGTAGGGCTTCTCTTAGAAGAGTGAACACAACACAAGGGAAAAGAATAGAAAAAGTTAATTTCTTCTTTTCCATTTGTTTATGGTGGATTACTCTTTTCCTTGTCAGTGGGCAGTATTTTTCTCTCCTTTAAGGAAAATTCCACATCTGGAACTACTATTTTTTAAAAAGGTAGTTCGTACTGAGATCATGATTTGATGCCCACTGTATCTGATGAGACTACCTGCAGGCATATGTTTCTGGAAATACCTTGTGTAATTTGAAGAGGGAAAAACTTTGTCAAGGATTAAGAGAATGGAAGATGGGAGAATGTTTTATTTAAACCCCTGAAAAAAACCCAACTATAAGTTACCTTGTGTGTCTCAGCACCAAGAATGGAAAAAGGAGAAAGACAAGACAGGGAAACATCTGAAGTTTTAAAAAAACAGGAATACCAAGGAATTGAAACACAGCACATATGAGCAGAGATATCCTTTGGGATCAGCTGATAAACATAGTGAAAGGGAAGGGAAGGATATGAGAGTTTGAAAAACAGTTGAAATATAAAATATGTTTAAAAAGCTACATATGACCAGAATCAAAGAATATCTTATTCCTCATCTTTGGTTTACTAGCACCAAGTATTTTGACAACTAAATAGAAAGTTTCAATGTTATCTCAAAGATTTAGGTGGGATAAAGGCTAAAAAGAAAAATTACTTTTGTGTAAGCTGGAGAAGAAGAAAACAAAGAAATTCAAGTCTTAGCAATGTCATTCATGGCAAGAGCTTTGACATCATTAAAACCTCTCCATAGACTTCAAGGTTTGGATGAGCCAGCAAATATAGGGTAGGCAGTATTTCTAAAAGGTTAGAAGCAGAAACTGACAAACTGAACAAGAAAAATCATATTACATCATAATCAATACAATTATTCATCACAATCTAATTTGGCAGATATTTTCCTATTTAAAGTTCAAAGTGTTTCATAACAGATCACTGGATTCAAACAGCTACAGATACAAATTTGAAAGAGAGAGGAGGTTCATAAAACTACAAAGCCACTGTTTGTCAAGGTCCTCTAGCAACAATGCCTTGCTTTCCATTTGCTTGATTGCATGATTTGCATAAGATCAAATGTAGGCAATTGTGGACATGAAACACAGATCGCTCTCAAACACATTAGAAACAGATCCACAAGCATTCTGTGGAAACGTGATACAAGAAAAGGCACCCCTGTGCATGGAAAACTCAGTGGTTAATGTCAAACAAACTAAAATTTGCAATATAGGGTGTGAATTATATGTCAATTTACAACTGATTTCATGTTGTTGCTGGAAGAATTTCATTGATCTCAAATTAAAAGATGAACCCAATAAGGACACAATTATTATTATTTTTAATCCTACAGCAAAACCTGAATTTTTCTTACAAATTTGCTTCATCAGGTTATATTCTGATCTGTTCCACAATTTCAGTTCCCTGGGTTAAAGATCAAATGTCTCTTATTTCAATATTCCAATAACTACTCACTGAAACCACTTATTTCTTACCAATATCAAGCTAAACCTAGAAATCATAGAAGTTCACTGATGAAAAAAAAAAAAACCCTAAGTCCAGGATTTGGTCTTGTTCTCATTTCTAGACTCAGAAGAGCAAAAAAGCACCAAAGGACATAGAAAAAGATAATTTCTTGAGAGTACAGGATTCCTTCAAGTCATCCGATTAAAGTAGGATGTAGACAGAAAAATAATTCTGCATTTTTTCACGCCAAAAACAGAACAAAGGAAGAAAACTAAAATAAAATCCCATATATCTGTTTTAAAACCGTTACTTACTTTCCCCAAAGTAAAAGGTGGAGCAGAGGGAAAGGAAGGATCAACCTGCCTTTTTTATCTCTGACCTCAGAGGCAATACAAACAAACTAAATTATTTTTTAACTCACACATCAGCAGGAGAATTGTGAACTGTATCATTAAAATTGCTTATTTGCATACCACTACATTTATTATATATGTGGTATGTGTGGAACTTCCCACACTAACCAACTGTAGTGGTTGGTATCCCTCCAGTTTCTAATAACCACCAGCATAAGTCCTGAGAGACAGTCAATGCCTGAGACAGAAAGAATAAAGAATGACCCTGTTTGCATGGTCAATAAGAACACTCACTTTGCTTTGATCAAATTTAATGGGTAGTCATGGAAAGATAACATGCAACACTACAGTGCCACTTTTAGCATGGAATTTGAGAGATATTACTAAAATAGAGAACAAAAACATAATTAGTACTACCAAAAAAAAACCAAAAGAAAAAAACCCTAAAATTAGAGATTTAACAAAACATGAGTTTTACCATTTTGTTGTCAGAATACGTAACAGTTCAAAAATACCACAGTAGTAATCGCAACAATATTTTAATTTATCTGTTCCTCTCATATTTTGTATTTAGATTTACTGCAAGAGAGCCATATATCCTTCTTCCCTCCCCTCTTCCACCCTATTTGCACTCTCCCTGGTTTCAGGAAGCTACTACAAGGACCAGAAATGGCAGCATCCTGCTTGGGTGAGCACCCACACGACTTGTGTAAGGAACCCCACATGGTTTCTCTCAGGAAAATAACTGAGACAACAGTTATCCCATTGCTATATTCAAAGGAAAGCGATACAGCAGCATTGAGGTGAGGGATTGTTAGCCATACAAAAACAAAAACCTGCTGAGAGAGTATGAAAATGAAAAACTTCCAAAGAATTCCAATCACCATGCAGTTTATGTAGGCACACTGCATGAACACTTCAGCTCATTGCTCACATCCTTACTCTGCTCTTTCATATTCTTTCTCCCAATTTGTTATATTAACTCACAGTAACTTAATATTTAATTAGAAGATAAACTCCTTGGGACCATAAATCTGCACCACCCGATACAGCCATGTCCCCTTCTGATTTCTATGCAGCACCAAAAAACCACAAACATCTAATTCATACACTAAGAATCCCATAATCAGGCTTGCTCCATCAGACACCAATAGCAGTTCTCTGCCTTCTACCATTTCCTGGAAGCAAGCTACAACTCATATTTAAAATGTAGTACAGTATATCCCGCTTTCTTTATTTATAAAGCACCAATCGCTTAATTATATTGACTCTCAAAGAGCCATCATGAATGTACAACTTTCTCTAGAAGGGTATTATACTAATGCCGCATCATTTCATAGATGTATGAACCCCACACCACACTCATCACTTCCTTGACAATATTTCAGAAAAAACAAAGTGTTACAAATTGTACCTCTTAGGTACTACAGGCAACTCAGTCAAGATGAAGAAAGTGCTCATGTAACTAAATGTAAAAATTAGCAATGGATGGCCTTTCACCTGTGCAACAGCAACTGGCCCATTAAGTGAAGAAAACAGCTATCTTCCAAGATAATAGCAAACTCTAACAGATCTTAAATAAAAATTAAAAATGCTTATGTGATTCTGAAATGTTGCAGAGTGACAATTTTAAGAATTTTGCGAAGCCATTAAAAACAAGTGCCAGAAATGAGAAACAAATAAACCCAGGGTCACAAATAACTACTTTCAGGAAGGACCGTAAGCTGCTGTTCTGCTCTAAGAACAACAGCTCTAAGAACAACAGCAAAGACTGACATAATGGCACATGCACAAAATAACTTTGCTTCCAGCTGGCCAACAAATGTTGATGTGTTTTAGAAACTATTAGTGCAGCAGTAAATATCTCTGGTTTTCCACATTACTCATAAAGGAAAAAATTCTTTACTGTGGGGATGCTGAGACTCCGGAACAGGTTACCCAGAGAAGTTGTGGATACCCCAACTTTGAAGTTCTCGAGGCCAGGCTTGGATAGAGCTCTGAGTAACCTGGTCTAGTGAAAGGTGCCCCTGCCCACAGCAGGTCCCTTCCAACCCAAACCATTCTATGAAATCTTCATTCCTTTTGAGACTTATACACTTCAGAAGAATTCTTGGAACTTCCAGGTCCCATGTTAGGAAATACAGAGCACAGCACAAAACCATTTAACATACAGGAGCATGAAAACATAACAGTTTTGTATTGGACTGTGTAAAAGAGTTATGTTCAGGAAGAAAAACCCTCTGGCACAGATGTGAAACAAAAGGATCTTTCATCATTTCAGTTAGCAATGACTTCAAACAATTAGTAAAGATTTTACATGCCTATAAATGGTTCCACTTTTGGAAAAGGGACAGCTCCAAATTCCATTAAGGCTTTTAAAGATAATTGTGTTTTAACATCAAAGATTATTAAGTTTGTTTCCTTTCACATTTAGTAACAATGTCTCTTGGTTATGCTCTTACACCCTTAAAAGTTGCATAGAAAAGCTTTCTCCCATTTATTGCCCAAAACCCTTGTACTTTGAGCCAAAACTCATCCCTCAAAACTTAGGTTTCATCCTGACCAATTCACAAGGCCACATAAACATCAATTCCTGATTAAAACTATTTTAGTTTTAACCTTATTTAGATAGGTACACATTTTTATTTAAGCATGCCTAATACTCTTATCTCATTGTAAAAGCTGGAAAGCAAGTATTCCAGTCTTCTCTTTTAAAGCCACATCCATAAGATAGCTATTATGGGAACATTTTCCAGGCTGTTCTTACTCTCCAGTTAGGACACATGAGCTTGAAATTCTAAAGGTGCTCAGCTGAAGAAAAATCAAATCTTGTGGAGTGCCTCACACTGCATGGTTGAGAAAAAGATGAAGGGACACATTAGAGAAGAACATTTAAATTTCTCTTCAGACTTTACCACCAACTAATCCATCTGATTCTTTGTGTGACTCTAAAGACATGTCATGTCACTGTCCACAGAAGAGTCATGGTGCTCCTTGGAACCTTCCATCCCATAACATTCCTGATGTGTTTTCCCCTGACCCATCAGCATTAGTCACCATCAGAAAAATATGGACACCTTTTGGGAGGTTTTTCAAAAGCTTCTCTTGCTGCCAAAACAACAGAGAGCCAGTCAGTCAGTGCAAACATTCAGCATCAAATGAACCTAATGAACTTCAAAGTTACTTCTTTGCTGACTAGAATTAAAACCATTCACTGTCTCCCTAGTTTACTTCAATTATAAAAGCTAGACAAATAAAGTGAGTTTGAAGGTCAGAGGGAGAGAAAGCAGAAAGAAGACAAAGCACATTAATTTTTACCAGGCACATGAAGAGAAGTAATTGTGGTCAATAACACTATTTCAGTTTTATGTTCCTCTTTGGCATTTCTTTACACATCATATGGAATGAAGATTTTAAGATTTAAATGAAAATTTCCATTCATGAATGCTTCCAATCCAGTCACTGTATTTTTAATATCAGCTTAAATAGAGGGGATTTGTTAGTATACATCATAAGAACCATAATGTCTCAGTCAATGTTGAGCCCAAAAACTGAAAAAGGAAAGGAGAGTGGTTTGAACATTTTACCTCTGTATTACTTCAGCTCTATATTCACAACAGGAAAATATATTTTCACTAAGCAAATACATTGCAAATTTGAATCTCAGACACCTGCTTCTATACATACTACTCTGGATTCACATTAGAATGGCCAAGAACTCTTTGGCTCACCAGCAGAAGTACATCCTGTATTCCCAAGTAATTCCAATCTTGCTGTAGTGGGAGAAACAAAATTCAGATCTACCTAATATTTGGCGCTGAGGTAATTGTATCAAGAGAAGTGCCAGGCTGCCACTTTTACAACCCACTGAAGAATTCATACAAACACACCTCTGTGGCAAGTAAGATGTGGTTATATATGAATTTATGGTAAGCAACAGCAACTATTACTATCCAGTTTATATAAATCAATAGAGCAGTCTCATCTGGAATAGTGTATATTACAGAGCACAGAAATAAAGTCTGTCTGGAAAACAGCATCGAGAGAGCACAGACTTACAAACACTTTCTTAGGAAGAGAGGCTACAAAAAAAACCCCAGAAAAGGAAACAAAGACACACCATACAGGGGTATAAGGTGTAAGTGCTACAGAGAAAAGCAATTAGGATGCTCTGTTCCCATGAATTCCCTTTCAATAACAGAGGGGGAGCGGAGAGGAACGGAAGGGAAAAGGACCTTCAATAAATTCAGAAAGTGGAATTTTCAGAAAAACTCACCCCACGTAAAATCATGGAACATCTACTACTGCTGACAAGAAGATTCAGATTTATTGTTGTAAATCAAACTCAGGGGGAGAACTATTAAGTATCAATATAATGGTTTAAAAATTATTTATGTAAGCATCACTATAATTTGCAAATCTGTTCAACAGTCCTGCAACATTTCCATACTCCTCTCTTTGTATCTGAGACAACATAGAACTCTTTAGCACTGTATTTAATTAAAGCTTTTCTGCAAAGCAATGAAAAGGAGGGATAGAATCAAAGAAATTAATTTCCAAAATAAATATTTTTACAAAAATTAGACAATTTTACCTGTAGATTTTTCTTACTAGAATTTACTATGCATGCTAAATTACTAAATACCATTTTAATGCCAACATGATTGTTTTCATCAACATAATAAAATTCATCAAACAAGCAGAAGCTTGAGAGAGCACACTCAACATTAGAAATTGAAACCTAAACAACAAAACTACAACAAGGGCTATTTGAACTGTCATCAACTACAGGTTGATTAGTGACTTACAGGTTATAAGTTTTATTTAGCAATATCTGCATTTTATATCCACAGTAAGTAACTTTTTCCACCATTTTGTACAGTCCCAGGCATGTGAGATGATTAGAGAACAACTCTCACCATCCAGGCAAGGCATCATGTGATTTAAGAGTTTCTGTTGAAGAGATACTATCACCTTCCTAGGACCAAACAGCTCTGTATTCCTGAATTATAGTCAGAGGAAAAAGGAGTTTGCCAAAACATTACTGTAGTGCTGGAACAAGGATAGTGGGAGGACTGAGCTTCTGAGCACTGCTCCTAAACAAGACAATTTATAGCAAGTTAAATCTGTTGCAAGACTACAAAAGCTGAGCTAGTTTTCCACTGACCACAAAATAAGCAGCATAGTAAACTATACTGTATTTCTACCTGCTCTTCTCTCTCCTAGAACAAGCAGCCCAAACTGTGAAGTCATCAATATGGTCAACATGCAGTTGGGGAAAATTACTTGGATTCTGTCTTACTTTTTGTTTTGTCTTGTTTCATTTTATCTTTATTTTCAAAACACACACACATAAAAACAAAGGCAAAAAAATGAAAAGCCCAAAGTTTTTTCAACTTGACATGTTGCACTACCCAGTTATGTCATGTAGTGTCAGTAATGTCATCAGATAACATAACTGCCACAATCTGATGTGATGCATTAAACTGGGATTACCAGAATAAATCATGTTTGTGGGTGCACAGATCACAGGTGGTACAGTCAGCTGCTCTGTATTATGGCATATCTATAGGATGTGCAGATTAGGATATAATGTCCAGAGGCTTGTTCTCATTTGTGAAGTGCTTTGCAACCATAAGTCAATAGTAAGGAGCCACCAAACAGTTATAATGGCATAAACCATGATCAGGGAAAAATACAAATCGATCAGTGCCAGTGATATAAAAGGAAGAGCATGCATCTGTCCCCAGTCTCATAAATTCAGTGGTTGTTGCAGGCTTTTCCTCTGTCCCACATGTACTTTATTAATAACAGTAACCATAATAAATAATAATAATGCAGAGTAGTTTATTTCAAGATGAATGCTCTTCTTATTATCTGTTGATCTTACACCTTATTTCTTACATTGTGTCTGTGTTCCTCCCGTAAATGGGAGGGAAGAGCTAGCTAAATTTATTGTTTGAACTTTATGCCCTTTAATTGGCAACAGTGTTATGCCCAGAAAGTTGTCTATGTAGGCTCCTTGAAATATCTGCATACCTTAACTAGCATGTTAAGCCTCTACAAAGGAGGCACGGAATTTACATTCTACTGCATGCTATAAATAAGTAATAAGAACAGATTAGAATTACGCATTTACGCCTACTAGTGAGAGTGAGATGCATAATTCACAAGTGGCAAATCCTTAAGAGGCTTTCGTATTTCACCCCACTCCTCTCCCTGCTCCAGTCTTGCCTGTGTAGAACAGAGTACATTGCTCAGTCCCACTGTTTCACAATTTTATTCCAAGATAGGTGGTTTAGGTTTTATAATCACTGCTTGTTTTTTGCAGGAGAGCAACTGACACTATGTTAGTAGTCATTGCTGGGTACATGCCTGCATTATGTTACAGTATTGGTATCATCTTTATGAATTTTCTTGTGAAACTCAGGGACACAACTAAGAGAATGCAGGACTTGCAACTGAAACTTGCCTATGTTCCCCCAGCACAGGAAGGACACATGTCTGTTGGAGCAGGTCCAAAGCAGGGCCACCAAGTTGATGAGAGGGATGGAGCACCCCACCTATGAGGAAAGGCTGAGAGAATTGAGACTGTTCAGCCTAAAAAGAGAAGGCTTTGGAGTGACCTAATTGCAGCCTTCCTGTACCTGAAGGGAGCCTGCAAGGAAGACAAAGAGCAGGTAGTGACAATGGGGAATGGATTCAAACTGAAGGAGGTTAGATTAGATTTTTAGGAGGCAGTTCTTTGCTGCGAGGTTGGTGAGGCACTGGAACAGGTTGCCCAGAGAAGCTGTGGCTGCCCAGTCCCTGGGAGTGTTAAAGGCCAGACTGGATGGAGCTCTGAGCAACCTGGCCAAGTAGAAGGTGTCCCTGCCCATGGCAGGGGGTTGAAACCAGATGATCTTTAAGGTCCCTTTCCACTCAGGCCATTCTATGATTCACAGTCAATGCGACATACTGCTCCTCTAGCTGGACCTCCTGGAGGAATAGACTAATCTCTATGTCCATTCACATCCTCAGCTTCTCTGTTGAAGCCTGTAAATACCTGTTGTGACCACAATTTTTATGACAGCACAGATTTTGCCAAAACTGGCTTTTCCCCACAGCAATTCTACCTCCAGAAACTCTGTTACCTGGTGACAAGGTGTAGAAACAGGGATCTTTTTCAGTCTAGCTGGTTTACTATTTTTTGGTTCTGTGGCTGGGACACTATAATGCTGACTTATTCACCTCCCAAAGAAGAATCACTAGGGAAATGCTCTTTGGTGAAGATGTTACTTTGTCATTTCTCCCACCTGTTTTGAACTTAGTCTATTTATCTACCTGGGTTTTCCTTTGTCCTGCATGCAAACATTTTAAGTTATTTTCTAGCTCTTATTACCATTTGTTTATTTTGCCTCAATCTCTGCCACACAACTCCTTTTCATATCTAAGCCAAGGCTTGCTCCACTTTTTTATGGTAAAATTTTTTATTTATTAGTATTTTTATCTATTCAGTGTATCTCACTTGATTTTTAGTTTTACTTGACAAGCTTTCTCTGCTCTTTTTCTCTGCCTGTAAACATAGGAGAAAGACTTAAATTGTGCATGTATTTTGATTCCCAGTACACTTTAACAGCTTAAAACTTGTTATGTGACATTGCAATGATGATACTAAATCCCAAGAGTCATACCTCAAAACATTCAAAACACATTACTAGAAATGTTTAATCTAACTTATCCTTGAGCTGATGAAAAGGCTAACATGCCAGCTCAGGAGAATATTTAAAAATTCTTGTCAATTGGATTCAATTTTTGTTCCTCGATCAGATAAAAATTACTAAAACTATTAAAATTAAGTGATCATAAATAGCTCCAAGTTGAAGTTAATATGAAATTCAGCTTTCAAAAGGAAGCTATTGACATACTGCATATACATGGCTTACTTTCCATTATTGACAATTTCCTTAATTCTCAGCATTTCTCCTAGAATAGACTGAAAATATCACTAGCTCCTGGATGGGTGAGCAATGAGGACTCAGAATCTCCTAATAATCTGGAGTCTCTGGTCACCTCTGAACAACCTTAGGCAGCCATAAACATACCCAGACATGCAAAAAGAAGAAATCAAGATATGCAGAGTGTAAATGTGACTCAAATGTACCTCTGTGATCAAGGAACCTGGTATGTCCAAAGCAGCCAACACAGAAATAACAATGTTTATCATCCACATTTCTATTCATCTTAAGACCATGAGTCTAAACCTTACTTAAAGAACACGAATATGATGTTCTTCTTACATGTTTAGCTTTATGTTCACTGGAATATTTTTTCCCACTAGTTAATTTTCTGGTAACACATCACTTTAATGTGTTGCTCTATTTATACAGCAAAAAACATGGAAATGGAAGAAAGAAAAAAAGAGGAAAATCCCCAGCAGCTTTCAGAGTCCAACTACAATTTATGCAAAATGCTTCAATCATAAATAAATTTTCATAAAAAGAGATATTCCATGGAAGACTAGTGAAAAGCATGATGGAGTTCAGTACTGACTAAAAAAGTCTATTAAGCTTTATGTAAACAATTTAAGCAATCAGTGCAGAAGCCTAAGTTAGATTTCTGGTGGTGATTCAACAGGAGAAGAACTATCCCAGAATGCCTCCCATGCTCTTTGGGACAACATCCACGCCTTTCATACATTTCCACATAACGTAGGAGGATAAAGAAACAGATTTTGAAAATACATTAATACTCCATTCACACAAACCACCAAATATTTTTAAAAATCAAACTTACATCCAACTATTTTATGGCCTGATAACACAGTCTTGTCTTGTTCACACACAAGACAAGACTTGTGAAAGATAGAAAATACTCAGAAAAGCCTGGGCTTACTTTAATTGGTGAAGTATTTTAGAAATTCAAGTTGTAAGGAAGTTTCTCAGATTTACTGAAATTAAAAGTATGGAACACATGCAAAAATCAGATTCCCCTTTCCATAAATTTGTCTCATTACAGCTTTCTGTGGTTTTTTCAATAAATAAAATGCTGGAAATATTTCAGTAATGGTAAATGACTCAACACCCTCAGGGCCATGCATTTAGTAAAACCAAGGGAAAGTGGAAACCCCAGTTGGGAAACATCTAGAAGTTCTGCTGTGGTGTTACCTGCCTGTACATTGTCATAATTTATCAATGTTCTAGTACTGATAAAGGAATGTTGAGATACACCAGGTAAAGAGAGAAGGGTCTGTGTCTAGCACAAGCTAAAGAGGAACACGTGTATTGCTCTGTCAAATTATCACAGCTGACAAACCAACACACTTTGTAATGCAGCAGCATGGAAAAAAAATATCTATTTCAAATTAAATATCCATCAACTGTTTAGCAGTTCAGGAGACCATAGGTTCCTAAATTAATAAGGAGAACCATGAGTGTGCTTTCCAGGGCATAAGGGAAAAGTCAGAAGTTTCATTATGCAGCTGGCAATATCAAGAAGGCTGCTTCTCTCTGTCCAAGCCTATGAAATTATGGTGAAGTGAGGTGTGTCCTCATGAATGGACACCAAGAGATTCAAACAGGAGCAGTAAGTTTGGCCTTAGTCCATCTGTGCAAGAGGTGCCATATCTTTATTTTACCTTAGTCCAGCATCACTTGAAACTAAGCATAAATCATTTACAAAGCGTCTCAGAATGATCCTGGCAAAACCGAAAAAAAAATCTTTCAGAAAAGTGGAGATGTTTTTCCTTGATCTATAAATATATTATTTATAATTTCAACATAAAACCTTGCACAGTTTCTGATGTTTTCTAAAGCACTTAGGGGAAAAAGTGACTGGATGAAATGTTTTTTAAACAATACGTTTATGCACCTGTTTTATCAGAAAAATTAAAACCTGAACAGAGCCCACCATTTTGCCTTACTAGCTTCAGGCAAACCCCAGTTACCAGGCATACTGCTGAAAATAAGATCCCACAGAAAGTACTTCAGGCTATGAGCACAACACAACCAAGACAGCATATCCTAGTTCTTGTAAATCTTAAGAGTTCTCTTATTGTTCCACAACAGTGGTCACCATGAGACAACAGCTCACAAAGAGAAACTGTAACACTTGATGTGAAGCTCTCACTGACGAAAGACAAAATGCAGAGAAACAGATTAGACCCTTCAGAAAAATCCAAGAGCAAAGCAGAGCAGACAAGATTTGGCAAGTTTACCCAAAAGAGGTTCACACGTACAACACTGCAACAACCTTATCTCAGAAAGTGGCAAAATAAGAATTTGCTGCTATCTAACTGGGGAGAGAATGACTTGGAGAAGACCTACAAATCCACACACCAGTGCAAAACACCTACAAGGCAATTATATGTGGACATAAGAAGTAAGCTCTGCTGCTGAGCTAAAAAAAAGAAGAGATAAAAGGCTGTAGGGCTGTAAATTCATACTTTACAAATTGAACTCAATTAACTCTCGATTTAAATGTGTCCTTCTCAATAGACAATGCTGTCTGAAGAAATCTCAGCATCTTCAAATCTGCTTGCCAATCTAGATAATGAAGGAGAAAATAGAGAACAAAAAGCTTACATACGTCGAATTGTGACAAATATTTTGAAGTAATATCACCGGACAAAATAATCTGAGAGTTTTACATTTTTTAGGGGCTTTATTTCTTATCATGGAACTTAGACAAGCCAGGAAATCAATGCTTTTATTCTCCTTATTTAGAGGACAGAGCCCATAGCCAAAATAACTCTTATGTGCCAGAAGGGAAAGGATAGAAAAAAAAACTCTCCCTGTCCTACAGCTATTAGCTCTGGAGAAGCTATTTTGCTCCAGTTCACTTAGGTACATACAGAAGACTGGGAGGTCCCAATCACTCTCATTTTATAATTTGTGTTGCATTTTAATTTTCAGAAAGTGGTACTCAAGTAACCTGAGAGCTCAGCAATTCCAGCAGGGTTAGCGTGAGTTCTCTCCTGGCTTGCTGTGTTACCCAAATCTGATCAAAGGACAAGGACTCCAGAAGCTTGTCCAGCTGTGGTTTTATAATGACACCATTAGGTTTTGCTCTATAATCAAGGTCCCTAAAAGTCTGTGTAGCTTCAGGCTTAATATCTGCGACAAGGTTAACTGAAATCTGCAGCAAGGATAACTACTTTAGCAGATTGTATCAGCAGGAAATATTTAAACACTATTTAAAAGGATTTTAAATAAGCAGATTTTATTTAACACTGCACTAATGCACTGCAATAGAAAATGATACAACAGAGCTGCTACAAATAAACATAATGCTTTTACCCTTACCCTGCCCCCCTCCCTTCTAAATTCCCCAGATCTGTATTATTAAGTCCAATGAGTGCACCAGATCTTTCTGTCTGAATTTGAAATACCGGAACGCCAGGCTCAGACAGCCCATTTGCCCTTTGGTTTTTTGCCTGCTGAATCTGCATTCTGGCTCTGTGGAATTAATTACGATAGCACCGGTCACCACCAATGTCACTGCTGCCACTTCAGGTGTACCAAATGTGCCCTCTTGCACATCTAGAGCTTTGAGAGGAAGGCAGCTTCTCCTGTAAGGCAGGTGCACCCTGCCCTCTAGTGCCAGGTGCACCTAGAGATGATCACTGAAATGCACACTGGGGCCACAACAAAGCAGCAGGCATTCTTCATATGCCATCCCATATGACTTAGGGATGTGTTGCTAAACCAAATAGGAGGGGTTGGCCTAGCACTGTAGCACAGTAGTGCAACACCCTAAAATAAGGGTGAGAATCTGGGCTATGTCTCACTTGGTCACATGCAAGAGGTTTCAGATAGCTAATTCCAACTGCAAAGAGGTGAAAACTAACTTTTATTGCTCACCATGGTGTTAAAGAAGTCTCTGCTTCACAAAAAAATGAGGAATTGTGACATTCAGGGTGATAATATATATAAATCTAGCACTAACATTGTATTTGATAACAAACAACTCTTTCCAAAACCTCTAGTGAAAGAACAGACCAGGTACATTTGGTATTTATAAGTATTTCATTGCAACCTGGAAGATGGGGAATAAACTCATACCAGAAGACTACAAAATTGTTCTATTGTTTGTCCTTTAAGGCAAAAGCTGCCTGTCATCTTTGAGCAGGACCTAAAACAAAGGAACTCAAATCCTTAGGGCTGTAAATTGTTGTTCTTAAACATGGCAATAGCTGAAAACTATGAAAAGTAACCACAAAAACAACATCTTAGACATAAGATAATAAGGATTTTCATCTCAGTGGTTCAGCTTCTTGCAGTGATACATCTTATTGCAATTATCTTCTACATTCAATTCTCTGGATGTTCTTGCTCAAATTGTTTCACTTGGCAATTAGTGCAATATGATACTATGATGGATTCTGCTTTTATTATCATGATCTCTCATTTAAAACAAGCAGTAGTATTCATGGGGTACAAAGGACCCAAAACGTTGCCAATTTTTCAGTAAAATGTCATTGCACATGGCTGTGCATGATGGGTACTGTAATCACTACTGGTTTAGAGCAACACAAAAAATACAGGTACTAATTTGGGATTCTCCCATTTTTCAAGTTCAGATATGTTAAGCCCTGATTATACAGATGTCAAACATCTGTCTCTTCCTCACAGAAAAACAAGGCTCCCATTCCAACCTGGTTTTGTAGGATCAGCATTTCCACACTCTGGTCAAATAACAATTTAAATAAGCTAAAGCTTAGTTCACACACTTAGAAAAAATATTGTGAAGACAGCTCTTTCTCACCTTTTCCAAAGCTCTCCTTAATATTTTGCCCAGAAACCTGGTACAAAGTACTCTGTCATATTTTTTCATAAACTCTTGGACATGCAATTTAGGATAACTCTATACTCGCTTAACTCGGTTGAGGATCTGCCCTTGTAACATAGCTGACACAGTATCTTTCCTGAAAAACTGGAAACACTTCTTTCAGGTTGACAGAGAAAAATAAGTTTCATACAGCTGAGTCTTAATATCTTCCTTTTAAAGATTCATGATGAGAACCATTAGATTCTGCTAGGAAAATTCTACGAACACAATTTGTTAACATTGTCAAGTATCTAGTGCTGCAGAAAATGCAGACATACATCCCCAATGCCAAGCTCAGTGCAAAGACTGATTCACACTTTTTTGTTGTTTTGTTTTCCAAAGTATCTACAAAGTAATTTCCCTTTGTAAACATGTTAAACAATGAACACCTTTTCTTAGCCCATCAAATGTTCAGCTTTTAAGAATACACAAATATTTTGCTCTAACCTTTTTTTCTAAAGTTTCTTCATAGCAATAAGGTTCCCCACAAAAAAAACCCTAGGCACTTGGGTCACATCTGATCATCTCTGCTTATGCTATAACATCCTACATTTATTAGGCCACCTATCTGCTGGTGGTATTGCCTCACCAGCTCAGGCCACTGCAATCCAGTACTTTTCAGGACAAAACCCACCCTGCTGCCTCTTTCATCCAAGGCAGGTAGAAAATTTTTGAGAGTAATTTAAACAAAAGAGAAGACAACAGGGAATACCTTGCATAAATTTAAAATTATCTTTAAAATAATTACATTAAGAATTCGCCATATTTCATAGTAGAAGCTTCAGTTTTGTCTGTGAGTGTTTGGATGAGAAGAATATTTACCTTTCCCATGGAAACCAACTCAAATTTTCCTAAAATCAAAAGCCTTTCTAAGATCAATATGTTAAGAGCTCTGAAGATAACTGTACAAGCTACTCCAATTCCTCACAGCTGCTAGTCATCTACAGAACAGTAAGGTCTGAAGGCTTGGGAGCAGAACCCTACTGGTACAGGAGCTTCTGCACTCACACACAACAGAGCTGAAACCATAAATACAGGGGCATAAGTCCCATCTGAGATCTGGGACTATTTCCTCTTGGCTTGTCCCTTGGAGACACTAGGATTTCACTGGAACAAAGGATGTGAAATACAACCCAGACTGCACAAGGAAATAGAACACACCACGTAAAGCAAATGCATAAAGGTGGGAGGCAGAAAAATCACCGGCAGACAGTTAATACAGGTGTTGTGGTAGAGGGGCTTGCTTCATTTCAGTGTTTCATTACTCACAACACAGAAACCAAATTTGTCAATATGGGGGAAATATTTAAAGGCACTAATGGATGATGGATGCCTAATGGGTCTCCTTTTTCAGTGTGGTAAAGTGTACATTTGCCATATGTGCTTTTAAAGGGCTTCCTTTTTAATTACAGCTCAACCCCTAGAGGAAACAAACACTTGAATTTCCATGAAAATCAATGAGTATTTCAAGCCCTCAACAACTGTCAAGATCAGAAATTAAGCTAACAATATATTTGCCATTAAGGCGTTGAGAAAACATATCCCTCCTCAAGTTATGGATTGATTAGTAGGAGCCTAAACTGATTGCACTTTCCCCGGTCTGAAATGAAAGGCAGTGAAGTACTACTTTTTAAACAGAATTTATGTCTTCTTAAAAAGAAAGGTTTGGAAAACCATCACATTTCAATAGATATAGCACTTCAAAAACACAGAAAAAATCTGTGACTTTCTGGTATGGACTACTGGCCAGAAGCTAACTCATATAGTTACTAAATTAGGAAAATAATTTTGGTGAGTAAATAGGAAGCAGATGTCAGAAAAACTGAACTTTGTCCCTCTGTTTAGAGTCAACAGCATATCATGTTGTGGCAATAAGTCAGCAACATCACTAGCATAAATGCTGAAAACAAGACAATTATATGGAAAAAGCCAAGACGTGTATAACATAATACTCCAAAGCCAAAAGCTGCAACTTCTCACCAGAAAACCACAGCCCTTGTGGGGAAAAAAAAAAAAGAACATTATGTTATACTTCTTTTAAATCTAGCCTACAAAGTGGAAAATCCTGTGCTCTGAGAAGAAGCTAAATCAGGTCAAATTGAAGATCTATGCAGATCTAAGCAAGATCTCAAATAAACCTGATTCACAGGGACTGGGATTTCTAGTGACCCAAATCCCAGCCTGCTGGCTCACATTGCCACTTCTCCCTCAGGCAGAGTGAGAAACTGGCAGCTACATAAAATGGACCCAAAGGAAACAGACTGATCTCCACACCATGTGCATAATGGTAGGCAAGAGTGGCCCTTGTGGTGTACAGCCTATGGTAACACAATCCAATCCACCAGCCTTCTCTTTTGAATAAGTTAAGATTTTCTGTTTTCTTTAGATCCATGTCTGCCTAAAATTTAATTGAAATCAAAGTCATTAAATTCTCAGTAGGACCAAAAAAATAAAAATTTCTAGTAAAATACAAATAAATACTTTCTAAATAAATGCAACAAGAGCTTCTCTAGGAAACTTATGAACCAGATGAGATTTGATCTGACTACTTCAGCTGAATGTATTCTGACATATCACTTGAGATTTAAGGGTAGGAGCGTTATGATTTTCTATATTTTCAAAGAAAAATTATAAAATTTACTTGACCATAGTTTCTATCAAAAAGCATTCATTTTGGCTTTAATTCAGACTACAATCAGACATGAATATAAAACCAACCAATCAAAATACATTAGTGTGAACACTTCCTCAAATGTTGTACATCACTTGCCCATTTATAACCAGGTTGCAGTTGAACATTTTGGTAAAACTACCAATCATGAACTTTCAGTGATGATTTTAGTAAGACTGGAAGCACAACTATTTGCACTTCAAAATTTTTAAGAACAGTGCTATGATACCGCAATGAGAGATTAATGGAAATCTTGCAAAAAAAAAGATAAATGGCACTGCAAGAATACTAGAAAACTGGGGAGATGGGGGAGAAATTAATTGAACCTACACTTTTGATAAATATTTATTTTTTGCAGAAGAAAAATGCACACTAGTTTGAGCTGTCATTATGCTAACCTATATCCTATTTTTCATATTATTAGTAATACATAATGTGGTAGTTTATATTCAAAAATAAAACCAGAATGTATATACCTCATGTATTTATCCAGAAATACACTAAGGTTACTATGGTTACGAAAAATCCATTACCTTTGAATACAGAATGAAAAAGTTTGACTTAAAGTGTGCACTATTTATTATAGCGATCATCAACAGCCTTCAGGAGGTTCTCTAACTGGATTCATTTTTCAGTGTCAAAACTGACCCACCACACCAGTACCTTATGGCCTGCGCAAGGCAAAGAAATTTGAACTATATGAATTTTTAAATATGTTTTATACTGACTCAAGATGCAGAAATGGTTTTGAATTTTAAGGCCTTACATTAAAAAGAAAGTGGGGTCTTGGTACCCTTTTTCCCCCGAGTTGTCCAATATGAAATGCTTTATTTTCACTTGTACCTACTAATATAATCAAATTCTGACGGGTCCAGAATGGTGCTTATGCTGTGGCATGTTACTTCTAGCTCCATATTTTCTTTTTGTGTTTTTGGGGGGTGGTTTTTTGTGGTTTGTTTTTTTTTTTAATTATCATTTTTGTTGTTGTTTTTTGCATAATGCCTGAACAAGTAATTTGGATTATTCATTAAACTACACCAATTACATTAAAATAGAAAGTCAGATTACCATGCTTCATTGTATTGCCAAACAACAGGCACTTAATTTCAATGTTATAGTTTAAAAGCACTGATATAATTTGACTATTGGCACATGGCACAACTATTACCAGAAGAAAACAGATTAATAGTTCATACTTTTAATAAAAGTATTAAACAGAGGCTATTCAGGTAAACAATGTGGTATCTCTCTAGTTAAGAATATTTAAGGAAGACAGTAAGAAAAACTATGAAACCTGTACATAATACCTTGTCTTCAACAGCTTGCAGTTTACTTGCTTTGAGAGCTAGATGGTATGAAACCAAAATGTTATAAAACCATTAAAAAGATGACCCAGATCTTGTGAAAGAGGCACAAGAATTAGCTACACCATCCATGGTGGTATAAGTTTCTGTGAATTCCATCCAAGAGTAAGATTCTTTAAAATATTAAACCCATCAGGTTTTAAAGTGCATCCAGCCAATTTTAGAATTATTTTTCTTTCCTCTGAAATAAGAAGGGGTCAATCAAACAATTATTCATAGCAACTGTGAGACACCCATCTCATCTGACATGCTACCTAGAAAAGAACTCACCTTTTACAACATATTTAGTTCCATTTCCAGAGTAAATTGGTACTCCATTCATATATAAGGTATATTGTGTAATAATACCATTTGGTGTAGTGGGTGGACTCCAACTCATCAGCAGGGACGTGGGAAAGGATATTGCTGTGGGTGATTGCACATCTTCAGGGGCTGGTGAAAAAATGCATGACGTTATACCATATTGTCGTCCCACAAATAATAAAGGTTTTCAATGATAAACTACTACCAAAATAATTTTTGGTAAAGCTGAAATTTCAAAAGAGACTTTATGCCTGCAATGTACCAGAATTTTGAGAATTCTCCTGTATTATGTGAGGATTCCTAGCCAAACAGAAATTGCTATTAAAGATAGCGATATAGTCTTTGCTTTTAGGAGAATAATTATGCTTTTATAAGTTTATCTTTTCAGCTTGATAACACTGAGCAAGGTGAGGGGTACAGGATTTTAGTGCAGTCCTTTTTTTAATACAAATTATTTTACCTTTTTTCCTGGCTTTTTATTCCTCACTACAAAGTGATCATTCTAATCACAAATGTGTTTTTAGGCACTACCCCTTATTTCAAACTTTTCGTAATTCAATACACTTAGTAATGTTTGTTTAATGTAGATTTTATGCATATAATATACTGGAAGTTGTCAATAGATCATAATTTAAGACTTGAGTTCTTTCACTGTTCCAATGAGTTATACATTAGAAGCACAAGGAATTCCAGTGAATATTGCAAGGGGAGCAGAGCTGAGGACTGAGTCTGGGAGAAATATCTTGTAATTTACAAGCTCTGTGCTAGCAATTTAAAACAATAACTAGCAGCGCCTGGCATTGTGAAAACAATATAAAGTAATGAATGTTTCAATAGGGAAACAGGGATAGCTGGAGGGTGTGATATGGTGTCTGTCTTCTGTATCACCAATTTATTGTTACTAAGAGCATGCAACAAGAGCATCCAAAAATAGAAATTCCACACATTGACTTCTTGTTCAATTCTTCTGAGGGATAAAACACATGTTCCCCATGGCTTTATTCAATCTCTGGGAAAAAAAAAAATCTACTCTAGCCTAAACCATTCTTTTATGACAGGTAGGATTCCTGCTTTATTCACTAAGCTGAGAAAATAGAACATAAACAATTTGTTTTTAATTACTATGTCACAGCAAAAAGAAATGCACAAATATTGAAATAATGTGTTTCATCTTTATATCACAGAGTCCATTAACTATTTGGCTGTCAGAGGCTGCACCCTTTCATGGAGAATACCAGCAGACAATCTCAGTCAGCTTCTCTTGAACATCCAAGAGGCAATAATTGGATTTTGATTTGATTGCTGCTGCTGGCAGTTACTAACATGGTCACACCAAAACTCTGTTCTAGCAATGTCAGACTGCGATCTTCAGTACTGTCCTCATCAAGACAACACCTTGCACAACAACCTGCTTTGGCAGCACTTCAACAGTTCAACATATTTTTAATTATTATGGCTATAATTCACATGACTTCATGCTTAAATTTTATTTGCTTTATTGGTACTGTATTACAACCTAGTTTACATGAGAAGATAAAACAAAGAACTGTGGGAGGGAGGGAATTTTGAAAACTACTTTGCATCATGGAAGATTAACTACTGTCCAATAAATACATGTCAAAGTCTTCATTATTCTACTGGTGTGGATTTGGAGTAACTGATTATCTTAACTGGATTAATATGGCTTTAGGATGACAGAACCAGGAGATGTGAACTTTATGTTTAATTAAGAATGAAGTTAGATATGTCACTGATATTTTTGGGGCATTTGTTCTAGTAATTGATGTGTATTACGTATCAGCCTAGACTCTAAAGTCAAAACTCAATGCTTTTTTTTCTTTCTTTGTGCCCTAGTTCTTAATGTAATTTACACTCACAGCCTTTAAGTTGGAGCACAACAAAATGTAAAAGTGTTTAGGAAAAAAAAAGGGAAAATCTGACCAGCAATTAATAAATAACTCAATTGGCATTTGGCAGTTTCATCACACTGAAATAATTGTTGCCTATTGCTGGTGTTTAGTGGTTAAAAGAAACCATGGAAATCAACCATTTGATTCTCAATTTCATACTGTGCCATACAATCAATTCTTTTTAGTCAGACTGTCTCTAGATTTACTTCTGAGCCATAGTAAAATGAGGAAGCTTTCATTAATCTTTCAGATGCTTCATATTAATGACAAGGCTCTTGCATGAACAATGTAACAGCAATTAAAAAGCCCATTAATCTGCATTACAGCTATTAAAGATGCATGTCATTAAAGGGTATGGAGTTTGATTCATTTTCGCACCCCCCAAAAAATGGAGCAATTATGGTCTGGCAATGCACTTTGTCATCAAATTAGGTTGGGGTTTTCCAGCAAATGGCTTTGCAGCGTTTAGCTCTTCTCCTGTTTTATTATTCATGACTGAAATGTGGAAGTCAAGACCTTTGAAATTACTTTACCTTCTTGTGGAGTGGAGATGTTCAATGCATGCAAGCTCTCAGTACAGCCAGCCAAAGTGCAAGCAGTTAGGGTTACAGCATAGTTTGTGAAGGGATGCAAGCCAGTCAGTGTGCCTGCAACACAAGAAAACAAGGTGTTATGCATGTACAGTGTAAAGACTGATTACCTGCAGACACAGGCAGAGGGAAAATAAAGGTTTCTGTTACGGGCTTCCACTGTTACAGGTGGAAAAGAAAAATTATTTAACATTCCATTACTGTTACCCATGACTTAAATTTTACAAAATAATTTAAGAGTAAACGGTAATTTATTCCATTTTTAGTACTAAAGATTCACCTATGTTTCTTTAACTATGCTCACTTAAACAGATACAACTCAAAAACTGAGGTGTATATTTTAATGTGACAATGACAATGAAGGAGTTTTTTCTTAATCCCTGCCTCAAAGTTTTTTCAGGTATTCATTTTGTTTTTCCAAGGAATTTTCATTGTCTCTCAGAACAAGTTTTTTTTAATGCCTCCTCTCCCATGATGCCTCTGTTAATCCATAAACTGAAGTATCTTTTTCTATGAAACTTTCTACTTGTCTCCCACTCAGTGGCAGTATATAGACCATACATTTGCTACACTGCTACACAACATAATTCAGGTGACACCAAGAGTTTACAAGAAGAAAAGATTTGGAGCCTTATTCTATTTCAGATCCTGCTTATGTTAGTGAAGACAAGTTACTAAATTCTCACATATCAACCAGCTCCTTGTTACAAAAAATACAGCAAATCACTACTTACTAATTCAGGAAGTTTTGCAACACTTTGAATTATCATATACAAAAGGATTACAAGGGGAAAAATTTGGTTTACAGTCATTTTCAGAAACATCAGCATTTCCCACTTCCAAGTAGGTCCAACAATAAAGTAACATAGAATCTAAATACAGAAGTAATTAAAAGAAGGCCAATTCATGCCAAGTTTTATTTCAAACCATGTTCTCACCTTGACTCTCACAGCACTAGCAAAATCAATGTGGTGTTTCATTAATAAAATTTATAGCAAACTATGTTATTTCAAAACTGTCCAACACTAGGATTTTGCAAACCAGCTTAAAAAACAACAGTACGTCAAAGAACCGTAATTTCTGGCCAACTGTCCCACAGTACAAGAAGTCTGAAAATCCCCTCAGCATTAAATGTCCACAAACAGGTAGACAAAATTAGTCCTTGTTACTGCTCTTCACTGGGTTACTACACTAACAGAATGCAACATAACTTTGCGTTTCATTAAAGAATTTTTTTTTTCCCACATAATGCCTTTATAACCACAAAAAGGGCATGGAGAATTTGATGTTGGAAATTAACAGTTACAGCTCAAATACATTATTTTCTGAGTAGAACCATCAGTCTGTACATGTTTATATTGTGTTTAGTAATAGGTGTGTTCACATGGAAAATATGAGATTAGCTTTGACTGAAATAGCAATATTTATGCCTTTCTTGCAATCAATCTAAGACCTTCAGAGGTTGGTATTGCAATGGTCTTTCCATTTGAATTCTCTAAAGTGCAGTTCTACTCATACCAATGGAGAGATATTCACAAGTAATCACTTTTACTTCAGAGTAGTGTTAAACTAAAACCAGTTGATCAGCGTCTGTTTGCTCTGGTCATGTTTTGATTTTGCAAATCCCCAGCCAACAGTGGAGAGCTATACTGACACCTTATTATCCACTGTAAGTGGGACAGGAAAGAAAAAGAATGCTGTGTCAGTCACCATCAAAGAAATGTTCCTGTAATCTTCCTGTGATGGAAGGAAAGTATTTTTAAGAGTCATCAAAAAAGCAGAAAATTGGAAATAATGTCTTCATGGAATGGTCTTGGTTGAAAGGGCCTATAAAGATCATCTGGTTCCAATGCCCCTGCCATGGACAGGACATCTTCCACTAGACCAGGCTGCTCAGAGTCCCATTCAGACTGGCCTTGAACACTTCCAGGGATGGGGCATCCACAGTTCTCTAAACAGCCTGTTCCAGTGCCTCACCATGCCCACAGTAAAGAATTTCTTCCCAACATCTAATCTAAACCTAACTTCTTTCAGATTAAAGCCATTACTCCTTGTCCTTTCACTACATGCCCTTGTAACTTTTCAGCTTTCTTGTATGCCCCTCTCAGGTATTACTGTGCCTGTAAAGTATTAGAAGTATTGGAATCTACACTAAATTCTTCATCACAGAAATTCCATTAGTCAAAACACCAGCTTTTTTTTTCGCACAAGACAGTATTTCCACTTATTTCCAGATCACAGAAGGTTAAATGCAGGAAACTATAAAAGGTGCTTTGGGAATTACCTTTAGCAAATAAACACAAGCAGAAACCAAATCCTCTAACTGTGACATTTGCAAGCTCCTGGTCAAAAGGAGCAGGGCACAGAATATATGCCTTCTCACTATTCACTCTGCTCTGCTTTAGGAAGCAATTTAGTTTGATTTGTACATTTAGCACTTGTAGCATTTGTTTCTCATGAAGCAGTGAATTAACACTCCTTGCATTTCCTCATGGAAGACATTCTGTAGGGCTACCAATGCTTCAGGCACTGAGAGCTGCAGACTATCAGACATATCCAAAAAGATGCCAGCATGCGTAGAAGGTTTGGATTAGGCTGTTTGGTTTACTTTTTTCAAAGTAAGAAGGTTTTATATGAGGCACCTGTAGCACAACAGACTTCACATTGCATAGTAGGTTTGTAAAAGGCTGAGAGAATTTGCAAGAAAAAAGAAGCAAACAAATAAGCCCTTTTACTGCAGGAGGGTTATTGTTAAAAAATTCATTCAGCAAAGGCAGCAATTTAGGAAAATAATTTGTTCATTTCCTAATTGATGTTTTTCCTCCACGTGTACTCTTGCACTGTTTTATTTCAACAAAGAAACAGATGTGCATAGGTAGGCAATAGAAAGTGCACAGATTTTATTTACATACTTCAGCAAACTACTTTTTCCTCAGCTGCCATCCTATCTGTTTGGCCAGCATCCACTGTAATCTGTTCTCCTTCATTATGTTAATCTGTGGGCGGAAAGATTTCTGTCATCTTCAAATCGCTTGTACAGCAATGGTAAACACCTTGGCCTGTCTGTAATTGGACAGGTGTCTGCATTGGTGTCACCCAGCTTTTAATTCAATTAAAGAACTGGCTGCTCTGCTCTCATTACCCACTCATTTCCTCCGCACTTTCAGTCAGTCAGTGAAATTTACACTCAGCATCTGACCACGTTGAAATACAAAGTCAGCAGTCCCACAACAAAGATCATCCCTGATACATGTGAATTAATTTAAAGAACAGCAAAATAAATTTTGCAGTAAAAAATAGCCTATGATCCAATGAAGTTGGCTGACAGCTTTAAAAAAACTTTCCTTAACTCCTCAATTATCACACTCTCAGATTGGCATCTCTTGTCTATACCCAATAATTGCTGATCTGATAAGACTCCATCAGACTTTCCAAAATGGGATGCTAACAAAGCAAAATTTGGCCACACTGACATGTATTCTATTAATGCTAACAGGAGAGAGGTGGATAACTTGTCACTTTGATCTGGAGACAGGATTAGAGACATCATCAATATTTAAGAAGAGGGTCAGCCTCAAACATTTGGGGTATGAGTCCCATGTATTCAGTCTGCCATTACAGAGCAGCTGAATCTATCTTGAATCAAAATTTACATCACAGACTATGTTCAAAGCCTTAAAATCCACATGGAGAAGTGGAGATGCTAAATCATTTTAACACACCACTCCTATCTGCCCAAAGAACCTTTGGAAATAAATTAAAGTTCTAACACAGACATTTTGACACAGTGACCCCATGAAACTGAATAATGTCATTTGTTAAATATGAATGTAAAGTTAACAGTCTAAAAGAGTGATCTGGAATCACACCTAGAACATTAAGCCCACTTTATATGCAAAACTAGTATTTAATTCTCTATACTTTTATTTAAATGGTCTTTAATTATTTGCAATATTGAAAGTTGAAGTTTAGAGTTGTGCAAGAGAGAAAACGCTTGGTTCATTTTAGCAGATAAGGGATAACAACATGGATATGAGCAATAGCAAAGGGGCCAACAGTGAATTTATGGTAAAATTGGGGTGTGGACTAATCAGAGTTAGTTGCATCTTTATATCCACTCCATTCATTGTTCTAATACATACAGTATATAAGAAGATTACATATCCAGCTTTTTTCCCTTCACTTTTCCATAAAGCAGACATTTATTTTGTTCAGTACCTATCAAAGGGAGGTCTCATGTATTTAGGCAGCACAGCCACATTCCACAGCATTCTGGCAGATTTTGAGTAGAAAACTAGTACTTCTCATCAACAACAACAACAAAAAAAGAAGTTTACCACTAGGGTATGAGGGCTAATATCCTGTTCACAAAACCTAAAAGACAGATTCAAAGGCAATTACAATAGTATAGTAATTTTCTCATCCAGTTAAAAGAGTTTTATGAAAGCAGCTGCTTCACTGCTGCAATCTGTCATCCTACCGTTTCATGAAGTTGTTTCAAGACTCCACCAGGTCCTCAGAGATGAAAAAACACACTTGCTTATGGTAACTTATGGACCTTTTACTCTACAGAATGGATTGATGATACGAATATAAATCAAGGTGAGGTTTTTAAAATACATTTACTGATACAGCCTTCCCATAAAAACACAACCATTCACCTACATGCACAACTCACCCAAAAAAGCTATTGATTCTTACAGATGTAACACAAATACTAAAGTTCTTCTCCTCACTTTCATAAAAGCTGAACTCAGCTAAGATGGTGGAAGAGAACTATTTTGCAAGACTAGTTTAACTTTTTTTTAACAAGTAAATTCAGTTAATTTTAATCATAACTATGCATTACTTTTTACATGCAGCCTGGAAACTCTGCTGCTGAATGCTAAGGCTCTGAACAGAGTTTACCACGCAAATTCCCTTTGTTTCATGAGCTGAGTGTGGGTTTTTTGCCAAAGGGACTTTTCTTTGCCAGATTTATTTGAGTTTCCACCCTAATATGCTATTTCATGAGGAAATATTTTGAAATACACCTATTGCAATTGAACCAACACTTGACCTTTAGATTTACCTTAATTCTTGTCTAAGCTTTAAAAACAAAAATTACCAAATCTCTCCTACCCAAACCTAGACTATTTAGCTAACTTGAATGCCTGAGGTCATACAGCATCTGTCCAACAAAGTCACTTGTGTGTCGAGATGCATCATTGCCACAGTACACTTAATCACAGTCCACTGATCAGAAAAGGAAGTCCTCAACTGACTTTGTTTTTGACAGATTGTAGCAAAAACTGTTTAAGTACATGTGTCTTCCACAGATGCATTTCTGAACCAAAAGCCTGTGCACATCAATCTGTCGCATACATCTGCATTTTTCAAGCATCTTCTAGTAAGTATACGGTAAGTTATAAAATGAAGAACTACTGAACATGAGGGCACCTTTCCCAACTCTTTGGCTTGTAAGAACAAACAAAATTTTTACTTTAGTTATTGCACATAGGTGGCTTGAAAGACCCTTTTTTTCCCCAACAGAAATATTTCATAACAAACCATACACAAGCTCCACTGGCTTTGAAGATGCAATTTAGGTTGCAGTGGTTCAAGGAAGGCTTTCATATTCCACATAGCACAGGGTGTCTCTCTAACTGCTTCAGTTTGCAGAAAACCTTAACCCAACAACGCAATTTTGCACCAAGAGTTAATTAACCACAGAGTATTGGTTTTGTGATATGTATCACTATGTTACCCTGAACCATCCCAAACAACTTCATCATTGCTTATTTTCTGCAGTATGATTACCTTTAAAAGTTCGCAGAGAGACAAAGAAATATTTTTTCATTTTTTGCAGATTTTTTAAGTATGTCTATAATGCGGTGGTTTTGATTGGCCCAAAACATCAGTGAAGTGTTTTTAACATCTAGGAGAAATTTGGACCCCTCAGAAGCTGTTGTAGTAGGCCTGGGGAGGTGTCTGAGGGGTGGGGTGTGGCACAAAGATGGCTCCTGTGTGTCCTGAGTGCAAGTTCTGGAAGTTTTACATCAAGTCCAGCAGAGCCAATCTCTGATGGCTCTGAAGGTGATGGACATGCTGCCGGCCAAGTTTGGGCCAATTGGAGGTGCTAGTTACGCCTCTGTGAAAACATATTTAAGAAAAATTCAAAACAAAGCAGGCACGCACTTCTTTCACTTCTTTGTAGTTGGAGGAGGAGGAGGTGGAGGTAAAAATATGTGAGGGAGGGCAGCATTGAGACGTGAAAGTCAGTGAAGAAGGTGGGGGAGGAGGGGCTCCCAGTGCTGGAGCTGAAAACCCTCTGCTAACCACAGTGAAGGCCATGGGGGGGCAGGAGGTCCCCTGCAGCCCATGGAGTCCACAGGAGTGCAGAAAATCACCCACAGCCCATGCCAGAAGAGCAGGTGGATGCCTGGAAAAGACTGTGAACCAGTGGGAGTCTCATCTAAGAGTTAAAACTGCAAAGGCCTTGCAAAGGAGAGAAAGGCCTTGCTCCTGGAATGGAAGCAGCCTGGCCTCGGCTTGAGAGAGTCTGCACAGCACCCTATGGACAAAAAGACTCATGTTGCAGCAGAATTTCGGGCGGGATGTTGCTCGTGAGATTGGACCCACGCCAAAGAAGTTCTCAAAGGACTGTCTCTCGTGGGAAGGATCCCCTGGCTAAGTAGAGAACCTCTTTTCCTGATTGGACTGACCAGAGGACCCCTCAACCTGCCCCCTGTCTGTGTTGCTGGTTTGGACAGAGGGAAGGGGGGGGAGGGTGAGTGCAGAGACTGCTTCTTAAGAGGGTGGGGGTGAGAGCAGAAAGAAAACTGTTCGAAGAGAGAGAAAAACAAGTAGAGATAAAGAATATTTGTAGTAGAAGAATTGTGGTGATGAGTAAATTTGAGAATCTGCTCCATAGACTAAAAAGAGACCCCACACCCTGCCCCCCACCACCACCTGGCTTGTTGATTGTAAAGGAGGAAAGGGAGTGAATACTATAAGTTCTTAAGAGGGAGGGGGGAGTGAACCAAAACTGTATGAAAAGTTTATTTTTGCCTGCATTTATCCTCCAACTCTGTTAGGTAATTAAACACTTTTTTTGCAACTTTAAACTTGGAGCCTAGTTATCCTCTTTTCGTGCATCCTCCTGGCAATGTCCGGTCTCAAACCCATGACACTATAAAAACATAATAATCCTTTCTATTCTGAAAAACATGAAGAAATTATTTTTATTAATAAAAGTATTGGTATGTATCTAAGAGTTGATGTAATTTTGATAAAATGTTCAGGTTTATTTAATCAGATAATTTACATTTTGTATGAATAAATTAACACAACGGCATTGGACTGCAAACAAGATTCATTTAGGTCTAAACTCAATCAAGTTTGAATCCTAATACTGTAGAATATTAATATAATTTATGCTTTAAAATTCATATATTGAAAAATATGCCACTAGTCTGCTAAAGCCAGCTAAATGAAAGGAGATGGGAACCTACATTCTGCCACTCTGACTTAGAGTCATTAGGAGCTCAAGCACCACCTGAAAATTCATAGAAACCTAATGGGGATAGACAGGTCTATCAGTTACCCCACACTGCAGTAGCTGCCCCAGCCAAAGAGGGATCTGGGGGACAGCTCCTGGTATGTTCCTGCAGCTCTGCCTGCAGACAGATGGGAGACACCAAATCCTCTGACACCCACATGGACAAACCAGGCCAACAACGAGCATCACAGCCCTTATCATGACATGGATCTCAGTGCACAGCACCCCTTCGTGTGGGAAGGATGGGTACAGCCTTGCAGATCTCACTCGCTGTGGCACTGTCAATACTGTCATTCTTCTGAGAAATATTTATACATCTTCAGTCATCTGTCTGTACTCCTGACCACAGGTTACTTCTACAAAACTATGACAACGAGAAATAAACTCCCTGAAAATAACAACCATTCTTGCATTTGAAATGGTTCAAGCACCTGATGAAGCAGCTCTCAAAAACCGTACTTTCAATACAAAGTTCCAGCTTCTATTACTTTAAACATTAGTTGTAAATAAATATAAGCTAAATATACCAAACCTGTTTAGTGTGTTATGGATCTTCTAATTTACCTAAGAAGTTTTAGAACTTCAGATATTTGTCTCAGCTGGGAGCAGAGATCTGGGAATCTTCCTAGTGCTCTGGCTCTACATACATTTATGTTAGTTGGTTTGCAATCATTTTCTATAAATTTTAAAAATCTCATTAACTGCAGTATAGGGATTTTGATTGTAAATCAAAATTTTTTTGATTTTGTATTTAGTATTTTGATTGTAAAATATTTGTGCAAACCAAGAGCTTTCAAGGAATTTCAAGTGAATGAAAGTATTGCCCAAGCAATCCACCAACAGTTTCATATAGCAAACTTTACCCCATAGGTGGTAAATTGCTTACAGGTTCCACATAGATGAAACGAGCCTGAGAGAAACAGCATTTTCTAAAAGCCATCTCAGACAGTGACCCCAAACCCCATTGGAGGCAGCAGTCAGGGTGCAGAGGCTGCCTGGGTTGGGGCCTGGCAGAGCTCTCACTGAGAGGGACAATCTCTCAGCCGACAGCATTTTCCAGACCATGGGCATTTGCCAGCCTGGCAGCAAGCTTTCCCCAACTCTATGGCCCCACTGTCCAGCCCTGGCTGATCTGTCACTGGCAGATCATGTCAGGCCATGTCCTCTTCTGAGAGACTCTCCAGCTAGAGAGCTTTCAAAACCACAGCACAGCTCAGACACTTTGATTAACCATATTAAATCATTAAATCATAAATTAAACTTTTCCTGAGATATTCATCTGCCGAGCATAAAAGACTAAAAGGTGAAAAGTAATTACAAATACGTGTCATGGGAAGGAGGGAATGGCAGCTGTCGACCACAATTTCCTTGTTACCACATGTGCAGCCACAAAATCAGCCCTCAGCTATTGCAGCAATGACAGAGGTGGGATGAACTGCAAAATCATACAAACTTGAAAGAGAAATCTGTAAGAGGAATAAATACCAATTGGGTGTGAATTCTTTTGCAGCATATTTTGTTTCATTATCATTTGTAGGTGTCATTAGAGCCCATCATTTAGAGGCTGGTCAATCTCCTGAATTCTACAGTGAGAAAAATCTGAATTATAAAAGGGGGGGGGTTCATGTGTTTGATAAGAGAAGTGTCAGAGCACTGTGATCAGTGGCACAAAACCCAGTTAGAGGCAAGACACCTGGGGTGTATCCCAGGTGGTTGATACTGTTCAGTGTCTTCATTAATGACCCTGATGATGGGGGAAGTGTGCACCCACAGCAAGCCTGTGGATGACACAAAAGGGCCACTGAGATGATAAAAGGACTGGAGCAGATCTCTTCTGAGAGAGGCTGAGAGGTGGGACTGATCATGTCAGGAAAGACAAGGCTCAGGGTGATCTATCAAAATACATAAATACCTGATGGGAGGGAACAAAGCAGCAGCCAGACTATTCTAGCCAGAGCCCAGTGATAGGAGAAGAGTGAATGGACACAAACTGAAATGCAAAAATTAAATTATCAGAGAATATCCTGAGCTGGAAGGGACCCACAAGGATCATGGGTCACAATGATCTCAGAGTTCTTTTCCAACCTAAATGATTCTGTGATCTTTAAGTCCAACTCCTGGCTCTGCACCGGTCAACCCCAAGAACCACACCATGTGTCTGTGAGCCCAAGTGCTTCTTAAACTCTGGCAGGCTTGGTGTTGTGGCAACTTCCCTGGAGAGAAAATTAAATTCCAACTGAACACAGGAAATCACTTTTTACTGTGAGGATGGACAAACCTGGAACAGGCTTTTCATAGAAAAATACCTGTATGTGGAGATATTTAAAACTCAACTGGACATGGTTCTGGGAAACCTGCTCCCAGTTGGCCTTGCTTGAGCTGGGGCAATGGATTAGATAATCCTTACAACCAATCCCAATTCAATCCCAAATGCTCCTGTGATATTCTGGATTCCAAAGGAAAGCAGAAGCTAAAGCTGGTTACAAAACACACTGAAACAGTGTATTCCAAAGCTTCTCTCATTTGTTTAAATACTGATTCTAATTTATATTCCAAATTTTGATGTCAGCATGTGAAATGTACTGGAATGCAGAGGAAAGCAACACAGCCTTTAGGAAAAAAATTCTTTCATGTGATGAGTCTGTATTTCCTTTATTACTCTGTGAGTGTGACCAGCTGCATCCAAAGTTTATCAATGTTATTACATGCTTCTCTGAAGGCAAGACGGGCAAGCATGGTACTTTTTGAATCCCAAAAATTTTCACTCTAACTTTATACTCTCATCCTAGAATACAGATACTGAACACTGTGTTGAAATATATCACCTTATCCAATAAACTCCTGGTTCAACAGTCAGAACCTCATTTTAAGGATTTAAATCTGATGAATATTCCTTTCTTGGATGAAAGTGAAAAACAGTTTGACATTTTGGAAGATTACAAGGGTCAGATTTTGAAGGATTTTGGTTTCTGAGGAGTCAGAAATAGACATTTGAGACTGTGGGATTATGGTCATTTAAAGACCTATTTTACTTTTAATATTTAGCTCAGCTTTTCTTCTTCTTGACAAGGGTACAAGAGGTTCTTCTGAATTTGACACACACAGTACAGCCTTCTGAGAAATGGGTAATACTCTTAACTTTTTGTAACTGGGCTCCACTTATGACTCAGGACCCTACTGCAATTGTTAAAAAAAAATTCACAATATAAGTGTAAACCAAAACACAACAGATGGGCTTAAAAAGCTGCAAAGAGGAAAATAAGACAAAGGGGGTTGTCAGTGCCCTCAGATACATTTGCAAGCAGCAGATTAAGCAGTGCCTAGGCTTGACAGGGAATGAAAATTTGAAGGAGGGTGCGGAAAAATACCATAGTTTCTTGATCAGTGATCCCACTGGGAGCTGTGGTGCCTTTCTGCCGTTGCATTAGCAAGCCTGGCTGTTCGGGTTACCGTAGCATTTTCTCATGGAATGCAACAAAATAATTTTTTAAAAAATTACCCTGAAATTAGGGAGAAAACAAGCAAAAATTTTCATTCTCAACAAACTTAAAAGAAAAGCAAAGACAGCATCTTCTGTGGGGTTCTGCATTTTTGTTAACTTTTGATGAACCAGGAAAGATGATTCAATAGGGAAAGATACACCTTTTCCTGAGAGTCTCATATTTGCAGGTAACTAGTTTTCAATGTCCTCTGACTTGCCCACCTGTGTGGGCTTCACTGAAATCAACAGACTAAAGTCAAATGACTTCAAGATTAGTGATTTAATTTACACGTCTCAGCTCTGACCTCACCATGAGGACATGAATTATATATTTCATACAATACCGAAATTGGGAAATACATAACTAAACTATTGGGCAGCAATTACAAATACCAAGAGGAAGCACTCCTTACACACACAAAACTGAACTGGAACAATTACTCCCAAGCAGCTACAGAAACAGAAAGAATAAATGTAATAAAAAATAAAGACAACTCTACCATAGACCATTAAGCACAATGGTCCAGATGCAGCTTTTAGCTGAAGAATTCCACAACCAACCAACTGAATTTGTACTAAGAGAAAGACTCATTCTGTGCTTAGCACATTTCTTACATTTCCTTCCTAAGCATCTACAGAATCACAGAATACTCTGAGTTGGAAGGGACCCACAAGGATCATCCGGGCCTGGCTCTTAAGAGAATGGCCTGTATGGGGCTTGATCCCATAACATTGGTGTTATTACCACCACGCTCCAACCAACTGAGCTTATCTCAGGGTCATAATCTCACACAGTCAGAGAGATCAGTGTTTGAATACAGCCATTCTTAAATTCTTTGGGTCATATGAATGGACAGTGTGCTGCTGTGGCAAACAAAACCAACAGGATGCTGGGCTGCATCTACAAGGAGTCATTAGAGTCATTATTGCACTCCACTCTGTGCTTGACAGGCCACACCTGGAACACTGTACTCAGTTTTGGTTTCCACTGTGCAAAAAAGATGTGGACAGACTGAAGAGAGTCCAGAGGAGGGCCACAAAGATGATCAAAGCATTGGGAAACCTGTCACATGAGGAAAGGCTGAGAAAATTGGGTTTGTTCAGCCTTGAGAAAAGAAGGATCAGGGGGAGACCTTATCGTCATGTTGCAGTATTTAAAGGAGTCACCTGGAAAAGACACAAGGGATAATGGGTACAAGTTACTCCTGGGGAGAAGCCGGTTGGACACAAGACAAAAAAATTCACAATGAGAGCAATTGGCCATTGGATTAATGTTCCCAAGTAGTGGCGGATTCCCCAGCTCTGGACACTTTTACGATGCAGCTGGAAAGGGTGCAGGGCCATCCTATCTAGACCATGTTTTTGCCAAGAAAGATGATACTTGAGTTCCCTTCCAACATGGTATTCTACAATTCCATGATTTTATTTTGCATTATTCGACAGCTCTCTATAACTCCCTGACAGAAGTTGTAGTGAGGTGGGGGCCAGTCTGGTGCTGGGTGATGTGGTTTAGGGGTTACAGTGGTGCTGTTGGGTTGATGGTGTGACTTGATGATATTAAAGGTCTCTTTCAACCTCGATGATTCAATAATTCTATCTGCTGTAATAGCCTAAAGAACCAGGATCCATTTACTGTCTCCATTTAATGTAAAGGTATGTTGTCTTCTGCCTTCTGTAAGATGCAGGCAGATAACCTCTCACCTGTCCAGCCTGGTGCAGACATTTTCATAACCCTGACAGGTAATCATGGCACAATGCCAGCCAAGTTAAACAACATTTTGGTTCTGACCTCCAGCTGTGAGTAAAATACCAAATCCATATGTTTCTACTATGGTCTTTAATTTCTGCCTGTATCATCTGTATTGCCTTATAGCATAGATTAAAGAATATTGAAATCAACAAGGCCATTAAAGAAATCACAGCAAGAATAGAAAGCCCATGCAGTTAGAGAATGTAAGTTCATTATCCCCAAACAGTCAAGATATTTTAAATTAGAGAAAACAAAATGTGTGCAATTTTTCTCTTGAAAATGTATACATAGGTTATGGCAGAGAAACAACACAAACCATATATACTTATGTAAAACCTATTACCTGAGCTTCAGGAAAGCAGAAATAACACACTGCCTGAGAGTTAACACACTTTCTAAGACTCTTGCACTGCCTAAACCTGAGCCAAATCAAAGCTCCAGCTTAGAGCATTGAGTCATTACCACTTTTTAAATTGTTATTAATGATAGGATTGATATTAGACACCATAAAAATGAATCTATTGGTCTGCACTATTGCCCCATTTAGTCATCACATAACATAATCCAGATTCTTGTCTGTAATGTGCTTCCTTGCCAGGGAACTTTGTAGCAGCCAGAAAAGGCAGTTTGTTCATAAAGAGCAGAAAGCCAAATCCATGCTACCCTGATGGGAGGGAATGTCCCAAAATGTTCTCTATGTAGCAGAAAGAGTGCAGCATTTCTCCCTAAAAAAATCTTCTTCCTATGGGTAAAAAGACCTAGATGCCAGAAAACATTATGAAACCCCATAAACCCAAAGCCCCAAATTCCTTCATTCCATAATAACCAACCTCCATATCTCAGTGGCATCAACCACAGCATCCGATTAACAAAAATGCATGCTAACTCCCACTGAAATCAGTTAGTTTTGTATTATCAAAATTAGGCAAGTAAATCAAGTGCTTTCATACATCAGGTCAAATAGTATCACATGAGACCCCCATTCAGAGCTAATTTAGGTGAAGTGGATGGAACAATAGGGAAGGAGGAAAAAAAACCTGCATAGACGAAGCAAAACCAAGCAAACAAAAAAGCATTTCTCCCCAGATCATAAATAGTTCAGGAATTGCTTTTTAGTATTTGTGCTCTATCTTAATTTCTATTGTTCTTTGAAATCAGTACATCACTGTGAGGATGCTGACACAAATAATTACCCTTCCAAACATTATCTATGCTGTGTATACACAAAATCAGACAAGCAGTATTTTACAGATCAACAAAAGGAGGGATAAGCATCCCGTATTATTAGATATGCCTAAAAAATGGTACTTAACAACATTTACCTGTGAGCACACCAGCGTCAGCGAGCTCAGCACTGCTGATGGGTACAGTGGGACCATCCGCTTCATATGCTTTCAAAATGTACTTCTCAATTACACCTATGACCCCAGCTGGTTTGTCCCAGGTGACCTCAATGCTGTAACCATTTATACTGTGAACTCTTGAGGGAGTTGGCACATTTTGTGGAACTGTAGAAGGATAAAATAGAAAATAGAGAAAATGGCAGTTCTAAGGAGACTATTGCCCCTATTCTTCACTTTTAATGGCTGCAGTAAATCAGACTCAACCATTAGCATAAATACAATTTATTAGAGTTGTAACTTTTCAGCATTGATTTAATATGACTGCACATCTTGAGCTATTCAGTTTAAGCTATATTTCAAAACCATCAAAACTCCATCT
Source organism: Entomyzon cyanotis (assembly GCA_024500445.1). Classification (NCBI taxonomy): domain Eukaryota; kingdom Metazoa; phylum Chordata; class Aves; order Passeriformes; family Meliphagidae; genus Entomyzon; species Entomyzon cyanotis. The sequence continues at coordinate 17,843,890 of JAKEPQ010001015.1, forward strand.
ACATAACATTCCTTCTTGTCTTGTTGCAATTTTCCAAAAACATTTCATGTATCAAACATACTTAAGCATCATTCACAAAGAGAGGAGGTGGATTGTATGTTGCTAACAAGCTCAGGCATTATAAAAATACAACTAAATGAAGCAAGGCAGTACTGTAACAGAGAAGAGTTTGATATTTATCAGTTGGGTATCTAAGCCACAGAATGCCACAACAGTGAAACATTTCTAAAAATTTGCAGTCTCTTTTGCAGAAGTCCTTAAAAAATTAAAACTCCTCCATTTATTTTCCTATTTCCACAATGCACCTTTCTTGGGGGAAAGCAGAGATTTTAAGCAGAGATTTATTTTAAGGTCTTTCTGCAAAATCCTTTGTTTCTGATCATTCCACATTACCAAAAAAAAAAAAAAAAAAAAAAAAAAAGAGAGAGAGAATGTAAATTATTTAAATGTTTTAAAGAACTGGAAAACCAAGATCGTATATGCACGGAGTTGCTAATAAAAAGGAATCATCCCATTTCCGATAACCTTTAACTATTTCTTGGATATTACTATGCCAAGTAAAGGTCTGGTCAGTAACAGCTTCATCACAGATGACTGCACAAGGGATGCAGAGGAAAGGCCCAAGGAACACTATGGCAGGATGATGGATGATGAGTTTGCTGTAGATGCATGTGGACTCCCTAGCCCTGCTGATGATCATTCGCTCTTCTTACCATCAAATTACCTATTTTTTGGTCATTTTACATGTTTAGTTTCATTAAGTATGAATGCAACCATGTTTCTTATAAGGGGACCAGCATGGAAAGTAGAAAAATATCTGGAAGTTGTGATTCTTCTGTAAAGAATGTGATATTCTGAGAGAGCTTCTATTACTAAAGCAATATATTGATTTCATTAGTTATGAAGTGTATCACAGGGCTAGGTAAGGTACTGTACAGCAGATGGTCTTCTCATAAGGGATATAACAAAACCAACTCAAAAATAATTAAATAGCGCAATTATTGTCCAACCCCAGGGAACATGGACTGCTCACTGTTGTGGTCAGCTTGCAAACATAAATTTGTGGCAAACCTTACAGTTGTCAGACAGTTGATATGAAAATATGCATATATTTCGTCCTTCTGGGTGGCACACAAAATATAGGTTGTATAAGAATGCATTTGCCAGTCCAATATTTATGCATGTATCACATAATTTTTTTAAGGTGATACACTGGACAACTTATACCAAAAGAATGCTCTGCGCTGATGGAATGCAATTGGGCTTCAATTTCAAGAAGAGGGAAAGTTGGTTAAATAAAATACACAGAACTGTAAACCTTCAAAAACTTAGTGGCTTGATAAAGTTTGCAAAAGCACTGACCAGAAGATTTTACTCTTTTTTTAAAAAATTTTCTTCACAAGACATATGAAAAATTTGATCTTTAATGTATTATGTTCCTACTCTGAAACCTTCTCCACAAGTCATGTGCTGCTGTTCTACTAAATACTGCCACATTTTCACACACAATCTATGGACTACTCGTTAAAAGAAGCCTCATTCAGCAGTACTGAGTACCACACCCATGTGTGGGTCATTTAAAAAAACAACTTTCACAAGACCACCTTGTCCCTAGCAAATACATGGCCTCTTCCACAGCTTGTGCCTGCTATCCCAGCATCACCTTTTTCTATACGTATTTTACAGCACTGAGTTATATGTAGTAAAATATAGTGTCGCTGTTGAGCCGCTAGCAGAGAAGAGATCCTGGATTCTCAGAGTGGCATAGAAAAAGCGCTTTATTATTTTGAATCTAACATATATAGAGACTTTTTAGAGGTCACCCAGATTGGTCAGTCAGAAACCTCCCCCTAGGCCTGATTGGCCAGGCCTGAACTGTCCAAATCTTGAGACACTGTTTTTAATAACATCCAAACTTTATCTTTGTTTATAAAACACAGAAGAAATTCTCATGGGAAAAAACAGTGCTAACCACAATATAGATTTACTTACTCCATCCCACTCATGCAATGTGAGGTTAGATGTGCACATATGAACACAACCAGATGGCTGCTCTTACTCAGTTAATGCACTTCAATCCTTTAACATCCTTAATTACATAATCTAATACATATTTGGAAAATAGCTTGAATTATGAGAAGAAAATACTTGCCTGAAGATTTTACAGCTGATGACTGTAATTTGTTACCTGTTTGAAGCATTAAACAGTTTCGCCCCCTCAGAAACCCTATGTAAGGTGCACTAATCAAAATTGTTGTGATTGGATTATCTCCACAGAATCACAGAGTGGGTCAGGTTAGAAGAGTCCACAGTGGGTCATCTGGCCCAACCTCCTGCTCAAGCAGGGTCATCCTAGAGCACAGGGCACAGGATTGTGTCCAGATAGCTCTTGAACACCTTCAACCTGACGTTAAATAGCTTACGGAAAACAACAATGAGTAAACCTTAAAATTATATTTACCTGATTCTCTTGTCCGAGCGTGGGTCCATGCACTAGGTACTGATCCTCCTTCATTTAAGGCAACCACCCTATAGAGGTATTCTTCAGAGGACATCGAGAAGGATAGAGGAGGTAAAAGATTAAAAAAAAATACTGAGCACAGTAATACAATAGCAAAGAATGAAATGAAAATGATGCATTTTATTTAAGGAGCCAATACACTACCTGTAAATGGTTGTAGAGCACTCTCATAAACACTCTGCTCTTTTCCTCGGTACACAAGGATGGAGTCATTTCCCCTGCAGTTAACAGCACTGTCAGTTGATAGGCATCCGTCCAGATTGACTCTGACAGCACTGCTGGACACAGATGCCAAGTTAACGACAGCACCTCGTGTAAATTTAACATCCTTCATGCAACCACCGAAACCTAGCAAACAGTAAGGGATTAGTACCACATAAAGAGCTTCAGTCATTAAGAAACACTTCCGTTCCTTTCAATTCTATATTTTCAACATTAAAGACTGTAATGTGAATATGTTGACTTCCAACATGACATTCTGTCTGCACTTCCAAGGCACCAAGCTGGTAAATTCTGGCCTTACTGATCTACACTTTCACCGTCAGCAATTCCATCCCACAAGGAAATACCTTTCCATTTTCTCTTTTGTCACTTCCCACGTTGAAATTATTACCATAAAAGTGATCCTCTGACTTTTAAAATCAGCTTGCTGCTGCTTGCTATTTTGTTAATATACATACTTCCTAAAACTGAAAATAATATCTAGATTAAAAATACAATTAACTTCAGGAGATGTTAATCAGATGGAAGCATATCAGTTTTGTCTAACAGGGACATAACTCATATGCTGTTTATAAATATACTCCAGAAACATAAACCCAAACTACTTGTTTATGATAAAAAAATAGAAGAAGCTTCCTTTTATATTTATTCCTCTATATCCATATATTTCTCTGTGTGTGTGACATTCCTGTAAAAATTACAAATATGTTAAATCAGTTACTTGCAGTTGGAACACAACTACAAAATTCAGGATGCAGTTGTTAAAATTTTTTAGATTTACTAATACATAAATTGATATAAAATGGGTCTCAAATCTGAGTAGTGATTGGTGCTTAACACAAAACCAAAGTAAACAGTAACCGAACTGAAGACTTCATTTAAGAATTAATTTTGTGAATTAACAATCTGCCTCTCACAAAACAATGCTGCTCTTTAGCTTTGTGAAAGCTAAAGTATTTATATCTTATTTATATTTTACTTTTATTGCCTTTATTACTGCAAAATGAGAGATAAGAGTAGATTTTGTCCTTAGCAACCCCAACTGAGAATCTTAATGTCCATACATAGTTCATACAAAAAGGGGTACTGAAGGTGGACACCCATTTTGAATCGTCCTCTAAAATACCTTCTCACTCCACAACACATGGAATTTAGCCAAACTGCTCCTTGAAATGAATACATCCTAATTTAAGCTCAACTTGCTACTCCACAGCAACCAGCTCAGCCTCTTAGCCTGTGGCAGAGGAAAGAATTAGTCCCAGTCTGCCCAGACATCCTAATCGTAAGATAAAATGAAGATGTTTGATTTGCAGTGAGATGCATTCTGTACAAGCTGTTTTAATACATTATTTTTAGTATCTTTTTAGCTACATTTATCACTATTTCAAGATTTCTCACTGACATCAGCCAAGCAATTCTGTCTGTTCTCAAGTAGCTGCAGAATAAGTAAGGACAGTACAAATTCTCACGAACATTCCTGCCAGTACCTTCCTTTTGAACCTCTCAGGAGGACATATGATGGGTCATGCAAAGGCCCAGAGACTCCAGCTGAAATTTCTTACAACAAAGTTGTAACTCAGATGGAGGTGAGGTGGGAGGAGAATAATATTTATCCCTTATTTGCAAAATGGCAAACATGTGAGCAAAACAACATTTCTTTATTAAAAAATTAACTACCAAGCAGACATAGATTTTCAAAATATTTATTAAATGGGAAGATCTCTACATTCTATTATGGTGTCACTCCATCACTGTAGTCCTAAATAAAAGTATGTTTTAAGCTATAATGTCTAATCTTGCTCACCTCAACCTACATTTAGGAGCACATAAGAATGTTTTTATCTTCAGATACTGAATATAAATTCACAGCCACCATATTATTTTGTGGCATGCTGAGGAGGTTCGGTAGGAAAGTAATGTTTATTGATGTGCCTTGATATGCACTTCAGACATTCACTTGAGATGCAATTTTGCCCTAGATTCTTTGTTCACAGATCTCTTTGCTGCAGGAGTTGCGAATGCATCCACTCACAAGGCTACACCATCTGCTACGAGGCAACACTGACAGGCTATGACTGGCCAGCTCTTTTGGGCCATAAATATTATGCACACAGAACCCAAAGGAAGATTATATTATATGTGATACCTACAGCTGGAAGAATACTTGAAACAACATCCTTGAACTATTCCATAGCTGTGAAACCACAAGGCTCCAACAGAGCTCCGTGCTTGAGCGTGCACATTCAGTGTGAGCTCGTGCATTCAGAACCACTTACTGGATTCTGCACTAATCAGTTACTGACTGATACATGTTTGTCCACAGTAGCTGAAAAATACATCATGACTAATGAACAGTTTCACAAGCAATGAAAAAACACACACAAACACACACAAACAGAGCCAGTTTAGTACACACTTTTCGACTAGGTTTCCTACAGTGGATTCTTTTGTGGAGGCTGTTAGTATCAGGCTGCAATTAATACTTCTCTCTTTTATTTACAACTTTGACCTGTTCCAGAACAGAAGGGTCACAGTGATGGCTAAAAATATGATCATCTTCCCTCCTTCTGGTAATGAGGAAAACTGCATGGCAGTTGCAGCCAAAATCCAAATTCAAGGATTTATACTCCCTTAGTTTTTTAGACCAGAACTAGTATTGCCTAAAAAAGACTAATGAACTCTAAGCTGTCCTTCCATGTGGCAATATCCAGATTCATTACAGTGATTTAAGCTATGTTTCCTGTCTTCCACTGGTTTTGTATTCCAGATCTGCGAGGGACACAAGTTGATCAAGGAAAACAGGTTTATCTGAACTGGCATTCTCTGATGAAGATCTGAGATCATCTGGTTGGGCATCTCATTTTACCATTTCCTACACTCCAGGTCCTCTCTTATCAGTCAGATTGCCTCAGTTATCACTGAAAGAACTTTTATAGCATTACGAAAGGATCAGGTCTAAGCAAAGCTACATAGATAAGGATAACTGGTAGTATCACAATGGGTGGGAAGAAAAATTCATGTTACATAGTCATAAATTTAGACTATCGGCAGCAGAACGCCCACCTTGTGCACGACACCAGTTTTGAAAAAACGTCTGTTCTTCTCAGTGTCATCTTACCTTGTTCTAACCCCAGCTCTCTATAAAAGTTCTGAATCTGAGGTGGGATTCCTCCTACATAGACAGGTGAGTTTACTTTCAGCTGCTGGACACGGGGCTCGAGCGCTTGCTCTCTCAGTTCATTCATAGTTGCTAAAATCACAGAGCCCTCCTTGTTCACGGTGACTTCATTCCACTTTCCATCACAATAAGACAGTCCCAGCCATAGGTCCACTTGCATAAAGACCATGCCAGTTCTTAGAAATATGTTTAATAGTCCACTTTTCAGCTCAATCTATACATTTTAAAACAGAAAAAAGACATTTTGGAAGAGACAGCAAATACACAACAATGACAGAAAGTTATTTTAAAGGACATAATGGAGTTATGAATAAGATCAACGAACAAGGAATTTTTTATCTTCATGATGATCCTGTTTACACAAAACATGCTAAATACAGTGTATCAGTTAATTCAGAATGTAGGAAAATATATTTTGATTTTTTTGACAGCAGACTTTGTCACTAATGTAGCTAAAAAGAAAAGACAATGAACGTGGACTGTTTTGCTTTTTTGAGAATGAGAAAACAGTATTTTATCTATCAATTCATTTTTTAGAAGAATGTAACAAGATAATAAGGAAATGAAATGTCAGACCTGATTAAGGTCTTTTTAATTGGCTGGTGAACTCAATTTCAAATTTTTCCAGCATACATTGATTCTTACATTCATACATTTCATCCTTATTCTTCCAAATCTTGTAAGAAAATAATTGGTTTCGTATGTGCTTTTTGAGATTAATGTGCCAATTCTCTAATAGAAATACATTTTACTTAAATTTTTCACTGCAGAAGTTTCCAAATGCTGTACAGCAAGACTCTTTATCCTAACTGACTCGAACACAAGTGGGCTGAGACTGTAAATTGGCACATATAAAGCACTAAACACTTAGGGGATGGACTGGTAGTTGAAAAAAATGAAAATATTCACAGAAAGGCATTACTGCTTCTATGCCAAAACCTTATTAAGTGAAATAAAAACTGCAGATTCAGTATCAATTCTTATCACTATTATTGACAAACTGACATATTTAGTTTACTGATAATATTTATATTACAGTGTTTGTAATTGGATCGCGTTTCCTAAACAGGGACCCCAACTGGTGAAAGAACTCTCTGCTTGAAGTATCACAGACAATGCACGTCCTATTCTTCACTGCACATTGACTTCTTGCTCATGAGACAGAGGGATTTTCTTTATTTGTTTCTTTGAGACCACAACTTTTCCTATTTCCATGAGTTCAGACCCATTTATAGCCAAGGACTCTGTAACACAAGTGGAGGAATGATCATGGCGTCAATGCTGATGAGTACAGCTCAAAAAAGCAGTCCATGGGACAAGGCACTGCTTTTCTTCACTGGCAAGAATTAATATGGAGCACATCGTGCTGGTGTGAAGAAAGCATTCCAGAGGCATTAGTACAGCAGCATGCCAGCAAACCTGCCAGACCTGGAAGCCAGAGAGAGGGCACAGTGTCTGACACAGGGTCACTGCTCTGGACAGCCCTCCTCCAATTTACTCATCTTGGCACAGTTTTAAAGCAGGCAATGAATGATGCCTGTGCTTTTTGTGTTGACCTGGACTGACATTTAGAATGCCTGAGTGCAGCTAAAGATGGGGGACCACTGCTCAGTTTCAAGTGTTCTGCAGGGTGAAAAGAAAAAAAAAAGAAAAAAAACCAAGTCCTGGATAGATCTGGGCATAGGTACTGAGGACAGGTTTAGAAAAACAGCAGATAAATTGTTTGCTTTACACAGAATTCTGGGACATCTTCAAAAAAAAGAAATATTTCCAATCATTATGATTTTTAACCTGTCCTTGGAAAATATATTATTACTTGAAACCAAAATGCATGAAGATCATATTATTCTACCAGATATCTCAGTAGCCACCTCTCAACAGAACCAGACCTTTATATCACAGCTCTCAACCTAAGCAGGTTCCAGTTTAATTCTTAAAAGCATGATTGCTTTTCAGAATTAGAGTTACAAAATTTCACTCATGCTTTTCTCTATGCACAGAATTCCCATTTTGATATACCTGAGCATGTAAGGTTGGAATTAGGAAAGCCAAAGCTTAGCCTGAATCTGGAAGATAAGAGGGCCAAGAAGAGCTTCCAGAGTCCCACTAGCAGGTTGTGGTATCCCTCTGAGACTGAGACAGGGACTAATTCTGATTAAAAATGTTATTAGTGACCTGGGCAATAGGATGGGCTGTACTCCCAGTGAGTTTGCAGTTCATGGCAAAGGGAGCTGCCATTGCTATCCTAGACACATAAATCAGCTTTGAAGAAAAATACTGAGTCAAGATGGATTAAAAACTGAACACTGGCCACCAAAGTACCCTCAAAATGATGACGATGAACAGGCACTGGGATGGTTAGAAATAAAGTGGGCAGGGGTTCCAAGGAGATGACTGTTCCCCTCCAGTCATCACATGTAAGACCACATCTGGACTACTGTATCCAGTTGTGGACACAGTGGTAAATGAAAGACATTGTGGCACACCAGAGTGAACCCAGTGGAGGGCACCAGTCTGGTCAGGGGTTGGAGCACCTTGTCTATGAGCTGAAGCTGAAAGAACAGGCTTTGTTCAGTCTTAAGGGTAAGCAGGAAGAGAACTTAACTGTTCCACTGCCTTATGTGAGGATATAGAAAAGACAGGCCCAGACTTCTCCCAGAGGCTCATTGTGAAAGGATGAAAGGCAAAAGACAAGTTATAATGAGAAACAATAAGAGATCAGGGCTGGTTTCTTCGCATTTTTTTACTTTTTTTTCTATAATGAGGATGGTCAAAGATTGGAACAGGTTATAGAATTTGGAAAGCTGTGGACTGTCCATCTGCAAAGAGATCCACAACACTCAAAAGGAAAATGCCTGGAGCAACCTTATCAAACATATGTTGGTCCTGCTTTTAGCAGAGATTCGGAATAAATTACTCCAAAAGGTCCCTTCAACTTAAATGGTTTTGTGACTCTGTACTGCACTTTTCTGCAGGACCCAGTCACTGCCTCACTCAATCTGCTTATAAACATATGATTTTGAAGATAAAAGGAATATCCAGACATAGCTCTGAGAAACAAAACAGATAGGACAGGGGCTACATTAGAGGCTGAACGACACTTTGCTGAACCTGCCATACAAAACAGTCTCAACCAATGTAGCACTAAAAGAGTGATTATGGCTTTAGGTCTTTTGAATTGCAAAGTCTTCCTGCGATTCAGAAATATCAGCAAAGACAAGCAATGGACTTCAAAAAACTTGTCAAGGACAGGCAGTCTTTGAGCCCTTTGAAAGAAAAAGTACATGGTACTTCTGTTGATGTTCAGCCAGTCATTCCAGTTCAAAATCTAGCCCAGTTCAGACCTGCCAGCCAGAGAGCAGAGGCCCAAACACAGACCCCTCAATAGTCTCCTCAGAGTCAGGCACTACAATGAAAAGGAAATGAGAATCTCTTCCTGACACCTCACAGAGAGAAATCACTGGTAATCAACAGGAATATCTCCCTCACAAGTCTCATATGAATACCAGTCACTTCTTTGCTAGATTTTCCAATGCAAGTTCTCAAAATGCTAATCTATCCTTAGCTCAATCACAGGTAACACTTTCATCTTGCACACTTGTTGTTTTACTTCATGCAGCTATTGAAAAGTGCAACTCTTTGGAGAAAGTTCTTGCAGGACTTTTTTCCTCCTTGCAGATTTGCAGAAGCAAATCATCAGCTGCAATGTCTCAGGAGCTAGTCACCAGTATTGAATAGAAGCATGAGTTCTTAAGGCTTTTGCTGCTGTTGAAGTGGCCAGCATCAAAATCAATAAAGCAAACTTCATCAGCAGTCACAAAATCTTCTTGTCACATAAATTCATGAGGAAACACACGCCAGAGTGAGAGTGGTGATTCATACTAGCATAGCTGGTCACAGTTTGCTTGTAATTATTATGCCTGGATCCAAAGATAATCAGATTGACCTTGCTGGCTTGAGTTAATTCTCAGGGCATGGAAGTCATGGAAGAAGTGACCTTTATGCACAGCACCTTTCTAGGACACAATTTCATTCTTGGGCAGAAGACAAGAAAGAGCCTTTGCTGTTTGGTAGCACTCCAGCCGTGTGTGTAGCTCCAGTCATTCCCAAACTATAAAGCTAATAAGAGAGCTGTGACCTATGCAAAGGGAAGGGTCAGGGAATACCTGGCGCTCAGGATAAGTGGTATAGCTCATAATCTGTTTTGCTGTGCAAGTGTCTCCTGACCAAAGCTCCTAACAAAGACATCGTAGCTCATGCGCAACAAGCTACACCCCTCATTTTCACTTTCTATTAACCTCTTCTCGGGAGCTCAAGTGTACACAAAAGCCTTCTGTCATCATTATCTATGTGCAAAACACAAAGCTAAGAGGCTTGGAAAAGCATGCATATACTCATCCCCTCTAAAACTCCTCGTGTTAAGGCTATGGAGATGTTGAGGTCAGATTAAAGTGAGATAAATGAAATTTACCTGACTTAAGACAAATGCTAAGACTATTATCCAATCCAAATTTTCAGAGCACAAAAATACTATAAATATAAAACTGCCAAAAATCTGGACGTTTAAGAAAAGGAAATTATTTTGTTTAACTACTTTGGGCCTTTGACTCCACTTTTAATTTGTTAAGTCCCCTTTCTCCCTTTATAGTCAGAATCTATTTTCTCATATTTCTCGTGGTTTTAAACAGAGCAAGAGAGAAAGAACAAGGATCACCTACTGCCAGAACCTCCAGAAGAACCCTGTGAATACTCTTCACACAAATAATGCCCCTGTGCTGTGAATTACACACATACAAGTTTTTTTTTTACAGTAGCATACATGTAACATCTTATGCTATTAGCTCATGGTCTTGGTCATTACTTGAGGGCAAAATTAAAGTATTAACTGCAATTAGCAAGATTTGCTATTGGAAGTCATGACAATTTTTTTACTAAGGCTGCTTGAAAAAGAAGAAGCAATCAGGTCTAGCAGTATTCAAAACCCAGGGAAAAAATTATCTGCTGGAAAAGCCAGTAGTATAAAAAATAAATATGGAGTAAGTTATAAATGACCTGAAAAGGAGAAAAATATATTTATATTGTTTAGGTCAGAAGTTTAAAAGAGAAGGCCCATTAGACATAATGCCACACAATAAAACATGACAGCCATTAGCAAAACAGCTGCATAATAAGAAATAAATAAATTAAATTCAATAAAAGTGCAAGAAGAGCAGATTGGGTCATAAAGAATAACAATGCTCTCAAAAATCTCTAGAAATAAATTATTGCTTCCTGGACCAATCAAAAAAATGTATTTTTTTCCATGTAATCCTCTGTAATATCTACTAGTTGGTGTAAGTACTAACTATATTTGACTCACTAAGCAGTGGTAACCACAGTCTAATTATACTCAAAATCCTTAGTAAAGAAAAGTATGAAAATCCAGAGTCATGTAGCTAATAAAAGAATTCAAAAAACTAAACCAAACACATTAAAACAAAATGTTAGAAACAATAGAAGCGCAAATAATTCTGAGCATAAACAGTCTTATTTAACAGACACCAAAAATAAAATTCATAGGCACTACCTCCCAGCTTTGCCTAATACAGGATTTGTGCAGCTTCCTCTACAGTGTTGGGAAAATGGCGACAGAGATGATGTGGAACTAAGATGGAGCACTAATTTCTGTCTGTTTCAAATCAAAATGAAAAAAAAATTATGGATTATAAAAATATACATATAACTTGAAGAGAAAGCTTTATTAGGAGACCGGACAATTTCCCCCATGATGTTTTTGATTTACAATTTAATGGATTTTGTTCTAGTATGAGAACTGGGAAAATGGGCAAACTCTATGCTTTTCTAGCAATGAAGTGAAAGTTTTTAATACATGTCTTTTATTCTCTTTTCTGATCACTTCTAATCCAGATAAGACAGTAATTCTGTTTTTCATATATTGTTATCTTTCTTGTTTATGACATAAATAACACTAGCAACGAAACACTGAGCATCTATTCAAGCATTTTTGCTCCACTATAAAGTACTGTGCAAAGCATTTCAAAACTAGAAAAACATGAAAATAACTTATGGCTTGAAATTTCTTTCAGTGCCAGTTTGACTTTTGTGGACGAAACTCACAGGTCATGTCTGAATAGAGTTATTGTATTTTTGAACTTACTGCAAGATAATCTGAGCCATCTTTATTGTAAACAAACAAAAGCAATCCATTCAGTTGATCTGTTCTGAATTTGAATGAGATCTCAAAATCCAGTCCACCACTGAAAACACCCGAATGCAATTCCAGGAACCCTTGAAAGAAGGTGAATGAATACATAAGTTAATCAAATAAATAAATAGGTTCAAGAAATCAAAAGTAAAATTCTAGGTGCTACTTTCTACCCTGACATGAAGAACTCAGGCTTCAAGATTATACTTTACAACTTTATCACTCAACTTTGAGGACAATTATCAATAATGTACCGCATGAAACCAAACTGGTGCAATATCCTGAATTTTTTACCTGGCTTTTTTTTTGGTGCCTTATAGGCATCTTTTCTCTCTCTACAAAAACAAATACTCACCTTTCACACACACATCAAATCTGCATATAGTTACAGCAGCACTACCTGCAATTCCTCTTCCATGCAGCAACCTTCTGCCAACCAAGAGGCACAATTTTAAAGCATCCAAAATAATCCCATACAGCTAAAGACACCTTGAGAAGCAGATCACTGCAATACTTTTGATATAATCACCTCTTATATCTCAAGAACATATTTGGATAGAACAATAGTACAGCAAACTACCTCTGCCAAGAAAATGTGCTCCTTCTGAGAGTCCAATGGGGCATCCTTCCCAAACATGATAGACATTGTTTTGTTCTTCAGCGTTCTGCCAGTTCAAAGGTTCCCAGTTTTCATAGGGAGTATGCACTTTTTTCAAAAATATGTCACTGAGACACCCCACAAATCCTTTCTGGACTATTGTCTTCACCCCTGCAAAAAAGGAAAGTGGGTTTTTTTATGTCCGTCACCTGCAACTAAACACAGGAATTAATTTATATGTTTTATACATGCTGTCCCTATCATATGTGTCCATGTGTGCATAGAAAACCAGCCACCAATCTCTAAAGCCAGTCTCCAAGCTAAATCCAGATTTCTGAATGGATCTAATGACTAAAGACAGCACCTACTGCTATGTAGCTGGAAAATATTAAACTTTTTCAGATTTTGCATAGAGGTACGTTCAAATCAACAGCATAAATCCACTCTATTCAGATCAAAGAAAAGTTTTCTGTAAACACAACAATAATTCTGAAGAAAGGCATGCATGTGCTGAATATGAAGAAATAGTGTTGCAAAAGCTGAGGCAGAGAAATATATGTTTAGAAGCTTCATCAGGAAGTTTTTCTTTCCTTATTTGTATAAAACAAACAAAACTAATGATGCATGGCTGCTATCCCTTCTATTTCACTGGGGCAAAAATTTAAAGCAGGTTTTATAGGTGCCCTTCTCTTCAATGGTTTTTATAGTCAGTCTCATTTTGAATATATAGCTGAGGTTTCTGAGAGAGACTTCCTGGATTACTTTGTGAACCAATGCTTTAGAAGAGCATATGCACATATTTCTGGTTTTAGTGCAGTGAAATAAAGAAGGAAAGAGGGAGCTGAACTCTCGTGTACCTCACATCAAGTCATCAACTAGATTTCACGTCAGAGGTGGAAACACAAACACCCTAAATAATTTGGCTTTCAGATTAATATGAAAAAGCCAAAATTCTGGATATGAATTCACTGAGAACAGCTGATTGTATACTGGTTTTGTAGACAGTCACCACCATCAAATCTGACGGCAGTTTATACACTTGGCATATATACTAAGTTTATAGAGGAAAACTTCTCTTTATTGATTCTTCAAGAAGCCAGATATGATCCAGCTCCACATAAATTCTATATCTGTAAAATACAGGTATATTCATATATCTCTGAAATCAATGCAACAACCTCTGAAGGATACCAACTTACACCAAAAAAGGCCAGTATGTTGTATCCCTGCATCAAAGTGGGATGCATAACCATGAGCTTCAGCTAATAAAAACAATTTACATGGGTAGTTTGGAAAAGAATTTGGGAATCTGTATGTAAAACATGCCCATAAGTTTCACACTCCCACCAGTTCTGTATATAAAATTCATTCAAATGTACACAGACCTCATCAGCTGCTTTAATGCTGATGAGATCAGCCATATAGACATTTCAGTCTATTCCAAAAGATAAAATTTGAGAAACTGTACAGACTTATTTATCATACTTACCTACATCTTTTCTAACAATAGTATAACCCTGTGGAAGTCCTCCAACAAAAACTCCTGTGTTCTCTCCAATGATGGTACTGCCACTAGTTGCTAAGGAAGAACCTGAACAATATAGCTCATTATTCTCATATTCAAAGCTTTCAACAGATTTTTAAACTCAATTTAAAAAATTTATATTTTATAAAAGAGGCTTATGTGACACAGTATCCTAATACTTTCCTAGAACATATGCAGGAAATATTTACAGCTCTATTTTACAACAGGAGATTAACACAATTATGGATTCACAAGTGCAAAAATACACTTAGTATTAAATTATCAAAGGTTCACACTGGACAGATCCCTCAGATGAGCAGACAAAACAGTAGTGACAAAACAGTCAGAAAACTGAGCAAATTTTTTCTATATGGGTGAACATAGGTATTGAAAAATCAGGTGAGCAACACCCATAGTAATATCAAAGTTACTTAAATGAATTGATTACCTGTGTACTGCCCATCCACTGTGATGTTTCCCAGTGCTTGAATTCTTGTAGCTATTATTTGGTGCCAACTATTATCATTATACACTTTTCCACCATCATTAGTTGGAGTGACTGCTACTGCAGATCCCTTTTTATTAACAGAAGAATCTGATTTAGAATATTTTGAAGGTAACATTTAGAATTATACCTTACACTTTTATAAGAATTTATAGCATATAAGATCTAAAAATAAAGACAGAAGTCCTATGTTTAACTTCTTTTGGACTGCTGAATGATGTTTAGGACTTATTTCCCCACTAAATTAACCTTCTCAAATAATAAATGAAGGATCAAGGATCCAGTTCAGTGTCTATTAAAAATAGAAAACCCTGTGTAGTTCCCCTGATAAAGACAAGGATGAGGCACAAATTATTGAGGGTCATGTCACTCAGATTTTTTATTTTTTACTCATATTTTAATTATGTCTCTATTTAACTACTTCATGGATCGCTGTGGCTGTGAAGTTTGATGGCCATAATTCCAAGTAGCATCCAGGGAGAGCAGCTGCATATCAGGATTGTTAATTGCAGCACCTGTCTACACAAAGGGACCCAAAAAAGGGGTGCATTTGTAGCGCAGTAGATGCATGTTCTGTCCATGTTAACCTGGCATCAAAAGGACTTAAATTTCTAGATGAGAGAGTACCATACATTTATTGGGGGGAGGGGGGGAATGTGGTCATACCAAGAGATTCAGGAAAACAAAACCAAACAAGAAAAACCCCAAAAGGTAGTTATTGATGTTGCTTTCATGGTACAAGGGATCCTTGTAAAAATGCATTTAAATTTAACTGCAGTTTTTAACCGGTTTAATTAAAACAAAAAAATATATAACATGAAGGGCTGAATTTAAGGACATCTATTACAAACAGAGAAATCTTTTCTGAATTGCTGAGTAAGAGGAGTATAATAGATGCAGTTGCCAAACTAAATCTCAAGACTGTAAAGGACCAAACAAAATATCACATAAAGTAATATAATGATGTAATAAAAATAAAATTAATGTATTTCAAGAATTTTCTTGATATTTATATCCAAATATTCATTTAACTTTGTAATAGTTCCCATAATATTGTCTCAGGACTTTATACCGTACTTGAAGTATCTGGGAACTCAAAGTTATTCTGCTGAATTCACAAAACAGAATTTTCCTGTACAGCAGGCAACTGCTGATGAGAAAATATTTTTTTGTATAGGCACTATGCTCTATTAAAGAATCTCAGCCACTGGAGTTACTTTATGGCTTAAAAAACCAATTTCCAAAAAGCACATTAATGAAATATTTGGTTCCTTATAATTCGGGGGCCTAGCTTGTAACTTTGCACTAGCAAGTCAGACAGTTCAGCAATTTTTTTCCAGATCTTCTAACATTCTATCTGACCCAAGGATCTTAGAATTATGCCCATGGAGAAAACCTGTTGATAAAAACAACTGCCTATTTTGATTAATACTAAAACCTTCTTATCAAAATTTAGTATTCTGCCTTTAGAGACATTTGTCCATTAGAAATTGCATTTTGGCAGATATAGTTATGAGCACTGAATACCTTTTGCAGTACGTTTTGTACTGGGGACTGTCACTGTGCATCTGATGTACCAAAATATACATGTATGCGTACATAAGTACACAACTGAAGAAAAAATTATTTTCTGTGAATATTTTCAGCATGTTTCCTACTCCATTCAGCCAACATCCTGCTACTGAGGAGGTTTGTAGAGCAGTCCTCTGCCCCACAATAAGAACACAAAGCTATATATCCTTACATACTAATGGCACTTTTTCATATACTATTTTTTATTGTCTTCTCTCCTATTTCAACATTTTAATATTTTACAAACACACACATTTCATTATCGTAGTTTAATAATTAAAACCAGAACTGGTGTCATGCCCAATTAATGTGCCCTGGTAGCATGCCCATTAGTTTTTCCATTAGTGAATTCAACAATACTAATGGGATTACTAGCATGGGATGCTAATTGGGCGTGACATAAGAAACTGGCTTACTTCTTAGCATACCCTTGCTAATGATGAAATTAATGAGCATTTTATTAAATGCTGTCTCATCAAAGTGTACTTAGTTAGCGTTAAAATTGTTACAAACGATGCTGCATTCTAAAGATCAGGTGCCTGAGTAAGTGGTTCTTCATATTATGTTTGGCAACAGTCTGGAGCATTAACAGTTTTATACATCAGAAACCACACTTATTTGTAACCAATTCAATCTGGGACCACACAAGCATATGTGCTAACCTGTGCTTAATTTTGGGGGGAGGGAAGGGAGAAGACACGAAAAGACACAGGGCTCAGCATGTGCTGCACTGGAGAGGCCTCTTTACACTTCATCCAGAACTACCAGAGTCACACTCTGGGATCACATTCAAACAGCCTGCTGTGAGATGGCTTGTCATGCATTTTGGAAATATTTTGAAATCTGCATTATTTTCCTATGCTGTACAATATGTCTTAATACTTGGCTGCTGTCAGTAATAACTAAGTAAATATAAACAGTTCTGTCATTCTGATGTTTATATGCAAAATACAGAGAAAGATCACAAATATGAATCTTCAAAGGTACTGTCTCAGGTGCCAAAGTTTGAATGCAATGACACTTTTCCCAGACAAGTTGTTTCAAGGCCTGAACTCCTACCACTAAGAAGGTGAACAAGTACTGAAGTTTAGCCAGTGCCAAGGAGGAGGGTTTAGTTGGGACTCATAGATAGGTATTCTCCATCTTCCTTTTATCTTGTGGATTAACAGGTCACCCTCAGACTGTGCCTAATACTTTGGCCTCTCCCTGACAAGAACAACCAACAAGGAAAACACTCAACAAAGAAATCCGGTGTTCCTCCTTTTTGATGTAAAATTTACTAAATGGGTTATCTTCTAAAATGTTAGAGCTGGATGCAATTCCCTCCATCCTGTGTGAAAAATCTCAATACTCTCTCCTCAGACTGTCCTAATCACTTAGGAACAAAGGTGCTCCATGCTGGACTTATATTTCCACTAAACTGATTTCACTTGGTATAAAATATTCAGCACTTCTCTGGGAAATAAAGAAATTACCTGGAGCCATTGAAAGACAAGCATAAATTTAGCTGGAGTTGATTGTGTAATTTAGGTGTAGATGTAAAGACATTATGATAAGAAAAAAATCCACAGACAGCGAAGGCTTACAGACACTCTGAGTTTGGAGGAAGATCTATGGAATGATTTGATTGTTCCAAAAAGACTAAGGAAGACATCTGTTGACAAAAAAAACTCATGCTTCCTGGACCATGAGTAGAAACCTGCAAAGAATGGCAGCAAAACAATCAGGAAGGAAAAAAGAGCAGTTAAACAGCACAAAAGGGAGACAAAAGGGATG
Organism: Entomyzon cyanotis; assembly: GCA_024500445.1. Lineage (NCBI taxonomy): Eukaryota > Metazoa > Chordata > Aves > Passeriformes > Meliphagidae > Entomyzon > Entomyzon cyanotis. Next base: position 17,861,992 of record JAKEPQ010001015.1, read on the forward strand.
GTCAGACAACAGCCAGATGAATGGTGGTGTACATGAAGCTCAGAGAAGTATGAATGGACACGAAGAAAAGGATTTGAAATTAACACTTAGCGAAGGAAGAAGCGAGGCTGCTGAAGGCTCCCCACTAGGAAGACTTGGCAGGATGATCCCCAGAGCAGACACAACAAAGAGAAAATGCACTGCTGATCATGAGCAAAGATACAGACCAGCATCCTGAAAGGGACTAAGGGTACAAATAATTAACCTGCAACAGGACGCAGCTGGAAGGGAGCACACAATGTTACACCACACTGCTACAGATAAAAAGCAGCAGAGACACAATTGTCATCAAAAAGAATTTTTGCAATTTCCAAGAGAAGAGCACAAAGGAAGGGCCATAAATGCCTACTGTATATGCCATGACTACAATTAGAGACAGCAATGCCTATAACCTGCCTAAGACACCACATGATGTCAGTAAGAATTAATTAAAATATTTGCACACTAATGTAGAATATGATGCACAAATGAAAGATTAAGAAATGCTGCTATGGAACACGATACCTGACATTGTAAGATAGGAATAAAAAAACATGGCAAAAGGAAATAACAAAATATGATGAAAACATAGAAACAAAGGTAAAGACAGTAAGTTAGCATAGCTTATTAAGGATACAGAAGACTGAAAAATTTGGTAACTGAATTTTCATAGGTAAAAGATTTTTAAAAGGTTACTACACAAAACAGAATGATATAGGCCACTGTACCCTACTTCTGAGTCTGAGAATGTACAGGCATCTCTTCCACATTATTAATGAGAAATTAGAAAGCATTAGCTTTCAAGATAGTAAATCAGCTGTTAAGACCTACACTGTTCCTGGATGCCTTGAATGACAGCTTTTCTTTTTCTCTATACAGCCACCAAAGCACTGAAGCAGCATCATAGACTATTTTATAAGAGGAAACAATATTGAAGTGATGATCCTAAAAATCAGCATGGGACAGCTGCCTGATTCAAATGAAACAAAAAGACAAACAAAGATACCTTCATAAATAAGTAATCTGTTAAAATTCAAGATAGTAACTGTTGAAAATATTACATGAACTGAGAAGTTCTGAGGACTGAATATGAGACCTGCTGGGTTTTTTCACAGTTAAAAGACAGGTAAAAAAGAGGGGAAAATGTTAAACCTCCAAAGCAGCCACTCTTCCATCTCTCCACCTTCCCATTCCCCAGATACTGTGGATCCAAACAATTAAAACTTCTAAGGAATGAGTCCAAACAAGCTAACATAAAGCTACTTCAGAAGAAGCAAATCTGCAAGAAGGACTTGGAATACTATTTGAAGCATTAAAATGCTTGTTGAAAGACATTTATTCCATTAACCACCAAACAACAAAAAAATCTTAATACACCTCAGACGATCTTGCCAAGGAAATAGAACTTTCTTTTCAGTTAAATGAAGGTATAGGTGTAAGAGGACTAGAATTAGTCTCTAGTAAAGTATGGATGAGGACAACATTAACAATGTTAAACATGGTCCCAAAAACTGAAGTACATGATGAGACAAGATAAAGCCTGTGTGTAAATGCAGTGGAATTAATAGAAATTTATATCTTGGGGTCAAAAAGATTAAATTTCTAGCATGGGGATCACATGAAAGCCAGCCTCTGTGCAGCACCTTGCTTCTTCTAGAGATGCTCGAAAGCTTAACAGGACTTTCACTACTGCACAACATCCCCACATGGTCACAGAGCAACTATGGCAGTGCTCAGGAGGCAAAGGCTAACAGCGGATTAGGAAATCTGATATTTACAGTTTCTTGCATATTTATGTAATATAATTGAGGCCATAATGTTTTTTAATTCCATTAGGAGATCTGGTTTTGGGGTGCACAGAAAACACAAAATACCCAAAAAGAAATGCAAGTAATGTGGCCTTTTTTTTTTTCATTTTGTTGATAGTACCCTAATTATTTATGTTTTTGCATAATGGTGTCATGCTGATCTCAATAGGAAAACATGAAGTCTCAAGATGGAAGTCTTAAAAATAACTGATTAGCATTATATAGCCTTTATTTACTAATTCAAAACCTAGGTCTGCACACCTTTGAAATCTTGGTACTTTAGGCTGCAGTGGTGTTTAGTGGCACTGACAGAAAACCCAACCAATAAAAATGCAAAAATGAAGTCTTATATTGTGGCATACATAACAATAAAAAGAGCAAAGATACTTAGTGTTTCAGTTTTTCCTGTCCTAAATATCTCTAGTTACCTAAGGGTTATGAGAAGCAAGTTAGCTTGTATCAATTAAATTTAGAAGTTAAAAAAACCACAAAACAACCACGGATAAGTATGCAGTAAGTACTGAAGTACATAATATAATCTACTTTTATAGGATCCTGTCTTTTGTTGTACCTGTGGATCAAAAAGAAAGTAAGGACGCCCACTCCTCAGCTGCAGTGCAATGTATTCCTCCTGACTGCCAGGTGATGCAGAGAAAAAAATCAAACCATCAGGATGCTGGGTTCTAAATTTCACTTTAATACCTGGTTAGAAAAAAGCAAGTAGAGGGTTAATGACAAAAGTGGTTCTTGTAGGCTCTAAAAAAAATTACAAATAAAATATAATTATAAAAACAGCAGCAACATTGCAAAGCAAAATCACTGAAGTTCTGTTCACCTAAAACACTTGCTAGTCATTGCAGAATAAATTTTACTAATCTAGCCTGAGGCAACCCTTGAGAGGACAAAGACTGCAGTTGTGACTTATGTTGTTTAGTAACTTCTTTCCCAAGAAAATACCATTCAGATATTAGGACACTGTTCTAATTGTTGATATTTTACATGTGGATTTTTACTTGTCACTGACAATTTCTACAGGTAAAACAGAAATGAGGTCTCTGCGTAAAAGGATTTCCATGAAAAATAGTAGGGTTTTGATTCCAAAAGACATACGTCTGTGTTCATATGCATATTTGTATATAAATTCTTTGATAAACATTAGGTAAAAGTACACAAAGAACACTTGGAAAAGAAGTCGTTTTCCAACAGAAATTGGAAATACCCCAAGGAGTAATGGATGAACTAAGCTTAATTAAGAACTTTCCAGATCATTATCAATAGTCCTCCATTTCACTTCTGATAAAACCCCTGAGTGTATGGGAGAGCCATGCCTTTACTGTGCCTATTTTTTTGCAAAGGGAAATGAAAAGTCAGTAGTAGCAATATCCACCTATTCTACACACTTTCATGGCTTTTCTGTATAAGGTGCTTTTACATAACAGGCTAAGTTATTGGGTTTTACCCAACTCTATCCAACTATGCAGTATTTTCACTATTTTATGTCAGGCAGAAAACAACAAATTACTGAAGTTTCTACTGTAGACAGTACCTATATTTAAAAAAATAAAAATCATAATTCTGACACACATTCATATTAGATTATGCTTGTCAATTACCTACACCTGAAAGAAATATCCTTTGCCCTCTCTACCTAATTACATGTATGTTTTCAGGTAAATCACATGATGCAGTCACAGACATGAAACATTGCCAAGGCAATGAAAGTCAGTCCTGCTCTTAAAACACCTGCAAAAACTAGTTGCGCACAAGTAACACCCTGCAAGCAAAAAACTCAACCAACAGTGTCCCTAGTTAAGGAAAAGCAGAAAAGCATAGCTTTTCCTGGTTCAGAAATAAACACTTCCAATACTGTGAGGTTTCAGGTACTTCCAGCTGCAGTACCTGCTGGAGAGGCTGAGACTGATGGCCTCTAATCCCAGCAGTGGGGAGCACAGTTAATTTAACAAGCTGCCAGTATTTTTATGAAGCTGCCAAAAGACTGGTGAAGACCAGAGGATCCCTCCTCACACCTAATTCAGAAGGACAAACACAAACAAAATAATTGGCTTTCTGCAAAAACATAATTGTTGTTGTATTACATTGTGTTAGAAAATATAAATTTAAATGGTTCATAACAGTAAAATTGCAGAATTACAGAAGTTTTCAATTGTTATACAGAAGCCTTCTTTTTCCCTTGGATTTTGAAGAGCCCTGCTTGTAGAGCAACTACAGCTTTATAGAAATTATTGATGAGTCAGGAATCGTCATTTTCTTCTAAATTCATTTGTCACCTATTAAAGAACTGAGAAAAAGACTCTGTCCCTTTAAGTTCAAGGATCTTTGGAATTTCACAAGCGATAAGGAAGTTCACAGGAGATAGCTCTAAATAAATACTTTTATAACTCAGTATTTTCTTGTATTTCTAGAAGTGAGTACAACAGAGAAACCAAACATTAAGCAAACTTCTGCCCCACAGACAATATTTTCACTGCATGATAAAAAACATGTGAAATCTACATTTGTCACAAGAACATACTAATTAATGTTGGACCTCATGGCCAACACAAAGCATGACCAGAAGCCCATTCGGACTTGTAACAACTACATGCATGCCATTTTTCTTAGTGACACTGAACACTGAAAATGGATTTACTTCTCTTGAATGGAGAAATCTTTCCTCTGAAAATCTGAAAAATTTCACAGAACTTGAAAACCACACTGTATTACCAAAAAATCTTCCTTTTTTTACCTACCTAGGGGGTGGGTGAGACATTTTGCAAGAAAGTTTCTCAAAGACTCGTCTATTATTTGAGTATGCATATCTAAAATCTTAGTTTCAGTGTTAAATATAACATATAAATAGAAACATAAATAAAGTGGTGACATTACAATTACTTCTGTAATTTGTCATAAACAGAAACTGCACCTCAGCCACACTATTCATGCTACTAAATCTTGGATGGAAAACATGACCATCTGTGGGGCATAGTAGGAAGGTACTTTTAATCAACTGAATCTTGAATTGCAACTCAAGAATTCACCTAACACGCCTGCTTGTGTGACACAAATGATTGTTTCACAGAACTTGTTATCATTTCTAGGATAAAAACCAACAGGAAATTCTACTACAAATTAAACATTAATGTATGTCATCCAAATAAATTCTTTAATTCCATTTCAAATTATAGTTGCAATTGGAGAAGCTGTCAGAATTCCTTTAATTATAAATAAAGAAATTTATTTAATTTCTGTAATTGAATTTCTTTCATTATAATGGCACTGTACAAAAAATAATACAAGCATTCTATATGGTGAACATAAAAGACAAAAAGAAGAACACAGAGTAATAAAAAGGACAAGTAAAATAAATTACTAATTATTAGCATTAGTGTTTTCAAGCATCCCAAACTGTATTAGGGCAGACTAACCTTCTGTCAGCATCTACACAGTTTCAATTTATGCAGTAGTGGATTGGGATTGTATTTCTGGCCTAGTTTCAAAGATGGCACACCCAAGTTAGCAGAGTTAGTGGAGAGTGACCAATTCAGGCATTTGCAAAGGTGTTCAAATGAGATGCAATATCAGCATGTTACCCTGCCAGGGACACAGTTTGGAGAGTCCCTCTTAGGAACAGCAGGCTGACATTACAATTACATACCATTACTCTATTATTAGATGTGCCAGAACACAGTTTTTTGTCTAATAAAGAAAATGCATATGGTGGGATTTTTCTACCCTGCCTTTGCCTCCCTCATGTGAGTTTAGCAAGGCTCAGAACTTCAGCAACATTTCAGATTCAGACTACCTGGACTGAGATTCTTCTGGCACCTTTCAATATGACTTACAAGACCTGCACAAAAGTATTTAAGAGGCAGGAATATGCTCTTGAGAGGCTGACTGCATTTCTGGCAAGTTTACAGAGCACATGGGATTATTTTGAGTGTAGAAGAAGCAGTTGGCAGTCAGCAGGAAAATATTAATAAATTAGAGCAACTCCTAGATTAGCATAACATAGACTAATAATTTATAATCATTACAGCAATAAAATTTACTTCTGACTAATGCAAAATACCTTTTATCTTGCAAAGTAAAAAGTTTAAAATAGGTTTTGTTGGACCAAGAAACCATTCACCCAGAATACAGAGGGAAACAACTTGTATCTTTCCAAATTAACTGAATTTAATTCAGTTTTTCTAAAAATGAAAAAAAAAGTTTAAAAAAAATTAAAGACCTTTCAAAATACAAAATCATTTCGAGTACTCAAAAGTTGTCTTTTGACTTTTTGAAATTATGGGGAAGAGTAGAGGGGAGAACGTAGGCACAGAGGCAAGACAATTGAAATCATCTTTCACAGCAACAGCCAAGAGACTTCAGCAAAGTGACCTACTTAAAAATTAGTTTTGCCCCAACCATTCAGCAAAAACATCTGTAAAGCAGCTTTCTCTAAAACTAATGTTCAGAGCCCAGTTAAAAATTGCCCAAAAAGTAGAAGTTATTATACTCATTAAATACAAAGAAGTTATCTACATGTTTCAAAAGTCTGAAGACCATTCACCAAAACTTATATACAACTACGTGAACAACTGTGTCCAAAAGTGCTAAGAAGAGTCAAATAAATATATTTCCAACCTTTTCAGTGATCAGCAAGCCTAGTGCTAGCTTAATTTTCATAAATACATCAGATCCCAACCCATATGTATAAGATTAATAATAACAGTAATAACATTTTAGCATATTATGGACAATTTTGTCATAGACTTAGGAAAAAAAATAAATGGAAAACAGCATTCATTACAATTGGAAAAATAAAAAGGAAGAAACCTGCCAAATACCTTGAAAATCACAAAGAATTTTTAGAAATGAATTCTGCATAAGCTGTGAAGCACATCCATTTTCAGTAATATTTTTCCCAGAACTGCACAATTGTAGAAACATAATTTGCATTTCCATTCTATTTATATTGTTATATGAAATTGCTGAAATAATTATATAATTGCACATTCCAATGAACTGAAAATTGTTGGCAAAGAAAGGGATCACTTTATGCTCACTGAGAGCCTTATTTGTGCATAAAACCAGCTAAAATGAATAGAAATTGTATATAAAATTTTGACTACAGAATTAGGCTCTCAGCAGTCCCTTCAGGATGACAAACATTAAGTGTTTATTTAACATTAAGACTATGTACAAATCCTTTTGCCTAATCAAAATACATTTTCCCACAGGAATTATAAATCAAAATTTGTTTTTAACTGGGGAGGGGATAGATGGAGAGTAAAACTCTTGGTTTCTACACACCTCCATTGAATTAGTATTTTGTTGCTATTGTCTCTGTGAGAGCAACACTTCATGTCGTCACAATAGTTAAAACGGTTTTTTGGGGTTTTTTTTTTAATATCAGAAAACACATCCATAGAAAAAAAAACCAGAAGGAAGACTTAACAAAAACAGATCAGTTTTCAGAGCATTTTCACTTCACGGATAGTGGAATTTGAGGAAAAGAATGAACTCAGAGGACACTTCCCTGGACATTCTTATGAAGCTCCTCTGCTCAATACAAGGAGCTCCTCACACTTTGTGATGGCCTATAGCTTCCTGGATTTTATTGAGAGAAGAAGACAAAAAGTCTTACTCCCAAATCTGTCCAAGATCTGTTGTCTTTCATACAGGATCCATCTTTTACTGTTACCTTAATGGGTTTGAAAATATTTTCAAAGTTCATAACCACAAACATTACGTTAGTAATTCCATTGATGAAGCAAATCCTCTTCATTTTTAAGTTGCTTTAGTTTTTAGTAGAAATTAAAAATATATACTTAAAAGTCACATACATATGTACACACACATATATATTTGTATACACCCACACATAAAAAGTTCCCAAACTTTTTCCCAAACTGTAACTGGATCCCCTTTTCTTTGGTAATCACAGTAAAACCAGCGGAAGCTAAAAATCCATGGTTTCTAAATTGACTGTACAAAAGCCCTGTATTTTGAAAATATCTAACTTTATTCAGAGTGACACAATTCGAAGAATTTTTTTATGTATTCTTAGTACCTCAAACTGCCAAAAAGCTTAATCAAACTAAAATGTGTAGCAAGCATAAACACAGAGTATGGTGAGTGAATGAAAGGGGAAAAACACACAACACTTCTTGTGGAAACCAACTATCAAGCAAAACCCCAAATCCTCTTGATGGGATCTGAGTGTTTCTTTTACACTAAAATGACTAATTTGATACCTGTTTTTTCTTATTTTGCTTGCTACCCCATTATACCCACTACTGGTAAAACAAACAGGACATTTTAGCTTTAATCTTCTTACTACATAACCCAAATAACTTCAGTCATGTTTGCATTAATGCTGCATTAATCATGTTGTTGCGTATTAATGAGTTTTCAGGCTATGCTAATTACTGTCATAGATTCTGCAGCAGCCCATTAAATATACAAATTACAGAATTAAAGAGCCAGAGCTCTTCATGATTAATCTTTAAATGGAGAAAAACTAATGATGTCTGTACAAAGTTTCTCTCCACTTTTGGCTGACTGAGCCCAATGAACAATCAATTAGATTATTTGAAGAATAAGAATACTGCTCATACCAAAAGATTTGTTATGCTGTTATTCTATGCAGAAGACACACATTTATAAGTTTCTATCAAATGCACTTGTGTAACATATTCCAGGCTTTAAGGTCTCCCAAAGCGTTGCATGGGTGGGAAAAACCCATGGATTCTCCAATTCATTATTGCATACTCTTAGGAATCTGCTGGTTCCATATGAATACAGTAAATCAATCTTCTCCTCTTAGCAAGGACACAAGTCCTGCTACTCCCCAGTAAGAAAGATTTACAGCAAACCTTAGTGAAAAGAAAGCCAAGATAAGTTTAAAGTCATTTGATAAGATTTGATGTATTAGTAGCACTTTATCCCCTCACTTACAGAGTGATGCTTTGTCAGGAATAGTGCAATACCTAGTGGTTAAATCAAGAGATTCCAAATTAGGGGACCTTGGGTCTGTACTCAATGACTGGGGTATGTCACTAGTGAGCCATCACTCAACTTTCCCTCCACATTCCCCCCTTCCTGAAGAACAGTGGCCAATATAACCTGTGTAAGGTTCTGTAATGTTTGAAAAATTCATTATTTTTTTGTCCTCCACAGCCTTTACATACATATAAAAGCAGCAAAATGCCCACATGTATTCCGGAAAATTACCTAGAGATGAGGCATCTACTGACATTTAATACTTCCAAAAGATGGGATTAGTTTAGCTTCCTCAAACACTGCATAATATTACGCAGAACATCACAAAACTTGCCTAAAGAGCAAATTCTCAGTCTGTATTAATAATACTCTGCACATCAGTAGGTGCAGTTCAGAATTAACTGGCCATTCCAGACCTGTCCTATCACTTTTTTATACAATGAAAAAATAAATAAACCATACTTTATACATTAAAGAATTTTTATTTATACAAAACAATTCAAGAAAAAGCAAACCTGCTCAGGGCAAGATTGATCATGACATGAGAATACTTTCATACGAAGTGAAAAAGACTTATTTACTGCAATTAGTGCACAAGGGAGAGCATGTAACACAAACATTAGAGATTGCCTAGGAAAGGCAGTTAGGGAGCAGAGAAGCTTTCCAACACACACTCAACACATAAACAAGAGCATTAAAGGAAAAGAAAAAAAGGAAGCATTTCAAAGCAAAACCATGGTTTTTCACAGGTGTTTTACAACTTTCTCAGTGAAAACAGAAACATAATTAGGACGATCTTCAAAATGTTGGCATGTGTTATGTGACAATTTGGCAAGACCTGAAAGTAACTGGTCAGTCTGCCTACTTAGGTTTATGAAGATGAAGGTGATGATATGAAGATGTAGGTGATGCCATTATCTGTGAGCATCCTCTGTCATTAGAGTCAACAGCCAGCTCTTTACAGACTTTTAAGCAATACTATCATTAAAGAAATTAGTGACCTGCCTCAAATTCATTTATTAAGCAAGTCTGTGAACAGAATTCATTACTGTCTTCCACTTGTGTACACTGGGGAAGTATGAGATGAGCATGTCATCCAACCAGCATCACTCTCTCAAAGCATAGCTACCAGAGTAGAAATAAAACTCTAATCCTGAAACTCACAGAATCAAATGCTGCTCGGTGTGAGGATCAGCTGCAAGTTAGTTTCTGTGTTGCTTAATATTGAGGTGAAGTAGGAACACAGAGAAAACTTCAGCCCAATATTCAACCAATACTTTCTTTGATGTTGGTGTCCAGCAAGCAAAATATGAGAAAATTGTAGTCATATGACCTCTCTCAAACATTTTTAATTATTTATCTTTTTTTTTTTTCCCCACAACCTAGAAAAGCTCAAAAGAATCTGATTTTGCTAGAAAAGGAGGAAAATCATTTCTAGGGCTAAGAATTCTTTATGAGCAATTTCATTAATTCAAAGTTTGATATTTAAAGAATGGAAACAGAAGCAAGCATTCATCTTCATTTCAGCATAAATTCTTTAGAGAAAGAACTGTATTCTGTTACCCGTATGTGAATTAGTGCATAAAGAAGGTCATCTTATGCAACAAGGGTAAGGTGGGAGAGGCTTCTAGGTGTTAATGCAATGCAAATCATAATTACTAGAAATATGATGACAAGAAGAATCACTTCAAAGATTTACAGCAGTGCAGTCTATAAAAGGTCAACATCACAGTGAAATCAGAAACGAGCTGGAGGTCAGTAGTTGTAAATAGCACTTCAATTATAAGCCTTTAGTAAGTATTTCCAGCAGTAGTACAAATGTAATGCTGCACAGACAGTAATTTAACTGATCAAGGGAAAAGACTTAGACTACAACTGAGTAAAATGCAAATACATCAAAATTAAAGTCAGTGTAATGATCTGAAACACAGCAAATTTAGACAACCAGGCACTAGCCGAGGCAGAATCCCATCACACACCATCTCAGAAGCTGAAAGCACAGTAAGGTGGAAATCTTGCAGCAAGTGAGGAGGATTATTGATTAGACAGTGTACACAAGGAACAGAAGAATAACTAAAATAAGCTGATGAGTGTCTGGAGGAATACTACAGGACAAAAATGGAAATGTAACATGAAGGAAAAAACCAAAAAAAAACTTGCAGACAGAAATACAACACTACAGAGCAAACACTCAGCAAGAAGTATAGATTGAAGTTACAAACTCAGCAACAAATGCTAGTCGTGATGGAACTGGGGGAAAAAAAATAACAACATATCCAAGTTAATGCAGCAATTTAAGGTAGAGCAGTAAACTGGAACAAAACTGCCAAATTAAGAATTAACTGACAGGAATATATAATATTTTCATCTTAGTAGTATTTTTCAGTAATATTTCCCCTGAGTATTCTTCACATAATATCCTTTTCCAGAGGAAGACTAAAGGTGGTTTTGTTTGTAGGGACTAAGCCCAGGAAAGGATTTCAATGGAATGATCAGGTGCAAGCTTTATATGTAGATATATAGGTAACGGTGAAGGTTCTCTCATTGCCTTCCAAGATATTTACTAATGGAACTACACCTTGAAACTGCAGCAGGTCCTGCTCTGAAAGTGTTAATAATATTCCATTACATTTTGTTCTCTTATTTCTCTGCCTCTGTACCCAGGAACTGCAGACTCTGTGAATTAAGTGCTTTATGGGGTTTGGCATGAAATGTTCCCTGAAAACACATCCAAACACTTTGTAGCAAGTACAGAGAATATTTTGCTTAAAATATGATCCAGAGCTACCAAAACACTGTCTTTAATACCTGAGTTTCAGTGAGAGCACAGCCCTTACAGATCAGAACAGAACAGAAATAGAAAAGCTCAGCCCAACCTCACCTGTGCTGGACATACAGATGATGGCATTTTTCCCTTTGGGATTCAGATACTAAGTAAAATTAGTTTATTCAAAATGTAGTCCTGGAACATGAGAACAACATACATCTGTTCCTTTTTACTGTAAACTCCTTTTCATTCTAGTGTCAGGGCCTAGCCTAGATTACCAGTCTCTATCAGCAGTTAATTATGTCCTTAATATGAATTTCAGAATAGACCAGAGTATGCATATACTTAATCAGGAAAAATACCTAGAGACTTCAGTGAGTAACCTACCTGAGGCAGAGTTTATTTTACATTTGTTTTGAATTGTTTGAATTCACGAGACAAATGCAAAATAAATTCTAAAGCAGAAAATTGCTAAAGGGTAATCTACAAAAAAGTAAGGGATGCAAGTTGGAAAGTTGTTACCAAATTCAAATCCCAAATGTAGGAAATTCTACTGAAGAAGGATAATATGCAGGAGATGCATGGGATGCTTCAGCTGAAGGAAGTGAGAAAACAAAAAACCCAAAGGTATGCAATTTACCTTTCCATTCACAGAATATATATTGTGGTCCATTTAAGTCAGTGCCACTTCATAGCTGATTTTGTCCTATTTGTAGTTGTACTTTGAACTGGTTTTACGTTATGATTTTTATCTTTGCCTTGATTGGTTTATATCTATATCATTGCCTGGTGCAATTTGCAATTGGCACTAACACAGTTCTGCTCACCTCCAGTCCACTTCCACCCTCACTTTGGTCCAAATATTTGTGCAATTTTTTGCCCCCCTGCTCCATGCATCTTCTCTGTTCTTTGCCCTTATCTACCCTCATTTCTGCCCTTCTCCTACATTCTCTGTCCTCTTTCGCCCTGTTCCTTTCTCCCTCTTCCCCATTCATCTCACCATTCTTCTCCACTGCTCTGTCCTGTCTGCCCAGCTCTGTCTGCCTTTCTTAGACCTTCCCTGACCTCCTCCGTTAGTTGTAATCCTGAAGGACAGCCTTAGCCCTGCTGTCTTTAAATGACCATGTCAAGGCAGGAAAGTCAACAGGATAAAGCCAACGTATTGGGGCTGTTACTGAAAAAATTAACTACTATGTGCTACCTAGAATATAAACAGAGGCAAGTGATGCATGAGAAGCTAAGAAATCTAGCAATTTTCTCATAGAAATTACTTTAGCATAGGTGTGATCCCTGCTTACTCTCCCTATTGTTTCCCAATGCACAGAAGGAAGATTTTGTCATTGATACAGCACACACAATCCCTGGACTGAGTTTGAAAACAGAACTGGAGAGAGAGGGGAGAACCTTAGGGAGAACCAAAGTAGTTCTTCAGGATCAGCTGCTGTTATAATTTCCTTTTCCTTTGTTAGAAGGCCATGGCCCAATATACAGCCCAGTAATTGAACAGGGGATTTTATGTTATTTATCATATGTTAAGGTAATATTCACCAAATTCACCAACATTGTCTGCTCTGCCAAGCTTCTATAGAGCATGTGCCATAGAAAACATGACCCAGTGCAGTAAGCCAGCTGTGGAGGTTGTGTCATCAATTTGTAGCCTGGCTTATTCCCAAAAACCAAACCCCTGCACTCATGGTAAGCATTAAACACATACAGAAGCATAAAACAAAACTAGCATGGCAATGAAATAACATTTATCTGTAGCTGAATATTCACACAGTATGAAATACTTTGAGAGTGAAAAACAGAACTCAAACCCTCCCTTCTGCTCTGTTTTTGAAGGAAACAGTCCAGTGGTATGCAGTGGACACGGAGAAACTCCTGTACTACATCCAGCACTCCAGCTAATGTGTTCAACACACCTTGCAGAGGACAGATTTAGCCAGGTACTCTGTCCTGTGTGCAGTCACCTGCCTGGAAAGCCAGGATGGTACCCAATAATGCTGGCAGCAGTGGAACACAAAGGGAACACCTTCCTCCTACCCAGGTGGTGGAGATGCTCCACAGAGGAGGATTTGAGCTGAGATTTTAATGTGTCCAGATGCAAATAAGAGCTAACTAATGCACACAACAGCACCAGCAGTGGTATCTGTTGGTGTTTCAGTGCTTTTCCATGTATGGTAAGGAGTTTGTGATTTTCTCATGGCTCTAATCAATACTCAGAGGTAATTAAGTTTATCTCTAAATTCAGAACTGCATCCACTGATGCAACCAATAGAAAAGGTGATTCGGAAATGAGCATGAACAAAGACATTGCAGTGGTATGAACAGCCATGTGACTCAACCTTGTAAGGGCTTAATAAAAGGGATGATTTTAAAAAAAATTTCAACTTCAAGTAGACAAAAAGTAAGGTGAGAAAGTAAGATCAAAAATACAATGGCAGAAATTAATTGATAGAAAAAAATAACTAACTTCCATAAAATTTTCCTTCTCTGCCTTCTGTGTATGTGTGTGTAGTTGATCCTGTCTTACATTTGGACTGTAAACTCCTCAGGACAGACCACTGTCAACATTTTTCTCAATACAAAACAGACATGTAAAGATTTAACATTCAAATAATTTAATTAATCTAAATAAGAAGAGATAAGGCCAATACTGAAAATACTTTCATTTCTTTCACATAGCATGATGTCATTTAACCTCCATATATTATGATATTTTCAGGCAGGTATTGATTGAGCCTATGTCATCTTTTCAGAATTTTAATTCCTTACGGGATTCTTGAATTAAAGACCATTTTGCCATAGACTGCCTTTGTGTTGATTTTTACACTATTGCTTGGAACTTGAGTGATTACAGAATACATGACCAATTCAGAATTATGGCAATAAAGAAATTTCTCCTCTTCTGCAAAATTCACAGATAATTTTTCCTTTCTTCCTTGTCTCCCTTTCTCTCAAAATATAAGGCTTACTGCAACAGAAAAAAAAAATTATTATTGATTACAATACTGTAATAGATTAAATCAAAAAGTGGGTGATTGGACATGTAACATTACTAAGAAGTATGAGACTTTATATTCTTTTGTTTCTGTTGTGATAATTTTTGCATCTTTACCACTTGCAATGCCTTATAGAAAGACACTCCTATTAAAAAAGAAAAGCAACAATCCTTTCCCATGTGCTGTAACAAGTCACCTTTTTTCCTGTCCCTTGTATTGCCTGAGGATTCAGATGACATCAGCTTGATTAACTCTCACTGATGATTTTAAAGTTTTGCTTGTGATGCTAGAGCAGCATAAGGGAAATGAGGAGAAATTACCTCATCCTTAACAATGCAAAACCCCTTATTTATAGATGCACTTTAAAACACTAAATTAAAAGGAAAATTTAAACAAAATTGCCTCTGAGATGGTGAATTGTATAATTCTAGTAGCAAGGCATGCCTAGCACAGAATGGCATAGCCTTAGAGGAGGCAAAGGCTCCTGAACAGCTCCTGAACAGTCTCTCAGCTGTGTCAGAGCAGGAATGCTGCCCACTGCACCAGGCAGCTGAGAGAGAGCTTCCAGCCATGGGGACTCAGGGAATCTGCATCCCAAACTGCTGGAAATGGGCTGTGTCAGACTAGCAAGGCCGAAACCTTCCAACCAGCTCAGCCCTGTCCCGTAGTATGAGCTCTGGGGGAGGCTGCTTGGGAGCTATTAACCTATTTCCTCCCAAAACATGCAGCAGTAATCCCGATGCTTTTAGGTGTAGAAAGATTTCAGGAGAACTGGGCATTTCCATCTTAAAGCAGCCTTTAGCCCTAGCCATTTCACAGGCTAGCTGCAGTTGGTGGTCACTTTACAATTCTGCAGGAGTACTGTGCTGCCCTGATTTCCACCTCTGACATTTCCCTGGCCCTTTCCTGCCTATGTGAAAGGCATAAAACCAATTATGCAGTCTTTGCTTCACCCAGGATTCCCATTCAATTCTTTTTCCCCCCCTTAGTGCACGCTGTTCAGTAGCATAACCAAGTTTACACAGAAAAACCCTAATTTTTTGAAAATTAATGATGCTAAGGTGACAATTTAACATGAGCTTGGAATAAGCAGCTTGAATTGACATATTTCAACCACTGAACTGGAAAAAATTGGAGAGAAAAAATATAAAACAGATTAAAGAAATAATAATGAATACTAAAGGAGGAAAATGAGTGGGAGAAACACTTCATTTTGAAAGCTAGAGTGCAGCTTTTATAACAAACTTCATATTTTAAAAATAATGAACAAAACCTTCAAAAAATAATAATTAAATGTACAAATCTTTTGAAAAGGAACTCACTCTGAATACTGCCAAAACTTCTGTGGAAAGGATTACTTTCATCCCAAGATTAAACTCTCATTTCCTTCTACAAGTCTTCTCAATGGTAGACATTCTCAAAACTACTTATTCCCCACACCCTCTTGAATTTTCCCAACAAGGTTTCACTCTGGTTCTACAATTCACTTCATAATTTGTTTCTGGATCAAAAGATATTACCTGGGATAGCTGCACCTCTCAGTCTAGCCTTCATTTTGTTCATCCAATTATGAAGGCTGATGGGAACAAAGACTGTAATTCGTGTAAATAGATTCCACCTCCTCCCTCCCTGTCTCTGCAGCAAGTCATTGAACATCTTGAAAATGCATAAAATAAAATCCCCCAAGGGCTAAAACTCCACTACACCAAAATTCCCATTGTTTACTACAGAAGAAAATGCATTCTGTTCGTCGTAACCCCTTTGCCAGCAGAGTTTCATTTTTAGTAAATCAAGAAACTTTTAAAGTAAACCCAAATAAAAGAGCACTATTAATTACCAAGCCTGGAAAAAAAAAATGAAATGAGGAAAAAGCCTCTGTATAAAAATGTGATACTATTTATTATTGAACTATTTTTTTTCTTTATTCGGGAGAAAACCTGAAGACATTCCACTCCAAGTATCAATTTTTGTAACTCTAACCACCCTAGAATAACTCTAATTCAAATTTATGCATATAAGCATGATCGGAACAAATAATTTTAAGCAGACAGGTTTAGATACGAAGTACCAGGTCAAAACTAGATTATTTCTTTTTTTTCTTTACCTCCCTGAGGTAGATAGCATGTTCTTTTCCAAACTCTGCAAGAATACCATTCTGTATATTACCAAAGAGTGCCATAGGTATAAATAACAATAACTCTCTGAATTAAAGAAAAAACCAGCAAGATATTTTTGTAGTTCCCCACCTTGCTCAGTATTGGAAAATATTTTGTGCTACAACTACTTTCTTGACCAACACTGCATAGATTTCATAGGACAGCAGAGGAAGACATGTAAAAAGTATCTAAAAAGTAGCAGGCATTACCCCCAAAATCCCAGTTTTCCCCAAATTAAAGTCTGTTTTTCTAATAAATAAAAAAACCGAAAGCACTCTCTAAGAATATGGCCAACAAAAGAAAAATCTCTTTTGCAAAAGCTATAGTAAGTACATCACCAGTTGCAGAAAGCACTGGAAGAATTTTGAATCATGTAATGGCTTGGGCTGGACGGGACCTTTTAAGGTCACCTTGTCAAACTCCACCTGCAATGAACAGGGACATCTCCAACCAGATCAGGCTGCTCAAAGCCCTGTCCAAACTGGCCCTGAATGTTTCCAGGGATGGGACATTCACAGCTTCTCTGGGCAACTCGTGCCAGTGTTTCACCACCCTCATTGTAAACAACTTCTTATAACTAGTCTAAATCTACCCACTTTTAGTTAAAAACATTACCATTTGTCCTATATAGACCACTGAGGAAAAGTGGAGCTGCAGAACAGAAAATATAGAAAGCTTGAGTCAGTGCAGCCAACATGTTTTTCACACTTGTTTTATATTCTAAATCATAATCACAGAGAGCAAATAATCACTTCTTACCTAGATAAAGACAGGACTTTAACAGCAGCACATGTAACAGGTTAGTTTAATAAATAGGATAGTGCAAAACCATAGAGTACTATATAAGTAATGATCAATGTTTAAAATCAATGCTCTTGCAAATTGAAGCCAATGCAAAGGGGCTAACACCAGGGTAAGGTGATCCGGTTGATGTATTTTGGATCTGCTGAAATAAATCCATTTATAGGAGCATTTGCAGGATGACTAAGTTAAAAGAGCACTGCAACAGTCAGGCCTGGCTAAGGGAACGCCTCCTCCTACTGTCAATATTTCAAACTGATAAAGAGCTGACCAAGTGCAATCAGCGCTGTGATGAATAAAAGAAAGCTTGGGACCATTAACATTAATGGGACTTGCGTGACTAAATGCTCATATATTGTTCTGAAAATTTACCCGATAGACCAAGAGACTCTTTTTCTTTGCTTATGCTTCCCCTTTTTCCTGCAGAGTATATATGATCAGTTTAAAAATATATTGCAACATAGTATAACCATCTAAAATAACTTCATATTATTAATATCCCATGAGTCAAACAAAAAGAAAAAAAAACAACCCAAAACCAAAAACCTACAGACCTCACTCTGGCTACCTGGAAAACTTGAGAAAATATAAATTCCAGCTTTACACACACAGATAAAATTGGCTGAAGTAATATCTTCAGTCAGAATGCCTTATTCTTGGGGCACAATGACAAAGACTCTGGCACCTGCCATCGACAATGAATATTAGGGAATGGTGAACGGTCTGGCACCCTGTGAAAGCTGGTTAACTTTTTTTAGGGAGGCAGAAATTCAGACTAGCAAGTATAGTCCTAAGATTATATAAATCTAGGATATAACCTGGTTCAATATTTTTAATTTCAAACATGGCAATCTGCTTTTCTTATCATTATTAAATACCTGTCATATAACTAGTGCTGTACCAAAACAGGTGACATCCTTTGTCTCAAACCCCTCCTGAAATCAGAAAAACTCCATTTAGTAAAATGGGGTCCAAGGGAGCACATATGGGGTTAGGGTTGTTTAGAAGAACATGTTGTTTCATGTTGGTATATACTTATAGCAAAACTGAGCACAATGGAATAGCATTTTGTTCATTTATAGCTATTCAATATAAAAAGTTGTTTTTAAAAAGCTGATACGAGATTTACAGCTGTGTGAAACACCAAGTGTGAAGTCATTGCTATACAAGAAATATTTAGGGCTTTCATATTGTCTTTTAGCTTTGGCAGAGTACTCCCAAAGAAGGTGGAATAGCATAGAGAGATGATGTTGAGCAACACAAAAAACTCTCCTGATGGGGAAAGAGACCTCTGTCTGGCAAGTTCCCCAGGAAAAACAAAAAAAAAAAAAAGAACCTTAGTTGCAGCACAAAAGACAAGTAAATGTCCTTTATGACTTCAAGGTTTAACACAGTTCCAAGGAATTTAACTTTTTCTTGACACAGAGGAGAAAAATCCCCATGATTTTACCCAACATAAAATTAGCTGTCCCAGCATTGAGTCATTTTTATTTTTAGTTCTTAGCCATGTTGGCAGAGAAGAATTATATTTATTTTAGTACCTACATCATTTTAAAATCAAATGCTCTATTGGAATATGTTGCTACTACAAGCACTTAGAGATAAAAGATCCACAGTATGTATCTGTCACTCCACTCTGAACACCTGCAGTCCTAAAAAGGGATCATGATCAAGACTTAAGGTGAAATTTTCAAGTCTCCTGACCAGTCCCAACCTTTACCCACCACCTCACTTAGCCTTCGACCAACAGGCTGAAAAGAATGGTGAACACGACTGAATAACAATGCTGGGACTAAGCCAACTGTAGTACTGCCTGCTTGCACAATTAAAACTATTAATAAAATGAAACAAGTTAACAATATAGAATGCTGACAGAAGAATTTTGAAATTACAAACAAAGAAGGGTTCCTAAACCCAAAATGGAGCAAATAGGAAAGAATAAATTGGTCTGTCAGTAGGCAAACAAAGAAAGAATAAATTATTTCAAAATAACAATTTTACAGGATTTACAAATAATGAAATCACAAAATGTGGTGACTGGGAAGAACATTGCTGTGCTTAATTATCAGTTCTACTGTATCATCAACTTCTTCACGAGCACAGCTCAAAACACCAAGTTCCAGCCATTTCAGCACAGGCTGGCAGAGGCAGCAGCATACAAAAACCTGCTTCCTCCCACCTGTGACCAGCAAGGAGACTATGCCACTGCTTCTCAGAAGTGCACCTGGTCACAACTCTCACCTTCACAATCTTAAGCAAGAACAAGTTGCAATATTTTAGCTTACATACCAAAACCAAAAAATGGAGGGGGGAGGGGGAAAGAGAAAAAAAGAGAAAAAAATTGAGAATGCAGCAGTTTTATTTACACTCTCTGCCACAAGCACATCATCCCATTTGCTCTGCTCACTACATGGACTCTCCATAGAATATTAGGTCAAATGTAAGGTCCCAATACTAATCTTCATGGCCATCCATGGAAGTGGTTCAAGATATCTCAAGAGTGCCCTTTTCATTATGTTGGTGACCTCTCAGAACAACTGCTGTTAGTTTCAAGGCTCACCAGAGCAAAACTGAGCTGCCTCTACAAGAAGGACAGAGGCCCTGGAACTCTAATTAGAGTAGAGGAGTAGATCAAAAATTATCACAAATTTCAGATATTTCTAAAACCAGTTTGAACCCAGATCTAGTCAGGCTTTCCCATGTCATATGTTAAAACAAAAGAGAGGAGGCAAAAAAAAAAGTAAACCTGTCTAGAGAAGAATGTTAAACAAGAGGTAAAAAAGAAGTGGGTACATGAGGAGCCAGAAAAAAGAATGAGAACAATTTAGCTGAATATGTTTTGGAAGATATCCACGTACCACTTGCAAACTATGATTAAGGTCCAAGATCTCAATTATCTTCTACCTAACACATTGACATGAATATTGGTTAAAAAAATCACTAAATGTAAAGAGATAGAATTACAGATTGTTTTCCATCCACAAATGGAAGAACAGAAGTTTGCAACTCTGAATTCACAATATAAGGCAGAACTAAATAAACAATGAACCAAACCTTCTAACCTTCTTCCCAAAAATGTCCAATAGGAGTAGCAAATTTTAAAAAAACTTAAATGCCAAACTTTTCTATGCCAAAAGGACCATGTACTTGATACTAAAGAAATATAAAATCAGGTTGCTGACCTAAAATTAGTTATAACTCAAAAAAATTGCACTGGCTGTATAAAATAATCTGTTTCCAATTTCTAAGGAAGATTTTTGAAGTAAAACATTTTGGACTTCCAAATTTTTAACTTTGGTTGCAATATCTTAATGCAATTCTAAATTCTGCATTCTTTAAAACCAAATAACTGTACTAATCTCCAATATAGTTAAGGCCAGTCTAGATAGCAATAGTTAGTGATTACCAGATCAAAGGCCTTACTTAAATCAATAAAGATAGCTCCTGTACATTGATTACCATCCAACACTATAAAAATATAATTGCTTACCTTGAGAGGAGCAGTGCAAATGAAATGAAAAGGTCATAATAGGTCAATAATTATTTAAATTAAACTTACATCTTCCTTCATCCAATGGACCAACTCTAACACGTACTGAAATGGTGGTGATTTACCAGTTTAAATAGACATATTAACATGTCAGCAAAGGGCTTAGCAGTAATTGGGTCAGCAATTTTAAGCAGTCAAGGTTCCAGGTTGTCAGCTTCTCCATTTATGCTCCCAATTAATCTTAAGGTATTATAGATCTTAAGTCAGTAAGCACAGATCTAACCACTTTAGATCAAACCTCATTTTGGGTACATACAGAGATAGATTATAGTTACTTTTTGAGATCTTTCCACAACAAATATAGTACATAATTCCCGAGAATAGCTTTTAATTTAAAAAAGTCGTCCAACAATTTGCTATCAAGATCATGAATTCTCCAGTAATTTAGTTTATAACATTTCTGTCACTATATTAAATGGTCCTTACACCAGAACAGTACTATTTGGCAGGTTTGTGTTTTCATTCTAATGGTTATGCTAACAGTGGCTTTCTGTATTCTCAGTTATTATACTGCACAATTACTTTGCAGTTATTCTGTCAACATTACTGTAGATGGACAATTTTGGGGTTTTTAATTTTTTTCTAAAATAAACTTTTGTAAGTAAAAGAAAAAGAAATCTTTTCTGACCATATTTCCTTCATGCCAAATACTTTTTCACTGTTACTTTGAAGAATTAATTTACATCACTTTCATAATCTTAAAACCCAAAAATTTTTAAGGTTTTTGATTCTTTCTTTTTATGGATCACACATATGAACTTTTTAGAGACTGGTTATCCTGAAGTAAAAAAAATAGAAGTCTAAATTTATCAATGTCAGGAAACAGCTCTTTGCAGAATGGTTAGCTAGAAGATGATGGTGACGAAATTCTCAAAGAAAAATTATGTTTGCGCAGAGACTTGCATCTTAGAAATTCAGGGGCTAAGAAAGAAGACTCTTCCATGAAATTCATCCTGGACACCAAATCGTGATGGTTCACTAAACAGCAGAAAGGAGGGCAAAGGGTCTTTTTCTTGTCCTGTTAATTTTCTACCACTTTGTGACAGACAATAAAAAAAAAAGGAAGACAACACTTTGAAGAACACAGAAGGAAGACAATCCAGGACATTACAATGGTAAAACAATGAGGGAAAAAGAGAATGGAAGAAGAAGAAGAAGCAAGAAACAAATCATGGACAGTGACAAAATTATGGAAAAGTAGTTGAAAAGCAAAAGAAATCAAATAAAGGGAGCAAGGGGTAAACAGAAACAGGGGAGAGAGCCTATAACCACTAATAAGAAGTCTCCTTATAAATCAAATTGAAACACGTGTTGTTGTAAACACAGAATAGTGGAAAACCATTCACTCTGTTCTTCACATGCAGATGTGCATCTAGTGCAGCAGTCAATGTCTCTCATAGTTCAGAGCAGAAAGAAATTTCATGAATATTGAAGATTTCTACCCACTGACATCTGTATTCATCAACAATGTTCCAAATGATGGGTATGTCTGGGGTTCTCCTATCACACTTGATTATTTTTTTTTTAATTACTATTCAGAATAGCTATTTAGGCCACATTAACTAGATAAATGTAAATACTCAAAAATTAGGAAATGCAAAACCAAAACTGTCTGCAAGAAATTAATGCATACCCAAATAGAAGATGAATAATGATATAGACTACAATTATACAAACACACATTTCCCATAAGATATCTGCCTCAAGGATTTTATGATATCAGCAACTAAAACCGAATACATGTAGAAAATAAGGATTTTGTGCACAGAAGCCTGTCTTTTTTGCTGTAGCACTCTGTGGATGTTTAATGAAAGAGGGAGTATGGAAAGTGAACGAACAGTTCCATAGCTAGCACAGTTCAACGTCACTCTGGAGAAACCTGTCCCCATCTCTGCCACAAAGTTCTTATACAGTGTGAGATAAACCACTTAAGTCAAACTTTTTGGAGTTATTCACTTGTTATGCATTTTTCATTTTCTTGAGTGCTTGCATTTCAACACCCCATGGAGATCTGTGGAAGTGTTAAGTGCTCCTAATTGAAAAGGGGTTGGCGGAAACACTACTTTAAACACATGAACTACTCTGAAAACTCAGGTCCTGCCTATGTAAAACTCAAAATTAGCAATAATTCCTCTTTTTTTTTTTTTTTTTTTTTTTTTTTTTACACAAAGTTCCTATTCATAAAATGAAGCTGGAAATGTAAATGTTGTAAAAATGCATATCAATGATTACAAAGTACTCTGGTACTCCAGTAAAAATAGCACAGGAAAAAAATTAAATCTGCATATACTTAAGAATAGACATGTACAGTAAGACAGAAAGCCATATACAAAACAAAAAGAGAAAGGATTTTTCAGAACAGCTGATCCATACCATACACAGAACCTATAGAAGGACAGTTTTTAATCAACTAGTTATATGCCATCGTAACATATAAACATAACACAGCTGAATGAAATTCATGCTGCTTATTTTAACTCCATTTCTTAAGCTCTGGGTGCTTAATTTTGCAAACTTAATTTTTCCCATATGTACAAGTGCAGACAGCTTTTTTTCCTCCAAATTACCACAGTCTAATCCTGAATGATAGTTTTGCCATAATGGAATTATTCAGTCTATGATCTGATTGATTTTAGACCTTAAATACTGAATCTTAACACACGTAAATTTTTAATCCTTTAATTTCTCTATTCTGCCAGTAATTGATAAGGACAGTCATACTTAGACAAGGTCTTAATTTAATCGCCCTGAAAATCAATTAGAAGGTGAAAAGCTTCCTTATATTATTATTATGAAAATTTCCTGATCAAATTCACAATGCAATCATAATCAATGCATGACACCTCGCACACTTTAGTCAATACATAATTCAGTAGTTACATCTTCATCCTTTAAAAACAATATGGGAAGGAATCTGTATCTTAAAAGCAGAAATAATTTAAAGGCTCTGTATTAGTCAAACACAACGTCTGAAGTCATTGGACTAAATAACCCACTATTGAAATAATCTAAATAAGGGCCAGGCATGTACCAGAAAGCATTAATTTCACTTCAAGTATCTCTCCAGCGAATACAGT
Source organism: Entomyzon cyanotis (assembly GCA_024500445.1). NCBI lineage: Eukaryota > Metazoa > Chordata > Aves > Passeriformes > Meliphagidae > Entomyzon > Entomyzon cyanotis. The sequence goes on from JAKEPQ010001015.1 coordinate 17,886,158, forward strand.
GGTAATTGTCTCTTTCCTGCAACCTTGTTGAAAACTCTCCATAGAATCAGAAGGGAAATTCTGGCCTGCTGTTAAGCAGGAGAGGTGAATTAGTCACCAATGATGGTGAAACACTTTCTTCACCCTCATCTTCACCAGCACAAAAGCCAAGGTTGATGCAAACTTAGGCTCACCATCAGTAAAGGGAGAATTTGTATGTGAATTATTACAGGAGCTTGGCCCCTACAAATTGATGGGACCTGACAATATCCACTTGAGGGTGCTGCAAGAGCTTGTTGATATGGCTGCAAGGTCAGTCTCCATAATCTTTCAGAAGCTGCGGAGATCGAGGAAAATCCCAGAAGACTGGAGGAAGGCCAATGTCACTCCCATCTATGGAAAGGGTTTAAAGGATGACACAGGAAATTACAGGCCCATCACTCCTGCTTTAGTCCCTGGCAAAGTAATGGGATGAAGCTTCCTGGGGGCTGCCACAAGTCAGATGAAGCACAACTGGGAAAAGTCAGCACAGATTCACCAAGGGCGAATCGTGCCTCACCAACCTGACTGCATTCTACAACACAGTAATGTCCTCGGTGGATGTGGGGCAAGCAGTGGATGTTGTCCAACTCAATTTCACCAAGGCTTTCTATACAATTTGCCACTGCCTCCTCCTAGAGGACCCGATGTGTGATGGTCAGGACAAGTGGTCTAGGAGTGGGTGGGGAAATGGCTGTCGGGCAGCACCCAGAGGAGGGTGGTAAATATCTCCTTTTCAGACTGGCAACCTGTAACAAGAGGGGTCACTCAGAGGCCAATACTGAGCCTAAAGCTGTTTAATATCATCATAAGTGATTTGCATGATGGTATCAAGTGTACCCTGATGAGATGTGATGATGACACCAAAGTGAGTGGAAGCGGACACTTCGGAAGGGAGAGCCACCCTGCAGGAAGACATGGGCAGAATGGAAGAATGGGCAAACAACCTTACGAAGTTCAGCAAAGACAGATATAAGGTCTTTCCCATACATACCTGGGAAAATGTAAACCAGGAATGCAGCACAGGCTGGGATCTACCCAGCTAGAGAGCAGCTCTGTGGAAAAGGGGCTCTTGGGGACAAACAGCTCAATATGAGTGGACAGTGTGCTAGCAAACAAAGCCAGATGGATGCTGAGCTGCATCAACGAAAACACCTCCAGCAGAGACAAAGAAGTCATTATTCCACTCTACTCACTGCTTGCCAGGCCACACCTGGAACACTGTGTTCAAGTTTGGTCCCTGCTGTGCAAAAAAGATGTGGACAGGCTGAAGAGAGTTCAGAAAAGGGTCACAAAGATGATCAAAGCATCAGAAGCCTGTCATATGAGGAAAGGCTGAGAGAACTGGGTTTGTTCAGCCTTGAGAAAAGAAGGATCAGGGGAGACCTTATCACCATGTTCCAGTATTTAGAGAGTGGCTACAAGAAAGATGGAAAGTAGAATCCCTTTTTACAGGGAATCACACAGAAAAGACAAGGAGTAATGGGTACAAGTTACTCCTGGGGAGAATCCAATTGGACACAAGACAAAAAATTTCACAGTGAGAACAAATGGCCATTGGAATAATGTTCCCAAGAAGTGGTGGATTCCCCAACTCTGGACACTTAAGATTCAGCTGGACAGAGTACTGGGCCATCTTGTCTAGACTGTGCTTTTGCAAAGAAAAATTGGACCAGATGATCTTTGTCTTTTTGGCTATTATTTCTCATCAAATCCCTCCCTGAAAAAAGTACTTTGGGTTGTAAGTGTATTATACCAGCACATAAGAATCTCACAAAAATCTTATAAAGTACTGAAGTACTGGTATGGAACAACCATGACTGCTCTAGCAAATGAAAATCACTGGAAATAGTCAGTTTTATTTCTGCACCATCTCTCTGCACCATCAGGAATTTGAGTTTGAGAATTTCTAGAAGCATTCACACACTCACTCCAAAAGGTGACCATCCACTGAACTACACTTTTCTATGTTCAAACCCGCTTCAGATTCTTTCTTTGATCTGTACTATTTGCTTTAACTGAAGTGAAATCAGCCTCCATTTAAAATGGAGTACATGGATCTCTGCCATGCTAGCTTTTCAACAGAGCCTTTGTACCTTCCACTGCCTCCTGTATTTTTTTAGTTAAATACACATCATGCCTTTGTGCAGTTTTTATCTTCTAGCTTTTTAATTTTGCTTGCTATTTTCAGCCAGCTTTATTTCCCTAAATCTGCCTCAACAAGTTCCTCTATCTTACACCTTTTCTTAGCAGTGCACAAGCACAAAAGGATTCCCAGAAGATGTCATGCCTGAAGCAAAACACTGCACTTCTGTTAACTGTTTCTCCTGCTAAGTCTTAGGCTTGAGACCTGCAGAGAGAATGCCTACCATATTCCAAAATAATGAACCATTTGCATAAAATTTGTTTGCATAAAATTAGCAAAAGCCCAACTAGAGTTGTTACAAGAAGGGGAGAACTCCTCTTGTAACAACTATTGTTTTAATGTGTCTGTGATGATCAGATGACCCAGTTCTATAACTGGTTTTGCACAGACAGCTAAAACTATGATCTAGTCTAGGAAAGGGCCTTTCCACTGGCAACTTCATATAACAATGGGAAAGCTCCTGCTTTTACAACTTCCACTGTACAACACTATTGTGTGCTCCAAAAACTACCACACACAAGCAGAAAAAACGTGTTTTAACCATGCAGTGCAGAATGTCACGTAACACTGGCAAAAATCTACTTTGGCACTAAAGCCAAGAAGATGCAGAAAAAGAAACCAAACTGCACTTGTATGCCAAAGCTTGTGCTGCATAGTTGATCTGTTAAAGTACAAGAGGTAAATATGACAAATAATACACAAGGTGAGATTCTTTTTTTTTTTTTCTTCTCTGTAATGGCTACAACTGAAAAAGAAAAAAAAGAAGAAAGAAAAAGCAGCTACTTCATACCGACAGAAAGTATGTCTGTGCCTAAAAAACCAGCTCATCTTAGTAAAAATATTACCCCTGTAACACTGGCAAGGTCAGCATTAGCTTGGCTTATTTGTTGCCTAAGTCCCTGTTGTGCATGTTCAAAAATGTTTTAAGTTGTTTTGTTCATAAAGCAGCAGAGTTCACTTTGTTGTGCTGGATCACTCCTTTTTCTCTATATGCAGCTCCTCTCTCGCTCCCTATCTTTAGGCTTCTTGGGATTCAAAAGGAAGAAAGGAAGGAATGTGTTTTTCAAGATGAAACTGTGAATTCATTTTAAGTACTAAGATAAAATTCTACCTAAAATCTCTGTGCAAACAGTTCTCAGGCAGAAAAAAGGATGTTTCTCCTCCTTACTGAAGCCAGCCACTTGACGGTGATACAGAAGATCTTTATCTTTCATTCACAGAAGATGAAGATGTGGGTTCAAATCATTCTTTTGTGAAGACAAGAGGAGAAAATGTAAGAAGTTGGCATAAAAATTAAAAGAATTTCTAAGGACAAGTCCTGTGGCAACAACCTAGACAGAAAGGACACAACAAAATGTGAGGTCTCCATGAGCTTTTTAGTGTATGATTTAATGCAAAAGTCTGAAAAATGATTGGCACTATTAAAAGTTCCCTGATACAAAGTGTGTTGTTCAGGTCCACAAAACAAATGTGCTCTCTCAGTACTCAAAAGCTTGGTGTAAGAATTTCTTTTATAATGGTTTCTCCCTCAGAAAATCTTGTTTACTTTCTTCAGTTCAATGCAATGAAATAAGAAAGGCTGATTCTTCAAAAGCTATGAAAGGAAAAAATGCCAGCAGAGAGACAAAGAATACATAAAGCCAAACTAAGCAAAAAAGGTCAGATTTCTCTCCTCCTCTTCCAGTTCTCTCCATCTTTTTAGTATAAGGCTGAAGCAAACAAATTTAACTGCATTTGCTGTAAAGATGTGTCTATAGATTAGGGAATCCTTGCCATCAATCTGGAGAAATAGATGGACCACAGGTGGACTATAAAAGTGAGTGAAAAACTGGCTAAACAGCAGGACTCAAAAGCTTGTGACAAGTGGCACAAAGCCCAGTGGGCAGCATTTACAAGAAACTGGTACTGGGACCAATTCTATTTAACAGTTCTATTCATTGAAATGGATCCCAGGCGATGGGATGGAGTGTGCTGTCAAAAAGTTTGGAGGCAATTAAAAAAAAATAAAATTGAGGGCTGCAGTGGATACACTGCAACACAGAGAAACCTTAGCAGGCTGGAGAAATGGGCTGAAAGAAACCTTGTGAAATCCAGCAGAGGCGAATGCAAGTCCTACAGTGCAGTTTTGGGTACACTGACATTAAAAAAAGAAACAAAACCACCAAAATCACACACAAAAAACCCAAGAAACCAAGTTCATACGCAGAAAAATTTGTATAGATAAAAGGGGGAAAAGTAAACCAAAAGACAGGTCAAATTGGAAACTGGAACAATATTTGGAAATATATTTAGCTACGTATGGAGAGAAAACTCAAGCAAAGGCCTAAACAGGTCTAGCTGGACTCACTATGAGCAGGAAGACCACATGATTGCTCTTCACCACTAAATTATTATATTATTCTGAAGTAGTGATTAAAATTCATTGCTAACCATCTCAAATCATTCATTGTAAAAATAAATGCTGGAAAATATCTAGAGGAGAAAAAATAAAATAGAAGCAGAACTTGTTCAACTCATGCAACCTTCCCTCTACAAGGAAAATTGTCAATAAAAAAACGGCAATTCTTTCCTACTAAAAGTTATTTGGTGAAATGAACATCTTTCCTAGTTTCATTGGGTTAGTCTGAGTTTATAATAGGATATATGTTTGGAAAACATTCTTAGAGGTCACAGAAACAATCCACTTACTCCAAAGCAGAATCAATTTTACCCAGGTTATTCCTGACAAATGCTCATCCAACTATTCTTTAAAATCTGCAGTGTCAGAGCTTTCATTTCTTCCCACAACAATGACTTCTTTTGCTCAACTAGCCTGAATCTTTCAGAAAAAATAAGGCAATGTACCTTGCTGTATTTTAAGCTTATTATGAGTATATTACATTGCTGCTTTACTCACAGTAAACATAAAAAGTTCATTCTCTTCTTTTAAACTGCACATTTTTATATATTTTAGCACCATTATCGTGTCTCCTTTTAGTCTTAACTTTTCTAAACTACACCTTTTGCTTTGGCCTCTCCTCTTATATTGTTTTAGGACCTCTAATATTGTTCATTTTCTTCATATTCAGTCATAATGCATCCCATAAGGTTCTATGGGGATGCTGGAAAAGGCCAGGTTATTTGGCTCCACAAACTAATGAAACTATCTGCCCCTTTGACTAACTACGGAATGTTTGCTCAAGATCCTATGGAGTGGAATTTGTTTTCCATTCCTGCAAAGAGAGGTCACTGTGATGAAGAGTTATGGGGAGATCCAAGACCAAATGACCACAGCCATTCTCAGCACTTTTGCTCAGAACAAATGTAAACGATGCCTGTGCAGTGTTCCATGGCAAACTCATTAAGAAACATCGTTACTGGAAAGACTCTCCACTCTGAGAAATGTCTGTGTATCTGAGCCAGAATCTGGCAATAAAAGCACTAGCACAGATATATATAATTTTTTTTAAATACACATTTTTAAGACCACTTTACAACACTAAAAATGTCATTGTAAAAAAAAAATTCTCCTTGTAATGCTTAATATATTAACATCTTACCTCATACAGTTATTTTCTAATTATTACAGAGCTGAATATGCATCATGTAGAGGTTAGCAAAGATTATATAGTCCAGGCAAGACATACTTCTTTTTAAGTGTATTATCCTATTTCAGAAAACTTGGATTCAAAGCAAGGCCAAACACAAAACTTTCTTCAGAGCAGACTGCATTTTGATCAATATTACATGAATAATTTTGTTTTAAAACAAGTAGCATCCAAGAGGAATGACATTTGAACTCCAAGCTTGCCTGTCTACACCCTGTATAAAATAGACATTACTTCTTGACGACGAGAACCAGAAAGGCAAACACAACAGTGGCACTGCAGCATTCTGACACCACACTCACAGCACAGCACACAAGCTGGACCAATAAAAGCAAACCACACAAAAGAAATAATTTGTAAAACCTTCTAGCTATTTCTAGAGGGCCTTTTAAGTATAAAATTCCACATTAAATAGAATCTGAACTTCAGCTCCGCATATGTTAAATCAGAATCATAGCACTTTGCTGTCTTGTGGGGAAGATATGAAGATAAACACCTAAATACCCCAATCTTCAGAGTGATGGGAGAGGGATAAGTTCCTTAGCTAAAACAAGAACACTAAGAGCTCTCCCTTGCCTTGTGGTATTTTGATAGATACAACAAATGCTGTTGTACCTAAGAACTTCAAGGAATGCAAATAAGTCCTAAAAATCAAGCCTGCATCATTTGGGAAATGATATTATACATGACTAAAAACCCTTCTTCACAGTTTGAAGAGCTGAAAAGTTGCATGTGGACAGTTCCAGCAGAAAAAAAAATTACCTGATTTCCTCTCATCTAATGTGTACTCAGAACATATCTTCCTGTGCAGCTGAAGGCTTTGTTACAGACAGGACACTGCTTAGTGTAGCCAGTGTTTATTGAATAACCTTTTTTTTTTTTAAAGATGTATTTGGAAAATTTCCCAGATAATACATCTGCCCCTATTACTTGCACCTTGGACAGCAAGACCAGCCAAGGGAGGTAGTGAGGACAACTGCATTTATTAGCAATGAATAAACTGATCAATCTTTTTCTGGATTAACAGTGGGAGATCCCAGACGCACCAAGAAGTATCTGTCTGCTGACTGACACATACAAGCTGGCACACTTTTGTGTCAAAAATGTACACAGCTGCATGCACACTAAAGCTGTTCCATCCATAAACCACAATTGCCAACTGCTTGTCTTCAGAAATGGGTAATAAGAGAGTCTCAACAACAAAACAACTGCAGAGTTCAGTTAAAGAATATTTTTCATCTGCTTTAAGTGTCTGTCTTTCTAAACTATCCTGGATTTGCTATCATTTTCCCCTCCATCATGTTTTGGAAGAAGGACAGATGACCTACTTAGACAAGCACAGATTTATATTTCTCAGAATCTTTATTGAGTTGCCAAACCAGAACTACACATTTTTAGGTACCAAATGTAGACTGACTTAATCTGATTGTCAGGCATTACTAGCAGATGTCTGGAAAAATTTTCTCGTGTGTTTTAGTTCTAGGTTGTCTCCAAATACTCTGAATAATAGCTGGTAGAAGAGAAAGAACACAATCCAAAGCTATGATAAATTATATTTATCCACACAGCGTTATCAGCCATCAGCTGCCAGTATGAAGGGAGGTTTATTTTAACATCTCCCAACCTGTCAGTCCAAACTCTCTCAAATCATCTCAGCCTTCACAATAAACTTTACTCAAGGCATCAGTCTCAGCTGATGGAGCATAACCAAACCCCAGAGTGAATCGACACTTGGGTAGATTGGTGTTGGGCTTGCTTGGTTACAAATAGACAGGTACATTAACAATCTCAGTAGTGCAACATCCTCTTCCCCATCACTCTGAGAAGTATGAAATTCAGTGATACTCTTAATTCTTTACCTGTTTGATTATTTAACTATACTGCAGTGATGGGGCTGACTGAAGCTCCAGTGAGAAAAACTGCAGGTCACAATTCCTTTGGTATTTAGATCATCACAACTGACAACAGAAGAAACATATCAAAGGGTTTTTTTCTAAATACATAGTAAAGGGTGCAAACTGATGTCAGGAAAACCATGAGCAATTTGGATGAGGAAAGGAGCCCAACAGCTGTTCCTACAGATTCCCACGCAGAGACAGGTTTTGCCAGTCAACACAGTGTCAATATTTAACTAACACATTATCACTTGTTATTATTATTTATCAGTCAAGTAAGCACCTAGCTAGAAAAAAAAAACCTCAAGTCATTTTCAACTTAGTGTTTTTCAAGTCAGATTTACGTAATGATCATAGGCAAGAAACTGATTTCTGTTTAAACAAAACCTGAATTTGCACATACACACAAGTACCAAGTGCTCAAACATCTTTGCCAGAATTACCTGTGGTGACCCTGAAGACAAGGAATGTCAGCTGAGTGCTCTTCAAAGCTCCAGTGTTCTTTTGTGTATCAACAATGCTGCACAGTTTTTGCAGCCCTTCTCTCTCTTAGCAAACAAGGCTTAGTGCCAGGTTAAGTTGTGTCACTGCCACTGGTGTGGCCTCTGCACCATCAGTGTGCTAGCTAATGATTGCTCTTACAGTTAGCTAGGTTCCTTTTGGATTTCCCCTTCCTGCTGTCATTCTGATGGCCTGAGATAAATACACACACACACAGATCTTTCATTCACTTTTTTTTAACATCTTCAGCTCTGCTGTTTCTTTGTTTAAACACTCGTACTTCATGCACGCACATGCAAGATTTCATTTACAGTGCTCTACAACATCTCAAACACGCAACTAAGTTCATTCTTGCAAAAAACATACTGTCTATATATTTGCTTTATCCCAGAAGTGAAGGCATCAGCAAATTATAAGAACTGCAGAAATAGGACATAGGTCTACTTCACTGTGAAAATCTCCTGATTCCAAAATGAAGTAACTAATCAAGAAAAAAGAGAGAACACTCAAAGCCTCAGAAACAGTGGAATTCTGTCAAAGTGCCAGGCTTTTTTCTTTCCTTAACAAAACAGGATCACAACACAAATGTTCTGAACCTGAAAGACAGAGCTTTTTGAGTGGTTACGCAGCCCCAGGAATCCTCAAAAAGGTACTAAATAAAACACATCTTAGAACTCACAGCAAATTAATTTAAAAGTTTTTATCCCAGAAGAATAAATAGAATCTCTTATATTTACAACCCAGAAACTATGAAACTGGTGAAATATGTAGCAATAGGTACTGTCATGTACATTTCTCTGTCCAAAAAAAAGGGAATAAAAATCCCACATGTCCAGTGTCTTCCACAGGCTTTTTAAGTGTGAATCAAAAATGCTCATACATCACTAATCATAACATTAATAAATTAGAACCTACACATTTTAACATAAAAATTTTATAGAACATGATATTCGATGGTAAAACGAATGCGGCATACAATTAGTACATTTTCTGATTAATTTTAACTCATTTACCTGTAAAGTAGGTGTTGGTGGGGAGAGTGGAACTAGCAAATCTGTAATACCCATTTCCTGGGAAACGGATCCCTTTCGTTACTTCTATATTCATTGCAGCTAAAGATGAGTCCATCCTTTCCACCTGGTAGATGGGAGAAGGCCCATTAAGCTCTTCAGGTTCATTCCAAGATATCTTTACCGTTGTGCTGTTTATTCCTTCAACACGAGGGGGACTAAGTTTCCTTGGAGCTGTGGACAAAAAAAAAGTTATCTAGGTATCATTGTCCAGAACACTTGGGAAATCACTTATTGCACATAACATAATCTTTGCAAAACATCGTGTTTTGGTTTCTCATCTTCTTAAGAATAAACATAAATATCCATAGAAGCTTAATTACGGGAGAAGAAAAACCTCAAAATCTTTATGAGAAGAAAAACCTTCTTAATATCTATGAGAAACTTACTTTTAATCCCCAAGAAATTCTATATTTGTTTCTTTTTTAGAGAAATGTCTCTGTAATTATATATAAAATATTTTTGTGCATGATCTTTAAGAATATTAATCAACATCTTCATAAAAAGTAAATTTGTATTCCTTCCTTCCTTGGTTGGCCTCTCATGCCAAACTCCCTGTGAGTATCTATCTATGTCTTTCACAATTGGATGTGAAAGAGAGAAACCAAAGGAAAATCTGAACAGTTATTTAACTCTTGTTACATCTCAGTATGGCACATGACAAGAGTAGTGTCTTGTCACTGGACTTATCCTCACCAAGAGGAGCAGAAAAGGTCTCTGTCCACAGTACTGCAGGCCCATCAGGTTGTTCTCATGATCTGCACACCAGACATCAGCTTGTGTTCAGATAATTACTCAGTTCAAGAAAACAACCCTCTCTAATTTTTCTCCGCCAATTCTGGTGCACACCAAGGCTCCAAACAAGATTGTTTCCACAGAGGTAGCAGCGTAAGAGAGTTTTACGTTGTTAGGATGATCCTCCTACCACTAAACCCAATACTTTGATATTCCTTTACACACTCTGATGGCATTGGCTACTCTATAGTGGAGTTATTAACCAAACTTATTCCTTTTTTTTAAATAAAATACTGTACAGTAAGCCACTGGAGGGCAGCATGACCTGTTTGGATAATGGCACAATGGTCATACAGGTGGAAAGAAATGGACCATCACTGAAATGATAGAAGACATTATCTGGAAAATATGAGAACGCTCTGCTAACACTCTGCTATGTATAGAATCTATATACCTCTTATCTTGCCTTTTCTTCTTCCCCTTCTTTCCCCAATAAAGAGAAGGATTTAACAACAGAAACTTCATTTGTACCCAGGAAGCGAAATACAATGACAACTTGTAAAAATTACTTGTTCCCATAATGACACAGTAAAGAGCAATAAACGCCTCTCAAGAACAATAAAACCTGAATTAAAATATGGGGGCTTCAAAATCTGACATATTACTGTACAGCCCAGCATTGTACATAGCATGAGTTCTTTAGAGAAGGAGAGATTGCTTCATTTAAAATGAATTAATAACATCCTTTTAAACATTCCCACATTTCCAAGATCATGAACATATTTTTCATTTTTCCTATTTGCCAGTAGTATAATATTTCTTTCTTTTTTCTTTCTCTTTGTCCCCCACACCCCATAACTTGATAGATGTTCTTCTTGGAGAAAGGCAGTGGGGGAACTGGGAAACTGCCAATGGCACTATGTGCTGTAAATTCCTGCTTAGGTATCATTTATGACTTCACAATCTAATTAGTATCTCACGCGATGGTAGAAATTTACAATGTCAAAATTGAAGTAATGCAGTGTGAGGTCATAAGCTTTGCTGCATAAGTAGGGCACAGCACTAATGAATTGTGGTATTAATGCACAAGTTTAAATAGAAAACATGGCTTAACAATCAAAACTTCACCTTTGAGGGAACCAGCCTACGTCAGCATTTTAAATGCGAACTGAAGAGGTTGAGCCCTCCAGTTCAGATTACTGATGGCAAAACAGAAATGCTAAAATTCATTATTTTAAAACACATAGAGCTGACTAGCACTCATGACAATAACTACATCTTCCTTTAAAGTCTAGTATTAATAAACGGCAGTTACTTGGACCATAATTATGGCATCTCTGATACCCAAACCTGAAGCTTTTATGGGGCTTATGCAATTAACTACTTAAATGCATCGTAACACTTGCTTCTCTGACAGGGAAGTATTGATTTTTTAATCATTTTCAAGTCTCCTCTAGCACAAATAAATGTACTACAGTTACAGTTAATGCACTGTGTACATGCATTAAACACTGGCATGACACAATTTATTATTTTGTGATATATGGAACACAAGACTACCCTTTCAGAAAGTAACATCCTTGCTATGGCATTAGTATTTAAACTACAGTCTCCTTGATGCTTGAGAATTCTTGTGCATCAAGACAGCAGAAAACTGTACAGAATAGGTTATGTAAGTATTTAAAAACAAATAGAAATGACCAAAAAAAACTAAACAGAAAACCCAACTGCACACAAAACCAGACAGGTCTTGAAATAAATCTGTAGCACTAGCCCAGCAGAGTACTAAATGCTGAAATTAAAAATATTCAACACTAAAAGATACAGTATTTATTTTCCTAAAGGTGTCACTGTGGTACCTGTAGCTACTTTCTGAAAGATGAATCGAATATAATTTTACCTATTTAATTTTTTTAGTCACATTCTGTTAAGACACATCTGTCAAAATAATGAGCGTATTGCATTTTAGTGGATTCAAAGTCACATTTTTGTGTATTTTAATTATGCAGTTTTAATGTCTTGCTATATAATACATATTTAATATATTATAAGGCTAAAACACTGTTTAAAAGCCCATGATTGCTGCATGCCATTGTGTAGCAGAGGGCACAGAAAAGACCAATAAAGACAGATGGTCCATACAGCTTATGTTGAAGTCATATATCTAAATATAGATGTTGCTACACAGGTCATTACAAATAAGCCTTTCCCATGTGTTTATGCACACACATGTACACAAAAATGAAGTTGGTAAGTAAAGAGCAGTTAATTTTGTTTTGTTTGAAATAATATCATTTTAGTTTTAGGCTCGAAGACAGATGCCAGCATTTCGCTCTGAACAGATGGTAATTCCATCTAATAGTGCATCTCTGTATTAGTAAGGTCTGTTGTGTATACAAACAGTAATAAACACTAGGTAAGGATCAAAATAAATTTTAATTGTTGACATTAAATTCTGGCAGCCATGGTTCTAAGGATACAATACTCCTTCCTCAAGTCTGTCAGGTTTACTAATACAACTGCTAAAGCTTTTCCATACTCTGCCAGATTCTTGTCCCAGGAATAACATATTTACACTGTGGCTAAATTTTACAGGCTTACATATGTTTGAGTAACTCCTGCTCAGCATAACATAGGGAGGTATTTCTGTACTCTTTCACTGAAGCCTTCAATTAGACACTGAATAGTTCAGGAAGGTAACAGAACCAAAAAGTACACAGTTTTTAACTGTTGTTAAGTTGAATCCAAAATGTGTATGTACAAATGAAAAGAAAAAATAATGGCAAATTTGAGGACAAAGTTACAGAAAATATCTTTTCATACTGGCATTTACCTTGCACGTAAAATTACACACCTCACTATGGGTCATCCATTTCATTTTTGTTTCCAGTAATTAGTCCTGAGAACCCCGAGTTTGCCATGGCATTTCCCATGTGTTGTCCTCTTTTTCTGCACTTCACAATGGTATCAGTCATTTCAACAATAAATGAGTCAAGCAATAATACTTACGTGTTCTGACATTATTTTGAGTTTTAAGAGATTCAAATAGAGTTCCATTTTGGGCTCTTCCCCAAAAGAGAATAAAACCCACCCACAATGGACATCAAAAGAAAATTTAGTAACATGGACATGTTGCAATCATATTTCTTTTAAAATAGATGTAATACACTGTATTTTTTAAAAATCATGAAAAATATATTGCTTCCACCATATGGGACAACCAACGACTCACCAACCGATTTAAGATGCAGCATATTGAGCTGACCATATGTTACAGTGCTGTTGAATGGCTGAGTGATTCATGCCCGTCACATTCTAGTATATCAATTAAAGCTCCTTGAAGTCTGCATGATTTGTGTCTCTGTTATTAAACCCTGCTAATTCATCCCACTTACACATCTGTTATAAATCTCTAGGAGTGCTGCATGATTCATGGCAATCTGTGAGCATGGTACAGCAAATTCTTCTCCTTGTAATTAACAGTAAATTGTTTTACTGCCATGCAATGAATTTTTCAGTTATATTGCAAATGAACTCCTAAATGCACGGTTCTTTCCTAAGAACTGACTTATATTATTAGGCAATTAAAAAGTATTGCTTTGAACCAAAAGCTTTTAATCAAGAGGAATGCAACTTAAACATAGCTTAAAAACGTTGCAAATTTGACAGAGAGGAAAAAGAACAAACTGAACTGTTTTGAGCTATTTTCTGACATATAATATGTGGTTGGTAGGGGAGAAGAAACAAATAACTTTTGAGTCCCTACTGATTTTCTGAAACTCGAAGAGCAGTTTAACTACAGCTTGAACACTTGGCAAGACAAGTTTGAGCAGATTCTATTTATCTCAGAAGTTACTTAAGTCATCTGTCATTATGAAATTTCTCAGATTACTTTACACTTTTCTAATTGTAAAACAGCGTCTTTATTCTTGGAATAAATAATTGGATAATTAGCCAAGCTGAATCATCAGAGGATTCCAGTGCTGCTCAAGTGTTCTTGTCAAAGGTGAAGCAAATTCATTTCAGCTTTGCCTCTGTAGCTTTCTGAAGAGGCTTTGATTTTTTTTCCTGCTACATTCTTGGCAGCAGCCTCAAATTCATGAGTCCATACATCAAGTCAGTAGTTTAACAACAAATGAAATTAAATTCAAAGAAGGGAAACTAATTGAAGGACAGCAACAAAAGTGTTTGGTAATGTGCTTTTTAATATGGCATGCCACATTTGCATGATAATTTTTCCTTTTTAGCATGGAGCAGAAAGTGACTAGCTTAATGAGGGATTATTCAAGACAGGAATGAACAAAATGCATTCATAACTAAGAACAAAGATTGTATTATGAAATGGAAACAGGCAACTGCCGAGAAGTAACTGGATGATTGGTTTATGCATTATGAATAAAAAGGTAGAAAAATATTTATATTAGTATTCACTAATGACTATATATACAAGATTGTTGTAATTAAAATTATAAATTAACATATTAAGAGTGCTTGTTTAATCACTTTGGGTCCTATTCACAATGAAGAGACTTATGTACTGCATGCAAAACAATCAGTGTTTCCAGGCCAGCAGCAAATGGCCCTCGTATTTCTCTTCTGCAACAAAGGAAACTATACATTTCTTACTACCTGTTTAATGGGTATTGGTGATTTATAAAATTGAGGCATAGCATTTTGTAGAAAAGCCATCTATGACAGACATAAACAAATGAGGCTTTTGAAAAGGGCTTGCACTGGACCTTACTCATGAATGGAAAAAATGGGAAAAAATGGACAAATTACTCAGATTACAAGGGTAATCAAAAACAAAACAATATCAAGGAGCGTAAGACAGCCCAGAAGTACCCCGGCAAACCCAGAGGCAACTCCAAAGCCCCCAAATGCAACTGCTTGAGAAGTCTGCCAAGAAGCCAGATGCAGCTGGTGCTGGAAGAATATCTTCTACAAATTAGCTTCTGAACCCTGTAATTGCCATCAAAAGCAAAAGATCAGGAATACAATGTGCTGGGGTAAATGGCAGCAATCCCAAAGCCATACTTTGCTATGTCTTAAAAAGTGCTTTTTAAACTAATTTTAAAAAAAATAAGGGCAAAGGAAAGGCAAACTTAATCACAAGAAATAAGCTTAGTCACACAGTAGCTAATGAAACATAGCTGTATAGATTGTTTAAGGCAACCTTTGACTATAGGATTTGAGATCAGTAGCATAAGCAATTGTCCTGGTCCAAGCACTCATAGGGCTAATTTCATCCTGTTGAAATGACAGAAATTGGTAGGAATAAAATTATGAAAAAAATTGAAAATATGCAATGTTTTGTATTGTTAATTCATAATTTCATGCAGACACACCGTCACAAAAAAACTTTCAAAGGACCTGGTCTCTCACTGGTACCAGCTAGTATAGTTCTATATATTCCAAGGTACCAGTTCAGAATTCTGTGGGGGGAGAAAACCACACAACAGAAAGTGCTTTTGATTAAAAAAATAAAAGATTGCCTAAGACCTAGTAAAAACTATAGGCTGAATGCCATTCTCAAAAATAAATAGGAATTTGAACATGGTAGAACCCAGACATAGGAATAAAGTAAAATTTTGCCCTATGTACTGAGATAAAAAATGTATAATTACTGCCCAGTATTGCTTTCAGTTACAAGCAGATCCTCTTGATGATCCTGGGGAAGCACAGACAAAAACAAAGCTCAAATTGGATTCCAAATTTTCAAATAAGGTATCAACAACGAACTTTTGCCTCATCTATCAGTCAAGGATTTCAGCTGCATGAGCACAATACTGTGGAGCATGAAAAGCATTTCAAATACCAAATTTGAATTTGGTATTTCAAAAAAGGATTGTGGAAGTTGTAGCGCCTTTATTTACCATTTAAAAGACTGATTAAAAAGAATGAAGCACTTCTAATTAATTACATATTTAAAAGTCTACTGTTTACATATTTGTATCTGAACAGAACAAATTGAGGTTCTCTTTCAGTCTAGTCAGCTTCTCTTTAAGTAACAGAGATGGGTAATTCTCTTCTTCTACTACCTTTATATGCTTGTTTTGGTCTTTCATCCCAATATCACATTTACATGTAACATTGACCTTGCAACACTTTTTACCATCTTGGAGCATCAGGCATAAGTGTTTTTTATTTAGCACACTCTCCTGGTTTCATATGCATTTGTAACAGCTTCCATTCAGCCTTTTTAATAAAATAACTCCATTCTTAATAATTTTGTTTGGTCTCACTCTCTCATCTCATTCTTCTGGTTTGTCTTCTTTTATTACCACTTACAAATATAGTCTATATATGTATTAGTGAGGATGAGTGTTTTTGCCAGTCTGACAGACACAAGGACATATGGACAATCTGGGTTTTCTTTCACTCTACTCCTGCAAAGCTACTCAGGAGATATTCCCACTACAGATGCCTATATTGAACCAAGTTAGAAGGAATCTACTCATTCAGTTTGCTTCTGGATTTTAACCAGTTGTAGTCCAAGAGGCTTTTCATTGAAAGATCAGCAGGCACTTCCTGATGCTCCTGCTCCCTTGGGTACTATCCTTAAATTCTGCTCCTGCATGAGGTAGTTTCTTTGTCTTTTCAATCTTGTCTCAAAACCACTTACTCTTCTTTCTCAACAATTTTGTTTCTAGTGATTTCATGCCCTTGTTTCTGCCTTTGTTTTCGTTTTCTGTCTTAAAATGTATTTAAAAAAATAAACAAAAAAAAACCCCACAAGTTCACAGAGAAAAAGGTTAGGTTTTGAAGAGTATCTTTTTTTTATAACTAGTCCTCAAATAAACCTAAGGGATCTGAACAAAGCTTAAAAATTACTTGAGACTTGTAGTGGCAAATTTTAGAAGCCATTGGCAATTTCAAAAAGCAGGCCCTTGCTAATACACATCATTTGGATATGCCAAAATCAGAGTCATCAAGATAGCCACTGATTTAAACAGTTCATGTGATAAACCAGTATACTCCATTCATACAAGGGGCATGGAGATGGTTTTCCATTATGGTTCTCCCCTATCCTCCTGAGGATCAGAGGAGAAGAATTAGGCTAATTTAGTATAACCTCCAGCCCAACTTGAAACACAATTGAAAGCTCCTGGATTGTGATACGATGCAAGAGGACCATCATGCTGGAACACATTTCAGTCAAGACTTCCTCCAAAAAGCTGCCTTTGCCAGGGCATGGAGGGAGACTGGCATCCAGCCAGGAAAGCTGTCTCTTTGCCAGGGAGACATTCCTTCATGAAAAAGAGCTCCCCAACAGTCCTAGAAAGGCAATTTTAATTTCATTTTGCACCATTCAATGACAAAAAAAGAAAGAATAGAAATGGACTGAGACGTCATTATCTATTTTTATAAATTACAGGGACTGGTTTCACCAACTTTGTTTCAAGTTTTAACTCACTTTGATTGTGTTCACATAAGTAGTGCTTCTTTTAAATTGTCTTTGGAAATACATTTTTAAAGAACTTCACAGAATGAAACATGCACAGCCACAAAAAACCCCAAAAACAAAAACAAAAACAGAGTGCCACAAAAAAACAAAACCAAGGAAAAAACCAAACAAAAACAAAAAAACAAAACCAAGGAAAAAAACCAAAACAAGCCAAAAAATAATAATTAAAAAAAAACTAACCCCCCCAAAAAAACCACTGGATAGATGAAACAAATTTCTCCATAAACAAAAAATGTGAATGGTGGAAGATAAAATTGCATGCAAAATTTAAGTTTTTCATTTTTCAGTTTTCCAAAATTTAAGACATTGCAATAACATGCTTTAAAAACATAAAAAGAACACAATACAGGACTGCTTCTTTTCTTTCAGGGCTTACAACAGTAAATAAGAAAAGGCTTCACTGCAAAACAGCTAATAAATGGGGACATGCCTGCTATGCTATTTTGTATTCTCCTGTCTTCTCTAATGTGATAGGTCTCTAAGTATTAACACAACCAGGGAGGAGATGGTCATAAACAAGCTGTCAAGCATAACTAAGCTATTGTTTCTGAATCTTTTAATAAATGTATAAATGCAAAGTTGGATCATTTGTAGTAATAAGGTGTGCTGTTTAGGTGATATTTGTTTCCATGGTTATCAGCAGACTGGAACACCATTCCTTGCATGGCTGTGTGGAATGGGATAAAGTCATACAAGTAGGAGGCTCTGTGTATGGCCAGTCTTCCACATGAAAACAAATGGAAAGGCAGTGAAATAGACAATGAAGAGCTGAGGACAGACTAGGGGCAATATTCCAACAATATCCACAGCTTAAATTTCACTTCAGCAGAAAATTTCAGATTTTTTTCATATGTGAGACCAAATTATATGAGAGAGGTAATTGCAAAGACCATCATCACAACATCCATATGACAACCCCACTAATTGCTTGACATTTTTAGTTAAGCATTCTAGCTAATATTATGAAACTAATTAACGTGTTTTAAATGCTTATACAAAAGGACATCATAGTGTTAAGTGGTCAGCTCTCTCCAGATGACCACCAGTATGTCACATAGTGTGGTTTAGAGCTTGTATTTATACTATTAAAAAACCATACTGGCTACCTCATTCCATAAATAAAGAGACTTGTAAAGCTGATATTCCCAACAATTTCTCTCTTAAAACTCTTTTGATCCCCCAGTGCCCAAGAAGTAAGTTTATGCCAGTCCTTTCTTCAAAGTAAATACAGGCTTTCTCCATCTCTGTTCTGGACCGATGCGTATTTTCCCCAAAATTTGTAGACAGTTAGTACCTTTGAAATCCATGACAATGCTACTGAAATTAACTCGAAGACTGAAAATGCATTAAGGTGCACAGGAACATATACACAGTTTCTTTAGCACTGTTTCCACAGATATGTACATACATATCTACAAAGCAAAATCTCAAATCTCAGGGGCTAAATAAACAAACATTTTCAAAAAAAGCAGACCCAAAGCATATGTGTCACTTCTGATTTAGACACACAAACACACTATGTACTGATGTTACCTTTAATAGAAAAGCCATGCAACTTCTCCTGCATGTGTTGAGCAAGGCATTGGCACAGCTGGTGCATTTTACAATTCTTGTTATGCAAACACGACATACACACTGAAAACCCCCAACAACAAATTAACAACTTCTTAGCATTATAAATGAATGAGTGGATGCAGCCACATTTATGTACATTCATTGTTTAAACAAACAGGAAAAAAAGTATACATATCATAACTTGCAACTGAGACAGCAATACACAAATCCTACTGCCATAGTAGAGTACCTTAAACCTCCACTGAAAACATTTTGGGTTTAATCTGTCAAAACAAACAAATAATAATTAAGCAAGTCACTTTGTATTAATACAACACCTACCCCTGCCACGGTGCATCAAACTACAACCATCATAATGACATTCATTAGTAAACTGTGTGTCAGCTTTGCACTTTGCTACAGATTGTTTCCTTACCAGCTGCCAAGGTTTGCCCCATGCCTGGCTCACTGGTTACACAACCAATTTGATTGCAGAGAGTAACAGTAAAGTTGTATGTCCGGTAAGGTTTTAATCCCGTTGCTATGTAGGAGAGCTCGTGAGCCTCAGCTATATGCAAAACCTGCAAAGCAAACAGATTGGAAGACAACGGTTGGTTAATAATATTTTCATTCCTGTCACTTGATGGCATGTTCACTAATAAGAAACTTGTCTCTGAACTTGCAGATTCCTTCACTCAGACGTGAGAAAGCCTGAATAGACCAACTGAGGGAGAGGATTATTTTGGAGAGTCTGAACAAGCTGGGATTTAGGTGATAATACTTCCCATCACACTGTTTTATGAGGTAATAAGCCAGTTCCTGAGTGGATAAATGAGGAAACAAAGTTATTGCCTCATAAAACTGTGTGGTGGTGCAGTTATCACTACAAACAGTGCAGCTACAATCGAGATGACGAAAATGACACTATTAACTTGTGAAATCTGACCACCATTGAAGGAGTGACATGATTAGCAGGCATTAGGAGGGAGGGGAATAACTAATACCTACAAACACTTGCATCTGCTTTACTTGAACATCAGTATGATCTATCAGTGGGAGGGGAACTGAATGAACTGTAGCATTTTAGATAACTTCGTTATCAGATGTTTTTTTGGATGAAGAATCTTGCATGAAGCAGTGGGCATTAATGCATTGTTACAACAGCCCCAGGAACAGTGGTATCCCCACTTGATAGGCAAATAAACTAAGGCCCATCTGTGGTAATACCAAAAGACAAAATCAGCTCTGAATGAGAAACACAATATGAGGGCACCAGATCCACTCCCTCATTCTGATTATGTATCATGTTTCTGTTCACCCCTAAGCTTTCAGTTTACTACTAATGCCATGGTATTTGTTTGACAAACCCAGTCACTCAAACATTACAGCAGTATTTTAAAGTCACATATTTTGATTTTTTAATTCTGTTTTTTTCTGGTATTTTAAGTTTCCCCACCTCAAATATTCATCCAGACAAGTACCTTCTTAAGGAAAATGTAGATTACTACAACAGAATATGGCTTTAAGCACATTAGCAAATATAGCAACAATACAGAAACAATAGATACAAATATCAAAGTAATTTAAATGTTGTTGCACAATCTCATCCCTCCTAATTTTGAATCTCAACTGCTACTTAAAATAAGTCAGATCAGAAATACAATTTAAAACATAGAAGTAGCGTATAACATTGTAACAAATTGGTAAGTGGAAAAGTTAGATCAGAGAATATACAACAAACCAGGGGAAAAAAATCATCACAACACCTTGGAGGACATCAGGTTTTATCAATTTTATTATTACCAGTTAGGAAAAACTTAATGTAACTAACAACAATACCTGGGAAAATGGTGGCAAGGAATTTTGTTCAGTCATCAAACTGATGCTATAGCCCATCACTTCTCCTCTTGCTAAATTATCTTCAGGTTTTTCCCATGACACATTAAGGGAGTATGGTGAAAGAGGGAATACTGAGGGAGATGGCATGAATGCTGGGGCTGAAATAAAGATAAATTAATAATATACATAAAATAGATGAGCAATATGTATAATGCAAGCTTCTTCATTGTACCTGTAAAACACCACTTCAGACAGTCACTTCTTTTCCTTTTCTAACCTTATTTTCAAGTCTAGCTGGAATTTTTACCTTCTTTTGGTAAGTATCTCATCATTCTATTTTCTACTCAAGCTGTGAATGCAGGATAAAACTCTGCCTACGTATTCAAAGAAATACTAATCAACACTACAGCTCTGTCCCCTGTAGCAGGTAGGAAAGTACATACGAATGAAAAGGTCTTGAAGAAAAACTTCATGCGACATGGGAAAAAACTGATAAAAGCAAAAAGTGTTCAGTACTTCAGCATCTTAAAAGCAATTCTGTTTGCTAGGCCAGTTTGAAATTAACATGTCTCTCACTTCTTACAGAACAGTTCCCCTGTCTTCCATAGTAAATCTGTTAAAGGATTGTTTGCACTGCAGTTAAATCCCCACCTGATTCCTCTGTAATAATGGGATACCAACTCATAGCACTTTTGCTACGTACAAACAACTGCACTAATGGACCTCTTCCCAAATACAATTTAACACTTTTATAACATATAATATTTAGGAACAGATAAGCACAAAGACTCATTTTGAAGGAGGAATTAGTTTAGCCTGCTCTTTTGCTTGGGCAAATGGTTGAGGACATGATTTTCAAGCTAACACCAAAGAGCATAAGTAATATAACAGAGATGTTTAATTGCCAGTCATGGGTTCTGTAAGTCTGAAAAACATAGACTTTTTTCTGAAAGCATTGAAATAAATTGCTGATATTTCAAATAATATGTCAAATGGCAAAGCTCTTTTGAAAATCTGAACAGAAGGGTCACAGTAAGAGAGGCTGCTAACTGGTTACACTTTGATAAAAAGGGGCCATATTCTCACACTTGGCATCTATAAAACCACAGGAAGAGCTGTAAAGAGTTAAAGAGCACAGTTGGCTGTCTCACACACTGCTAAGGCCACAAGGACTTTGCCATGAGATAAGCACAGAAGGGAGTGGCAAGATGGCATTAACTCCAGGCCTGGTGGATGTGAGATCTGCTTTGCCCATCCTGGTTAAAGCATCCAGACAAAATTTCCACTTTGGCAAACTGTGTCAAGAAGCAATCAGTCATACACATATCACTGGTCAAACAAAGATCATCCCAAGTTATGGGACAGATGGCATTTGCAAACACCAACTACTGAAGCTCCCCTGAATATGCCTGCCTGGATACCTGGAACCTGGACTGTAAGATAAGCCACCATAGCAAGAACTTGAGGTAAGATAAAGGTGGTACTATTGGCCAGGTGTTATCTCAGACCTAGCTGGAAGTTATCAAACCTTGGGGAAAAGAACGTGTCAGTGATAATAGACACAAAGAATGAAAAATTTATGGGCCACAACAAAAACTAACTTTGTAACTGTGTTGAAATCAGTTCCGACTGGGTAAAAGTAAATTCCATTGGGGAGGTTGTGACCACCAACTCACAGCCCATCAACTCGAGAAACCCACCAACACAAAAGAAGAGAAAGACTGAGCATGTGGACTAATTAGCATTAGAAGCAACAGAATCATTTAACTAACTAACTAGTTATTCAAATTAAAGCACTGCTTGGTATGTTTTGCAATCTTGTAGTTTAAACATAGAGTTAATTGACATGGATTATTTTCCTCAACATGATTTTATGGTGAAGAAAATGCTCTTTCTTTACATGCTAAATTCTGAGATAATCTGACCTATCTTTAATTAGTTAAAAACAGGAATTGATCCCTAGTTAACCATCACTAGACACATTTTATTTAAAAAAATTAAGAATCCATGCTAATCTACTTTTTCTTTTCATTTCTATAAAAAAATAACCAGTGCTTACCAGCCTCTCCTGTTCTTCCCGACATCCAGTCTGAAGATATGCTACCTGCCATGTTTACTGCTAGCACATAAAATTCATACTCTGTGAATGGTTCCAGATCAATGACTGCGGTACTGGTCTGTGGTGGAGCCAAGGCATTTTCATTCTGAGATTCCACAACTGGTTGAGGACTGAGCCATCCACTGGTTTGGAAAATACGAATTTCAGGAGGAAGAAAGTTCCCAGCTGATTTTAATTTTTTTCTCATGTAAAGTTCATATCTTATAATAATACCTAGAGAAAAAGGGCAGAAAAATTAGAGAATTTTAAAGATTTCTGGACTTCTACTAAAATACCAACTCCAACATATTTTATAAGCTATGAATAAATCAATCAAATTCACAAAAAACTAGAAGTACTAGAAGACTTTTAAAATTTTCTGTTATTTTTATCTAAATGTTCACTTTGGAATTTCCTACATTACACTGTATATTTTTCACCTCCCATTTTGGAATTTGAAAACAAATGGCTAGATTACAATATTAGTTCACTACACTTTTTTTTTTTTTTTAAGACAATGAGAAGGGAACTTTTGAGGGGCATTTTAATGCCAACATTTTAGAACATATGACTGGAGAGGAGATATTTGTGCACCAGTTTTATATCAATACAAACTTTTTATATACACAGGAAGGCCTCACCACTCCAGGAAGAAAACACCAATCAGTGTTGTGGTATGAAACAATAAATTATCTAGGTCAGATTGTGAAAGTAGTTTAACTGTAAGACCATAAGAAATCTGACCAGAGATTTCTTGCAAAGCCAGGAGATAATTACCATTAAATGTATATATTTGGGTCTGCATTCATGCACTAAACTGGAGAGGATGATTGGGAGAAACAGCTTCTCTCTCTGTCTTTGGAGAGACCAGGAAATCTGACCAGATATCAAAACAAATATGAGAATATTGCTCTAACCTGCCTGGGCTGGCCATTAGATGCATGTCATGTCTATGGACTATGAGGAGCATATGAATCAAGTTGAGGAGCCAACAGCAAATATCATGACCTGCATTGTAGAAACTGCACCTCTAAATAAATAGTTATTCTTGTGTGGGCATTCTTCCTGTCTAATCTGGAAATAGATGGAAAATGAGATGCTCGAAGTGAAAGTTGAGCTCTCCATAGAGAGATGCCCATTTTGTGAACAGATCAAAATGTTTGATGCACGGATACTTGTTTCATAAGTGCAAGTTCACAAAACTCTATTGCTCATATATTAAAAGATAGTTTTACCAATAAAATCTGTGGTATCACAGAAGTATCCTACAACAGCTGTGTTCTCAGTTTCAAAAACCTAAAATATTATTACACAAGTTAGACCAGCAACTCTTGGCAAACACCTAATCCCTAACAAAGTTATACTGGTAATAAAATTGGCTACTGCACATGACGGATGGTTTAAAAAACAGACTTCTCTTGTTAATTCTTAGATTTTTTTCCGTAACTGTTATCTGCTTATTTATTTTTTGTCAAGCAATATCACCACATCTGTCTGAACTAAGAAATCTGGCAAATTAGGAAAAAATTAATTTTACTGTAAGTGTTTGATTATAAATGTGATTTTTACTGCAGCAGATGCCACTGAGTGCTAAATCCTGGACCCAACAGTCAGTGGATTTATGGACTCCTGAAGAATAAAACACAGACTCTGAAGATGCATTTAATGGCAAATAGGCAAATTAGGAAAGTGCCTTACTTCATTTCCCAGTGTATGAGACATGGTTAAGGATATTCTAAGGAGATTTGAGGAAATGCTGCTTTTCCCTTGCAAAGGCTTTGACTGACAAAAGTAAACAGAATGTCCTACCATTTGGTTTCTCAGGTGGTGACCATTCCACAGCCAGTTCTGTAGAGCTGATGGTTTCTACAGTCGGTGGGTGTAGCCCTTCTGGAGGAGCTTGTGCAGTAACTACGGTTACTGGCTGGCTCTCTAAGCAGCCTCCACTAGTACAAGCTTGCACAGAAAAAACATACTTTGTAAATGGAATGAGATTCCAAATAATTGCTGAAGTCTTTAAGCCTTCGTACTGACCACAAGGCTGAAGATCGACTGAGCTGGTACAAGTCAAGATGTATTTCTCTATGGGCCCAGAGTCATTGGAGACACTTGTCCAGTAAAGTAAAACAGAGTGGTGACTAACAGGAAAGACAGGATTTAAATCCAAGCTTCCTATAGGTGTCCCAGATTGTGTTCTGTATGTCACTGAGTCACTTCTTGTAAAACCATGAACATTGCTGGCTTGGATATAATAGGAATAGAAGGTATATGGAGCTAACATGGTATCGGTGAAGGTCTGAACACCTGAAACAGACAGGTGAGAAGAAAAGTGAATTAGTCTAAAACAGCAAAAATAATCTTAATTTCTATACCTAAAGGCTGTCCAGCTCTAATCCAAGACATATTTATGCCTGTTCACATGCTCTTCTTGAGTTTATAAGCATTGTAACTTTTCAACTTTCTTTAAAACAGGAAAAAGCCCCCTTTACCCCTTATTACCTTCCACTGCACATCAGCATCACTAGATAAATAAATTTTTCACTGAACTTCTAGTTCCTGCTTTAATCATGAAGATTAATACAATTATCTTCTCATTCCTCTTCCTTGAAAATAATTATTTCAAATGTAAATAAGCATCAATATTAGTGAATATGATTTAGAAAAAAACCCAAACCATTGTTCAAATTTTCAGACTTTTGTTTTTGTTTAATTTGATGCCATGAGACCAAATATTTCAACTTTGTGTGCTTTCACATCCTCACTTCTACAATAGTATTTAATATCTCATATGTATAGCATTTGATCTTGGATGAGAAGTGAAACAAATGTGAAAATAATTATTAAAAAGGTATATACAAAGCCTATATTTACCTTCCTCACCCCTTCTTTCCATTATTCTTAGTTAGATTTTAGCATCTTTTCATTACCAATGGCCATTAATAGCTCCTATGCACACCCCAGAAACAGTTACACATCTTAGTCAGCACAGCACAGTATGAATGTATGTACAATCATACCACCATATATATGCTTTTGCCTTAAGAAATAGTGAAAATTGAGCAATATATTACATGTCAGAGCACAGACACTTGTAAACATTTTCAAAGCAAATGAAGAGGATGCAGATATTTATACATCCTCTCTGCACATCTGCACTGGCAAGCCAGCCCCGAATACAACTTAAAGAACAGGACCACAAAATTCTGAGTGTTGCTAGATATTCAACCTTTTACACTGTAGCACAAAAGCAGTAGAATCAGATCAGTAATTTCTTACAGCACTGCAACTACTGCATCCCTACAATGATCACAAAATTATCCCTGGAGTCCAGCAATAACGAGACTGGGTTTTGTCATCTTCAGGCCTTGCAAACCCTGGTATTTCAGGCAGGGCCAGAGAACAACTCTGCCAGCTGAACAGTGGCTACTGAGACTTCCTTGTCTGCTAGTAGTGAGCAGGCAGAAGATGCAGCAGGATGTCTCCCTGCCCTCAGCATTGGTGAGGCCACACCTCTAATCCTGTGCCCCACGCTGGACCCCTCACTGCAAGGAAGACATTTAGGGGCTGGAGCAAGTCCAGAGAAGGGCTACAGAGCTGGTGAAGGGTCTGGAGCACAAGTCCTGTGTGGAGCTGCTGAGGGAGCTGGGGATGTTCAGTCTGGAAAAAAAGAGGCTCAGGAGAGATCTTATCACTGTCTACAACTCCCTGGTAGGAGATTGTAGCCATGGGAGGGTTGGGCTCTTCTCTTAAGTAGTAAGTGACAGAACAAGAGGAAATTACCTCAAACTGCATTAGAGGAGGTTCATACTTGGCGTTAGGAAATTAGATATTAGTAAAAATTTCTTCATGGGAAGAGCGGTCAGGCTTTGGAATGAGCTGTCTGGCAGAGTGGTGGAATCAAGGTGTCTGGAAGTGCTTTTGAAAGGGTAGAGGGGGACATGACTTAGTGATGCCATGACAGTGCTGGGTGAACCCTTTGACTCAGAGATCTTAGTGGTCTTTTCCATGCTTAATCATTTTATGACTTTGTATTTAGTTACATTTATAATTAATTAAAACAAACTTGATTTGGAGTTAGAATACTTAGTAATTTTGGGTGTTTTTTCACATTTTAGAGCAAGTAGTTAATTTTATCCTCAAGACAAAGACTGCTCTGGGAAATCTGAGGCTCAGGTTTTCCAGAGCCGTTAAGAAAATACTATTTTAATTGCGCATTCTGAAATACCATCATCCAGGTCACCATGCTGATTTAGGAGATTATTCTTAATTTTCCCCGGGAAGTTCAACGTTTCTATAAAACTCTCATTTAGCCATAAAATAATGTTGATCCAGTTGTACTCTCAGCTCACAAGCATTACAAATTCCATACTATACTAAGAAAAAAAAGATTATCAAAAGTTCTGTCAGCATTAACAATGTATTTTTGATATTCAAACACCAGCAGATAACTTCATATCACTAATTAGGGGGATTTCCAGGAAATGTCAAAAATGTCTTTTGTAACCAAATCAATGTTTGTAAGAAGATAATGTTTTGTTTAACAGAAGCATGCTAATGTCTCATTATCCAACTAAATACATCCAGAATTATTTTGCTTTCTACCAAGTATGTAGGTAGTATCATGAAATAACATCCTCAACAAAGCACCATTTCAAGTACATTATTAAACAGATTTATAACAATGAAATGTCATAGCTTTTCTTTTGAAATTAATTCACATTTTTACTAAAGTTAAGCCTTTAAACCAAATTAAGGAGCTGGAATATTCCCTATTAGTTCTCTAAATTTTTTTTAATGTTTCTTTCTCTCAGTCCCTTAATCCCATGCTTACATGGGGCCACATACCTTTCCGCATGGTATGTAGTGCAGAGTGCCCAAATTCACAATATAAGCCACATAGTAATGAACTGTAACACTGCAGCATGAACCAAAACATAGAAATGTGAGGTACATTCCAAAGGATCTGTGCTTCCATTGAAAACTAGCTTTTTTTTTTTCTTCACTTCAGGGTATACACCAACAATTAGAGAGACTCAACTTCTGCAAAATACTAATGCTGCATGGGTAAGAAACTGCAACAAACTCAAGAAGCTCCCAGAACAGAGGTCAAACCTTAGTGGCATTAAACCACAACCATCCTCTTACAAAAAACCACTTGTCTGCCATGTATACATGCAAACAGGACCCATCTCCTTTCCTTTGATAAGTGGATCAATATTAGCACAAAATGGCCTTTCCAGTTTGGACAGAGTGTTGAATCCTCTAGGACTGCCTTCTGAGGATCCCTTGGCAAGCCTCAGCAGGAGAGATGTGGCACTGCTAAAGGAAAATCAGGAGCTACACTGATAGCTTAACAGAAGGTGCTAAAAGTTAGAAGCCATAAAAAGCTTTCCTATCTGTTAACGGTTTAAAACCAGGAAGATGAAAAAAGAAGTTTAAGCATATTATGGTCTCTTCTGCTCACCCTAATTCTTTATCTGTGACTTTGACTCTTTGGTTTTGGTGTCCGGGTATATTTTCAATAAATACTTTTGGTGGGTCAATTTAAAAGTTTTTCCAATTAAAAAGTAAAATAATTATCAGCTATTTTGGGTGATTCCATTTGCCAGATTTTAGACTAGGGTATTCATTTCTTTCAAGCAAAATTAATAACACAGAACACTAACTCATTAAAGGAAAACAGGATAATGTATTCAAAACCACAGAGGATGATAATGACGAAAATGAGAAATAGCTAAGAAATATCACATATATATATACATACACAGATACATACACACATACAAATATGAAAATTTTGATGCCACCTTACTTACTATAAGGATGGTAGTCTTCAGCTGTATAAATTTCTTCCTCATCCCTATACAGCTGGTAAATAAGCCTGTTAGAATTTGGAGAGTCAGGGGAACTCCATGAAAGATTAATAACAGAGGAATTGAGAACTTCTCCTGTAGGAGGAGGTTGCTGGGAAGGAGCTAAAACATACACAAAAATTGAGGATGTAAAAATTAAGGTAATCAATGATGACACAAATTTAAAGAAAAATGCAAAGAAACGGCTAAGCTTTCTTCACCAAAAAAACCTGTTGAGTAAATTCTTGGGCAGCAGTGCAAGACACTAATAGACTAAACCAATCCATCCAAATGCTATCCAACAAAGCTTTTTATCCATGAAACAAGAGTATACATGTCAACAAATGATGAACAAACTTAATCCCCCTTTTCATCACAAAATAAAGCAAGTGTTCTCCAAACACTTTCCCCCGCCCCCACCCCACAATGTATTTCAAGGTCTCTATAAAACAAGAACATATTACTCTGGTCACATTATTGAAGTTTCTAGTTCAATTAGAATGTATTTTTTTAAAGGATTCATTCCATTTTATCATGGACAAGGCACAACTTCCTCTAGTAGAATACAAATGGAAAGTCCAACAAAGTACAGATTTTACTGAAGTGTTAAAATAAGCGTACTTAATATAATAAAATCACAAAAACATAAAGGGTCAAATATTGAAGTTTATTTAGGCAATTCATTTCCATTTGTTTCCAATGAAATTGAAACCCATGAGGGCAAGGTATCTAACATTTTAAGAAATCAGCTTATTTACCAAAATACTACTCTGCTACCACCTCCATTAACGTTGAAAAATGTGCTACTTAATTCCATTAGTATCAATAAAGAGAAAAACAAACTTGAAGTTGAAAAGCCACGTGCCTCACATTTTAAGATAGAGCATGTAAAGTCCCACCGATATCTCTTTTGTAATCCAAATCTATGATCATGTTTGTTCCTAAGATAATAGCTGATACTCAGAGATTTTATATACATAGACACACACATGTTGACATAAACATAGATTTTTATGGATGGGCTCAATTATCTCAAAGGTCCTTTCCAACCTAGATGATTGTATATTTAAGTTATTATTCAGATCAGAGCATGAGTCCATATCTTGCTGTAGGATCTCCAGTGAGCCAGTTATACTGGGGAAAGCCATGCTCTCTGTCCCTCCTTACATCGTGCGTTAGCACAGAACAAGGCTGGTCTGTTTTGGCACATCGTAACTCCTATGACTCAAAGGCACATTGTGCCATTTTCCTACTCTCTTCACTAAGGGAGTGTGGATCTAGGAGGAAAACATTTTGCTCAAGGAATGAGAATAGCCCTGGGCAGTACAGAAATCAGGACACGGAGTAAGCTACCAGGAGCTGGATTCAGAACCACCCAATTAACTTTTCTCCCCTACATTAAGTATTATGGGAGAACATCAAGATCAGAAACATGGATTTTTTTTCTCTTCTTTTTATAAACTATCATCTTCTTCATTATGTGGGTATGGGCTCAATATCACCAAAAGTTAACTACTAAAGTCTGTTCAGCCAAGCTAACAGCAGATGAAGCAAAGAATGAAGCTCCAGACAGGAAATGTCATAAAGACCTCAAGCCACACAAGTGATAGATGTAAAGACTTATGCCAAAATCAGTGGGCCATGCTATATACAGGTTTTTAATACAAATCTAGAAAGTGAGATGAAGCTCTTTATTTAGAGTAAGATAATGAAAAGCCCTGCTTCTACTGAAGTCTGTCAGCCAAGAAATAGCACAAAATATTTCTAGAATCCATTGGATTGAACAGAACACATAATCATCATCTCCCCTTAAAAAGCATCGTTTGCTTTGGTGCCAATCTGGAGCTTTTCAATTCATCTCACTTAGGAAGTGAACGTATGCTAAAGTGTCTACAGGAGTAAAGTTTGAGAATCAGAGGAAACAAGTGCTCCTAAATGGCATTTAAAAAAAAAATTATCTCCCTGTAATACATACTTACAAGACCTGAGCAATCACAGAAATTTACCAGCATCACCTTCATTCTCCACCGGCAGTGCATATTCTCACACTATTGCATATTGCTTCCATGTGTTTTCTGTTTACAATTTTAAATACGTAAGCAAAGTACTGTATTGCACGTTTTTGTGCAGCATCTAAGTAGATGCTAAGTAACAAAATTGCTAAGTAAAAAGATCTTTTTCCTTAAAGAACACTAGATGGACAGTGACAGAAACTTACATCTGCTTCCCTTGGCAAAGACTTATAACCAGCAATGAATGTGTCAACAAAATACTGTTCTGCAATGAAAATAACCACAAATGCCAAGCCAGATAAAGCTCCATATGTGTGCAACAAGTCCAAATATTTAGGTATGAATAACCAAAAGGCTTCAATTGCTATATCCTTTATGTCCAGAAGAGGACTCCGCTTGTCATTTAGATTCCTGCCTGATGTTCTTTTATCTAACTAAAATCTATTATATTATTTATCTATGTCATACTATTATTAATCAATTTTATAGTTGAATTGCTATTGACCTTTATCCAATGTGTATTCCAACACAAATAAGTAGGTTGGCTTATGTTTGCAAAGCACTTTGAAGATGAACAGGATCATAAAAGTGCCATGTATTATTATCAGTACATATTCAGTTGAAACATCTTACATTTTTTTAAAGAAACAACTAGCCAACCAACTGCCTGTACAATGAATAGATACTGTGCCTTCTACAGAAAAGTATGGGGAAAAACAAAGCAAAACTATTTAAACATTTCCAAAACTTTGAGGAAAGCTTAAAAAAAAAATCATCTTTGGAAACAAATCAGTCTCTTTATGATATGCATTTATAATCCTGTCCACTCTACAATGCATATTATTTGAAATTTACACTGATTTACAATGAAATACAAACTAATATCAAAGTGAGAGCTGTCTCTACCTGTAAAAACTTTGTGCATTTACAGCTCTGCTTGCAAATCTAAAGTGTTCACATATCATATCACAGTTATGAACATCATAAAAATACCCATGCAGAATACACAAAGAAATATTTTGTTGAAGGAGGGTCCAGAAACATATTCCAAAGAAAACTCGGGAATGTCTAACCCTATTGCTGCATTACACATGGGTACCTGAGCTGTCACAGTATGACCAGTTTGGCCATTATTAATTAGGCCTGCTGACAAATGTCCAATTAACATCTGCAGAATTCCTCACTCACTACTTACAGGATTTCCAAGATTGGGCTGCTAATTGTGTGTGGCAGTAAGGTGTGCCACCAAAATGTAACATAGCTTTTGCAGAGTTAGCTGAGGTCCTTCCCACAAGGTTTGGCATTGCATAGCATGATGTCCTCAAAACCCACATCTTAACATTGACCCAATGACAAATTAAGTACTCAATTTTCTTATTACACATATATTTGCATTTTCTTCTCTAAAAACCCTGCCAGCTTGGAGACTGTGTGCTGGTCATCAAATCTGAGTATTAAATTGTAACTAATTATGACATAAAGGCTAAAATTGTGCCACTTCTTCATATTGAGGTGTTCCATTGCAATTTGTTTCATTACAATTCATGCTCTGACCCTCAGCACAGCACTAGCCCCACCTCACATACACCAACTTACGATGCTCTGTTACATCACATATTTTTCCAAAGTGACTGAAAAAACACCCCAGGAGGAGAAAGGCAAAGCTGCATTGCACTAAGGAGAAGATTTTGAATTAATCACCAGGATCAGGTTTTCAGCAGACCTTTTGAAAAGCAGGTGTCCTGCCTCCTGTCAATGGCAGGGAAGGGGGCTAAGCTGTAACTTGGATAAATGCTGTTGCATTTATGTGACTAAAAGGTGAACTCTGGATTGGTTACTACAAAGAACATGTGCAAGGAAACTCTGGGTTGTTACTTCTCCCCTGGGGTAGACTGCAAGCAGAAAGTGAGTACAACATGAAGGATTCTGTACATGTCTCTAGAAAACAGTCCTAAGATACAGTGAAAATCACCTGAACTTCAGTGGCCCTGTATTTGGGGGTGGGGAGGGAAAAAACCCCAGCTTTACCACTGCTGACCTAACTCAATACTCATTAAATCAATAAAAACTTTAATTTTAAAGACATGCTTTTAGGACCTGATATCCACTTACTTTTACTGCAGCCAAATAGGTTGTGGACATCCAAATTACTGGCATCGGGAACACAGTTGTCACATTTCAAGCCAGTTACAAATTGTTTACAAACACACTGTCCAGTAACAAGATGACAAGTCCCACTAATGGCTCCTGCAGGATGACAATTACAGTGCTGACATCTATAAACAAAAACAAATCAAGGAAGTGATCAACACACATCAACACTTCAGTTAAGCACAGTAGGGTTTTGTTTAAAAGATTCTTGGGCAACATAATTAAAACATCATAAACAGTTCAGTAGCCTGAAACAGAGCAGAAAATTATTAGTCTGATTAAAAAAACTTACAAAAAAGGTGCCCACTATAAAAATAAATATTTCACTGCCAGAACAATCTCCTAATTTATATAAAAATGGTTTAGAAATAAAGAGCTTTTATATATATTGATCCATACACAAACTGGATAATAATGTTTGGTAATAACCACATTATGCACTCAGTCCTGCATCCTTATTCACACAACCTTTCTTGAGAGCTGCAGAGTTCAGTGAATCATATGTAACCAGCTGAAGAGTTTCTACACAAAATGCATAACCTTCTACCTCAGGGGAAACTAGATTTTAGTTGGGGAAAAAAAAAATCATTTAATAATTTCTTGTCCACAAGAGCAACTTGAAGTGGAAAAAAATAACAAGCTGTGAATAAAGGAGAATGAATGGTGACCAAAACTGGGAGAAAAAACTTCAGATTAAAACAGTGACAGGAAACAAAACTGCATACATATGAATATTATAACAGAAAGCACAATTCCTTTGCAGCCTGAAGGACAAAATTGGACATAACCAAAGAGAATAATTAAATAAATGCCCAAAGTGAATTATTTTTTAATTAAAAAGAACAAAAAAATTAAAAACATTGGTATCACACAAATACCACACTTCAATTCTGTAAATCTCTCTGGCATCAGTAGAATACTTTCAGGATTAATTTATGCTTTGGCTTTTGCATGTGAACCCTCTTGGGATCAACTTGTTCTTCACTCCATACACTATTTCCACACTGACATTCATTTCTAGCACAGATACCAATGTCAGGTTGTGCAAATATTCAAAGAGTAGAAACATGTCAGAAATTAGGCACAGCAAATTACTACAAATACTGTTATGCTACCCATTGCAATACAGACTGCCATTATGACTCATAACAAAGTCAACAATGGCAAATAAAACTTCAAACATTAGATGTCAATTTCACTGTATTCTAACCGCGCAGACTAATGGAGTTCTGAAAATACATGATCTGGGAGACAGGTGGGAAGGTACATTGCAGCTAAAACATACAGGGAAGTCTACAGTTCATGTCCCCTGGACCTGAGCTGGAAAAGTCCAATTCTCAGGAACAAGCAACATCAGCCTCAAAGGCATTTTAAATGACTCCAGATTCCAGGTCCCAAGGTGATGAAGCAGCAAAAAGACACCAGAGAAGTCCAAGGCAGTCATGCTATGTCCCCTTTACTCTGCTAACCCTGAGACCAGACAAGAGTCAATTTATATTTGGCAGATCTTTCCTTGGCCAGCTTCACCAGATCCAAGGAAATATGTGGTGGTACCTTCACGCAAATTACTTTGCCATTTTCCCAGTCACCACCATCATACCTTGGTCTATATCTCTTTCTACCTATATGAAAGCAGAAATAAAAGTGAGTTCAATTATGTTTTAGGTATCAGCTTTTTAAGGCAAGGGAGAAAGGAGGAGAAAGTGTAAACTGTTTTCACATTAGGACACTAAAATTCAGGTCAGTAATCAGTGAAATAGGCATTAAATGTGACAGATTTTTAAACAAGCTTAAGAAAACTCTTCACATACATTTCCTGCCTATCACAGAGCTCTCTGTATTAGAGTTGCTTTACTCCACATCAGCTCGTGCTGTGTGATCTCCTGGGGAATCATTCAACACCCTTAAAAAGGCTGATAAAAGCTAAAGCTGCAAAATAAGCTGCAAATTTGTTTTATGGACTAATATCCTTTTGAGAATAAATAAAATACATTCGCTCTTGGAAACCACTATACTGTATTTTGCTCCCTTTTACAGTCAAGAGAAAAGGGCAATTTTTTCAAAAGTCTTTTCATCTATAGACAGTGCATCCAAATCCCCCTTTAAATAGAGGTTTTGTTTAGAGTATTTTAACATCATGACTAAAACCCAGTTTAGTAACAAAAAAATAACAAAAGACAGAATTATTTGCTCAGTAGACAGTATTTTACTACTATTTCATTATTTCATTACATGATTATTATTTAGCGTGGGGGTTGTTACCAAAAGTTTCTCAATAGATAAACAGAGAAAGACAAGCTTCTCTTGTTGTTGCTGTATATTATTGCACCTCTTATAAATGAGAGTCTCCTGATTATTCTAGTCTTGATTATCATTCACACATGACAATCAAACTCAATGCACATACAGTCACAGTGATAGTTCTCAGCCTGGCAGGGTGGGGCTGTTTCTTTCTGCTTGTTGCCTTTTCCTTCTAGGAAAAGTGTAGGCTCCCTACCTTCACCTATACTGAATGAGGCTCCTGATCCTGCAAAAAACAGCATAAATTTCATCATATTCTGCTCCATGGGATTACACATTATTTCTGTGTAATCACATGCATCATTTTCTTAACCTGCAGAAAACTAGAACTGGATTTGTTGTTAGGCATAGCTTGTGTTTTTCAGTCAGGATTAAGAATTTGGTCAATTAAGGATTTAAAAAAAAAATCCAGTTCTTTAAAAAGATAAGTAACTTTTAATCACGTGAGAAATATTTTCAGCATTCTTGCTAAATGCTACTTTTTCAAGGTACTCCGAGTCAAATATATTTGAGTTTTATTAAAACAGAATTATATATTATCAAGGAAAACACACTTTTAAAACATGGAAAGAGAAATGTCATGCCAAGATGAATTGCAATATTGATTTTCTGAGGATAAATGGTTTTTGTAATATTAATATAGAGAAACCTTTATTACATTGACTCTCTAGGTGCAGTTAGAGCCTCTCCAGCAATCTGTTTAAAATCTTCATTTTTCATCCTTATGGGAAAACCTCACTTGCTAAATGGATTTCATAAACAGTAATCTGTCAAGATATATATATAAATAGATAAACAATTTGTGATGTTCATTGACCAGTTCATTATAGTAAACAATACAGAGGTAAAGCATTTCAAATGTGTACAATGCCCACAACCATTACAGATCTGCTCAGACTGCTGCAAACACCAGTATTTCTAATTCTTTAATTGCCAAGGAAATTTTCCTGCTTCATAACCTGGAATGCATTAAAGAATATGGAGTTCCTGTTTTATCTCGAAAACACCACAAAATAAATCAGCTCACATATACATTCCTCAGAGTGGGAGAATTTTAAAGCCCCACAATCTCTGTGTATCACAACTTTTGCTTCTTTTGTGCTATTCTGCAAAAACAGATATGTTTTTGCCTCTACAGATAGCTCACATCCTTTTCTGTCCTTAAAAGACACTTGGAGCAAGTATGGCTTAAATGACTTGGCAACTTTATGGAGAAAGAAAAAGCATATTACTCTTTTTATGAAGATATTAACAGTTAAAGAAATGGAATAAAATAGATTAACAAATAAAGACCTGCATTAGCATTTTCGGTGGATAAAAGTTTCTGCCTGAGGAACAGAGATACATTGCCCAAGAAGACAACAATTAAAAGGGAGCCAAGAAAATGCAACACAAGTTAATCATATTAATGTACTACCAGAGTACTCTTCAATACTGCCATGAGGATTAACTAGTATTAAGACATTAAAGTAAACTCACATTCACATTCCAGAACTCGAAAATCTTTCTGTCTTTACAACAAGATCTGGGTCTAGATCATTTACATTTTCACATTTTGAATTTCAAAACACAGGTTAAAACACAAGTACTTGAATGCCAGTATTTAGTTCAGAAAAGCTATTTCTTAGCACAAGTGTGCTAAAACTGAGGAGCAAGGGGAGAATCTACTTCAAGTAACTAAAAAAACAGTATCATTAATAATAAGGAAAATATATTTCAAAGGGAAACTTAATATTACGCTGATTTTATTTCTCACCATTAGAAATGACAGGAAGTGAAAATAGGAAGCCCTTATTTCTACAGATTACTTTATGGCCATTAGCAGATGTCTCTGTGACCCAAAACAGTAAAAAATAATTTAAAAAATCTTCTAATGAGTGACAGTAACATAAAAGTTAAAGTGAAAAATCTGCAGAATAATGTCAAATATATGCAAGATGACATTGATAATCACTGCCTAAAAGCATGTCTACCCCACACTAGCTGGGGGAGAGGAGCAGAGGGAGTGGAACCTTGAACAGATTTTGCTTATGCCTGTGGTATGTGGTTTGGGCTTTTTTAAAGGCAAAAATAACAAAAAAACCACAAAATAATTTAACACCATCAGTCTGCATGAAAAGATGATAGCATAAGAACTGTGCAATCTTTCTGGACAATAATTAAAATGGAAATTGAGGTTGTGAGCACTAGGCAAGAAAGATAATCCTAGAAAAGACAGACAGAGCAATAGTTGAAGTAACAGTGCACTATACAGATATGTTTTCCTTTCATAATCTAGGGAATCCATATAATTCCAATGTAACTAAAGACCCCAAACTACACTAGATATACAGTTTACCCTGTTGCACATAAAACACTGAAAAAGAATACACTGCTTCAGAAAAAAAGATTTTTAAGAGTAAATGTGCAGTGAATATTTGTACTGCTGTTACCAAAAGAAATTTGGAGTCAGGGATAGCTGTAGTTTTTCCTTTCCCTCCCCACTCTGCCCCCCACTAAATCTTCCTGAAATCTTCAAAAGCATTCACTAGTTATAAGAATGGCAAACTACCTGCATTTTAACAATCAATGTTTAACACTTCAGATAACAATGCACCTTACTGAAGATGCAGAGAAAACATAGGGAACAATTAACAAATTGCTGTAACTTAGCCTTATATACCTTTCATGCTGTTTCCACTTAAATCTGAGGGAAAATTTCTATTCTCTGCAGATCATAGGAGCACGGGGGATTGTACAATGTATCACAGGTAAATCAGAGTGCACACATGAACTCATGTAAGTATTAATGTAACCAGAACATATTTTTACATTGTCACTAAACCTTTGATTGAGCCATGAGAAAAAATGTAATGAGGGTGTAAGAGACCTGCAAAAAAACCACTCACCTCCCTGTGACAGAGTCGAATCCAAAATAAAGTTCTTTGCAACGTTCACATGTCTGTCCTGTTACAGAGGCATCTTGGCAACTACATTGGCCAGTTAGTTTATCACAGACCTGATTCACAGAACCAGCTGTGTGGCACAGGCATGGCAGACAGCCGGTGATGCTGGATGGAGAAAAATAAAAACCTGGAAAACAAAGGGATTTTGAGAATCTTTTGGTTATGTCTCTTCAGACTTTTAGCCAGAGCAAATGCAAAATAGGGGGAGTACAAGTCTATAGGGAAAGTAAAGACCCAAGGATGTGAGAAGTACTCATAAATGTACCACAGGCAATAGAAACAAGAAATAACAGAAAAGACATTTGTCCATTCTAGTCTGAGACCTTAGCTCTGAAAATGGCCAACTGCAAACCATAAGAAATGCACATACCTTCTTAAGAATGTCTTTAAATTTTTCTCAAGCAGTGGGTTGGCTTAATCCTTGAAACATGGTAACGTTTCTTTGGAAAAATTACATTTGATGAGCATTGTCAGGTTCTATGTAAAACCTATATTTTACTCCTCCTTAACATAAAGCTTGTATACTACACAAGTATTTTTACAGAAACAAATAAACTGATAAAAGAAAGTTACTTATCTGCTATGAAAAAGCTTTCATTCTGAACTCCTTCTGTTCCTGTATTATTTCCAATTATGAAGCATTCACATTCCCCACAGTATATCTGGTATGCTTCTGCTAGGCTAGCTTTCATCCTATTGCCCTCACAAGCAATCTTGATTTATACCTTCAACACATTACTGATAAATACAGTTAGATACAGTTTATACACCTCTATCCTGGTCAGTGAATAATTTGCCCATTGTTCACAGCATCACCTAAAGTTCCTAACAAAAGAGCTTTTACACATGTTCTCTTAATCATACTGTACCACTTGCATAATCTATTTCACTGTTAATGGACTTATTCCATTCCTATTAATTTCTTTCTGATCAAAAGTCAATTCAAGTAATGGCACACTAGTAAAAAATACAATTACGCAAGTCTCAAAAACATTTTCTATTTTTACCTGATTATTAATAAACATTTAACTGGTTTGTTGCTTCTTTTTTCCAAACAAGTTGTTCTTATCTTTATTTTTCCCCCTCCCCCCTTGGAGAGATACCTTTTATTAAAACTGTAGCAATGCATGAGAGCTCTGCAAACCATCCTGATGGCACAATCTGATATTAAGAGACACTGGACAACAACAAATACCTATCTTGGAACATGAATCCTACAATAGGGCCATTGATATGAGTTTCTATCTCTGCTAGCTGGTTGCTATTAGTTATTATTGTACAACTTCAATAGAAAAATTTCAGCTGTTCCTGAGATATGCAGCATTTGCACAGACTTCGCAGACACTTGCCCTCTCTCCAGATCAAGTTCAATCAGTAGTTTCTTAGTCATGTTCTCAGTTACTGAATATTTTTTGCTCTCCAATAACTTCCCGATGTCCTGCTTTATAATAAGGAGCCAAAAATTACATTGCAACATGTCATACTGCCCAAGGCCTTATTATTTGTCTTACAAGAGATAGCTCTATATATACACCCCTAGGGTGGTATTCCCTGTCTTTGCAACAGTGCTGCACTGTGAGCTCATATCCAAATAGCAGAGGAACTAAACAAATTGAAAACATTAGAATTTTACTGCTCAAATCTTTGTTCAAGTTTAGCCTCTGGTCCTCAGTGAGATAAATCTCAAGTGGACAGTGAAGTGATATCAGTCTCCAGTTAACATACATTCGCATCATAAAAAACCACGCTGTTGGCACTTTATTCCAGAGAGGCCCCGAGCTGAGCCACCACAGAGAGCAAATAGCCTGAAGTTATTAGTGAGGCAGCATGTATTATCTCCTCCTGCACTTCTCTGCGCCGTGCAGTGCCCATCCTGTGCATAAATAGAGGAGACCATTTCCCAGCAATGTCACTCCTGAGCACAATGAACGACTCCACTCACAGAATGTAACAGGAAGGTTGGAAACAAGTTTAAGCCTTGGACTCGTGCAGAAGGTCAAAGCACTTCTTCAGGACCCACTTTATAGTTGCAGTAAATGATAAGCACTCAGGTTAAAACAGATCCTTGTCCATCTGAAATTTTGCATAGAAGTATGATTTTATTCTATAAATTAACATCTAAGGTAAGTCTATAATGGGCAAATAAGCACATCACTAGAAAATAAATTCATTTTCCCTGAGTAGGATCAATTATTGCAACATACACTGCTTTTATCATTACAGTGAAATGACTAATTATACTCTATACCCGAGTGTTAAACATTCTGGCTCTTCTACAGTCATACTGCCTAAACCACTGCAGAGCAGTGAAAGATTTGGTAGGATATTTTTAATTATAATCTTTTAGAAATGCTCTGAAAGTTTCAAATACATTACCACAACTACTTTTTTTTTTTCCCCAGAAACAGCAGGTAAAAACAGATCTTTTTTAAAAAGTGAGGAATAGGAAAATGGTAGAAATTTCTTCTCTCAACTAATTTGCAAGTACATTAACATGATTAAATGTAGAGGAAAAAGAGGATACACTAGATTAAAAGTTCATGCTGTTTGTCATAATCATTATTATTATTATTTACTTCCACCATCTAGACTCTGACTCCACCTAGGAAAGAGTAACAACTTAATGCAAGCTTAATTTACAGCAAGGTTAGAAGGGCTCATAAAAGTTGCTTTATGAAGGATCCACTGTTGTATAATAAAGCCAATTTCCAATTTTAAGACAGCCACTGCAAATCTCTGTGAGATCTGTGTATGTAACTAATATTACACTCATTCTTTTTCAGATTTTTTTCCAATTCAACCATAACTGATCACATTTGTCAATCAAACATACTCTTCAAAAGGAAGAATGAAAGTCATTGCAAAGTATTCTTTTTTTAATCATCCTCTTAGCATTTCTCCCACTGTATAGAGAAGGAATACATGATCAATTCCTTAGCACTTTCACAGGCTTACCATCTACAGCAGCAATGCTCATTTCTTAACCACAGGCTGGGCTTCAAAATGCACAATTAACCACACCAACAGTGTTGTCCCAAGATAGTTCACATTCTTCTGGCCGACAGAGATAGTATGTATGCAAACCCTCCGTATTTGTGCCCAGACACATCTTACATGCTCAAATCTTTTCATTTTTTTTCCATACTATGTAGCATTCTACACAAACCTCCGGTTACTGAGTAAAGAACTTACAAAACACCTTTTTACAGCTTTGCTGCTCTTGCAACAAGATCCAAGACCTGTGCTGAACAGGATTTGTGTGGCACAAATCCCAGTCAGTAACACAGTTCCAGAATGAGGCAGGGACTAAATGTTCACAGTGAATTGGGGGCTGAAGAGAACATGTGTTTCAACCACTTCAACCTAGGACATCTCAAAAGCAAGTTTATGTACAAGGTAGATCCGTGTTTCCATTTCATCTCAGGTTAGAATCCAGTGTTCCTCTCATTACATACATCATTAGTTTAAAAAATTAAACTGTACACCCATCCACCAAGATGCTTTTGGTAGGAGAACAAACTGGAAGACAGGAGGTCATGGATACAGCCTAACAGATGAAACATATGGCTGAATGCTCCAAAAAGAACTTTAAGCAAAAAAATCTCCTTAGAAAACAATTTCCAAAAGCTACAACCAGGCTGACTTTTTTCTCAACTGCCAACTCTTCCTGTATTAAGATTTTGGTAACTTTTGGAAACTTCTCAGATTTATCAAAGCACATAAAAGATATGCTACACTAAGACATTATTTTAAAGGCCACTTACTTGTGTCACACAGTTGAAATGTCCCAACAGACTAAGTTCTCAATATGTTTTCATACTAATTTGTGTGTGCTCTAATTAGGCTGTGTTGGCTGCATATACACTTGAAGTACATTTTCTTATACATTTGGAATATGTTTTCTTGTCTTTGACCCAAGACAAAGCCATAGACATGTTTACAGTACTCAAAACCAATTAAAATCTTCTGTAT
Organism: Entomyzon cyanotis; assembly: GCA_024500445.1. NCBI lineage: Eukaryota > Metazoa > Chordata > Aves > Passeriformes > Meliphagidae > Entomyzon > Entomyzon cyanotis. The sequence continues at coordinate 17,928,302 of JAKEPQ010001015.1, forward strand.
TTCTATATGGAAGACTTTATATACTCTTTCCTGTTTTGGAGAAAAGTTTCCTTTGAAACATACTAACAAAGAGTATTTATATAAAAGTTAGAAATATTAAACATCTAAATTAGCTCTCACTAAAAGAGCGAAAGTAGTGCAGCTCACTGTACTCTACGAAGAGCAACACAGTGCTTTTACAAAAATAAGAATTTATACTTTCACCTGCAGCACAGAGCTCAGTGCTCAGCACATTCATAGTTATAGCTATTAGTTAGAAAATTCAAAAATAATCCTTACAAAAATACTTTTTAAAATTATTTCTCTTTTTAACAGGAACTATTGTGGGACTATTCCTCTGAGTGCCGTGTAAGCTTTTCTACAAACCAGCCTGTTCACACTATCAATTAAACCTTTTTAAACCATTTAGTTCTGCATAAACCCTGGCCTTTCTTTTCCAAGGACAAGGGCGGTCACTGACTCGGGGAGCCTTGACATCACTCCTCTGCCGATCTCTGATTAAGTGGCTGCTATAGAGGGTTAGCAGGTCAAATAGCACTGGAGGAGGAACTAAGAAAAACAGAATGCTGCCTTATTTATTAGTATATGTACCTAAAATAATTTAAATGAAAGCATTTAAAAAAATACTTAATGGAGGTTAAGCAGCTTTTTTAACCTCTGTTCAAATTATTGAATGGCATATTAAAACCAATGGAGCTATAATGTACCTTTTAATGTGACCTGCTACTTGAATAAATTGCATATGTATTTAACTTAAACTAAATCCATCTGCTTAATATTATTATGAAGGGTAGGTTAATATTACCTATAGTTTCACTTTACCCACCTACTTTTGAAAACAAAAACATTGAAATATAACTACAGAGCTCCCCACTTATAATGAACTTTTAAACTCTGTTTACAAATATGGCACAAAATCTTGAACAAATATGTAGCGAACTGCAAATACCACCTACTTGTAGGGCCAAACTGTAAGCAGTCCTTGTGCAAGCCAGCACACCCCCACACAGCAAGGCATGTGAATGCTTTCTAAGTGGCACGTTTGCCAGCCTCATCAAAGTTTAAGCAACCATTTCTGTGCCTCCTGCCATGCTCAGCTTTATGCATGAAGTGCCCTTCCTGAAGAGCATGCACTCTGCCTTCCAAATCCACATTTTTATTATGAGGATAGCTGCTGTTCATTAAATTATGTCAACTTAGCTCTTATTCAGGGATCAGGACATGATTATTTGTATATTTTCTCAATATCTAGAAGTAGCCTAACCTAATTTCGGTCATGTTGAAACTGCAACAATAATACAAATTATTCAACATCTGGAAATAGAATAAATATTTTATGGTGATCAGGACAATAATGCTTCCTTATCACTCACACAGTTAGGAAGAAATGGAAAAAAATTCGTAACGTACGTCAGAGACATGTCAGACATGAAACTGTCTGAACACATATTAAAAACTGTAGGAAATGACAACAAAGCAAAACTCACTACATCTAATCGATTGTCTTCCAATTTCCTTACCTGGTTTACACTCGTCACACCTTCTCCCCTGGCGCTGAGGCTGACAGACACACTGCCCAGAAAGGTGGTCACAAACTGTCCCTGCCAATGTGCCCAGAGTGTCACAGTGGCAGGGCTGGCAGCCGCGGACGCTGCTCACGCTGAGGTTGTACGTATGCAGCATGCACTGACTGCACCGAAGGCCAGTCACTCCAGCTTTGCAAGGACACTGTCCTGTCAATTTGTCACAAAGCAGAGAGCCATTCACTGTCCCTGCCTTGTCGCAGTTACATGGCAGACAAAGGAAGGAGTGACCTTTCTGCACTCTGTGGTACCCATCCAGGCACTGGTCACAGCGCCTTCCCCCGATGTTCGGTTTACAGGCGCATTGCCCTGTCCTCACGTCGCACACGGTCCCAGAAATCGACCCTGCAGCATCACATTCACAAGCCTTACACCCAGCTACATCCAGCCCGTAAAAGTTGTCCATGCAGGTGTCACAGAGAAGCCCTTTCACACGTTCTTTACAATTGCACTGCCCAGAGAGAGGGTTGCAGAATTGGTTCACTGAGCCGTGGCTGTTGCACCAACAAGGCTCACATCCATCTTCATTAGAATATCTGAGAGCTTTAAATCCAAAATTGCAACTATCACACCTAAGACCTGGAAAGAGAGAAGGAATTAATTAAAAAAAAAAAAAAAAGGGCAACTGAAAAGCTATTAATTTCATTTTCTAAAAAGCCAAGTATACTACATTTGCAATAAAGAAAAAAAAAAGGGAGGACTAATATTCTTCACCAGCACAATTAAACGGAGTGACAAGGCTGCACAAATCAATTGAATAACTGTGGCATTCCAAAAATCTGTTTACTTTTCCAATTTGTTTCAGAAGCAATGTATTTCTGTTGGGCTCTCAATACAATTTTAGATACTTGTGCAAGAGATTCTTTGCAACATTTCTAAGACAGAGCAGAATTAATCTCTTTGTCCCCCAGAACAGCACCTGTTGCACAATCAATGCCTACGTGAACTCTTCACCCTATATTGTAGAAATGCAATACACAGAGAATCACACTGGGTTCACAACCTGATCTGATAATAGATTTATATATTATATTAAAAACATTAAATATGCTAGGACAGCATGAGTTAGACCAATTACAACAAATTATTTGCCTAACACCATACTTCAGTTTTAGCATTGATTACATTTATGTTAGTCTTTATTGTTAGCCCTTACTGAAAGCAGAAAATGTTTTCCATAATCTAAAATGAAATATTTTTATCTAAATGTATGATTTAGTTAACTCCTGCAGTACATTAAAATCTAAACTGTTTTCTTCATGCTTCATCCTGTAGTTTTATTAGCTTTGTTTTCAAAGTCAACACTTGCTTTATCCCTGCCCCAAGGGATGGCATTTATATGTTAGTTTATAAAACGTACATTACAAGAAAGCAAACTAGATTATTATATGAAAAATGCAAATTCAGTTATGCATTTTTCCCTTGCAGTGGGAAAATCCTTCACTATGAAGTTATGACTTAATTGTTTCATATAGGAAAATATAAATACAATTTATATTATTTAGCAAAATATTATCATCATTTAAAAAAATACAAAACCATACAAAAATACATCTAGCAACTTATATGTAGAAAAATAAAACTAAAAATGGTCGGGACTGCATTATATATATGGATAAAAACTGAAAAACTCCAACAGAAGGCGAGTTCCTTTAACAGTGATGAATGACTCACCTAAGGCATATCATTTAATTTCAATAAGGAAAATAAAAAAGGACCACTATTGCTGCAAATTTTAAAAATAACTGTATTGTTAACAAGAATTATGACTCATTTTGAACTATTAAAATTGGTCTACATGGATTCATATCATATCAGTTTTAAAAATATGCGCAGTGCTTATTTGAATATGCCATACATATTCCTGACAGGTAATCTATTCCTAACGATACTGAGGAAGGCCTACAGGGCATCACATTCAATGTTAACAAGTACAGGGGAGTTAGCACGCTTGGCATTTAATTCACATTCTTCTACCTTTTTATTCTAGATGAATGACCTACTTTAATAAAATTATTGGTGCTAATGTATTTTACTGGTGATAGAATCATTAGTAAGATTTAACAGTTGTGTTAACTCTAACAGTTCATGTTTCATAACATTGCAGTCCATAGTTGCATTTTTCTGTTATCGTGTTTGTTTAAATAGATAAAATGGCAATAGACAGATTGCTCTAAAAAGCAATTTAGAAATCCAAAGAGGAAAGCTCTCTGCTAAAGTTTGCTGCACACGTTTCAACATACAGAAGCTTATTTACAATTGAGTGGAAAACAAAAAAATAGGTAATCTAGTCTGGAAAGAATTAGGTCTTTATCCTGCAAACATTTGCATAACTACAATCCCCCACCATAGCTATAGATAAGTACAGAAAGCATAGATTCACACTTTTTTTCACTGAAATAACTATTTCAGTGAAAACAAAAATATTTTTTATTGTTTTCATCAAGTGGAGAAAATGTTTAATATGTAGACAACCAAATACACGTGAGAACTAGACTGTGCACTTCTTGGCAAGTCAGCCAAATTGCCACAGAGTTAAGAAAGGTTTTCACAGGTTCATTCAAATGTAAAATGTGGGCAAAGCATATATGATTAAGAATGCTCTGAAGTCCTTTTCCCTGAAGGTAGAGAAAGGGTTTAAGATGCACAGAGGATATTTTTTCTACTCTTAGCACCATTTTTATTGTATGAAAAATATGGCATTCCACAGGAAAAAGGACTAAAACTGTTCAGGCTTCAATCTGTTTAGAACTGTTTTCATTACTGCATTTTCTTCTTTCATTATTTGTTGTTATTCTGCATTTTCTTCTTTCTTATAATTTCCAAAAGCAGCAAAGACTTACAACATCACAAATGAGTCAACATTCGCAAGTGAACGTATATATAATATCAAATATATTAACATGTACTTGAACATTATTAATGCAACCCAGAACCATGGTTAGGGTGAAGAAAAAATAGATTACTAATTCTGTTAGTAACAAAGCAGAAAAGGAATTTTTCTTTTTGAGACATATGTGTAGTCTGAGACATGTACAGTTACCATGCAAGGCTCACTTTATCAGGAAATTCTCCTTGCATAATATTCCCATACATCAACATTTCAAAGTGTATTATATATACTGTGTATTTTGGGCACTTGATAAATTTTGTCCTTATGTGGCTGTGGCTCCCCTCAAATATGCTGGAAGTAATAAATTGCTATAATCAAATCTAATTTCTGAAAAATACCTGTGGGAGTAACAAACAAAAAAGCACGTCTTGTAAAAAAAATGATAAATAACACAGAAGGTAGCAGTTTATTATAATCAGCTTGGCATTGAATTACAAAATTAAAATTATGTGGCCCTTGATAACTAACCCTAGCTATGTACATGATCTGTGGAATTATGTTGACTTATTTTGCATTTCATAGGAACAGTTCAAAGAAATATAATAGAAAAAAATTGATAGATTTATCACAAAGGACCCTGTAGCACAGAATATTTTGAGGAAAAAATCCATTTATTTTGGTCTATTAAGAAAACTAGCATGGAAACGATTTGCTTAGAACTCATTAAGTATAAAACACGTTGAAAAAGTGTTAATTTCCTAAAAGAAACATCTACGCAGTAAGCAAATTACATTATTTCTGTGACTTATTAGTATGGAGCTATGTAAGCTAACGTAGCTATGCCATAAAGAAACTTCTAAAGGGTTGATTAAACTAAGCTTCAAGCTGTAGTTCGATAGAATTATTATATTAAATTAATAATTTTTCAACAATTAATTTCATTCATTTTTGCAATCTGCCTTCAGCAAAGAAGCTTTCTACACCTTTCATTTAGAAATCAAGTGTGTTTTATTTCCAGAGAAAACAAGAAAAATGGCTCCAAACCCTTGCATTACACGTACCAATAACATTTGCTTTGCACTTGCACTGTCCTGAATTTTGGTGACAGGTAATATCTCCATTGATTGTCCCAGAGGTATTACAGTTACAGGGACTGCAGCCATCAGGGTTTGACTGTTGCAGATTGTAGAATCCTTCCTGGCACTGATTGCATTGTCTGCCAGACACATGTCTCTTACAATTACACTGGCCTCCAATCTAGAAAGATACAAAATATTATAGAATGATGAACCTATCTATTTTTAGATTATACCTTCATTAGCAACAAGAATGGGAGGTATGAGTCGGGGAGGAGAAAATTTTAAATGGAACAGGAAAAAAAAAAAAAGCCGGTGAGCATTTTTTTAATTTGTTGAGAGAGAGGAAAAAAGAGAAATATTGAACAGAGTGTAACTATTCTACTTTTAAATAGAGTTTAAAAGTCCTGTACTTTCAAAACAGAAGGGAAAAAAATGTAAGTAAACAATGTGGCCATATTTACCATCTGGACACAGAACCTGCAAAGAATATACAAAATTGCATTGTATACATGGTGACTTCTATTAAAATAAATACTTTTTTGAATCACAGTTACTATAAAGAACTGTCATCTTCAAAGGTCAAGTTTTGCATTTTTTGTTCTGTCCATATGCTTATTTATTTCAGTGAAAACATTAATAAGAACGAAGCAAAATTGAAAGTTTTCTTTCCTGTATATTCATCCAAGGTACACTTCCTCTTCCTTTACTGAAGAATGTGATCCAAGAGCTCAGCAACTGAAACCCTCTCCCTCTTTTCTTGTTTCAGCTGGGATCCAAAACATTCCAGTTCAGTGGGGGTATGTAAAGGTCCTCACCGTCTCCCTAAACGTGTAACATTGCTATTGAGAAGAAGCTGACACATCCTGTGTTATGCCTGCACCATGATCTGGGAATACGAGTCTCACAACTTGTGCAAAACCAAAGGGCTCCTGAAAAGCCACCTCAATTTCTGACCTCTGAAAGCCAGGGAAAAGAATCCAATCTCTACATTCAACAGTTTCCAGTATGGTGGGGAAACCAACCACGGGGAAAGGGCAACAGCACAAGGATGGAGAAACAAAGGCATCGGTTGTTGCAGGACATAAAAACAATACTAGGGAGTCAAAGGATCACAGAGATGGGAATTGACAAAAGGTTTAGGATTCACAACCAAGGAATAAAACCTTTATTTTCTAAATAAAGTGTTCTGGGAAATGCAGAGATGGCAGCAAATAAAGAAACTCTGTGTTATAAGGAATTTTCTTTGGGTCAGTGTATTTTTTTGAGTGCAAATACTTACAAATATGAGAAAGTACAATAATTCAAAAACAGTACTCATCTATGGCATCAACAACTGTAGTTCAATGTACTTTGCTTTTAATTAGCTACTGGAACAAAAATTTCTCTTGACAGTTGCCTTTTTCATCTTTAATCCATGAGTCAAACCAAGCTCAAAGAACAGAAGGGACAAAGCTACTTGGAAGTTCCACTTAAAATAAATATTATCATCACATCCTTGAATCTAAAAATCAAGCTCTAAGCTTTATTAATACAAAATCGAGTATTTCAACATCCAATAGTCAATTCTCAGTGCAGGAAATACTGAATAAAAGTTAGAGAAGCATATACTCCTACCCCTCCCTCATAAAAGGATTCTGTAGTCCATAAAATCTCTTCAATATGACTTCTTGATAGAGATCTATTACTGATGTATCAGCCTTATCTTTCAGGAAGATGTAGATATTGAAAAGGCAGGTCAACAGCAAGTATGAAAAGAGTTAAAAGACCACAATAGCAGAAAACACAGCAACAAGGATTTTCAAGTTAATTCCCTTTTAGGCTGGATTTGATCTAGGTATTTAGTGTATTATAAGGAACCCAGTCATGCATCACAGCCATTCATCAGAGAACTCACACGTAAAAAGCAACTCTGAGTTTAATCCTAAATGAAGAAAAATACATAGTTTAATGCTGAACTGTAAAAGAAACATTTTTGTGTTAAGTGATCGCAGCATACACAGGTTGCACAGTAGCACTCAACTCATACCCAAAAAAACTTTGAAGTTACTCCAAAAGCTATCAGAGGAAGGAAAAGCATTACTTACAAAATGTCATCTTCAATAAGTGAAAATTAGATCAAAACAGGAAGCTAAATAAGAGAGAACAGCCACTATGAAATTTTAAAACTAGAATAAAGCAACACAAAAGTGAGCATTTAACAAGCAACACACCTAAAGCATAAACAAAAAAAAAATTAAATGTCAGAAACAAAGGAAGAGTACCAGAGAATCAGTGGGGGCAATAAATAATTCAGTGGTATGATTAGCAGATTTAGAGTGGACATCAGAACTTTTCACTAAAGGAGAAGTGCAGCATCAGTAACAGGTTACCCAGAGAGGATGCGGAATCTCTATTCCCAGAGGTAGCAAGATTTATCCAGACAAAATCATGACTGACTGGATATAGAACTGACAACAATTCTGCTTTGAGGAGAGCAGATGACCAATTAATGCTTTTATGATTCTGTGTAGTATTCAGGAAAGAGAACCACAACAGATATTGCAAAGGAAGTATTTCACAGATGTTCACTGTGAAAGAGGTGCTACCTTTCTATTTTAGGAATGATTTTTAAGGCTGATTTCAAACCAAAAATGTTAGAAGGAAAATATTTTAGCAAAATCTCATCTGTTGAAAAGTGTCTACACATGAGACTAAAGTTCTAGATGAACTAAAATATAAAATCATTGAAAAACTAACTGCTTAACTCAACACCAGTACATCAATCTCCTTAAAAGACTTTAAGGAAGTTTCTGAGATCTACAGCCTAGTAGGCTTTTTTGTATTTTTATTCTACATTCCGTTAGAAATTAAAATGCTATATTGGAAAAGACTGGTGCTTCTTTTTCCAAGGAAAAATCATGCAACATGATACTGCTGCATTTCTGTAAGTCAGCAGCATCTTAAAATATCACATATACAGAACCAAATGGATGATCAAAAAGTCAAATTAATTTCTACATCAAGAAGTACAACCTTCATGCCAGGGGAACCAACACTGACTATAGGTAGACAGTGAAAAATCCAAAATTAGCTATTACCACTCAAGAAAGAAGCTGTTAAAGCTGCTCCATTTCCCCTACAAATAATTTGGAAGTTCTGAGGCAGTTAAAAAAGCTATAGGAATACTGGGATTATCAAGAAAATAATTGAAAATCATCCAGGAAGTCTCAATCTGTCTTAAAAATCTGTTTTGTATCAACATTTTATATAATTTGTGTATCTGGCTACCCTCTCTAAAATAAGAGGCCACAGAATTAGCAAAGATACAAATGAAAAGAGACTGACGACTTTACAGTTTGGAAAGAGATGACTGAAATGAAGAGAATACAGGGCTACAAAATCATGACTGTCTTACAGGATGTATGTTCATTTTTCCTTGTGTTATAATTTCCCGGGTGTTCTATCTTATAAGGAAGTAAATTTAAAGGAATGAATTGCTTTAAAAATTTAGTTAGATAAATTCTGTATGTGGACACCAAACATGCAGCTACTCAAATGAAAATTCAGAGTTTAGCTCAGGAAGCCCCAAACCTATAAATAATCCATAAATAACTGAAATCTAGAAAAGCACATCACAGCAGGATCATGCTTCTGGTAACTATCAGAGTGGATACTGCGCTAGATGAGCCTCAGTTCATCCAGCATAGCTGTTCATATCCTGAATTCATGGAAACCCAAGGCTAATTGTGAGTGAAGCACAGGTATTTCCAGATGCAACAAGTGAAAGGCAGATTACTAGGTGCTAAAAGAAGCAAAGAATACCAGTATCTTCAGCACAATTTTATGTCCAGCTACTACAAGAAGCAGTAATTTTCATCGCATTCAGTTGCAGAAAATGTATGTTCCAAACTTAACAGGTTAAAAAAATTATGCTTGAAGAATAAATATAACTCTTCAAATAAGGGAGAAATGTCTGGCCAGCTAAAAAATTCAAATTTTATCCAGGAACCAGCCAAGAAAACCATTTGCAGATCTCCCCATAAAAGGAATATTTGGGCTTAATTGGGGAAAATTTGGCTTAAAAATAAGTAATGGAGAAAAATAGTATCTTTAATTTCTCTGTACAGACAAAGAAGCAGCAAAATAATCTGTGAAATGCTTGGCAGTAAATACTGTTTCAAAGAAGTTGTACAAGCTGATAAATGTTTATAATGCTGCAGAAATAGGTGTACCACAGATTATAATATGGAAATCTACATAAAAATGGGGAGAACAAAGCACTTCTACAACTACATAAAAACCTAAGTGAATTATGAACCAAAGTGGTTATTGTTGTTATTACTATTATTATTTCTGTAAATCTAGCTTACTCTGGAAACTATAGTATCATTGAAAATATTGGTGGCAATGAATATTTAAAGGTTTCATTAATCAGAATTTCACCAGTTGTGCACTGGAAATATTACTGAAACTAGCCCACTTCCCCTGGTTCAAATGCTATCTGCCATTTAAAGAAAAATATTTAGATTATGCTGGTTATAGTAGAGCAGAAAGCAATCTGTGCTCCTGTCACTTATGCCTGAGAGGTCTGGTTCTGACCCAAACAGTCAGCAGACAAAAACAGTCTGTGTATTAACATGACCATCTTAGTATTAAATCACTGATGGAAAATACCTGTCTAGATTTTTCCCTCTGAAAATGAACCTAGATGAGCATTACCACCAAGTGGTGCTGTGTCTTGGGACTTCATAACTACAATTGCTTTTTGATACATAAAATCACTGATTGTGAGTTCACATACATCCCTTGTGTCATTTATAATTTACATACAAAATACACATTATCCCTATATCCTTGAATGTAAACAGTAGCAAAAGGTATGCCAGCAACCTTCTCCTCCACAAATCACAGCTGAAGCCTCATTGTCCTTAATAAGGAATCCAACTACTTAAGGTTTCTGAATTTTAGATATACCAAGCAGTTCACCTGCTTTAGACTGTAGTGATACCACTCTTGAATTGGGGGACACTTTAACACATCACATCTAGAATGACAAATTCAAAGCCTGTTCAGGAACCCTTCCAATGTCTTGTTACTAGATTGATAAATGGACTTAAAAAGAGATTTAAGCACCCAGGTCAAAAGCTGACATATTCCAAAGAATTGCCTTAATTGTTGGTAAGAGTACACCAAACTATTTAGCCATAGCTCTTATCTAGTAGATATTCAACACGTACATATCACAGTATCAGAAAAATAACTTCTGACTACTGCAACTCTTGTTGACTGTATGTGTTCTTCTAGTATAAAATGGAATTTGCTGAAAAAATAGTTGGCCTAAGCCTTCCCGAAAATTAAAATCATCATCTTCGCCTTATATATGCCTATAATTTCAATTCTTTGGTGTCTGTAATAGAAGCAACATACAGTCAGAAACATAACCAGAAAGTCTCTCCAATTCTGAAGAATAAATTGGCATGAGCCTTGGTCTTACTAAATAAAACATATAAAGCTGACACTTGAAGTTTCTTTTTCCAAAGTTAACTTCTGGTTTTGAAGCCCAACATACATGACAAAAATAATCTTTTACATTTGACCAAGTAATTACTAATTTCACTTAGTTATTCTCTACCACAGCAGAAGCACCTTGCCTTGACCCACTGAAAATGCAAGTTTTGGGGCATTGCAAGACTCTGGGATATATTTACGTCTGGCATGATATTCTTTCTGCTCATCCTGCCATCACCAGTTCTGCAATTGATTGATACCAGTCTCAACGTTCTGCCTTTTTGATATAAATGCTAATCATATATTTCTCACTATCTTCTTGATGCAAATCCAGCAAGGACCCCAGCATGCAGGAAGGGGGAGCAAGGGGGGCTGAGGACTTTTATTTTCTTTTCCTTTCTTCAGTTTAGGAAATGAGAATGGTATGGAGTGCTGGCTCACACACATAGGTTAATGGTCTGACACCAAATACCTGAGAGTATTCTCAGGATGTCAGCTTTGGGAACTGAAAATTGAATAAGCAGCAATAATGAAGTTCCTTTGCACTCCCCTGATATCTCTTCTTGTCATCACATATGATGACTTTCAAAAGTCAGTAGCCTTCTACTACTTTTGCTCAAAATGTAAAATGAGGCATTTACCCTCTGCCCACAACACTCCAAGGGGTGGGAGTGGACCAAATCCCCAAAATAACAAACTCTCACAGAAAACCAGCATTTCCACTTTACAAAATCTGATAGAAATAAAGCCATAGGATTATTTAACATAAAAAAGCTCACTTTCTTTCATTTTAGTGATGAGGTTAAAGGCCTACCATTACGGGAAATTCAGGATTCAGAATGCAGACAGTGTTTTATAACTTGATTTTTTTATGGACTCCACTATGCACGTGCTTTTCATTGACCCATTTGCATCCTTTACATTCCTTATTCTCTATATCTGTTGACTGAAATGCCCTTAATTAACTGCTTTAACCTATGTTCTTCCCCTTGTAACACACATTCCATATATTTATTTATTATCAATCATAATAAACAGGTTGAAAATTGTGCAGATGGATAAATGAAAATGGGAATGCTCATTCTAATTTTAGATAAAAGAATTAACTCCGAAGTGAAAACAGAAATAAAGATATAATTTTTGGTTTGTGTATATATATACACACACACAGCTATTAGCTAGCTTTCCATTATGTATAAAATAAAATTAAATCAACCATTCAAAAGTCTGAGTGAAAAAAATAAGAGATTTTTAAAAAGCAATATTTAGGGAGTGTGCAGAAAGGTGAAATCTGAAGCCTGTTCAGATAGTTACTTGGTAGAACTGGAATCTGCTTTCATGTGACTATACTGAGAAAACAGTAACTGACATTTTATTCATTTCCTTGACTTAGAAAAGTTTTCTTGCAAGATGAGACAATACTGCTACCACCTTGACAGAAGGCAATTAATTCTTTGCAACTCTGAACAATATCCTCTGCAGTAAAATACAGCTTCTCACAACAACAAATACATGATACATATTTATTTGGATGTTAAATTTTTTTGAATCTGCAAAAGCTGAGTAAAGAAAGATGGCTAAAGTCACTGAGACCAGTATGGTATTTCCAAAGATGAGGTAAAGGCAATAGCAGCACTTTCAGATTTGCCTAAAAACAAAGGCCCAGGACTTTTTTCCCAGCATTATATACGGCTTATTATAATAGAATCATGAAAGGACTACAAACTGCTATGCCTGATAGAATACGTAAGCACTTGTAGAGCAGTCTGGGTAAAAAGCAGCACAGGAAAATGAGTAAAAGACTTTGGCACAGGGGCCAGAAGAAATTAATCTCCAAGAAGAGCAAGAATGATCACATCAGCAGTATTCTGGCAGAATTTTTTCATGTGTGAATGGTTAGGGAGAAAGGAAGAAGGCAGCCAATTCTTCTTTTACACTCATAAGCTCAAGAACCTCAAATAGTTCATCGGGACTTTGTGATTGTTTGAAATATTTTGTGACAAATGCTCACAAAGAGGATGCAAACCTCTTTTCTACAATGATTAAACATCAATAACCAGAAGTGGACAAATTTTATCAGGGTGTACCAATTCTCTCTTGTATTCACCAGTCCCAAAGGAAAATGTTTCTCTGCAAAAATGCCTAGTGAACTACTCGTGGATGCACTGTTCTAAAATCCCACTCATTACTGTAAGCCATAAAGTTGCAATTTGGAAGTTTTACTGTGTTTGTTTGCACTTTAAAATAAAAATGAAGTTGCACACTGATCTGTAAATGGACATGATCTTCAGATGTATGAGAACTGAGAAATGCTGCAAGGAAGAAATACTCCATACCTACATGCATTTCTCACCAAGGGCAGAGTGCAATAGGTGAACAGAAGAAGCATAAAGTTTTCATGATCAGTCTAAAGAACTGAGATGTGAGCAACTGTGTTACAGTAAGCACTTCTACATATCTTGCAAACTATCAGCATGAATAATACTTCATCTGATGAGTAAATGCTCTGCGTGATTCAATAGATTATTTTGTGATTCAACGGATTAATTTTGGAACTCTGTACCTCTTGGATCTTAGCGACTAAAGTGGCACTTTGCAAAAAGAAAAAAATGTTGATGATCTGTAGAAAGTGATGAGTTATGCAGTAAAAGTGTATTCTGTTCCATTTTTGGCAAATTTCCTTGAAAATTATCAATGTGATGTGACAATTAATTTTCATGAGTAGGGTCCTTATTCCTTATGATTCCATCTTCCACAGGTCAAATTTGGAAACACTTCCTCCAATGATGCCTTTCTATTTCATGTAATTCATTTCAGCCTTTAGTCCCCAGCCTTATTAATCTATTCTTTAATGCCTCTCAATCATTTCTCCCTGCTCTGCTTCTACTGCAGCAATTGATGCTTTATTGAGCAATACACTCTCCACCATTTTTCCCATTTTATCTCCCCATCATACTTTCATAGTCAAGCATCATCAACATTCTTGTATATTTAAGTATAAAGCACTGATTTCTGTAAACTACTGTTCCTATGATTATTAATCACAGTTAAAGCTGATTTAGGTTAACATTTCACCACAAACCATGGATACAGAAATTAACATTTGCTTTCATTCCTCCTATGACTTGAAAAATAGTCCTAACATGACAGGTGTGTTTTGCAAGCTTTTTTTCTTCCATGTCTGTGTTACTGGCAGAGCACGTTACTTCAGAAGATTGAAAATTTTTAAATAATTTCTCTTTGTAATACAATGGAATATTTTTTAAAAAACACTTTGTTTTAAATTTGCATGTCACTCAGAATATGCACCAATGCATGAGTCCTGTGAAGGTGCACTGAGTCAAACTGGGCACATATCTGTACCACTATAGAGCTGAGGATGAAAATACAACAGAATCCATGAGAGTTTGCTGTTTAATAAAATGCAATGAAAAGAGATGTATGATGAGAAAAGCTAGAGATTACTTTATGAATAGAAGTCTTGAAAAGAGAAGAGATAGGGAAAGTGACAACAAGCTGAAGAAATTCTATCACCTTTAACTGTAGAATAAGTTCTACCTTTAAAATAAATTTCAAAGCAATTATTTCTTCCCTATTCCTAACAAAATTTAGATTTTGGCAATGGACAGAACATACGTGAATAGAACACAAACCACAATATATCTTTAGTATATGTTCAAGATATTAATCACTTTTTCTGCTTTTTCTCCGACATGCATGTTTTAAAAGTTACAGATAGATGTATTATTGGACTAGACAGCTTGCATGTCAATGAGGTCCACTGGCTTAAAAAGCATAGCTGATGGTGTTCTCTCTTCAGCATCACTTTGTGGGTTTCTTTTATTTTTAATGGACTTTATAAATTAAAAGGGAGATCAATCCTTGTCTTTTTATAGGGAAAAGTAGCTTAATTTTAGTTCAGTTTCAGGCTCAGCTTATTGTCTGAATCTTCAAAACTTTTTAGTAACTTTAAGACAGTATGAAGACCTTCAAAAACATTCAAAACTTAGATATTTTAACATTACTGAGTGCAGAGGTAGCATCCCAAAACTACTGTGCATACAGCATGTTTTCTCAGCTTTCAAATGTCTGATGTAAGTCAATTATCATTTTGAAAAGGCTGAACTTAAGCCTTTTTTTATATACTAGTTACCATCTGAATACACTTTGTAAAATCTTACAGCTGTCTACCCAGCTGATTGAAATGTTTTCTCCTTTTTCTCTATTGAGGCTACTTACATTATCACACAGGAGGCTCTTATTTTTGGTGCCTGTTGCGTAACAGTCGCAGGGTTTGCAAACATCAGTGGCTGAAAGATCTGCACCTGCTTGTCTGTAATGGAAATCCTTGCACAGCTCACAGTTCCTTCCTGCATGAAAGAAAGGTTATGCATTATGGCTTCCAATTCATTAAAATTAGCTGTATAATTCAAAATTAAAGACTATTCCTTTGAGAGAATTCTATAATTTTCAGGACGTCCATTTTAATGCACCTTTCATCTCTACCTGCCAATTTAGTGATCCAGAGCATATGAAACAATGAACCTGTTACAAACTATGTTTTACTCCATTAAACTTCCATCTGTTATATAATACCACACTTATATAAAAGCTGTGCCATACAAATGCCTATACATTTTTTTTGAAAAAATGAACCTGAAACTTTTTTTTTTCTCTTTACTAGATAAAGCCAAGAAAATTGAAATAGAATTTTTTTTGAAGTATTCAAATAGATTACCTACATTGAATAAAAACCTCTATCCAATAAGAAAGAAACTGACATTAGAGCAAAATTTGACAACCTTTTTAGATTTTGTCTGTTAAACTGGTCCAATAAGATTATATTTTGGATTGAAATGCTCTAGCACATGTCATGCAAATAGCTTTGAAACTATATGTTTTAATTATTTATTAGAATGTGTTTTGCATGAACGTTTTTACACAAGATTGGATTAAAATTTACAGTATTTTCCCATGGCTTAAGAATTGACACCACTGTTGTTACTGCACTATCTGAATAGTTTAAAAATACATATTCATGAGAATTTACTGGACTGTCAGCTACTGAGCATTACTAATTTCAGCTGACACGAGACTTAGTCAAAAAGTCCATTCTCTTTGACTTACCAGCTGTGTTGTGCTGACAGTTATCACACACTCCGCCACCACCTCGGTGGTGTTCCAGAGGAAAAGGATCCATTGCTAAGTCATAGTGGCAGCTTTCTGCATGGCTGTAACACTGACATGGTTTGCAATTATAGGCATGAACTTGGTCACCTGGACGGAAAGGCTTGTCGTTGTACAATGGCAAACAGCGATCACACTGAAATAAAACAGAAATGAAATAAAAGAAAACACTGCTTCTTAGACAGGAACATTTCTTTCTCTCACAATTATGCTATTAAACCCTCCATATTCATATTTTTCTGTGTGTATTTCACAATTTAAATACTGATAATATTTGTTTCAGACAAAAAGTGAGAAAGTACAAAGGGAAATACCAAACTTGACATTTTAATTATTATTTTAACCATTTTAAGTCACTTTAAAAACAGAGTAAAACAAAGGAAGGTGGGCAGAATAACAAAAATTTAAGAACTTAGATACTCAACACAGGCTAACATCCTATGATTCAGATTTACTTACACGTTTAAAGATGCAAAAGAGTGCTTGCTGTGTTTAAGGCACAGAAGACACTGACCTTATCCATCCATTTGGATGCATTTTAAACAGTGTCTGTTACTGTAGTTCCTAACATTGTAGTAATTGTAGTTTGTACTAATACCATTTGACCTTGTAAGTGAAACAAATAAAACCCAAAATATATTGCAATTATAATTTCCATCTTTCAGAAGGAATTTAAATGCTTCAATATAAGTTGCTTCTGTAAGTATTTCGGCAACTACTTCCTTTTTTGGGTAACTTCTTTCTGAAGTTTGAGAAGCATATTCACCTTTCTTCATAGCTGTTATTCCAAGCACTATTATAATTATTTATTATTTATTATTTATTAGTGTGTCTGTATCACCTATACACTGAAAACCAGGAAACTGTATTGAAGTTTCTGAACTTTTTCACTCACAGCTGGTGCTGGGAAAGCATCAACTGTGTGTAAAATAAACTGAATTAAAAACAACAAGCTTAAGATTGTCCAAGAATCGCAGACCAGTCACAACATATAACAAAAGCCACTTAGGAGAGAAAATGAAAGCACAAGAATTTATCTCCTGAATTTTAGTTTTAATACAAGAAATAAAAAGAAAGCATAAGATAGCAATAACCACTGCACCTTTTTCTAATATGTTCAAAACAACAAAAACACACTATCACCACAGTGACAGAAAAAAATAGTTTTCAGGGTGAAAATTAGCACAGTTTCACTGGAGACCTTGAACTCTGGCCTTTGTTTATCAGAGCAAGCTGCCTAATTGTGATTACCTCACTTTAAGTGTTCTGAGGGGCACACCTTGACCATAACTCTTACACAACTTACACAACTCAAACTTATTCAAGTCCTTGCCTCATTTACATCAATCTCTCATCTCTCTCCACATTGAGAAAAATCAGCATTACATATCTTCCAACAACATGAGACAAGAGGGTTCATTCAGGCATGGCACAACTGGAGAAGCACAACAAAGAAACAAGCTCCCAGCCAAGCCATCCAGCTCATGCAGCTCCCTCCTCCCAGCATTTCTATAGAAATACATCCTCCTTGAAAAGAAAACATTGCAGGAACAGCTACCAACCAGCCAGCCCTGAGTTTCCACTTGTGCATGGCCAGCCACACAGCAGCTAAAAGCATTCATCATCTCACTTCAGATTTAATCTTGGATCAGTTATACTTATGCACACCTGTGCTTGCACCTATTGTTAAATGACACACAAGCACCAAGGAGTAAGAGAGAAAAAGATGGCTTTTGATTACATAGCAAAGAGCCTTTTCGAAACATCTCTTGTTCTGTGACTTTTACAACTTTGACAAAACTTCTAAGAATCATAGAATCACGAAGGTTGGAAAAGACCTTGAGGATCATTAAGTTCAACTATAAACCTAACACTGCAAGGTTCATCACTAAACTATGATCCTGAAAGCCACATCTACACACCTTTAAACACTTCAGGGACAGTGATTCCATCACTTTTCCTGGCTAGCCTGTTCTAATCACTGACAACCCTTTCAGTGAAGAAATTTTTCCTAATAGCCAGTCTAAACCTTCTCTTGTGCAACTTGAGGTTATTTCCTCTTGTTCTGTCACCTGTTATCACTTGGAGAAGAGACTGACTCCCTCCATCTACAACCTCCTTTTAAAAGTCTTTGCAAAAAAGCAGTCATTCAGCAGTTGGCAGTAAGTGTGAAACATTTGTTCTTCCAGCCGTTGTCACACCTGCATGCAATAAAAATGGGCACTGGACCCCCACCTCCCCCTGCTGTTTGTCACACCCTTATCAGGTTAAAAATTGCATTTAACTTCAGACCTGCAGGGCTGAACTGGTAGCACAACAATGTACATGTTGGCATCTTCAGGTCTTCTTTCACCAAATGTAAACTCTGCATTTGTCCAAAGCACAGCAGTTGTGATTTGCAACTGAAGAGATTTGGGGTTTGGTTCTTGGCTACCACATGTGAAATGGATAGGTACATTTCCAAAAAGCCCTTGACAAGGTCTAGCATCCTTACAAAGGATGTTAATGCTTAACAAAACCAACCTTTCTCCACAACTGTAAAACCCTGAAATGTGCAGATGTCCATATTCTCAGTTACATCTAGGCCCTCCAGAAAACATGGTAAATATATGGTTTTCCCTATGGACAATAACAAATATGCCTTCTAGATATACAGTATTTGAACTTCTTGCCTTCTGTGAAAACAGTTTCCCGAGAAAACAACACATGGAGCCAGGTGGCCAAAACACCAATCCCAACTTGGCCCAATTCATTAGTCTAAAACTGTGATTAAAAACTGATTTCCAATAATGAATTCAATATATTCTTTTTACTAAAATTTTTATTACAAATTTAACTTCTACATTACTGAATCCAGCACATTTATGGAAAGATCACCTGTGACTTCAGCCTAAGCCTGTATGTACCAAGTTCCTTTTTAGTCCCTAAGAATGCTGAGGACAGTGCCTCTGAAGAAACAGCCAACAAACATCCAAAGAAATACTTTAGAAGACAACCTTAACAATACTTTAAAACTTGCAATAAGTCATGACCAACCAGAACTTTCTACTCCAACACTTTTTTAAATAATATCCTGCTTCTTGCCTCTCAGTGGCTTCCTTTTATACATATACATACATACATACATACATATATATATAATTTTATGTGGAATTTATTCCTTTTTTCTTTTTGTAACCTATGTAGGAGTTTGCATCCCACACTCATCAAAGTTCAGTTGCACTAGATGGTACACATACACACCTATAATACATAGATATATGCTTCTGTAATTCATGTTATCAAAAGTACACAATTTAAAAATCTGATGTAGTGTAGAAGGTTAGAATGCCACCTTCTCAGGCATTTTGAAAAGCTGACTTGTCCTTAAAAAGCTTCAGTATGTTTAGCACCCATATTTATTTATGCTGCCCTGCAAATGTTGACTGTAATGAGACAATTAACCATGTACAGTTTTTTCCTTCCTATCAGATCCTCTTCTTATCCAACCACTATGCTTTGACTCCATTTCCTTTCCTTAGCCAAATAAATATGGCTTTGAGAGAATATCTATTCCAGCACAGCTTCACCCTGCTGTACAGACAAGTCTTAATTTCTTCATGGCTTTCACCAGCACCCTCACTACAGCATTTGAATATCTACCAAGACTACATGTGAACTACATCTGTCTCTCGTGAACTCCCCAAAGATCAAAGAGCTTTTAAACTTAAAAGCCAGGTTTTATTAGGGGAAGGGGAAAAAAAAACCCCAACAAACCAAAATTAGAACACTAAGTGACTCCAAGGGACCAAGGAAGACAGAACAGAAATGAAAGGTGTCCTATGAGGTTCCATCCCAATGCTCCATGTGCCAAAAAGTGCATTTTTTGCTGGCTTGCTTGTTTCTGCAAGTGAGAACTCTTTGTTACTGAGGGACCACTTTATGTAGTTAATATTTACCACTTCTCACGTACTATTTACAACTAATTCCAACATCTAACATTATATAGATTGGCCTTTAACTGAGGTTTACATAGTTTGTTCTGTAACAATATAAAAAGTCTTATTTATTCAATTCTTGATAAATCAACATATGTCACATCCAGTTTTCAGACCTCAGGTGTTTAAGACCCGTATTTGCTTGGAAAACTCTGAAGACCTGAAGCCTAAGAGCATCCAGTCAATCTCTCACTTCCATTCATATCTTGTCAAGCGTTTATCCGAGTTGCTTTATTTATTTTAAATTCTATTTTCTATTATGATTTCTATAATTATTCCTCTATATTTTGCCATTACCATCTCTATTAAGTCCTATATGATTGATGAAAAGAGGCTCTGAGGTTGCAATGTAAGGCTAAGCTTGCTTGACTGTCTTGCTCTTTCATGGGCTGTTTCCAGCTTTTCATGTGACAGCTTGGAAAGTTTTTGAACATACGTTTAGTCAAGTCTACAAATTATTCTTTGCATACAAATGTTACCAAAATATGGACTCCACTCTCAGTTTCTCAGTTTCCATTTGTAAAAGGCAGAGCTATTTCCCAAAGTTGGACCCAATGCATTTACAGAACAATTTGTAAATGGAAAAGCTTGACTTTTTTTCCCCCCACAAAATGAGAGACAAGCTATGTGAGGATTAATTTCCTCTTTTTTCATTATTTGGCCCCTCAACATCTGCAAACCACTCTTAAGTAACCCCCATCTTCCCATTATGTCAGATTTCATAGCAGCACATTTCATCACCAGTCTTCACCAAAATGGAACTCAGGATAAAAACCACTTGGTATGTCAAATTTCATAACAGAGCCATGCAAATACCTAAACTGAGATTTCTATTTGTAATAGTTATGCAATTTTTTCATTTCTGGTATTGCTTTGAGGCACAACAGCCATCCAGATATATATGCCAGATAAATTCAAGATGGTAATATTAGTTGTATTAAGTGTAACTGTGACAAGGACATACTCTGCCATATGTAAAAAGCTTTTCAAGGATCTCTGATTTCTGGTCCAACATATTGAAAAAAACCCACCCTTAAGCCAAAAACTTTCTTATAACCCCCTCAGTGGTAACTTACTCACTGCGAGCACAGAACTGAAGTTACAAAAAGACTGCTGGCTGATAGTGGAATTTCTGATAAAAAATATTTTCCTTTTCTCTACCAAAACAGTTATACTTGGAAACTTACTTCACCAAATGCTCACTTGAAAAAAAAATTGTTTCTTTTTACAATTTCTAATGCACCAGGGTAGGAGCCAGAGAAATAGGTGTAAGTCTATAAGACAGAGTTTTATCATTGCTAGTGATAGTCAAAAATCAGGGTGGATTTTGGTTTTGCTTTTAAGTGCAGGCCTTAAAAAAAAAAAAAATTCAAGATTTTTAAGCTATTTGGATTCCATGTAAATATTTGAAAAAATCCAATGTAGTTACTGATATATGTCCAAACACTAATTCTATTTTATTACTACTTCTATTTTATTTCATATTTAATAGATACTGATATAGTTCTAAAATAATGAGACAAATAATTAAACAACATGCTTATTGTACTCTGACTTAATACAGTTAATTCAAGCACTAAAATTATAGTTACAATGCATATATGCCAAATCAAAGATGTGCCACTCAGTGGAACAACCCATTAACATTGACAAGAAATATCTGATAAGGCAGATACATCATTAAAATGTATTTGGTTTGTTTTCACAAAGTAGCGTAAGTCTTGCAAGAGTGCTTGCTGAACTTCTAGATCCTATTAAATATTTATAATTAATCCTTACAAAGTAACATTTCACAATGTGTGTTCTAATTAAAGGGACACTGTCAGCTTGTATTTTTTTTCTAATTTGACCCATCTAAAAACTTGAAATTTCTGTTCAACTCCCATTTAGACTGTAGATTCTACACTTCTGCTTAAGAAATGAGAAAACTTAGATCCCCTACGAAATTTTACAAAGATCTTTCACATGATCACAAGCACTATATCAAGTACTCTGAGGTTAACTCTCCTGGCTCTGTTACAGCAAGCACAGACTGCTTGGGGCTTTTTTTGATGTGCAATTAGTCTCCCCTTTGCTACTCCTGTTGCTATTCTGCATAACCCCTTCTTAATTTTTAGAAAGGCTATTTCCAAAAGGCATAAATGCAGCAAGGAATACAACATGTACTAACAACAGAAATCTAACATTCAGTGAGATTGAAGGATTCATTCCTTTGATGTAGCTCATTCTTTCTTAACCTCAACTTCTTTTCCTTTTTTTTTTTCTTTTGAGATAAATAATTAATCTAGGGAATATTTTCTTTGAGCAAATTTTTTTACTCATACATCATGGTACTGCTTTTGTTGAGTTGTATGTGAACAGCTTCCAAGAAAACCAAAGGCTGCATGAAATAAGTGCAAAGTGGTTCCACTATTTTGAGCTCTCCTCTACGCATTTATCTCGAATACCATGACTTAGAGTAATCAACCCTATTTTGGTTCTTCTATGGACAAGAGTTATAAAAATATTATTAAAAATATATATATATAATTGTGCATCTATGGTGCTTTGGATTGCATTATGGACCACTTGAACTGTTTCCTTTAACATGAAACTAAATTGGAAGCTGAGCTCCAGGACTTAGCCTACTGCATTCCACCCACTGACTGGGTCAGGAGTCCATAGGAGCACACAGAAACTACCATGGAGCAGTACCTTCACTCTACAGCACTCTCGCTAGCTGCTACAGCAGGCAGAGACAGTCTTTATTAGATGCTCACAGTCGAAACTCAGGTTTGCATCTAAGGTTTGAAAGTGGCACAATGCCTAACAAGAAATCAAATCCCTGAACACAACACTCCTGATGGTCTGTGGTGGAATGGCTTTTGGTGAGGGCAAAGGGGGGAGTATATTTGTTTCCTTAATTGATATAAATCTGCTACAGGAACTGTCCCTATAAAAGACAGGACTACACTAACATATGTATACACACTCTTTCCCAGGACTAAAATCCCAGTTTTGAGGCTGTTCATTGGTGGCGTAGATAGACAAAGGACAGACTCACATTATTTCCTTCTGTATAGCTTTCCTTGACACATAGGCACCTGTATGGTTTCACAGCTGTGTCACAATCATCAGCATGGCCATGGCAATTACACCTGAAAGAACAATAGGGAGTGCCAAAAGTTAAAACGTGAAAACAAATCCATCCAACAACATATTACATAGTCACAAAGTCAATTTGGTGTACAAAGAACAAATAAATGTCACCAAAGAGAATGGTCTTAGGTGCACTAACTTACAAAATACTACTTCACTCAATATATTTTTAAGCATCAACAATTGCTTTCCAAAAAAATAAAAACCAGCATGTAGTAGAGCTACTCTTGCCTTATACAATACATACTGTAAACTGTATTTCAGTATGCAACATTAGTATGTAAAATTTTATTAAATAACTTACAATTAGTCATCAATATTAAGAGTGCAGCTCTAGGTTTTCAAGAAATCTTAACCAGATCAGGAATAATTTTGCAGTTTAACTCATTTTAGCTCACTTAAAATGTCCATTTCTTACTAAAATAAAATCTGTATAGAATCTTAATTAATAGTCAATAACCATACCACTCTACCTGAAGGACTGCTCTTCTGGAGACATGGCATAGCTTTACAAACTGCAGCTGAAATTATTTTACTGTTACACGGTCACCAATTTGCATTATCATGATACATCCAAATCAATAATCAAAATATATTAACACAGAAAATTTTAAGTAAACATGACTTCTAACAGGGTCCTTTTACTCAAAATGAGAACTACCAAAATAATTTCAGGATTAATACTTACAAATCTGCACCATATGCTTCTTGGAAACTATTTCATTGCCAAATTTGCATATTATTTATGGGGCACAATTAGTCCTTTCACAGGACATCACACTTACAATATACAATAAAGTTGTCAGTCACAGATAATACAACAGTTTTACTGACAGCTACCCAATTTGGAACGGAAAACTCCAACTAAAACAAAGAATGAGCTCTGCATTGACTGTAAAAATTGCCATGTCTGGGAATCTACAGCTTGGAAGACTTACTGGAGTAAAGCACAAGGCATTGTTTCAATCATAAGCTTTGCTTAGAGGCAAAGGTAATTGGTAATTGTCTTGGTAATTCCACGGAAAGGACAGCTTTTGACAGATTTGTGTAATAAGTATAATTAATTGTAAAGTAAGATGTGGGCAAATGTTTTTTAAAAAAGTACACCAACCATTTCCAGCTCGACACACTGCTTTAGACCTAATTCCTTCCTCAATCACACATGTAAAAGCAAAACAAGTTGATGAAATTTTTGGCAGGTCCTTATATGCCGTGTAGAGTCAGAGGCAGTGCTAGGTGTGGGAAGAGTCATGTAACACTTACCTTCCACTGACTGTAACTTCATTAACTCCATAGTACCTATGCCTAAAATTTACCCAAGGTTCAGTAGTGTGGTACTGGCCATGGAGATGAATCCTCACTTGTGTAGCTTTTACAAACTCTTGGAGAGATGGAGTATTATAAAAATCATTGTAACCAGGTCGGTGATTTGGTTCCGGGGTAAGAACACTGAAAGTTAGGTTACCACGAGAATACGGTGTAAAACTGTTTAAATAGAGAGGAAAAGAAATTAAAATCAAAATATTATGTATATTTAAAGATCCTATCTCCTAACATCCTGTTTCTCAAGTGTGCATGGTGGTTCTGTGCTTTCTGGGTAAAAATTCTTATGTCAGTGGATTCCCAATCACCAGAATTCAAGAAGGCAAAAATAAATGTCCTCTTTATGTCTGTTTTGCCCTAAACTACCATGGTCTTCTTCAGACCCAAAGAAGCCTCTAGCAGGCAACTTCAAAATATAATTAAGGTGTGACTGGTAAGTGTCATCTGCACAAGTTTTCGAAAAATTTAATACACTCTCCTTGAGAAACATGAACCAGGCTTGAACCACATAAGGAAATCATTCAGATGACTAACACAATAATTAATAGGCTCACATGGTTAGTAATATATCTGCTAAATACATATAAAAATCATACAGAAACAATTGTTGTATTTTGAATTCCAGAGTCACGGGACCGTATGATCTCACTCAATGAGTGAGCGGAGTTAGAAACACATGCCACCTTCCAGCAAGTGAAGTGCAAAATAATTTAATGGAAAGTAGTAAGATGAGGAGTAAAACTGCATATTTAAGCCCAGGAAGGGGAAGGACAGTCCTGAGAATTCAAGTAAAGCTGAGTAAACAAGTACATATAAACTGCACATGTGCACAATATGGTATGAATCATATCATGTTGGTCTATGTACTAGGCAGAGTTTAGCCTCTGGAAGAGAGAAGAATGTCTGCTTATTTGCACACCTACATGGGATCATTAAAAATAGGCATCCCACGTTGTCACCTGCCACCTGACATGCAACATTCAAAAAATGTCACTTCAAAATATGTCAGTTTTTGAAAGATGAGATTTCTAGTTAGGCTAGGTCTGCTGAGTCATACTCTTCTGTCTTCATGAAGGGTCTTTGAATTTCCTGTGCTCCTAACCCAGGTCAGTGCTTCACAAATATCTGAGCGGAATATATTTGTAAGTTTCTCTGTGTGATTATGTCTTCTCTTCCCCTCCACGAAAAATTAAATAAAGTATTTTTTCTTCTATGGCATATAGAACTGTAATGCAAATGTTCAGACAGATACAAATGGCAGATAAACAACACCATGTTGGTATGGAAGCATCAAAAGGATCAGCAGAAAGACTGTAAGGCTGATGGGAACTAGATAAGCAGGTCATCAAGATTTTAGGGCATCTACATGCAGTTTCTCAGGAAACCAGGAAAACAAAGGAGATTCTAAAATAAGGGTCAGCCAATATTCAGACTAAGCAAAAGATTCAAGCCTCTGATATGGAGACAAAGGACAGTGAGCAACTCCTAACTTACATAGGTGGTACAGCATGGAGAAATAAAAACCTTAATCACTTTCATTTCCTAAAGGACACAAAAAAGAGTCCATTCAGTACTAGCATGTGATCACCAAAACAAGAACCATTAAGTTACGGTAAGGATTTCAAAGCCAAGGTCATCTGCCTTCCATGTAAACCCAGGGAATCCTGGATAGACCACCAGGAAACAAGGACACTGTTGTCTAAAATCCTGGACAGACAATCTGGACAGGTCTCGGCAGTTACAAGTTTGTGGGTATGAGAGAGAGAGAAACAAATTTTGTTTTACAATAAAATCCTCCAGGGAACTCTGTTACACTGCTGACATAAATTTGGGGCATTTTTTCAACAGTAACTCCTCTTTTAGCACACAGAATATTCACCATTACAGGGTAAATGTCTTACCTTTTAAAGCTTTCTGTACATCAGCTGCAATCAAAAATCATTCATTTGTATCACTTCTATCATCATTTACATTTTAACTGAAGGGGAGAAACTATGCTGCTTAGAAAACATTCATGGAAACAGTTCATATTTAACTCCTCCATTCTTTTTAAAAATTATACAAATACACATTTTTGGGCTAAAAGGGGCATTACACCCCACCTGGGTTATTTATTCAAAAACATTTGTCTTACTTAAGACATTTCTCTTCTCCTCTACCCTCTGCTCCAAGGATCAGCTATAAAGCTCAGATTCACTGAAAAGTGGTGTAACTCAAATGACCTTATGCTCCTCTCCTCACAATTCTGAACTCCTAGAGAACAGACAAAGCTGCTGACACTTGAAAAGTCTTATAAAGGTAGCAAAATTGAAAAAAACTCCAAAAAAAGCAAAATGCCTACAGCACCTGGTAATGTATATTCTCACTGATTTTCAGCCAAGTACTAAACAAACCTAATACTGACTGGCATCTGAACTCAGACAAGAGAAAATGCATTTGAATATATGTAGTGCTATGGATTCAATTATATATATGTGTGTGTGTGTGTACATACACATGTGTGTGTGTAAAATGATAACATATTGACTATCTATTATATATGCTATAAACTATATTTATGAAACATTTCTATATTATATAGCTTTAAATTTTCACATGTTAATTGACAGTAAAAGGGCTTGCAACATATATCTAAAAGGTAATAACCCTTCTTGCCCCCCTTCCCACATTTTATATTGGTTCTTGCTTAGAAAGATGAGAAAGCTTCAAGATACCGTTTTCAACCCATTTCTTACATGTGTTGCATTACTACTAGCAGGGTTGGATGACTGGCTTTTGTACTTTAGTTTGGGCTCAGAACAAGTTGCACTCCCAGAGATCAGAAGGTAGACTTTCACATTCAGCAGTTTAAAACAGTGTTATATCAGTACCTTCCTCTCTTTGTCATCTCAGTGTTCTATAATTCCACTGACAATAGCCATCAAAACACAAATACAAAATTTCAAAACTCTACCTCAAAAATAACAGAGGAATCAATTGCATCACACTCGTGACTAAAATCTGATAAAAATTACAGAAGACTTTTTGGCAACCTTGAGTCAAAAGGACATGTCTAGGATCTTTTATATATTCAGCAGTCCATAACAAATGAGTACAAAATTAAAAGATTGTGTCTCACTGGGACATAGAAATGAGTTCTGCCAGGATGTTACCTGTTCAAAGCATCTATATTATGCAGATAATACCCACTCATACCTATGCATCTGGAGACAGTTGACAGAGTCTGGCTTTTCCAGAGATCCGTTGTTCTCCATTCCAAAAATACTGCAATTTCTAGCAAAATATTGCCAGTCTTCCCATTTTAGATCTTCTCTTTTTTTTCTTTCAATTTTTATTGCTTCAGGGTGTGGGCTAAAGAACTGCAGTATAATATAGAATACCTAAAAGAAGATAACAAATTTATGAACTGATATTAATGGTTAAGTTGTAAAACAATGAGAATATAAACTTTTTTTATTTAACTATACAGTCTGCTTTACCACTCACAAACACAAGAAGCCATATGTCATCCCATATATTCCCAACTAAAGCCAAAGAGAACCCTTTTTGCTAAACAAGGTCTTTGATCTCTCAGACATTATCACACAACTACTGAACTGTTGCATCAGAACTCCACCTTTTCTTGGAGATCGTTGGAAAATGCACTATAAAGTCAGGTCCGTGATTTGTTAAGTAATGTTATTTTGGCAAAAATGAACGTTCTAACTTTTTCTTGCCAGATATTTGATGAGTTTTTTGTCTGATAACAGGTAATTGTTTTTTTTAGAATTCTCTGGTTTTAGCTCAGAATCTCATCAAATACCTGTGTTGTTTTAAAGAGCACTTTCCTCAGCATACTTAAGTACGCTTACGCAGACATGCGTGTATCAAGAAATCAAAATCCAAGAACTTCACATACATATGAAATTGCTTTTAACTAAAGGACAAATTTTTACACATGTAGCCCAAGCCTGTCACCATACACCTTCCTTTCTCACCATTAATTTAAAAAAAAAAAGTCAGCAAGAATACACAGAAATTTGGTGAACTCCCTATTGTGAATACAGCCCCACTACAGATTTGCCCCTCCTTCCAAGACATCCTGACACTCTTCAACAGCCTACTGGAGCATTAGGAGCAATATGACCTCTTCAATAACCAGGCCTGCTTATCATTTTCTCCTTCCATGTTCCTTGGGAGAAACACCTTCTAATATGTCAGTGTGCTTTTGATATGTTAAATTTCATTTGTCTGCAGTCAGTTTTCTACAAGCAGGTACGAAACAAGCGCCTTAAGTTTAAACAGAAATTAAAATTTAAGTTGAAATTTACAAAAGTGGAGTTAAAAGACAACAGTAAGATTCTAAATATTGGTGCCTTCACACAGGATATCTACTCTGGTATATCTATTCTAGATTACTGCTCTTCACAACAGGCACCTCAAAAGAGAATGCCAAGAACCATAATACATTCTGTTGCCTTTTGCACTGTTATATGCCAACAAAGGAAGCTTTCTTCCTGGTCCTCCAAGAATAATATTTTAAAGCAGAAGTTTTGAATCTCCTCAAAACTGCAATGTAATATCTACAAAAATCTTTTTTTAGTTTTGATTTAATAAATGGCAAACGTTATCTTCCCATTACCTGATATTGTCCATTTTGTAAATCTATTGTGATTGAAACACCACGATCCAGACCTGCAGTATTAGCAAACACAGATGAAATCCAGGTGGTCCCAATGTCATTATCGTTGATGTAGTACAGAGGATGGGCTTCTGCATCCAGCCTCAGCACCCTGTCGTTAGTGGTATCATCTGCACCATTAGGGATGCAGTACCTCTGGATCAAGGGGTGCACTCGGGGATGACTTCCAGGACAGCGGCACTCAGACTGGGTGTGAAGATGGGGGAACTTACCAGAGAATACTTCCAAAATGTCTCTGTCACAACATGGAGGATAGTAATTACATACATGACAAAATAGGACAAATGTCACTTTGTGCATCCTGGCTCATCGATTAAACAAAATTCAGTTTAATGTAGTAGAAGCCCTAAACTCCTGGTTTCAGCTCATAAAAATGGGACAATCAGCTAGGAATTAAGCCCCCACAAGGTCTCTATATTAACAGTGATAGAGCAGTAGGCATGGTCAGAAAATATCTGTGAAGAACCACTCTGGAGCTGCTTTTATAGCTCCACACCTATGGAGTTCTTCAGACACAAGGCACTTAGAAAAATGAGTTCTTTGGTGTGGTGTCCAAAGTTAGATAGGATGAATCCAGCCACAGATGCAAGGAGAAAAACTCTTAACATTTTATTGCAGCATCATGTCTGACTCCAATCAGCAGCCTGGATATTGTTCTTAAACACATCATAGTATCAACTAATTGCCTGTAACCACAGGAAAGTTCAAAGTGCACACAAATCCTCCAAAAAGACCAGCTTGAATAGTATTACACTGCACCTTAGACAACCTGGATAGAAATATTTTCACTTTTGACTAATTATTAATACAAATGCCCACGTTTTTAGCTGTGATCAACCTAGTCATGTAAAATCATTGAGACACTTCAGTTCCTTCTGACATCAGCAACTGAAATAGATACATAGGTAGGTAGGCAGGCAAGCAAGCAGATATATGAATGACATGGACATGTCTTTATCTGCTCACTTCTGGTGTAAAGGAAGGATTTTGTGAGTCTAGAAGATACAGAATTTTTAAATTTAAACCTTGTTACTTTTTCCATTTTCCTGCTTTATCAGGAAGAATATAATTTTATTTGCTTATTAAGCAAATAAACACTTGCTAGCTGTCACTACAAATTCCACAGACCCCAGAGTTACAGGACTTTTTACACAGCCACAGCCTTATATTAATTCATATGCAGGCAAGACTTTCCTTCACAGTTTATCCCAGACAAACATTTTGGACCAAATTATTTGTTGATGCAAAGCCAAATCTACAAAGACATCAGTAGGTCACGACAGTCTGTAAAATACCTTAATTTTAAATTGTTAAACTTTATTCATTTCACTCATTTAAATTGTAGTTCAAAAGATTTGACAAGCATTGCTCTGAGAAATACAACCAACATGGTTTTCATAAAACTTGGAATTCAGATTCACATTAATACTTCCAATTCACAGGAGCTCAGTTCATAATAATGTCCTGCAGACAGCTGAGTTCCGAGGAAACTGCTCTACATCGTATTGAAAGACTATCATTAAGTAGCCTGAAGGTCTGCAGTTCTGAGTGTCATTGTGTGCAGCCTCCCCAGAAGCACCACACAGACAAATAGGACCTGACTACTTCTGGCCAGCCTGAATTGACTGGATTAATCCAGCATGAGCTGGAAAACAAAGGTAGCATTTCTTTGTAATGTGCTAGGAAGGGAGGCTGGAGGGCAGCAGAAATTGCAGTGGCAACTGCAATTTGGCCTCTGGAACAGAGGAAGTCAAAGAAATTGCCCAGGGCTCTGTGGGCTGAGGTGGAGAAGTCATTGGTGGCTTATGGTGACAATCTCATCTAGAGTGCAAGGGACAATGGCACCTTGGGGCAGGGGGTGTGTGTGGGGTGGGCGAGCACCAAGAATACCCGACATGGATACCATGGGGAAATGAAACCAGAGGAAAGGCACAGCTAAGCTCAGGCAGCCAAGCTTCCAGCCACAGAGCCAGAGTGCTAACCAGCTGGAGTGCCTGTCCTCCTCATCTGCATCGCTGGTATCTGAGTGGTCTAAACTGGACTAGTCTGCTGTGCTCCCCTCCTTGCCCCACAGTTTACACGGAGCTCAGAGGAAGCTTAGCAAGTCTTATCCACCAGGACTAAGCTTATCAGCACACACTATTATGTCAGAATTATGATGAGTAGATAACACCTAGACAGTTTATAAGCATTGAAATCTAGCAACTGAATCTACTCTCTGCAGAATACATACTAACTCAGGCTGTAGCAAAGACAACAATAACAAGGAGAGGACATATTTAGTGTTTTGTTTCACTACATATATACTACATACACCACTACATATATCAAGCCTACTTAAGCAACAGTTCAAAAGCAAAGCACATTAAACTGTTGAATTTATTTTAGCTCAAGGTTTTTTAGATTAAAGGTAATCTTTGAAATGAGGCTCAGAAAACTACATCATCATAAGCAATTATCTAAAGGAAACATCTGAAAAGCACTATACTTTGGGAAATAAGCATATTGTCATCTATACTTTCTTCTCACCACACTCTCATTTTCTTAGAAAAATAAAAGTTCTTTACCTGTTTGTAAGTGCCACTGGGTAAAATCGAAAATCTTGCATTCTTCCAACAAATTGCTCTAGACCTAAGAAAATATACTATAAATAATCTATTGAGCAGAAGGCAGCTTTGTACTCCATGAGAGCACCTTTAATTCAGCCCTCAGAAATCTCGCTTGCACAATTACCCCTCCTGAATGAAACCATCTTGGACCTGGACAAAACTATAGAGGGCAGTGACTTAATTTTTTTGATAAAAAAGAATGATTTATAATAACTTTATAAGAACATTTTGTACCTATCTCTTTTCTGATTAGAGAGGTGGCACAGGGTTCGGCTCATTAGACAGAAGTAATGAGCCAGTCCATGTGCCACCTCTAATTAGGGAAGAGATACAGCAGGTACAACTGTACCTATCAATTTATACAATAAAGATAAAAAGCATTTTAAAATATTCCTTTCTTTTACATGATTATTAGCTATCCAGTATTCAGAATCAAAACCACAACAAAATACATTTCCAAATACAAGCTTTAAGAAATGGGGCATGGAACACTTTCTTGCCCAAAGCCACAATAAAGCTGTTTATGTGACATATGTATTTAGGAGTTAACTTCAAATTGTGCATGTTCCTGAAGAGCAATAGTTAGTATTCTTACACCTGCAGAGCCAAGAATTGGTGAAAAGCAATGAAACATCCCCCACTGCTCTTCAATAATCATGTCATTATATAGTTCATACAAAACCCTAGATGCAGATGAAGAATAAAACTCTCAGGCATTACTAGAGGCTGAAAGATTCTCATTCTGCTGTGGTTTACGTGAGTATTGACAGAACTGAAGAACATGGACAGTCAGAAATCTTCAGCTCTGTTCTGACTGCAGAGAGAATAGTCCAGTAGCCATGTACAATTCCATTCTCAAATAGTTCCATACATTTACTCAGAAAAACTATGATCATAAATGAATGGACTATGTCACTTTACATACATATTTTAGAGTATGCAGGAAAACCCACCTATATGCAGGAACACATTGACTAAATTATGATCCTACAGGATCATCTACCAAACGTCTATCTTCCAGCCAATCTTTTGAGAAAGCTAATTGTACAATAGGAATTCTCTTCTGCAGAAACTTATTACTTCTCAGCATATAGATAACATAAAATTACTCACTCACTTCTTTCAACCATATTACGCATATTTTATTTTGACTATTCAGGTGCATTCTACTAAAGT
This sequence comes from Entomyzon cyanotis, assembly GCA_024500445.1. Taxonomy (NCBI): domain Eukaryota; kingdom Metazoa; phylum Chordata; class Aves; order Passeriformes; family Meliphagidae; genus Entomyzon; species Entomyzon cyanotis. The sequence continues at coordinate 17,961,375 of JAKEPQ010001015.1, forward strand.
ACTACAAGATTTACCTGTGAAGCTTTGTCCAATTTGCAGAGTACCATCAGCATCAGTATCTGCAACTGTTCCCATAAGAGTCCTTGAATCAAAAGGTGTGTTATCATCTTCCCAGCCATTCAAGAAGAAACTAATTTGGCTGTGATGCACCTATAGAATCAATGTAAAGGGCAAACATATGCTTTATCATGCAATCACTTTGATTTCTCTCCATTTTGTGTCTATCACTGATTAACTGATAACATTACCTCAAGTGATTTGCTGTGTGTCTTTATTTTTGGTGCCTACTGAAAGCAGTTACCTTTTTTCCATTAATAGATCATCACTTAGATGCAAAGTATCGAATTTCCACAGGGGTTAAATCAAAGAAGGAACTACAGTACAGTGATCTGGCAGAGTTGGAGGGGAAGAGAGGAAATGAAGGGTGGGTGTGTTTCACAAGGTACAAGGCTGGTTACAGCTACATCACCACTTGGGGCCATGGGCACATGTTACAGCTGTCACAGCTCTTCTCATACATCACTTCAAACAGGCCTCAAGGGGCTGCACACCATGCTCAGGATAACCAGACACAGGCCTCTAACACCCCCCCAAAACGCCTCCCTAACCCCAGCATGCTTCTTTCTACAAGGGCTGAAGGGAATGGTGTAGGAACTGCCTACATCTGCTTTACACCCACTGGGTAAATCCCTTACATCCAGGGAACCCTTGGCTAGGAATATGCACTCAGCCAGGACCCCAGGGTACTGTTTTCTGCAAGTGCTCCCTTCCCTGCCAATTCATTTTAAATCTGAGCTAACGTTCATAGAAATACTTTATGGCATTCTCCCAGCTCCACAAAGTCACAAGATGCTGAGCTTTTAAAGTTGGGTTGTTGGGTTTTTGTTCGTTTGTTTGGTGTTTTTTTTTTTTTTTTTTTGCATTAGAAATCCTTAGGTTTAGATTACCTAAAATTAGGAAATGTTTAATAACATGGAAGTGGCTTTCAGCCTTGCATTTTATGAAATTCAATATTCTCATTTAAAAAATCCAGGCCCACACAAAATGAAAATCAGAACTATTGTGGCTATATTCAGCTTCCCATTAATGAAGTTAATTAGACAAACTAAGTTGAACTTACCTAAAACTTTTATTTCAGAAAGTGATTTATTTTCAAAAATGAAATTACTTGGATTTTAGCTTGCATAAAGCTTTTTTCACAGGAGAACTTGATAGCTTTCAAATTTGAAACACTATTTTTTTGCTGTCAATTTATGGAGCATTATTTTCATTTTGCAGATATGGATGCCTGGTGAATGATGTCTATCAAGGCCAAATAAAACTAGAGTGCTTTAGCCCATCTTGATAGTCATGCTAATCAAAAGGAAATAAACCTGGAATAATTCCTTCCATAAGAACAATGTCTATGTGATAGCATAGAAGGTTTACAAGCCAGAATAATTTGTTGTAAAAAAAGGAAAGATAGTACTTATTTACCAGTTAACAAAATACCAGATTGAAAACCACAACATAAGCACTCACAATACTATTCTGACAACAAAGTCTTTCAAATTTCAGACCAAGATAAACAGACACAATTATCTATAAATCTGAGCTCAGATGATCAGCATCAGTGCCCTGGGCAACATGAGTCTATCAGTATTTTAAGAAAGAAAACATGAAATAAGATGGAGGGGTTTGTTTGGCCTTTTTTTTTTTTGGGCTTCACACAAAATTGTACAAATGAATTTTTCTTCCTTAAACTGAACTTTCAAACATACACATGCATGCTGAGCTTTATTGCCATTTCCAGATTCAGTCAATATTTCCCAAATTTGGACAGGAAAATTTATTGCCCTTCCACTGATGGAAATTTGAAGGCTATTATCATAATTACGAAGCCTTGAGATTTGTTCAAAAAGTTATTGCATATGAGCTTCACCGCTCAAAATACATCTCTCCATTTTAAATTATCTTTTGTGTTGACACATCAATGACCTAAATACAACAGTTTTTTATTTAATTTTAATTCAAAGCCCTCTAAACATCTGATGCCCTATTTGCAAGAGCCTAAGTATACATATATATTGTGGTTACATTGCATTTTTTTCTGCATCACATTTTTTACAGCCTGTTACTGTCATTTGGTGTTTGACTGTTATCATCATAAAAGATACAGGCTTTTCTACTTTGTTATTTGTAGCATTATCTCATGTTTTACAACATCTTTGCACAACATGCCTGCACATGAAATATAACTAGTGAAAAGTTCTCAGTGGTATTAATGCATAAAAAAGAATGTGGTTCCATCTCTACTGTCTTTACCCAGCCAAAAGCTGATGAACAGCCAATTTTCCTTTATCACATTAGCACAGCCATGAGGGAAACACATTTGTTCTAGTCAGCTACACTAAAGATACTATTACCAATCTAACATATACATGTTTTATATCAGCAGTATTCTCAGAGTATGAGGGAGCTAACAATATATTAACACTAGCATGACAGTTTATTTAAGAAAAGAAAATTGTCTCTGTAGAGGGACAGAAGTTAGAAATGTATGGCTAAAGCTCAGTGTCACTGGTCTAATAAAGGTAATAATTCTTAAGCTTTCTTTATAGCAGGTAACACTCCTGTGGCAGCTCTGTCATATCATTCAAATAAAAATGTTGCCTTTTACAAGTTTAAGAGTACCTTTATTTTTAGTCAGATATGAAGCATGTTTCCGCTTTCCTGTTTCCACTGTAAAACATTTGTAAGGGGAATTCAGAAATGGGCACACTCACCCCCATCAGCTTCTTGCAAACTTACTGTCTCAGGCATGGCTTTATAGGACCCAATTCTGCCTCCCCCTGTGGCTAGCAGAGTGCTCACCTCCATGCACCCCATACTAAAATCAGGGGGTCTGTTTATGACTTAAGAGTGACGGAATTGGGCCCTAAGTGACCAGGTATTTTTACTTGTTGAAAATAGGTGACTAACGACAATTTTAAATCTCCCTCCCCCTCCCCCACCACCAATCACTTTGCATTAAATAGGATTTAGAATAGTTGGGTTTAATATAGCACATCCCCAAGGTAGCCCTAAGCACTTTACAATGCTGAATTGGGTATCAGTAGTGCAGTGACTGTGTAAGGCAAAGGCAGCAGTCATTATGCATTTGGCAGTAGCTCAATGTAATGATCCCCCTGCTGGTTATTAAAGGGGGTATGAATATCTGACATGGGAGGAAAATGTAGGAGGGAAACCATGTGTGGTATAAAAAATCCCAGCGGCTCTCCACTGTGGGAGGAGAGGAAGTCTCAAAGTTTGGTGTCAGTTTAGACTAAACTAAATAAGAAGGGCTGGCACCGAATGGGCTGTTTGATGTGATTATTTAAGGTCTCCTGACCATTAGCATTAAATTGCATACAATAGCACAGAACTAAAGAACACTTTCCCTCCTGACTAGGACCACAAGATTATTTCCCCAGTGTCCTTATTGTTAATGTTCAGTAGGGATTTTCCCCAAGAGAGTAACAGGGCATGGGAAGGAAAGGTTGGCTTTGTGGTTGTGCAGTGCACAGAACCAGAAGCCTGGGACATCAGCACTCTAATCCCAGCTCTGAACCCACCTCACCCTCCTGTGCTTGCCCAGCTGTCAGATACAGGAAATCACCTCTCAAGGTGGCAAGGATTAGTTACTAAATACATTCTCTCTGAGACTACATCAGCCTCTGCCAACATAGAACCTAACACCAATTCTAAGCAATGGAAAATGCATTTGATGGTGAACTGAGGTGGTGAAAGATATCCACACTCTTTCCTCTAATAGCACTCTTGGTATGATCCAGAAGAGTTTCCATTATGAGAGGTACTGGGCCAAAGAGATGAGAGGGAAGTTCCTTCAGTGCATCCCAAATTAAGCTCTTATGGTTCTCCAGCACAAGCAAGTTGTGCATCAGAGACAGCAATACCAAATAAAATCACTTCTTACCAAGGAAACCTTCCCTGCCCTATGGGTCACAGTATTGCAGAATCACAAAATCACAGACTGGGTAAGGTTAGAAGGCACCATAGTGGATCATGTGGTCCAAACTCCCTGTTTAAGCAGGGTCTTTCCAGAGAACATGGCATAAGATTGTGTCCATGCTATAGTTAATAAAATGAGATAGGTACAGAAAATGCATTACAATTTTATTTTCTCACCTAAAGATCTGTGCTCTTCAGATCCTACCCATGAAAACACAACAATTAAATTTAACATGAATTTTGCCACTTGGTTGTATGTCATGTAAACAAGAGCCAGGATTTTCATGCATTAAGTGCTAACAGAACTGCTAATTTCACTGTATTGCAGTAATCTGTGTGGCAAAAAAGAAACATCACAACCAAATACTCCACTGCAGAGCAGTTGCACTGGCTAAGGGACTGTGGCAAAAAGCAGAAGGTCCTTGAATGAAGAATACCATGGGTTTTTTTCTTTCTTTTTTTTTCCTCCAATAAGCTTTGTATTGTACTGATATCTAAAGGTATAATGCAAACTGGTATAACCAATGTATAAATAAATAAGTAGTATAATAGTTAAAAGTAGACAGAATAATCAGTATTGTAAAAATATGTAGTAATACAATAAAAATATCAATATGTTGGCTTTTTTTTTTTTTAAGCCTAATATTCCTCATCATTAATGCAGAGGCAGAAGAGATTTTGATCTCAAGTAAAAGACACAGTTATACTGCCTCCACTTTTTTGAACTACAATGACACTTTCAAAGCCAAAGCCAATTTGGAGGAGTTCTGAGACTACAAAGTTTTGGCTGTCACATAATACACACACATTTATTACATTGCAATGTACATGTGTGGTATCTGGCCCACTTAAGCAACATACGCTTTTTCTTCACACACATTAATCATCCTGTCATCAAAATGTCCTGTTACATATATATAAAGGCAACTGCGACAATTTTAGCCTCTTCCATGTAGAATTGAATTGCACCATTTCAGCCAAAATAAATGAAGCTAACTGAACCTTTCTTCAGTGAACACTATGATCTTTTTGCATTGGTAAGATTTTTCCATTAGAAGTCAGTCCTAATATTAATATTACCCATATACCTCATGGAAAATGATTTCTAATAAATAAGATAGGAAGCAGAGACAGAAAAAATCCTTTCTATTCCGTTAAAAAAAAAATCCTTAAGAATCCCTAAATGTATCACAGGAGAGCTGAAGATCACTAACCAGAGATCAAAGCTTCACTGCACTAAATGACACACAACCAACATATGCAGTGGTCTCATCCCCAAATATTTTAATTTGTAATTAGTATATGCTTCAAAGACATCTGTTTTTCAGTTAGTACAACCTCTCCCTTTATATTATCTTTCCTATTCCAGTATTTACTGGCATGGGGAAGATTTATTGAAATATTGCAGATAAATTAAATGGAGCTATTTCTACACAACATTAATCTCTTCTGTTGTTTGAATATACATTTTTTTACTCTTATTCATCATAGCTTCTAGAAAACATAAAATACAGTTTAATTGTAACATTTCCTCCCATTATCTTTTGTTCTAATAACCAGATCACAGTGTCTGGCAAGACAGATTAATAAACCAGAAGGACTTTTTCCCACATTTGCAGGCCATAACTGAGAAGTTCCACAACAGAGAGAACCCTGGCACCAAAAATGAAAGAAAAACAAATCTTTTCCAGTTATTTAAGCCAACAAACCCTGGCCTACTTAGTTTTCCAGCCAATTTAGTGATGGCAAGCACTTGAGCTGCAACTTCAGCTCTTACAGCTATTCAGACCATCACACAAAGTCTCAGATGGCAGGGGCAGGACTGACTGACACAAATAAAACAAGGACCAAAAAAGCATCCTCCAATAGCAGGAAATGATTACATTCCAGTACATGGAATGGACACCACTGTTTTCAAATAAGATGGAAAAGAATCAGCTCAGGGATCTATGGTATATACCTGACAGTGAAAAGATTATTCCAAAAATCAGATGTCTGCATACCAAAATTTAAAAAAAAAAAAAAACCTAACTAATTTTTAAGTTAAAAATGCAAATTTAGCTAGCTAGCTTGCAAATGCAAGTTAAATTTTAAAATGTAATACAAACTAAAACATAATGTCAGTTTCCCAAATACAAGAAAAAAAGCAAACTGTCCTCCAAATAAGAGAAGAAAAAATAAGGTGTAAGAAAACTCAAACAAGTCTGTTTTCATTTTCCTTAAAATAAGCCCTATTTGAACAGCAAGTAGTTACTCAGAATTATAAATAATTATTATAAAGAAGGTGATACACCATATGAAGAATTTTAAAGTATTTTATGAGAAGCAATTAGGTAGCTACACAATTTACCTGTAAGGCATTAAGAAAAAAGAAAAAAATGTTCAATTTATTTTCCAAATCAGCAAGACAGCAGAAATGACCCCTCCCTTTACTTGTCTTAAAAACTAAAGCAACTCCTGAATCAATAAAGTTACAAAGGTTCCACGGAGATGTAAATTAAAGCAGAAGTTAGCATAAATGATTTGCTTAATCACTCAGAAATAACAAGGAATCAGAGATTATGAGAAATCAGGAGGAGCTGCAACTCATCCAGCTCAAAAATTACTGCACAACACAGTGTTACAATTGCTTACTGTCTCTTAATTTGGTATGATTCTTATAAAAATTGCCAGCTAAACTAAATTTGCTATCTGTTACAATAACCGAGATTCAGAAAAATCTTTTTTTCCTTCTAAATGTATTGCAGATTTGTTGCATCAGGAACTTTCTCAATGAGTTCATTCTATAGAAACAGACAGTGTATTAACACATTTTCTCCCAAGGTGAGAAAACAGATTAAGGTTATGACCAAAATGACAGGCCTGTGGCTTCCTTGAATACTTTAATAGAGTCAACAAATCAACAGTGGTCACTGATGACAACAGAGGAAAGAAGACAATAGATGGAAGGAAGGGAATTAGTGATGCTGCTATAATGGTCTAATCAGAAACTTGAGCATAAAAATCTTTTTCACCTTCAACCTGTCTAAATATGCTCTTTTTGCCTGCTCATATAAAGATATACAGCATATTCTGCCACAGGGGGACATGTGGGTTCACATATTTCCTCTGCAAAAGCAGGTGTGAAGCAGAAGCGTAACAGTTAATAAAAGCAAAAGTAAAGAGCTTATGCATATCAAAGAGATGAGACGCACATAGGTATGTATTTCAGTATTTTCTTGCATAATTGCAAATCTTGCTGAAGCTGCAATTACAAAGGCTTCCAGACAGCTTTAATATTTCATAAATGAATTTCTGTAAAGAGGAAAGGTCAGTGATACGGACTTAAGCAACAGAATTTGGGGGAAAAACCAGGATGAAACCACAAGCATGAATCCAAGCTTACTTTCAACTGTCATTTAGGCAGAGCTAGTGACCAAAAACCAAAATGCAGCATTTTACATATCTTTTAAAATCTGAGCATCCGTAAATTGATGAATCAGAAATGGCAGACAACTTTCTGCCACAATTCTACACCTTTCTTCACGGAATAAATTGCAAAATTTATTGCAAACACACTTTGAACATTAATTTTAAAGGCTACTTCACTAGCCCCCATTTCTGCCTTATTCTCATTTTGCCTTATTCTCCTAATTTTTATTTCCTTTTTTTTATCTACTATATTTACATTTATCTTAAAAAAAAATTAGAAAAAGAAAACCAACAGCAATAAAAAACCCAAACATGATAAATGCAGTAAATAGAGGCAGGAGCAGATTCTATGTTCCCAGGCACTATTTTTCTCTGATATTAATAAAAACAGGGAACAAAACAGTTCAGCCTGGGAAGGGGAAGGCACTGATCTCTTCTCTCCGGTGACCAGTGACAGGACCTGAGAGAATGGCATGAAGCTGTGTCAGGGGAGGTTTAAGCCAGACACTGGGAAAAGGCTCCTCACTAGAGGGTGGCTGAGCACTGAACAGGCTCCCCAGGGCAGTGGTCACAGCACCAGCCTGACAGAGTTCAAGAAGCCTTGGGACAACACTCTCAGGCACATGGTGTGACTCTTGGGGATGTCCTGGGCAGGGCCAGGAGTTGGACTGAGATGATCTGTGTGGGTCTCTTCCAACTCAGGATATTCTACGATTCTAGGACCCCAAGATCCTGAAATTCCTACTCCAAACCCTTCATATAATCTATCAGCCACCTTATGACTACTTTAGAAAACAAGAGGTTTCCACAGTTTAACCTCTGCATATGAGTCAGGATTCCACGTCACACCCAACCACCTCCTACTCCACACATTACTCACCAGCACTAGTACAGAACCTGCTCCTACAGTCTTGTATTGCTTAGCTCTCCTTACAAAGTACCTAATGCAGCTTAACCCAAATTTAAAACTTCAGCTGAATGGGTAATTCCAGAACAAGAACTATCGCATTATTGCTAGAGAAGTTTCCGAATATGTTTTACATCAAAGCCTTCTATTGTTTTTTTTTTTTTCCCCTGTCTGAGATACAAAGCTTACAGCCATTAAAATAAAGAGTTAATTTTTTGTGGTTTGTGCTTTGAATTTTAATTTTTTTTTTAATCTGGAATGAAAATTGAGACAACACAGAGGGAACTTGGCAGATCTAAAGCTTGGCAAGAGATAATGAATTTATGTAGCAAACATATGAGAACAAGGATATGTCAGGAGGAATTTGTCTATGAACTTGTTCTCAAACAGACCAAAAAAGATGCTAATAACCATGTTAATAGGAGCAGGGGGTTTGTGGGAGGCAGGGCTGTGGAAACTAAAGAATAATATCCAAGAGGACAAGCCAGCTCAGATAATTTATCTGCATAACACTTGACAGACAAATGGCACCTTCTGTACCAGCAAAAGAACTGCCTGACAAATTTGCCAGTGAGGTTGGTGCTGCTCCAGCTACAACCCTGTCACAATTTCAAATCTTCAGTGCTCTTTTTAGTTGGTTTGCCCAATATCTTATAGCAAATGCAAAAGCTACACATGTAATAAAATCAATTTTCTCTTTTATTTTTTAAATGACTGGTTCGCATTTCTAAATTCCTTTTCTATGCTCAAACCCTATACTACCTTCACATGGCAAAAAAATGAAGTTTAAGCTGTAAGAACTCCATGTCCCCAAGAAAACCCAAATTCACACCCCGGTATTTCAAGCCTTTGAAGTAACTTAGCTGCAAGTCTGAAGGAAACGAAGGTGATAGAGGCAAGGTGCAACCCTGGCTTCTATGGAGGCTTCACTGCAATGCTTTTCAGACGTCTCTGGTTCTCAGGACAAACAGCATTTTACAGCAAGAAAACAAAGAGGGCTTGGGGCTTTTCATTGCCACCAGTAACATAAGTAAAATCATGGTCAGGAACTTTATTATGACCATTTTCAAAAGAAAGTGCTTAAGATACCATCCATGGTTGCGGGATATTCCTTTACTTTCAATCATTCTGTCATTTTTAGAAGGAAGACCTGCCAACATTGTTCTAGGCCAAGATTCATTATCTAACTCTTGCCAAAACTATGAAGTCACCTCTGTCCTCTCACCAGAACATGTCAGTCTAGCTGAAATAAGCAACTACAAACATCTTAATTTAAGTATTTTAATACAGGTTCATTCATATCAAGCTGCAACCCTATTCTTCACTGAGAGAAGGAAGTAAAAAATATCTCCTTTTTAGAACCTCCTTGAGCCCTACAGGAAAATCACCTTTGCCTTTAAGAACAGAAACTGAAGTTGTGAGCGAATGGAAACTATGTATGCACAAGGTATTTGGTGCTAAATCATTGATTTTTTTCTTTGAAATCAGGATGCTCAGGATGCTGCTTTAAGCTGCCTAGGAACCTACACAGGGAAATGGTTTGAAATAATTGAAACTTTTGATTCTTCAGTATGTTCCACATGAAGTTTCAATGTATGTAAGTTCACCACAAACAGGATTGACTAACCGATTCAAGGACTGAAACAATTTTAACCCAGACTATTTTAGAACTGTTATGAGAAATGACAAGGAAAGATGCCGTTTTTTACAAAATTTATAGGGGATGCTAACACACATCAGTGTTTGATGACACTGTGCACAATCTTGTTGCAGAATCCAGAGGATTTTAACTTTCACTAACATAATAGGGTAAGAACACCTGTGCTGATTTCCCTGCAGGCCAGAAAACTGATAGACTACTAGCAAAACATTCCAAAAAGAATAATACTTTTTCACCTTTGCTTATATCCGCTACCTTTTTTTCTTTCTTATCCTCTTGTTGTTAGACTTTGACAGATACTTTTCCAGAACTTCCTGATTAAAAAAAATCCTTGATTAGATAGCTTTTGAAATTAAAACTGCCTAAATGGGAAAAAAACCACCATTTATTAAATACTGAAATTGACTCATCACAACATTCTGTCCAGAGATAACAAGTGGAGTGACTAGTACTTCAGCTGTGAATTTATTTAAATGTAGACATACACATGCAGCATTAGGAAGGCAAAAACAGGATATGAAATAAACATAAGGCATCAGCTCTAAGCTCACTGTCAAGAATATACCAAGGCTTCTAACCACAGAGTTCAGCTGAAGGTAACTATCTGTCAAATGTAATCTGTGCAAGTGAATATGCTTAAGCTGGTGCTATGAATCAACCAAAATTGCTTTGGTCTTATTGACATTCAATTGCAAGAAGTTGCAGCTCATCCAGTCCAATAGACATCTGACAACACCAAGAGTGCTTCAGTGACAGAAAGCTTTAAATATAGATGCAAGTATCATCACAATACACATGGAACTAAACTTTATGATCCCTCACACCATCTTCAGAAACAGGTCATCAGCTGGATGCCATAAGACCACATGGTCATCCTCTCTGCCCGTTGCCAATTTCTGCAGTTAACAAATCACTGCAATTTAAAAAAGGAAAAAGAGGATAGAGACTGACTGACAGGAAAAGACCACTCAATCTTCCACCAGTGCCCCGTTAAATCTCTTTCCAAAATCCACTTCTGCCATTATAATCTTTGTCCACCTTTTAAAAATAAAATGCCAGATCAAAATTTGTTCAGACTGTTTGTGTTAGTTAAGGGCCAGATCTTCAGCTACCTACAACTGCCTTCAGCTTCAGCAACCTCATTTTACACCTGCCCAGATTCAGACCTCAAATACGTTAAATTTACTTTTTTCCTTACATCTGTTCTTTACACCTTGAAACAAGATGTCTTAAAGATAACATGTTTATGTGGGAGGTTGGACAATAACGCAACTTGCATAATTGGTCCCAAAAGAAGACACAATTTGTGTCCTAACTTTGCACAAAAGAAAGGAATACCACCTGCAACCATGTTTGTGCTTGTTCCACTTTTGTCTCTCAGAGAAATCCTGCCATTTCAGCAGATGTTCCAGAACAGCACAGTGTGTTTTTCTAAAAATTTTCATACATCCACACCATCTACATGAGTTGTTACATATCCTTGCTTGCCCTCCCCAGCTCCAGCTTCTCTTGCCACACAGCGAATTGAAATCATCCCAAATTCACAAACAGATAAAAGGAGTTGGGAAAGAAAAAATTATGTCTACTATATACAGATAAAAGAATTTGGGAAAGAAAATATATGTCTATTATATACAGTTATATGTTTAAGGGAATGCACAGTGGTTTTGGGGAGAAGAGGGGAGAAAGACTCATGCCCATGTTATGAGCACTCTGAACAGTTATGCCCACACTTTGAGAAATCCAGTGTGAAAAAAACAAGAGACTTGAGGAAGAAACCTCATCAGGGGACCACAGCGACAGAACTATCTTAAAACAGAAGGGCTGGAGAAGATAAAGGGACAGTAGAAGAAATGGCAAAGAACAGCGAAGGGGAAGGAAAAAGCATAAGGTCGGGAGGGGCAAGTTGTCTCTTTGCCTTTCCTTCTTTTGCCTCAGGCCCATATCGGCCTTTCCTTTTCTTGACTTAACTGGGATGAATTTTAATTGCAGCCTCTCTACGTGTTTTATACACTATGTACTCTCTACTTGTGTGGAGTGGATTTCCCATTCATCACAGGATTGCAGGCAAAAACCCCAGGAGCATTTTGCTTTCCTTCAAAGTTAGCTTTGCTAAAATCAATAACTTTAGGGCTGCTTCCTCCATCTAGCCCAAACCCCCACCCCACAACCATTTCAAATTTCATGATTTTTGATAATTTGATTTTGTTTCTTGTCTCCACATACAGATTTATATTTACAGTCCTTCCTTAACTGTGACAATATTCTACACTGTTTCATTAATAGTATAAATGCAACAACCTTACAGAAACATGCTCTCATTTCTAGTTTTAACACAGTCAATATCATAACTGATCTCTAACAATCTCTCTCCCTACTGTCTCCTCATCTCAATACACCAGCATTCTCCAAATCAAAGTTCTAGTTTTTTTAGGGACCACTGTATGTTTTAAATACTTTTATGGCTGGGGCTTTTTTTCTGACCACTAGCAAGTCTAGCACAACAGCCAAGAATCTCAACTACATTAAACTGTCCTTAGCTTGCATGCAAACCACTGAACTTAGTTTAAAAAAAAAGTAGTAAAAAAAAATAAAATATGGAGCAGGTGAGAGCAGGAGTGTTTCCTACTGCAAACGGAGTATCATCCCTCAGAAATATTGTTACATCTCTTTCAGCCTAATATTAGCTCTGCCTTCACTGAAACTGTGTATCTTGGCATTTTAAATCCCCCTTCATTTTCCTGGTTGTCTCTCTTATTCCAATAATATCTTTCTTATCCTTGAAAACACGTCACTCCCATTCAGCAGTCTTATTACATATGCTCCTAGCATTTGTATAAAAGATATTTAGCTTTTCTCTTTGCCCTCCTTTACTTTTCTTTTTCACTATCTCCTACAATGTTAATCCCTTCTCAGTGGGAAATGGTTTTCCTTCAATCCAAGTCTTTCTTTTCGTGCATAGATCCACTAGTTCAGCTTGAATTCCCTGAAGAACAACATAATTTTTTTTTTTTTTTAAAGGGGGGTGTAAGGGGAAAGGAACCCTGGAATGCTCCTGAAGCAATTAACTGTTATGTATTAATATAAATTTATAAATTTGACCCTAATCAAACTAAAAAAGCGACTGGAATGCAGACTGATCCATAAGGCAATTTACAAGCTTAAGAGAAACTAATAGCTATTTCATGAACAAAGCCTTCAAGACACAAAAATGCAAGTGACAGCAAGCAGAAGGATCCACACAAGAAACATACACGTTGTTCATTTTTTAGATGGGGCAATTTTAGTAGTGTATTAAAAACTGAGTGATGTAACCCATACTCAATTATCTGATAAACCAGGCTGAAGACAAAGAAAGATCAATGTGAAAATAGGCAGCTTTTGAAATGGTCTGTATTTTTACAGAATCAGTATTTTTAAAAGTAAACACTGCTTTAAAATAAACAGTTGAATCAGAGATTAGTGATCCTTTTGCACAGAGTGATCATTCCAATTTTAGATTGGCAATTTTCACTTAATCTTTTGTTGACCAGTACTTGGAAAGTATTTCAGTAGTATGAAGTAGTATTAAAATGGTTAATTACTGCTATGCCACTTTCTACCCCAGCCAGCACTGCACCAGTGAAAATATTCTGTAATGCTCAGTAAAGCTGTGTCAATCTATTACTGATGCCTCAGGACAGAGCAAACACATCAGGTCAGGGGAGTGGCAGAGAGAAGCCAAGAGCTCAAAATTGCAAATACAGATTCTGTTAGAAACTAAAGTAATTAACAAATAAGCTTCGCTACAACTACTATTTTAACCATTGATCAAACTCTATTCTTTTTATATGGAAAGCTTTAACAAGTGACACCTATGCTGTAAATGAGTTCCAAACAAAAAAACATGAGAGTATCCTAGTCATCAGATCTGACAACGCATTAAGAACAATTGCTTTCTTGCTGCATAATAACACTATTTTCCCCAAGTCACAGAACAAATCAGATCCAACATACAATGATCACTACAGTAGCATGAAAGGAGACAAGTGTTAAGGATTCAACAAACTGCTTTTTAGTAGCTAAAACAGTTACATAGACTTGCCACAATTAATTGAAACAAAAGGTCAGAAAGTACATTTTAGATAATCTCATAACAATGCCCTTTTTCTTTCTTCCCCCTCCATTTAAAATACAGCAAAACCACTCATTCAGAATTTTCACGAACTACTTGTAATCACATAAATTAGGGATGAGATGTGGATGTCAAATGAAATGTCCCTTCTGAATAAAGCCTCTGTGCTTCACTAGTCAAAGAATAAGCAGATACCCACATCAATGAGGGGAGCTGTTACTTATATACAATTATTAACCCTGCATTACACTATCAGCTTAATATTAAATTCTAGTCTTTTAAACTGATTTACATCTGAAGATTTTGCACCATTTTACACCACTCAGTATTACGACTCCTCAGCCATTCCCAAATTTAATGCAAGAATACACTGGTTCTACAAAACAGAGCTGAACAGCTCTGCTGGGACTGAAAAGTTGAAAATCCATTCCTCTGTCTTTTTTGGGGGATGATTTACATAAGAAGAAAGCAATTATTCTTGCCCTCTGAATGCCTTGCCACATAAAGTTCCATGTATCCAGTTAAGGGATTTCTGCAAATAAAGTCTCATCTTTTCTTTCAAGGCTTAGTTTCTTTTCATGGTCAAGGAGCCACAAAATTCTGTCTTTGATTCTTTTCATATTCCTCCCCATAACCTTACTTCAGGCCTTTCCCTCCTCCTCTGTGCCCTGCTTTCTTCCCTCCATCACAAAGTCCTTTAGAAATGGTCATTCAACTACTCCTTTGTACTGTTACTCTCCAACACTCTTTTTGATGGCAATTCACTGTAAGCTCCAATTTTCACCTTTCATAATAACTGCTTTTCTCCAGAGCTACTAAGCATCTTACCAGCCAAGCTTTGCCATAGATCCAAACTGTGCTGTTAATTGAACACAGACCAAAATGGACTTTGGAGGACAGTGTTTTGGTAGCTCATTGTTGGTAGTTTATTTTTGGAAAAAGCTAAATGAAATAGTTTATGCAGCAGCTCCCTCAACCACATTTTGCTAGAGAGGGGTCAGCAGAAGACCAGGGGAAGCTGCTTATAAAGTTCATAGTGGTGTCCTGCACACTTTACAGTACAGGCCTTGAGTCAAGGCACAGAAAACTGGGGAGATTACTGGACAACAATATATATGAGGCTGTCAAAAAACACAATACAAGGAAGGGGATAAAGGCCCTTCAAAAATAATTAAATGTAGCCAGAAGTCCAGCAGAAGAGTGGAAATGCAACCTGTTACATGCATAATTACATGACTTACAGACAAGAGGTACATACATATGGCACAAGTAAGTAGTAACTTGAGGAAACAGTATCTACTATCCAGACTCCAGCAGGCCACCTAGAGAAGCTCAGAATGATGACAGACTTTTTCTTTCGACCAGTCCACAAAAGTTTCATGGGACATGGTCATCAAACTGGCAGAGAAAGGTACATATATGTCTGAGTACTGCAGATAAATCTTCAAGGGTAAGAACTTCAAAGGAAAGAAACAGAAGTCTGAAGTTCTGAAATGTCAGATTTGGAGCAATATTGACGGTTTATTCTATGCTGCCACTGAATATCACATGATGACTTGCTTAGAGGTGCAACGAGGATGAACCTCACAAGACAGACAGTCCATCAACAATCAGAGTCAACAGCAAGGATGCACCTAAATAGCAGCAGCAAGAAGAGAGGTGTGCTAGGAAAGTATTTTGGCTTTTATTCAGGAGGCAGAAGACAAAAGCCAGTGCCATTCTTTGAAATGCTGCCAGTATCACAAAGGGTCAGACAAGCAAGGCTGCGTGACTCTGCACACAAACAGTGCTTGGAAGAAGGGATTTAGGTCAATTTCAAATTGAGATCCTTTTCCAGAATGGGTAGAATCAAAGGAGGGTCAGCTGCTCCCACACCCAAATAGAGCCTGTTTATTTGTATATCAAACTGGGAAAGAAACAAGAATTTGGGGGGAAAACATCAAGTATCTAAACCAGAAATGTCCTAATTAAGCATGCACATAGACTGTAAATTATGACAAAGTATGTCTATTTGTGAAATCTAAACCCCAATATGTTTGAACCTGAATGTCAGGAATTACAAAAATCATACCACTGAAAATGTGTTGCTATGTCTTAATGAAAGCTCAAATTTTGATAAAGTAAATTAGCTAACTGTATTAAAACATATTAGAGAAGCTAGTATTCCAGCCCTTTTTTGTTTTTTTTTTTTAAATAGAAAGAGCATCTTCAGATTCAATGGAAGATCAGAAAAGAAGCAGAAACAAAAAAACCCCTCTGACCTATTTTCAATTAGCCCTGCACAGAGTAAAGAACAATGTGGAAATTAAAATTATAGACATGATGCATGACCAGGTCTTGGACCATTTCTTCTGAGAATCCATCAAATCAAGTCTGTACTGGATGAATTGGTTGGAAAAGCACATGGATTAATACTGTACACTAGAAAAGCCAACATGGCTTTTGTGGAAGGAAATCAAGATCCAGTTTGAATTCTTTAAAGATGCACGTGGAGAAGAACTGACCAATATAATACCCTGGCTTTCTATCAAGGTTTCAAACTTGGGAGAGATTAAATGGTCACATTTCACAGAGACAGTAGTTTATCACCAGGTAACTCTCTGCTATTTAACATTTTGTACAGGCATGAAAACAGTGTTTTGTGAGGTGAAAAAAGATGGATTGAATACATGCAGACAAAAGAAGTCAAAGTTACTTCAGAGTTACAAAATATCTCAAAATTGTTAAGGAACAGGCAGTAAAGTATCAGACTAAATGTCTTGTTAACCACAAGGTAGAAGATGAGAAAAATACTCTTATCCATGTAAACACAACACTAAATTCCGAACTATCATTGCTTCAAGTGGTCTTGGAGTTACTGTAGAGATTCCCTCACTAATGAGCAAAGAAGAGACATTCCTTATAGGGAAAAAAATTAAAAATAAGCCCACAAAAGTTTATTGTTTAAAAATTTGTGGTGCAAAGTCTCTGGGATAACAAGTGGAGTTCTGTCCATTGCATCCCCAAATAACCCCAAAAGTTTCAGAAAAGATCAATGAGAATGAACAAACTGCAGAATGGCTTCAATATAATGAGAAGTCTCATTTATAAATGATTTTAACATGTGATCAAGTTCTATAACCAAAATACCAAATAGCATGAGAATGATAAAGGGAAAGAAACTGGCAAAAGAAATTGGCAAAAAGATGTTGTCAGACAGCAGATTTATAATAAAGAACACTTTCATATAGCCATAATTCCGTATAAAGAACTCATTGCCACAGGAGTCCAATGCCAAAATATAAATTATATATATGCCAATATATAAATTGTAAGAAAAATAAGACTAATAAGCTAAAAACAGATCAGTCAGTGACTATTCAAGACAGTCTAGTTTAAGAACCTTCAAAAACCAGTGACTGTCAGAAAATAAATCAGCGATACATCTAAAAGAAAGCTGTTCCTATTCATCTACTCTTCTTTTGTACTCCAAGACAGGCTATCTAGACAGCTATCAAACAGACAGAGCAGTCTTTAAATTATGCAAAAATTAGAGCATTATTGAGCCACAGCACTGGAATGAGATGCATGGACAGGAGAAGTTCCTCCCCCTCTTCCATCCCAGAACTTTCTGCTTTCCGGACAAGCTGATAAATTGTTCAGAGCCAGGAAACATTCTTTGCTTCCATGAGAAAATGAAATACATGAAGTCTTACCACAAGATTCCCCTTCTGGACTGCCACCAGCACACACAGATTTTCCACTGTACAAGATCTACATGTGCAGTTTGTATCACCCTCCATCTGCTGCATGCACCAATGTTAACGCGAGATATAAGCAGAGTTCACACATAAATAATGGAGGCTGCACAAAGGACAACCTCAAAGTTTCATCTTCCATTTCTTGATCAGACTTCTGATTTATGTCTGTCTTTAAGCTACAGAAACCTGAACTAAATCTAGTAATTACTTAAAAAAAACCCACAAACAAACAAAAAACAAAACAAAAATCAAAAAGCCCAAACAAACAAAACCAAGAAAAAACAAAAAACCCCACCAAACAAACAAAAACAACCAAAAAAAAAAAAAACCAAACAGCAAACAGAAAAAGCAAGAGGCAAGAGCTGATCTATTTGGTTTTAGACTCATCAAAAAAAGTTTCAAGTATATTGTGAAAACATTTACTTAGCAACTGGCACAGCACAAAACGGACAATTGTTCCATATTTCTGATCCATCTTTACCAGCAAAGACGTTGGAATCAGTTGCCAGTTTTCTGCTCACACACTGTATGTGCCAAGAACTACCTGCTGGAGAACCTTCTGCCCACACTGCAAATGGAGTGCTCTAAATGGTGATACTCCACTCTAAAACTTCAAGCTTGGTCTCCCCGAAAAGGAATCAAATTGAAGCATATCAGTAGGACTCTTCAGTAAAACAAGACTCAAAATAGACAGAAGGTACACCTATACCAGTAAGAATTCTCCCCGTACACAAAAGTGACAATGTAGACGCACCCAACAAGTCTCATCTTAAGTGTTGTATTCCAACAGCTACAGCTAGGACAAGCAGAATCTTCCAACTTCTCAAAGTTTCTCCCCACACAACTCAATGGCACATGAAACTACAAGTGAGAGAGAAATCATACAGCTGCAGAACTGTGACCAAAGTTATACCAAGCCATGCATATCTGGGAACCCACTCAAAGCAAGAACCACAGTAGGACCTCTGGATGCAGGAAAAAAGGGTTTTACTAATACCAAAGAACACAGAGGCTGCATGTCCAGCAGCAGTACCTGAATGGCCTGCAATGTAGCAGAATAGACAATGAAGCAGCTCTATGCTCATTGTGTCTGAACAGTTCTCTAAACAGACTCTCCAATACATGACAGACTGTAACATGTGTTTTATTTCCACTGTCTGGTGGGAGCAGAGCACCAGCCATATGGGTGGACTGCATCCTCCTAAATATTTTCAACACACAATTGCAATTAATAGACAAGAAGCTCCCAAATGTAGAATTAATGCAAACTCTCCACTCCCTTCTTGGACCTGAAAAACTACTCCTAATAGATAGTAAGTGATGACTTCAAAGAGGATCAAAGTGGTTTGCTAAATCAAAATGCTTTCTTGCTTTCTCATACCCTTATTAAACTTAGGGACTATACAGTTTAGAACACCCTGTATTTAGTAATACATACACAGAGAGTGCATAGAATAAATGTTTGCCTCCCTGCTTTCATGTCTCAGGTTATTTGCTTATAAAATAAATTGTAAAGTATTCAAAAACTCATGCAGAAAATAAAAGGATTTCACAAATTGGAAAGGACAAGTTTTCTCTTGATAGTCAAACAGTTATGATGTAAAGCGGTCTCATTAAATCATAAGTACTTTAACCTTTTCTTGAAAGAACTGGAAGATTTAAAGATTTATAAAGAAATTTTGCCTAAACTAGGAAATGACTCATATTTGACATGTATTGAAATGATAATGCTGATTTCAATAGGCACTCTAAGAGCATTTTCTTCCCAGGAGAGTAATTCAGTCACGGTTACCTCCCCGCATTTAGATTTTAAACTTACTTTCCAAAGCTTTTAATGTGCTACAGTCTGCCAAAACATGGCAGAGTTACATAGATATGATCAGGCAAAATAAAGGATAGTAAAAAGACTATTTTTATAATTGCAGACACTAAATATGAAACAAAAACATCAATCTGACATGTTCTCAAAGAATCTCCTGTTTCAGCAGCCTCGTCTGTATCTGCAAATTCATGTTTAAATTCCACCCTTCTTAATTGGTTAAATAAATTCTGAAGTATCAAAGGGAAAGTGAAAGACTCTCAACAGTAAAACTGAAAATGAAAATACACAATGGTGCTGCTATTATTAAGTGGCATAAATCTGATACTGGTTTCACTTTGCAAAGATAATATGGTTAACAACTGGCCTTAATTATGCATTGCTATGCTCAATTTATTTCTTTAAAAGTTAAGATTTAAAGATGCCAATTTTTCTGAGGTTTCACTTCAGTGCATATCAGATTCTTTTAAGTTAAGGCGATATATCTTTTACTCCAGTGTGTACCTTCAGAATTTTTGCTAATATATACCTAAAAATATACAGAGAAAAATATCATTAAATTAAGATCAAACACACAGAAGGGCCATAAAACTTTCAGAAGCATGGGTGACTTGATCCTCACCAACTGAAAACAACTAGAATTGCAAAAAATTTTCTGAGGAATTTTAAGGAATTTTATAATACCACTTATTTCATGCCAGTTGCCCTAGTCTTTTTGGTCATGCCATTCTTCCTGTATGACATCTTACTGTTCCTCTTTCTGACTATGTCTCTTACCAACTAGTATTATTAGTACACTCTTAACACTTCTGCCAAGATCATTAACAAAAATATAACACAAGCCTGGTCTAAAGACTGATTCTCAAGCAATTCAATTGGTTTTTTGCCTCCCCCCTCCCCAGGATTATAAGCAAGTTCCTTTGAGCAGTATCTATTGCCAGCCCTTCCCATGAGCATTCCCTTTGACCCTACAACTTCTCATAGGTTGTCACATCAATGCTAAACTGAACTCCAGATAGAGGAAATCTGACACATTTACTTTGCCTGAAAATCAGCTTTCTCATCAAAAAAAAAGCTAAGAGGTTAGACAGTGATGAGCTATCTATAGTAAATCCATGCTGCATTTTATCCCCTTTTTCATTTAGCTCCACATCTTTATCTATTTCTTCAAAGATCTTTTCTAAATCCTCATACACCACTGCGTCAAGACAAATAGGTCTGCATTGCCAAGATCCTTTTCCTTCCTCTTGGTACAGGCTTTGGCTGGGGTGGAGGTAAATTTTTTCACAACACCCTGCATGGTGCTGTTTCAAATTTGTTGCTAAAACAGCATTGATAACATACTAATATTTTAATTATTGCTGAAGAGAGCTTGCCCAGTGTCAGGCCTTTCTCTTTCCCAGCTGAACTCCTCATCCCACCTCAGCAGTGAGCCAGGGCTGGGCCAAGAAACCAGGAAGGGAGACAGCTGGGACAAAGGGATATTCCTTACTGTATAGCCTCATGTTCAGCAATAAAATCTAGGGTAGAAGAAGGAATTTGAGGAGACAGAGGTTTTACTTCCAGGGTGGCCTGCTGACAAGAAATTGTCTGGGTAGTGATCCGCCTGTGGGAGGTGGTGAGTGACTGCCTTTACACCATTTGCTCCCCTCCCAGACCCCTTTCCTTCATGAGGTTTTCTCACTTTTGCTATTTCTGTTGTCTCCCCTTTGTATAGAATATCTCCTTGTCAAAGGATTTTATGTGCCGTTCTTTCGGGACTTTTGGACAAAGACCATCTGATTGCAGCAGCATGTACACAATAAGCTTGCAAATTCATGTTTCTATTCTTCATGATCACTTTTGTTTCCCTACCTTAATTTCTGCCACCCTGGTTGGTTTTGCTGTGACCCTTGAAAACAGAAGCAAAGTATTTATTTATTCTGGGGACCTTAGTCAAATCTTCCTTAATCTCAAGCATACTTGCACTGTACTTTTGCCTTCTTACACAAAAAAAAAAAATTGTAAGAATTTTTACCATTTGACAGTGTAATTCAGATCAACCACTTTATAGTTTTATTCCTATCCTACACAGCATTCTCTGTGAATTTGCTTCCCCATTCCCCAATGCTCACACACTTTGCCCTCTCTAACTGCAGAGGTGCTTATCCACACAGATAAGCCGGGGCAGTACATATGCATATTTTTTTCCTCTAAGGGCAGAAATTTCTCGTAATTCTATTATATTAATTTTTTTTAACCTCCGGGCTTTTTTTCCATTTAATCTCTGGGCTCCAAAGTTTACCTTGTTTTATTAAAATAGTTCCATTTGTTTGTTCTTTTTGAAACCCAAAAGTGTACTTAGAGAACCAAAGAACTGTTTACTCTTCTATTTCATCTGCCTCTAGTTATGCATGCTCAACATTATTCTGGAGACCTACATCTCTGATAAAGCCCTCATCACTTAACAAAGCTGGTATACCCAGACTTTCTGCTTCAGCAGCTACTCAATGAAGAAACCCTTCATGCAGAACACACAGGAATGTTTGGGCCCTGCTCTTGTTAGTAGAACCTAAATTTCCCAGCCATAAACTGGAAAATAAGTCTCTGCAGTAACACAGCTCTTAGTAGTAGCTTCCTCTAACAAATTACCCATCTAAACACAAACCCAAGGATTTAAATTCCTAGATTACCTCAGCAGAATTAATTTACTAGCCTTCTCTTCCCCTAGAATTATTTTATTCCAAAGAAATTATTTTCACTCTGTAGTATCCTTTCTGCTTTCCTTCCCTCTTATCATTTAATTACTATTTGGTGCTATTCCACCACTTAGCTTTCATTTTTATTATTCCTGAATAGGCATATGCTCTTACACCTGAATTCCAAACATATCTGCCATCCCACCACATTTTTTCCTCTCTCTAAATTCAGTTTCACATCTGTAACCAATACTTCACACTCCTCTGTCATGGTGTCTGTTGCCTAGCATCTATTGTGTGATACACACACATTTCCAGATGCAAGTTACTTTTCCATATTATTGCATGGTCTTGCTCATGTTCTCATTTTTCATTTATTTCTCCATTTATAGAAAAAACGCTTTTGGACACCTGCTAAAAACAAACAAACCTTTGCCTGAATTTTCACAGCCACGCCTAGTGCTAAACAGATCACGCTGCAGCCACTATCATCTTTAATGGCAAGTTGAATCCTACAATAACACCAAACACAAGAAGGTTCTACCCTGAGCTCAGAAATTTGGAAAAGGTATTAAGCCTGCAGTTCTTTAAGGATATAGAAGCTGTATTTCTTTACTCCTGCAATGAGCTGAACAACTTTCCACAGAGAAACAAAGGACCAAATTGCACAGGGTGCTTCACATTCCTCTGTAATGCAATTCAAGATCTGTGTGTGTATTTAACCAGCCCTTTCACTTTCACTTGGCTATGCCAGGCTTTAGCAGTTTCTGAGGTACAAAATGTGGCTGACAGCAACAGCAGTAATATAGCACCCTTAGAGTGCTTGAAGTGTAAAGTTCATTAGTTCTACCTTAAGGTCACTCTTTTAATCCAACAGCCAAAATCTTATTCACACTACTCTGCTGTTATCCTGGAAAAAAAGAAAACTGCAAAAAAAATCAAGACGTCGGCTTAGATACTTCTTACAAGTGACAAGATCAGCACTAAAAATCCAAATCACAGTCAATACCTTTTAGCAAGTTTCAAGAAAGCAGCAAAACTATTCTTGATTGTGTTGTAGACCAAATGAAATTTAATAGAACGGATAAAGGAAATGAAGGAAGGAGAAGATAAACATTTGAATACCTGATAATTGTGTTTTATAATTATTAGTTGAACTTGGCTTACAAATAGAATTTACTAGGGTGTCTGTTGGGAATTACAAGACATGCAAATAACTGAATTTTAATTTCTTCCGTGTTTGTTTACTGATTTTTGTGCATACAGTTTAAATTTTAACAAACTCAATTTTGCTTTATCCTCAGTGGATATTTGTACGCTTATTAAAAAGTTATGTCAACAGAAGACTTCTAGAACACAAGGATGGTGCTCTAACAGTTCGGAATCATATTTTTAAAATAAGAGGTAATAGCTCTGTAATTTACCTGCTTGACTGATTCTGCACAAACTCACACATATATGTGCACTGTAAGAAGTTTTTAAAATTAAATGGGGTACACCTCTGCAAGGTAAGTACATTAGCATGCATAGATGAGAATGGCATTCTCTTCTGTAGGAAATAATCTGAGACCCAAGACTAATTAGTAATTTAGAATAAGTATCTAAGATATTAGTATAAGCTTTTCTCACCTCACATACTCATGTTCTTAAAGGTGAGAATTTTTAGTTTTGTACAGTCTGCTTGTTCAGAAGAAGGGGCACAGCATTTCTTTCCAGTGTTAAATTAGCAATTGCCTCAAAATGAGTTCCCAAATCAAGATCCTTACCTATATGATTCAAGAGTTATCATTTGCATCCCCCAATTTATTCTTTTACATTTATACATTTATACCATTCTTACACATACGTTGTATTTCAACAAATATTAAATGTTTTTTATTTTACTCACCTGCACACTAAGATGAATCCATTTCTTCACAAGAATTCTCCCCAGTGTCATTACTTTTATTGGTGGCTGCAAACCATTTACTGTGCGATAATAAAACATGGTCTCTTTCTCAGAGATTGTGAGTTTGAACACAGTCTGCCCATCAATAGCCTTTTCTATCACACACCTTTGGAAATAACCAAGAAAAACAACATAAGGTCAGAGGCACTCACATATACACATTCTTGCCAAGGTGCTATCCTGTAAAGTGATGCTAACCAGAATGTATTAAAATAAACATTAAAAATACAGCTCTTGAGAAGATGCTCAGTGACAGTGAAAGTCACAGGATGTGCTAAGTGTAAAAGAACTTTAGCAAAGATATTTTCTGTCTTGATCGGTGAGGTTTTTGGGTTGCTTCGGGGTTTTTGTGGAGTTTTGATTGGTTGGTTATTGTGTTTTGCCTTTTTTACTGAGTGCTTGCGACCCCAGTTCGCTTGGGGGTGGAAGAGAGGTCCACTTTGTCTCCTCCTTGAAGGTTCCATGACAGAAACCACAGTGACTGTGCAGGTCTCTGCCACACTTTTCATACAAAGCTGTGCAACTTAGTACATCCTGTGGAGGCACTTCAGTTTTCATTAGTCTAACAAGGCAAATGTAATATAACCACAAAAAGCAGTACAAATTACATGCTTTGGTAATAAGTCTTCCATCTTTCCACCTGATCTGTTCAGGTAAGGCAGCCCTAACAACAGCTTACCATACAATCACCCCTTTGCACAGGGGTGATTTAACCTAAGAAACTAGGGCAAGGCAAGAAGGATATCCAGACACTTACTAGGATTTTCTTCCCCACAAAGAATTCACATCAATAGCAAATGCAACAATGACACATAAGGTTCAGAGAATACCATTCACAGCAATCCATTTTGCATTTCCAGATGCTGACATGTTTTTGCCAATCCAATCACCATGATGTCAAGGGTCCTGAAAAAGCACAGGCTCCATATGCTTGTGAAACAATTTATTTTATTAAAGTATTCATCAATATAAGAAAAAAAATGATGAAGTTCTACCCTTCCCATTTGAGCTGCTTGAGAAATGTAGTTCTCAATGTATTGACCCATAAAAAGTCAAATATTTTAATAGTTACACCAGACTAAATTAGTGCACTAAGTCACAAGAGGGAAGCATATAAAATTTGTATGAGATTAGTATTTACTTACACATATTTCAGAGGGGGAAAAGAAAACCAACCAAAAAGCCTAAACAAAAAAATAAAACACTATCTACTGATTAGTGTCATCACCTAATCTGCATTTATAAAAGAAAAATATCAATAAAGGCTGTTCTTTGATACTGACATTATTCAATAATTCACCTTTAAATCCAAGAGAAAAATTAATTCTTCCTAACTTCCTTACTATATTAGCCTGCTGGAATGTTGTCAATGAAACACCTTGCAAAATGAAGACTTCTGTTTTCCCAACCTTACTAAAACCACGTTTCTTAATAAATTGTCCACTGGTCTTTTCAATATTTTGTTTGCTTGTAAACATGCTAGTTTTGTTAGATAATAAATGTGAAGGAAGGCTCAGCTAAGTAGCAAAATATTTAGGAACTGGATTTACCCAGTTCCTGGATAAACAATAATTGGATAATCCAGGTTTTTGTTTATTTTAGTTATCTAAAACAAACATCCCCACATTGTTTTTATCCCCAAAGGTGTCATGACTTTAAGAAGGGAAGCGACCTTGATGTACCTCACTTTGAAAACTGGAGAGAACAAATGTGAATTGTGACTTAGTAGTAAAAGAGGAAAATCAAGAGGGAAAAGAGAAAAGAGGGAAGGGAAAACAAAAAAGAAAAAATCCAAACTAGTTCTAACACAGGTGAAAAAGGAAGAAGCATTACTTCTGACACTGAGCTTGATTTTCCATTCCAGCCATGATTACAGAGAGAAGCCACTGTTCTTTGTGCAGTTTTCAAGTTCTGGTAACCTGCAGTCCCACAGAGCCAATTCCTGACTACATATATCTCAGTGGTGGGGCTGGAGGCAAAAAAAAAAGCAAGTAACACAAATCCACTCAGTCAGCTTTCAAAGAGAAAAATATTCTAGAGAATCTAATGTGTCTGCACTGGTGTTCCCCACACATTAACTGGAGCAAATAGAACATATGCACTGGTTCAAAATCAGATGCATGGTATCTTAAGGCAAATACCCCTTTCAGTCTAATTCCTAATGTAAAACACCTGAATGAATATTAAGTAACACCATATGATTTTAGTCCTTTAGATTTAAAAAGTTAAAAAATAGATGTGCTACCCACTTCACAATCAGGCCATTCCTGCTGATCCTTTTGCATGTAAAAGGTCTCAGCTCGCTTCTTGCCCCCACCAGTATCTTCTGGTCATCTGACTTCCAGTTGTTCCAGTTCACACTACACTGATACAAGCTGCCTGGAATGGTTACTCACATATGCAAAGCTTCTAATCATATTTTTATCCTATTCCATTGTGAAGGGTTACAGTTTCCTATATTGTGCTAATGCTTACATACAGGCTACACACAGGCATACTGAAGGCAATTATATTGACTGATGAGTACATGCAGCAAGAGAGGATGCATGAGGCAAGAATGAAATTCAGGGGCAAGAACTCTGCTCACTTACAGCCTAAAGGGAAAGTAAATTTAAAGAGTGGAGTACAAATGTCAATGCTTTCTCACTCCTCTCTCACTTCTCTTCAATATTTCCAATACGCAGTGACTTAAAAGCATGCCTACAGATATCTCTACTATACATCTTAGAAGAATATCAAGGCTTCTAATAAATCTGTAACATGACCTCATTTTTTCTCTCTTGGTATCAAAGGGTATTCTCTCCCAGATTCACATAAGAAAACTTGGAATATGAAACTGACAAAGAAAATTCTTGGTGTCTCTGCTTATCCCCAATCCTTAAAGGGCCTTCAGACTTGGATGCTCACATCACTCTCATTTCAGCTAGCACAGTAACTTCTAACAAAAATCCTGCTATTCTCTTACATGGGTACATGCCTAACAGAGTGTCACAGGATGCAATGGGATACTGTGCAGCAACATTCCTAGCTTCTTTCCTAAGCACACTCTCACAGACAGACCATATAAAATTCAGCACAAAAACACATTAGTATGGCATGTCCAAAACACAAGGGTCTGCTGTACTTGATGTAAGAGCACTTTGCCAGTAAAAAAAATACCTTGCTAAACTTTCAATCATTCCACTAGTAAAATGAGCAGCTCGTTCTGGCTGATCTTCCTAATGCTTTGGTGAAACACAAAGACTTTGTTAGAATGCATCCCAGTTCTGTCAGGTTCCTCTGCTGTGATAATGGGGTTTAAAAGGTCTCACAAATGACATGTAACAGGGACAATTCCCCATCAGGGACTGCAAGACATCCAGTAAGTCAAACTCCATCTGCCAAACTAAAGGACTACCTAAACCAATATAATAAAAGGGAAAGCATCTTAGTTTGCCTGTGAATTATTTCTTATTTTGGAAGATGCCTTCTGAATTAAACTTCAATGGGCATTCATGTGCAACAACTGTTCCACCAGAACTGGAGCTCAGTATTCCTTTCATGAAAAAAAGAAAAATTAACACAGTTCTTTCTGTGAATAGTTAAACAGAAGCACCTGGACAGTGGCATATCATCTTAACCACTGGAATAAGTGCTGTCCATCATCAATTTTCAGGACTGGGCTTTACCATTGTCTTTTCTACACATTGAGAAGCTGCAAACCTCACAAGGCATAAGAATGAAGTGATCTATTACAAAAATTGAATGAAAACATTTAAATTTTAAAGTGATCCATAAAACCCACTGAACAGGAATATGTACATTGTGTAGTTATTAACACAGTAGCAATTGGAAGCTAATCTTTTACACTAGTCCAGGGCTTATCAGTCATCAGTAGAGTCTGGTTTCTTCACAGCACTTAATCATTTGAAACTAAGGACATAACATTTCATTGTTTTAGGCTCCATGCATCGAAGCCTATCCCACAGACAACAGAGTTTTACAGATCTCACTCAACACATCGCTGCAACAGCTTGCTTGGAAATTAGCAGGATGCTTCTGCTTCCAGCTAGGCATGTTCTCTGCTGAAGGAGACTTGGATGTGCCCACGTGTGTGTGGACAAGAACTCATGGCATGGGACAACACCAGAAATCAAATCTCTGACACTCAAGATTCAACCATTATACAGAAAATGCTGTCTATAAAAAAAACCATAGGCCAAAGCTCCAGAGATGCCTTTACAGATACCACCAGCTGAAATGATTTAACTTCAACTCAAACAGTCCCTTTTGCTCTGCAGATCTCATTTATTTCCCCTCCATAATCACAAGGTCTACAGTTAGGTCAAGTTTTTAAAGGTAATTACCACTGCATAAAACATATTATAACTTTACATTGCGATTTTAGATATTGTGACTGTTTCTGATTATTTTGATAGCCCTAGACAAGTTACTATTTCACAGCAGCATGCAAAATAAATATCAAGAATGCCTCAACAAAGCAAAACATTAGCTTCATTCTAAGAATAAGTTAAGAACACAAGTATAAAATCATTTGTGACACAGTCTAAAGGAACAAACTATACTCTTTGTTTGCTTTATTTTAAAGAGATCTGCACAATGAAGGTAAGAAAGAGTAGGAGGCTCTGCATTCTGTGATAGATGACAGGAACTTCCTTTGCAGGATCTGGGATGCATTTTTCAAAAAGCAGGTTTTTCATTATAGTAAGGCCCAGTCAAGCTGAAAGGTCACTTCTAACAGCAGTATCTCCTGAAAATGCTACATGTAGGCAAACAGGTGAGGGAGCATGCTTAGCCACCTCTATTTTGTGAGCACCTGGTGAAACTTCACTAAGAGTTTGAATAGCGGAATTGTTTTTCAAAGTGGCAACACAGTCTGCCAGTTAGGCAATATTCCCCAGATCTTCCAGGAACATTATAACTTCTCTTCTATGTCTCCAAAATATACATTTTGGGGGCTTTCCTTGTTTGATTTTAAGACAAACTCGTGTTGGAGAAGTCCTAATATCGAAGATTTTTTTTTTCCATCATGAAAGCAGCGACAGCACAACCCTCTGACAACAGAATTTTCTAGCAGCTTTTAGAAGGAATGTGAATTAGAAACACCAATTTCTCTGTGAGAATAGACATGCACATCATCTATGAATAATTCTGAATACTGAAAGCAATTGGACTATCATCTGTGTCAATGCCACTGAAACTGAAGCCACTTGTCTTGACATATGGGAAGACCCCAACCTAAATACGGCTTTAAAAACGTCACAGTTTCCCACCAAACCTTTTAAAAGTTTAAATAGCTTGCTAATAATGACTGTGACTACAACGATCAATTTTTTTAAGAGCACCAGGAAAGTAAACACCTTCAATACTACTTACATTACACCTTCTTGCTCAGGTTTCAACCATACAGTTAACGTAAATGAAGCTCCAAGCCTTGGAGAACGGGGAGTAGAGAAGCAATCCTTGTGATTATGAAAAATAAAACTGGAAGCATTGCTGGAGGACCCTGGATGCAAGTCCCTTTTGTCCTCTGTGACACAGGTACCAAGGCCTTCTGAAAGAAGCCGTTTGTAGGACGAAGGTGACGACCTGTATGGACATTCCTGAACACAAAACCTCTGAGTGCAGGATATAATACTTTGAACAGCTACTGAGCTGTGACAAAAAGTACTTCGGTCTGGCAGCCCACAAGTGGCTTGAGTTGGCACGATTGACACGTTCTTGAAAGCTCCCACATTTTCAAGCCTAGGGAAGTGTCCCTGAGAGCTGACCAACACAAGGGAGTCATAATAAGTTAAGATTAATGTTTCAATAGCATGAAACAAGAAACGACATCTCAAGGAAAGAGCCCGGCAATTCATGTTTACAAAAAAGCTCCTCCTGATTAAAGCAAACGTAAATAAATAATGATGTCCATGTCGGTAGCAATGTCCTCAGGTGCTGTGCTTCAAGAGTTTATGTAGCGTTTCATCCTCAAAACGCCCATGCAAGGACTCAGTCGCGAGGGACATCTAAGTCTTCTGGCCAGCGAAACGCACGTGGGTGACAGCCGGGATCTGCAAACCACAGGAAACAGACACAGTCCGTAGGAGGAACCTGCTCTCCTTGCACCAACAGAGGAGACGCCCGGCTAGGGATGTTAAGGGTTTGAATTCTTTGTCCAAATTCCAGCCAAAAGGAATTTGGAGGAATGCACCTGCACACCCTTGCCGGCTAGGGCCGAGCCATCTCCCCGAGCAAGGCCATGGGATTAGGCCGACTGGAGGGTGCGCAGGCTCATGGCCGAGCGCAGTTTATCCCGGATCAAAGCGTCACCTGCCTTTGTGTGTCACACTACGGAACACGGGACACGGCAGCAAAACGGGGCATGCAACTTTGGGCCTCCCAAAGTCTCTCGGAAGGGTTTCAGGCGAGTTGCTTGGACCTCACACCTGCAGCCCCCCGGCGCTCACCCCAGCCTCGCACCGCTCCCTGGGAGCTGCCATCCCACCGCGCTGTTCCCGGGCACGCCGAGGGACACCGCGTTCCTGCCGCCCCCCGCGCCTTACCCCGCCGCCCGCTCCTCTCAGCGCTCGGCACAGCCGCTTAACACCGCGTTCCCCACGTGTCCCGTGCGCAGCTTTCCCTAACAGCGAGCGCCGGCCCGGGGCGCGGCGGGGCAGCGGCGGCAGGCAGGGCTCGGCGCTGTGGCCCGGCCGGGAGCGGCGCGCGGCCAGCGGAGCCCGGCGCTCCCCGCGGCAACAACGCCGCCGTCGCCCGGCAACGCCGCGGCCTGTGCCCCCCGCGGCCCGGCGTTAAAGCGGCAGCGCGGCGGGAGCGGCCCGGCAGCGGCACCGCAGCGGCACCGCAGCTCTGCGGCACGGCGGAGCCGCACGGCAGCGCGGGGAAGAGCACGCCGGGCTGGCTTCCCGCAGGTGCGGCAGCGGGGAAACACCGGGAGCGTGTTTGCCAAGTGCCGTGTGTCCCGGGCTAGCGCTCTGCCGAGCGGGCATCACCGGCTGCAGAGCTGTGGGTGAGCTGCAGCGGCTTGTTGACGCGTGTTTCGGGACAGAGGAGCGCCAATTAACACGTCCCCGGAGGATATATGGAGCATCTATAAATTTTATCTGTGTTATGGACGTTGCATGGGCTGCAACCTGGCTGGTATCTTTCCCTACACTTTCGTTGATACATCCTCCAGTAACTTGTCACCTTAGGAGATTTGGACTTTTATTGGCTACATAGTGACAAAATTCTTTGGCAACATACACAACTGCTAAGAATCCATTCTCTGTCATAACTCTTAATGCATTTTAACAAGCCCTTCATCCCGTATCAAAAAAGCTCCTTGACCATTCCTGGAACATCTCTGCTTTAATACAGATCTTTTTCCTAAGGTCATAAAAGATAAATAGTAATTCCTGCTGAAGTGTTATCAGTCACTTTGCAGTGTTTTCATGTTCTGGTAGTCATTCAACATCGTAGCTCCGTTGTCAGAATTACATGCCCTAAAGTATTCAAATGTAAAGAACTTTGTTTACCACAGAAAGACTGGGGGCAAACATGTGTCCGAGGGAAGTTTCCAGTGCCAGAACTCAGCCCATAAAGCATCTCCAGATAAATGCAGCTACACCGCGTGCTACCACAGTGCCATCGACAGTGCGACGGCCACAGCTTTGGCACAGCAAGAACAAGCCAGCTCCTACGGAACACACGGGAGAGAGAACAGGCAGAAAATATGGGAATAAAATCCTAGATATTAGCTACCATCTCAGGACATCAAGCAATGGGAACAGCTACAAGCATGGAGCATGCACCTGACAAAGGTGGGAATTTACCAAGCGGCCAAAGACACCAGACTGGCTTGTGTGTATTTCTTGGCACTTGTGAAATATTAAAAAAACTCATAAATAAATAAAATCAAGTTTTCCCTGCTCACATCCCTTTCTAGCAACCAGCAAGGCTTGGTCCAAGAATCCTTGCAGGTCTAACAGATGTCTGAAAGGAAACTCAGGGTACATTCACCACAAAAAGCACTTCCTGTTATATTCTGCAAATACTTGACAGCCTCACCACCTCCCAGGGTGACTAGCATATTTCAATAGTGCTCAGTTTGGGAAAGTGGCCCTGACTCATGTTACACCCTCTATTCCCAAAATAACGAGCAGAGATGACAATTTTTCCCTTTGTATATTTCACCCAAATACACAAGTCGGTAGCACAAGCCTTGCAAAACCACATTGCTGGCCAAAAATTACCCAGGTCAAGGATCACTACATTTTTGTTCATCAGGAGTATGATCAATAAACTATCTGCAGGAGGTTAAAAGATGAGGAAGCATACAAAGGCCTTTGCAACCAGGAACAAGCATGCAAAGTAAACTGTACCACAAACAAAAAAAACCTGAGAGTGATTTTGCAGCACATACAGATCCTATTCACAGGACTCTTTTGAAGGCTCTTTAACGTACATATGTGAGAAAAGGGAATCCAACCAGGCAAAAAAACTGTGCTAGTATTATGCAATGAATTCTCATGAAGAATGCCTTATTCCCATTTAATAGAATTAGAATTGTGCCACAAGGAAAGTGACATAGTTTGAGTGCTTCAAGCTTTTAGTTACAATTGTTCATTTCATCAGAAGAGAAAGCTTTCATTAGCCCCTGGGCTGCTCTAAGCAACACCAATGCCACTGGAGAATC
Source organism: Entomyzon cyanotis (assembly GCA_024500445.1). Classification (NCBI taxonomy): domain Eukaryota; kingdom Metazoa; phylum Chordata; class Aves; order Passeriformes; family Meliphagidae; genus Entomyzon; species Entomyzon cyanotis. The sequence goes on from JAKEPQ010001015.1 coordinate 17,994,322, forward strand.
TGACCTGCATCAGAAAGTTGTGACATAACTGGGTTCCTGATCCTAATGATTCAGCACCCTATCCATGGCAGATAGCATTATCCAATTAAAAAAAAAAAAAAAAAAAAAAAGTAGTTTTCCATAGCAGTTGTTTTCTTAACCTGTGGATAGCAGAGAGTCTCAAGACACACAGAGGCTCTAGGAGGTCAGGACAGCTTGCTGAGGGAAAGAAACCATAAAGCCTGGTTTGTTAATGCAGTCTGTGCCTTGACTAGCAAATTTGGAGATCACATGTCTAAAGTTAGAATGCTCTGAAGCAAAAATTTTATATGAGAAGCAATCTTCCTAAAATCAAGTTATAAGCCCTCAAAAAATACTTATTTGCACATGCTCATTGGAGCATCTTCTTGAAGATGGTAAAACCACAGTGACTAATTAAGTTTGCATAGAAGGAAAGCTTAATGAGACCATTGCCAAATTTCAATGTGCTTAACTTTGTAACAATGATCATCTGGTAGGATGAAGAAGTAGAAGAATGAAGAAAATACAACAATACACTTACTCGAAGCTCCAATTTTACAAAGCTAGCGTGCACAAACAGTACACAATATATGTATTTTATACTCACACAATGAAATGACAACTTAAAATAAATTTCTAGAATTTCTGGAATGGTTGAAGTAGAATTTCAGGTAATCCATTGGTCTCCCCAAACACCACGGGTGTTCTGAACCATCACAATTGCTTTTAAATATTTTCATTAATGGTGGGCAAAGTCTTGACCCCTAATTTGTTCATCAATTTTGCCTTTTCTTCTGTTCATATATAGTGCTGAAAAATGCAGAATTTTGCAGTGTATTGAAATCTTGCTTTTGTATTATGTTCTGCAAACGCTTTATACCAAAATTAACTTCTATTTGTGCAGTGCTGACTAGTTGAATGCTACTATTTTATAGTGTGAAGTGACCTGTGTAAACTAGCCCACACAGCATGACTTTTGAAGATGAGGCTCAAGTGTACCATTCAAAATTCACTTTCAGTGAATATTCATAAAGACTTGCTTTTATGAGTGCTTTTTCCCGTAAAACTCCACCATTTGAATATTTGCAGGAAATTAACATAAAAGATCCATTTGCGTTGCTGAGTCAATATGTATTTCAAATTCAACTCTCTACCAAAATTATTTTTTCCAATATTTTGCAAGCAATAATAAAACTACAATGCAAGCACATTTTAATAGCTGGAAGGGAGTTGATCATGACAACCCAGAAATAATTAACAACTTTAGTTTTAAAGGGGAGGAAATTCTGTATAAGCCAGCGAAATAAATATTGGAGTAAAATTTTCTGAAAGCACAGGAGGAGGCGGCAAGTATTTTATAGAGCTGTTAAGAGCCTTTTAACAGCTTTAGAAGTACACTACATCACACCACTTATTTTAGCACCAAAAACTTTCTTTGTTACTAGAAAGGCAGAAACAAAGGACCCTTTTAGGCTACGAGTTTTACAGGCTTCCTTCAGATGAAAATATGGAGCTACAGTGTACATCTCCACGTGGTGAATCCAGAGAAAGGAAACCTCTGCAAGGATTTCTTTACACAGACTTTCTTTCCAATGACCATGTGAGGCTGTAATAATGGTCTGTCCAAGCAGGTAAGGCCATCCTATACAGCTGGAGCACTTGGGCTCTGATAATTGACATTTTCTCTCCTCACAGCATCTTCTATTTCCTCCACACCTCCTCAAACCCCAAACCATCATATGCTTTCCTGGCAGTTACCAGCACAGGGCATGTCCAAGTAAAAGTTTCTCTTTTGTTTGCCCATTCGTAAAATAAAACATTCTCCAGTCCATCTTCTGGCCTTCAACTCTTTTGATAGGTTAACTGTACCTAATTAATCAATTCTTTGTTTTCATCAACAATGTCTTCAGATTCCCAACTAAATCCCTGCCTTAACTCTTCATTTTCCTTTAGACCTTCTGGTATACTCCCCTATTTCACGACTGCTAGGAGGACCAGTCAGCAAGCAAAAATTAGGATTTGGCCAAGTTTCATACAATTAGGCAGTTTTCTGAAAACAGATGAACCTGGCATTCAACTGAAGACTGCATCATACAACATGAGCATAATCATTTCCTGCTATAAATGTTCAACTTCTGCTTTTTCTTCTTCAAAATTGCTATTTCACAGTTCTCAAAATACTTCACCTATATTTATAATATTTTTTTTGTCAAACCCCCTGCATTTATGTCCTTCTCCTTCAGCTTCTACATTCATGTCTATTTCACAGTCCGTCCCATTGCTTCTTGCAAATCACTACAGAAATCAACTCCTATTTATCATTCCCAAGGATATGCTTCTTTCCCAAACATATCCTCCCATTCCCAGCCACCAAGACCCTCAGCCCTGAAAGGACATGGCTGCCTCGGGAGCATCACACAGCTGAATTCAGGTCCTCCCTTCTCTTCAGACCGAAACAAAGCAAGAACCATCCCTACTGTTTCGCCCCGGAGTTTCCCCTGTTGTATTATATGCCATTTTTCAAAGGCATGCAGTGCCTGTGGAAGTCTCATTCTTTTCTTTAAAGCAGTGGTTCCTCTGCTCCTGGCACCTTCTTCTTTCAGGAATAATTTTAAAACTGTGTTATGTTCAAAGAGACAGATGTCTCCCCAGAACCGCTGAGTTAAGCTTGTTACACTTCTGCCTGTGAAACACATTAACATTATTCCCCACACTAACTTGGAGATGTTCATTATTCCCACTTCATACACATTTTTGCATTAAGACATTTTGTGCACCTTAGTCTATACCATAAATTCTGAGGAGCTGCATGTACTGTGGGATTTCATACTTTTCTAGAATTGTAGGATAAGCATAGGCTAGTTTAAAAAAAAAAACAAATTCAGATGCTAGATTAAAAGCGGCTATTCAGTGAAGAAACAAAGCAGTCAGAAAATCCAGGTTCTAATCAGAGCTAAGAAATGAGTAACTGCATGTCTGTATCTTAGTTTCCTTATCTACAGACTGAGAACATTGATGCTGAATTTAGCAAAGCACCACGACGTGCAGAAAGGAACAAATTGCCAAAGAATTATCAAGTGCAGTAAAATTTCTGGGTTTAACTGTCAAATGTCAAAACCAACCCTTTTTCATAAGTTCAAGAAACTGCTTAACTTAGCAGTAAATCTAGTTTCAGCTATGAACAAAGAGGTCTACTATTAAAAGCCAAAAATTGGAAGCATTGATAGCCAAATGCTCCAACGGACCAGTGCTGTGAAATGCTAGAGGGCAGTCAGTAATTAATATCCCATGGCAAAAGAAAATTGGTAGTAGGACCCTGCATTTCGTAAGTCTTTTCTATATGATCAACTAAAATAGAAATAGGATTAACAACATGAAAGTATACACTAACAGGCACAGCAAGGAATTACGGATTTACATCTCTGCTGGTGAAGATGCTCTAAAGGGAAAGACTAGAAATTCCTTCCAAGTGCAGGGTGACAGCACATGGAAACAGAGAAGCCTCCCACAGTAAGAGAAGTGACTGCAGATGAAACAGACCTTCTGCTTTTGTCCACAAAACTCCCAGGGGAGCAGCTCTGTGAGGAAATGTTGATTTAACTGCATTCTAGTTGAATAAATGTAGGTCTAGAAAGCTTGATAAGCAAGTCCGGTGGGAGACAAGAATACAGCTTAGGAAGCACGTTGGGATAATCAGAGGGAAAGGGTGCCGGTAGAGGATGCAGCAGAACGAATCTAAGAGCTGACTGCTGCCCAAATGGGCAGTCCCACTCCGCCCAGAGGATTTAGCAGATTGAATCCACTCACCAAGGAGTCAAGTGAGTGCCAAAATTGAGTACAAGGATATTGGCAAGAACAGGATCATCCCTTCTAAATGCTTTTAGATGGTCTCAGTCTGCTTTGAGGAAACATATCCCAAGCTGTATATTTATTTGATCTTTAAAGTCTCCTTCTGAGGCCAGGGCTCACAGCAGTTTTTGAACCAGTTATGAGTGAGACATAACTTTTCAGGATATCATGATTCCTGGTGTCCTCCTCCTTCCCAGAAACTTTAGAGGGGAAGAGGCCCAAAGAATTTGAAAACTGCTAGCAAAGTCAAAGGAAGTTACCTAAATTAGTTATACCATTGATGGAAAAGGAGGCAGAACTCAGCCATGTTACAGTCTCCTTGGCTGTACTCAGTCCACAATTACACATAAATCCTGGACAAGGCACAGCAGATGATGACCAGGATCTTAACTGATACATCAGAAAACAGAGGAAGAGGGACAGAATGTGCATAAGATAAATAGGACATCATTAAACAGACAAAACCATAGGAAAATGTGTTCCATTTGTCATGTGAGAGGCAGAACTACTTTGCACCATTACCATTGCATTTTCACAACCATCCTAATGAATATACTCAAATGTCAGTGCCATTTTCATCAGGAGTATGCAGAAAAGGCAAGCAATTTGGTACAGCCACAGTCCAATTGTAAGATCCCTGAGGAAATGTAAATCCTAATATCCCAGTCCTCCTAAGGGAGGGGAAACAAGCTGTATGTGCACCAATATGCTTCTACTGATACAGCTGAAGACTGGGGAATGCACTGCTTTAGCTTTATCAATATTACCACAACAGTGAAGCCTATGCATATAGAGAAGGCTCAAATACAGCAGGCAGTGATCCCCTTGCACTTTGCACATTTTTTTAAAAGTATGATATACGTATATATTTTTAATCAAGCTAATTTTCTTAACACATAATTTTATAAATCACAAAATTAAGAGGGTTTTTTTTGCAGGGTTGGTCTCTGAGCAATGAAAAACTATCAAGCCCAAGTGAGAGGTGCTAAACAGCTGGGGGTTCCTATAGCCTCAGCCACACATCCATAGTCTTAGACAGGGACTGGACAGAGAAGTCTCATTCCATTAGGATACTCTGCAAAGGAGAGTGACAGCTGCATTCACAGGAAAAGCCTCAAGACCAATGAGGACACATGACTTGGCTTGGGCCCAAGCAACACTGTCGAGGTTTAAATCCTCTCATTCAAGGACACCTTGACAAAAATCACGCAAACATCTGTATTTATGCCTTTCGAGCGTTTGGATGTTTGGGATAGAGAAAAGTAATTACTGTCATCATCCACACGCTTGATGTTAATTTTTAATACAAATTTTACCAGGGAACAGTAAGGATTCCAACATAACATGAGGATAACAGTGTAAATGAGAAAGTGGCTTCATATTACAGTCCAGTTTTCAGGGCCAAGATGACTATTAATGAAACACCTTATTTGCATATTTTAAAGGTGCAATTTACTTCCCAGTCATTAAAATAGATTCCAGAAGTCCTCTGGATACGCACTGCTTTTGTTGAAATTAATTTCCAAAAGAATACAATTATTTTTCCATTAATATCTACTAATTGTTCAAGAAGTAGTTTTTTACCAAAAAAACCCCCAAACCTTGAAACATTCCCCTTAAATTTTTTTTTAAATTACTGAAAATTAACTCAGTTATATAAATGACTGATGTGTACTTCATGGTTTGTTTTCTAAGCATTTCACTGTACATCCAACCTTTTGACACTCATCTACTTTAGAATCTTTAAACGTTTAGAATTATTTTCAGTTTTAGAATTATTTCATTTTTAACTTATTTATCCAGTTATGTCCATAGTAATCTAGTGCTCGCACAACTGGAAAAACTAACAAGTGTTTGAAAGTCTCATGCATAAGGCATTATATTTAGAAGAAAACAAAACCACTGACTTCAGTACTGCAGCCTAGAAATAAATCTGTTATTAATTACAGATGACTTGTGATACTCCCTCCTAGTTTCAGTTAGAGATAATAGGCTTTTCAAAATATGGAATTTTATATTCTGTAAACTTTTTCAGCTATGTTTCATCTTATAAACTTGTTCACTGATATCCATCCCAGCTATAGCTCTGATCTTGCCAACCATCCTGTGAGGACTAAACTTTGATCTTCTGCTGAGACAATTTTCAGGAGAGGTAATAATGACATCAAGGTTCAGATGAAGACATGATAATTTGGTGGTTCATTATTTGTGGGCAGAGAGTGGATCACCTATATCACATGATTCCCATTCTGCTGGGAAATTTTTCTTTCTAAATAAAAAGATACAGACATAAGTGATTTCAGAATAGACACAAGCTTTCGTGATTATTCTTGCAACCAAAATCCCTGCCCACTTAAGGAAAATGCTTTTAAAATTTCTAATGCCATCAAAATTTGTTGCCATCTTTTCGTTTTCTTGTTCCAGTTGGGGTCTTTGCACATTTGTTTTTACCTAAAATCAGGGTGTACAGTAAACTGAAGGGGGTTTTTTTGGTTGGGTTTTTTTTTGTTTGTTTTGGTTTGGTTTTTGGTTTGTTTGGTTTTGGTTTTTTTTTTGCAAAGGACAAACATATTTTGGAATGATGAAAACATTGATATTTAGTCATATTGGTAAAAGTACTGGAAACTGCTGTAGTATTTCTGAGGCCCAGCAAATCTGGGACCTTAGCAGAGGTCATGAGCAGAGCATTAGATTGCACTTCTAATGGTATTTGGTCTCCATGGGACAGACTTAAGCCACCAGTTTGTAGTTATAGCAAGTGCCTTTTGAAATCACATTTCTTCATCATGAAATGTGCCCTTGACCTCCTGCAGAGGTTGAAGGAGATATCCTGTCAATATGTGATAGTTTAGCATATTAAAAGAATGCTCATTGTTCTGATCCATCCCTCTCAACTTCTATGCAGTTATAAGGTATTGTTTCCCTGGGTATCAAGAACAACAAAATTTGAGACAGGTAGTTCTATCACTTTTTTTCCCCTCCACAATTCAATATTACAGAATTATCTCCCATCTTTCAGCCTTGTGTGAGTAGCCTGACTGAAATCTGCAAGAAGATTTACTCAGAAGGGCTGGGGAGCATAAATTCAGTATGAATATCTGTAGGAGAACAGCTCTGAAGAAATTTTAATTTGGAAGTCATTATCCAGGAAGACATGGTTAAACTCAGAGCAGTCTTACACCAGAAATGGAGTCTGAAAACCTGAAGCCAACTCAAGCTTTTGAGATGTTTGGAGGTAGCCCAGGGTATTGACTCAGGACCTCCAGCATGACTCAAACCAAGATAGCTCAGGTTACCCACCTAAAGACTTGGTTTTCTGTTTTGTTTTCTCATTTCAGCTGCTGAACTGAAATGTTCAGTGTCAAAGTAAAATTATGTGTCTAACTGGGAGTTGAATTCTTTCTCTTTTGACAGATTCTCAAATTAGTGTGACTCAGCTCCTGGTCAAATGACAGATGACAAAAACCAAATTCTTCAAAATGAAGAATTCTTTCCACCTACAGTGTGCTGACTTACAGGAGGCACTGTGTCCCTCTTAGGATATTTTAAATGGTTCTTCTCTTCCTTGCTCCTAAGATGTTTTTGTGATATTTTACTCTGTGCAAGGATCATACTCAATTTGTGGAACAATTAAAGCCTTCCAAGGCTTTACTTTCAGGAAAATAACAACCACAAATAAGTCCAGAAATTATCAAGAAGAGGAAGAAAACAGACATTTGCAATTTGAAACTTATTCCTGCTCTAATGTGAAAATGGAGCTTGCATTCATAAAGCTGATTCCTAATCTTTCCTGAGCCTCTGTTTAAAGAAAGGACAACTACAACAGAGCTGGGATGAAATGTTTGCTGCCCACAACCCATGCATTGTCGTACACATCTTGTTCCAGTAGCAGGCTTGGTCTCCTCCACTTGCCACTGCTCTTTCCTATTCAAATGAGATGAAAACTGCTTGTAGGCAAATACAATAAAAAAGGAGCTGACAAGATACGGTGTCTTGCCTTCTCCCTGCTCCATACCCCAACTGCAAGTCTCTTTATTTTGAGCATTTTCTATAAAGGCTGCGTGCAGAAAGTGCCTGCTAGTCCTCGGCATTCGTGACCAATCTGTCAGTCTCTTGCAATCAGGAGCTGGGATACTTCTCCCTGCCATGCACAGCTCCTGAGGGTGTATCCACTGATACATCAGGGAAGCCTGAGCTAAAGCACCGACAGCAACACATGAGGAGAGAGCTGAAATAGCATGAGGAGCAGGGACTCCAGGGTGTTTGTTTCACATGGTGCCATGAAGCCAAATACTCCTGGCTATGAAAAGCATATGTGAAACACCACTGGTCGGATAAATAGGACACGATTTTACAAATTTAAATGGAACACTGAGCATCACTGAAACCATCTGAAACCTGTTTGATATGTTAGTCCACAGTAACAGCTGGATAGCAAGTGACAGGGAACTTGAAAGATGCTGAAATCCTTCCTTTTGAAGCTGTCAGACTTAACACCAGTTTTTTATTATAGAAACTTTCCCCGCACCCCATGGAAATACCAAGTGCCTATTTGACTGTACTGCGGATGAAAATAGAAATAACATATCCATGGACAGGTTGCCAACATACTTTAGCCTGGATGTGGAGGACTGATCTCTATAGAAGTAACTCAGTCCATGTTTTCTCAGCGTTTTACTTCTCTCTAAAAAGCCAACAAGGGGATCAAGTTCTGTGATGAGGACATCTGTTCAGTGGAACTGTTTTCTTTGGACACTTATACTGCCTTTTGACACATCCTGAGTCAAATTTACCTTCATATAAGCACCACACAATGATAACTTCCTCATCACCAAATCAAACTGGTTCAAGTTGACAAGGAATTAAATATTTCCATCATCTAATATTACATTCCCAAAATATACACATGAGACTGAAGTAATACTTCATAGATTCCTTTTCCATTTTGCTTGAAAGATTAAGCAAAGGATTGACAGTATTTACCAGTACCCTAATTGTTCAGGGGAGAATGTTAAGAACTGTGAAATAAGCTTCAGCTAAGCCATTGCAGGTAGAATAAGGTTATAAGAGTTTTAAATACATGATGAATAGGTTTATATGCCTTTTGTACTGAGTGCAGATAGTGAGGCTTTTCTGAGGGGTAATTTAGTCTGCCTAAATGAGGTTCCTTTGGAGAATAGTTCAGAGGAGGAGCCAAGCCACTGCTTCTGGTCCTGCTGCCCTAAGATTCATATCTTGATTTCCTCCTGTGAAGAGTCAGATGTCAGATATACATTTTGCTCATATCTCAGAAGTCTTCTCAAACCTTATGGCTGCATAAGATTCCCAGGTTCTCCAAATCAGCTACAAAATTCTTCAGTGCATGTCACATTTAAATGTTTGCTACTGCAATGAATATTAAATAATTTTCAAACAACTGTCCCAGAACAAAATAGCAAACAGCTCATTTATGCCAACCTCAGACTACACTGAAGTGATACTTAGATACATTTAGTGGTTTTGTTTCCACAGCTGGGTAATTCAAGTAATTTGTTTTAAAACAAATTTGAATTTGTTTTCAATTCATAATTTGAATAATTTTCAAATTCATAATTTGAAGCAACTTATTTTGACTAGCTACAGGCCAGCTCTTCAACTGGCATGAAGACAACACAGTGCCACTGTTGCCACCACATCCTAAAAACCATATAGCACTTGGCTTTGAAGACTCCTACCGACTCAGATCACAGCTGAAGATGTAGTCCACAATTTAAAATTCACTGGAAAACATTTAAGCCTTCAAACTTAATATTTGCTTGTGTTCATGCTATAAAGCTCAATGACTATAATAGTCATGGAAAATTAACGCTGAAGGGGCACAGACTAATTTAGAGTGAATTTGTTTTAAACACGGATGAAGACAATTCATTTGCCTGATTGCCTAGAGAAATGAAGTTTTGGATGATGAAATTGAGACCAGCTGTTGAGAGAACAGGAATCTCAAAAACCTGGACAATGAAGGGGAAGGCAGAAGTCAGCAATGAGGAGAAAACCATCCAGTTTCTATAGGAAAGGAGTCAAGACAACAGACAATCTGGAGGTGAACCAAGACAGTAATCCTTATGAAGAACTGGAAATCTAGTAATAAGAAAATTTCAAGATATAAAGGCTGAATTTTTTTTTTTTTTTAAATCTAGTTTATGCTTCTGCTTTGTAGCTACTTGGGAACCTTTCAAATAGACTACCACAAAATATTTTTCTGGGTAAAATTTATCTTTTTCTGCCATGTTTTTAAGTATTCTGCTGCCATGTGGTCACTAGTCTGTCATAACAAGAATCAACCTCAGGATCCACACTAGGAGAGTGTCATTTGCATTAGCCTGGTCACATCATCACTTCTTTTCTAGGACTCTACCACACGTGGATGGGTTCAGATCTCTGTCAGGCATCTTAGAAACTGGAGTTAACTGGCCAGCTAGCTGTGACGAGAGGGACTGTCTGAGGAGGCCAGCTTTCCTTTCGCAGACTGCATTTACACAAACCCTATCAAATTAGCTGTGGCCCTCATGAGCTTCCAAGTAGGCCTCTCTCAAGACAAGGCCCTGGTCAATTAAAAGGAGAAAAAAAGGTTGACAAAAAAAGCAACAGCCCAAACTACAGGAGCTTTTCTCTTGCAAATGCCCAAGTACCCCAGAGCTCTTAGAAGGAAAGGAGATGCAAGGTGCACTCTGCCTTAGGGTGGTCTCAAGGTCTGCTTTTTCCACCCCAGAAAGCCTGCAAGGATCCAGAGTTTTGAGATGGGCTCTGAAGTCAATTACATTTTAGTGAACAGAGTTTTGAAAGAAAATGCTTCCCTTAATGTATTCTGGAATCATGAAGCAATTGCTTTACACTGTGACAGTCTCATATCACAAACAATTTAGCTGCAATTAAAAGACAAAACACTTGATACTTTGTTTTGCAAGCGAACATGAAAAAGCTTGACAAACAGTCCCTTAAATCCTTAACAATGACTTAAGGAATAAAATAACAAAATGCAACTACGTGGAGGTTAATGCAGATACCAGATGGGAGACTTAGAGAAATGTCTGCAGTTAGCAGCACGAGGAAATCTGAAGGCCAATATGTGCAGACATTATGGCAGATAAGGTAGTGGAAAGTAATCCTCACAATGAGATAATATAGCTTTTTCATATAATTATGATATTTGAAAAATGTAGTAACTTCATTTGAAATATCGACATCTAGTCAGCATAAGCTATAACATTAATAGGCTGAGTAAAGAGAGTAAATAGTTTTATCCTATTTAATCATAAATTTGGCTTAATGACCTTTATCTGATTATATGAGCAGCCCAAGCAACAATATTAAATAAATAAATAGAATATTAAAAGATTGTTAGCAGATAAGCTGCTTGGAAATTTCCAGATTAAATGTATTTGGGGGAGGGAGCTCTGTCATTTACCAGTATATACATTTTCAAAATTAAGATGACTGCACAGGTGCTCCAGCTGAGCTTCAAGTCTGTTGCTGTCCCTGCCCATTGCTGTGAAAAACCTCTCCTTGGCACCCTAGTGGGAACCAAACAATTTTTCAGGAGAGATGCTGGTTTGGCCAAAAAAAAAAAAGAAAAAAAAAAAAGAAAGAAAAGACAGCCTCACAGTTTAAAAGTGTTCTCTCTCCTTTGTATACACAAATAATAATTACTCTATAGTTTTCTAATGTGATTGACTAAAGAATTATTAAAAATGTAAAATCTAGGTTGTGCTCTTAAATTTGTATTAAGCACAGATAAACTTCTGCTCCCAGGTGAGCACTGCACTGCTTCACACAATTTGTTCCACCCTGCCAGAACAGACCCATATACATTTCCTCAGCACCAGTACCAGCATGAAATAATAATAAAAAAACCTAATAATAAAATCACACTTCCTCCCTTCCACCACAAATTTTCTCCCCTCTTTAATTTTCTTCCCAACCCTTGTTTTCTTATCTTTTTGCACAGCCAAACCTTCAATTTAATTGGAGAACTGATTCACCTAGAGCAAAATTCTTTTGCCCATTTGATGTTTATTTGTTTGGTGATTTTTTTGTTGCGTATGTGTGTTTCACTTGTTTTGTTGTTTTGGTTTGTTTTGTTTTTAAACAAGGTCTAATTTCCAACGCCACCACAGAAAGCCCTGCTGCCATACTGGAGCAAGCAAAAGATTTAAATCAGTACCTCTGCCAAAGACAGACCTTCACCATAAGTCAAGGTGCCTGATAACTTTCTAAACAGGTTTGATTAGTAAAGCAAAAATAATATACTATGAAGAAATTCTCAAATGCAGGTGTTATCACTGAATGACACTGGCTGTGTGATCAGGACAGATAATGTTTTATCCTGGCTTATGGATATATTTGCATCTAGAGATCAAAATGAGAATTTTATCCCATTGGCAAGTATAGAATCCATTTTTTAATGGGAAAAGAAGGTTACAACATGGGGTCTATCTTTGTAAAAGACTTATATACATATATATCTCAGATACAGAAGAAAAATAAAATATTGAAGGCAAATAAATGAGCCTTAATATGGGCTAAAACAATATTTTTATGACTGACATTTTATCCTTGCAAGTTTCCCAAGTCTAAAACACTCTACAGGTGAGTTCTCCACCCTGAGATTTCCATCAGGCCCCTGAACTTAAATTTTCACTCCTGCAAAGTGCCCTATTTGGGTCAAACAGGGAAAGAAAGCAACTGCTTTCCTCATGGGCTGAAAATTCTCTAGAAGAGCCCCACCAAACACTCTTCAGAGGTCTCTGAGGCAGGGATGGGTGTGCTCAGAAGGAACTTTTCTGTTGTAAATGGCCACAGCTCTACATCCCCAGCCCCAGCTCAGTGTTCCTCATATGCTGCACCCTAGAAGCTCAGTTGAGAGGTCATAATTTAGTAGATGCATTTGCTTTTGGTCTTAAATTACATATTTAAGTCTGTAGGAGAGAGAAAATGGCAAACGCATTATGTTTTGCTAAAGGATGTTTGCTTGAATTGTAGCAAGAGGTTTGTGCTAGTGAAGCAACATCCATATTGAAGGTTCACTTTATTTATGTCTCTCAAAACAAATTATATATGCATTAAGAACCAGAAAACATTATGTATTTCATTATACATTTAATCTTCAAATAGATCATATTGAAATTTATATGTATCTATATTTGCATACAGTAATTTAAAAATTAAGTCTGATATTTACAAACCAATGAAATTCAGATTTCTATAGCATTGCATTCCCTTACCCTCCCATATCATCAATACCTTTGGTTCCCTTTCCTTATCTGTTAACTCACCCTGACTGATCCCTCATCCACCTTCCATGACTTTCACACAATCATAGAATATGCTGAGTTGGAAGGCCCCTCATTGCTCATTGAAGTCCAGCTCCTGGCCCTGCACAGGACACCCCAAGGGTCACATCATGTGCCTGAGAACATGGTCCAAATGCTTCTTGAACTCTGTCAGGCTTGGGCTGTGACCACTGTCCATGGGAGCCTGTTCAGTGCCCAGCCACCCTCTGGGGGAAGAACCTTGTCCTGATATCCAACCTAAACCTCCCCTGACACAGCTTCAGGCTGTTCTCTGGGGTCCTGTCACTGGTCACCAGAGAGAAGAGATCAGTTCTGCCCCTTTTTTAATAAGTTTCTCTGACACTTCTCCTGTGCCAATTGCCAGTCAAAAAGACAAAGAGCTTCACGCTTTCTGTTTGAGACAACTTTAATTTGAGCTTCTCCTTCTTGCTGTTACCTTTCATCTAACTTGCCAGAACTGAATATTCCCAAGATTTTTAGCCTCTCCTCCCCCTGCCAATTCAGGGTGGAAGAAGACAGTGAGAGATAGAGGAGATTAGGCAGAAATTGCTGCAACCTAAGCCTTAGAGTTTAAGGAAATAGGGTTTCTTCCTTATACAAACAGCAAGAACAGATGCTGTACACTTTCTAGCCACCTTCAAAGCCTGCTGAATGTATTTGTTTGGGAAAATATAAATGACAAATTGACTTTTAGATTAATGGCTACCATATTGGTAATGTACAAATCACTTTTAACAGCCACTATTAACTTGGTAAAGAGAAGCTTGCTAACTGCTCTTTAATTAAGTACACTTAATGACCTTAAGGGGATTAGTAGTCTTGTCTGATAATCAATAAGCATGGCAAGATTGCCACCCCACAGACATGGGCTGGAGAACAAAATTAATCTGTGCAGATTAGTTGTGCCTAGTTTGGTTTGTTTCCTAAGACTGTTGCAAAATTACTTCAGTTTAAAATACTTATAAAAACACATCAAATGTGCACTAAGTAGAACATGTTTTGCACAAGATTTTTCCTCATTTAACCAGTGTAAAAATGACATATGTGCTTGTTAAGAAAATCTTGTATTATGGCCAGGAGCTAGTGCAAACCAGTTTGGAAGAAATTTTTTAAAAAGGAGTGACTACCCATGCTGCAGTCTCCAGAGAGAGCTGGAGGCTGAAGGAAAGGAGAGTGAGCATGGTTCACAGAAGACCTCAAGTGAAACACTGTCCCCACAAACCAATCCCTAACAGTGGCAGAATCCCTGCCAGCTGCTGCCAAAGCCACCCTGCCTATACATCAGTTTCTCTTCCTCCTCTCTCTTGTGCTGCAGCCATAATTCAATCCAAGACTAATTGTGGCCCATTGGATAATTCATGGCAATTTTATTCTTTCCACATGTTTGGCAAATAGGAAGGAAGCTTTATGCAAAAGGCAGATATAGAGATAATTTTTTTTATTTTTACTTTAAAGGTTTCTCTGTCCACCTCACTCATCCACATCTCATCCCAGTACACAGATTCATCCCTTCAGATTGAGGTCTGGGGTTCAGAAGAGAGGCCAAGAAGCTGCAGTAAAATGTGCAAGTGTAAAATGCAGAGAAAGGTTCAAACCAGCAAAAATACTCTCTGTGCCAAATGACAATCTCTCAGCAGCAAATATGTACTCACAATCTGATAATAACCCATAAAAGAAGAGAAATAAGCAGTTATGCTTAGGAGTTCATGAACACTATTGTTGGTTTTCCCCTTTTCCTTGAGGATAAAGCTCCTCCTTAGCTCTTTCAGTCTGAGTGTCATGTCTGCAGTAAATCAGGAGAACTTAATTGTAAAAGAGAATGTAAGACATGTATATGGTATATTGACACTTACACTACCAGAGCCATAAGGATATTAAAATTGATTTCCAACAAGCTGAGGCTTTCTGCTTTCTAATCCTGTGTCCCACAAATATATATTAACACCACTCCCTAAACAGGGCTAATTAGCTTCCAAAAATAGCTGCCTGCATAGAAGGTATAACATGGACACACATCTTGCCTTCACAGAGTTCAACAGCAGCTGCCAATGTGCATGGAGCAGTTTGCACACTGACCAGGATGGGGCTTTAGGGGACACCCCATGCACTTAATTAAGCACTTGGTACCTGGTCACTGTTATTTGTGCCCACCCACCATTTTTTTCATACAATCCTTCTTCTAAGTCCTTCAGATGAGAAGTACTTCCACTGAACAAGCTGGTGAAGTGCTTCACTGCCCACTCAGTCCAAACAGTGGTAATCTGCCCAGGCTTTTAATTGTAGTTAAAACAAACCACCAACCTGCTGTATTTTAGGCAGCTCCTGAAAAATGTTAGCATCCATCTCTGAGAGTGCCTGGCAGGTCAGAGGAAATGTTGCTTCACCCCACATCTTCTACCCAAGGGCTACACCACACCTGACTCAACCTAGCAAAGAAAACCAGTTTCTCTCCTTCTGCCTGAAATGCATAGGGATTAGGACCTCCTGTTCCTCAGACTTCATTGCCCCAGGACATCACTGAAACTAATGCCAGATGAGGGCAAATTAGGCTAAAGTGCCTGGAAGCTTCCTGCTCTCACAGGTGTAACAAAGACCCCAACAGCCCCATCGGCTCCAGAGGGAAGCCCAGCTCAGACCACCCTTTGTTCTGTATCACAAAATCAAAGAGCAGTGTTAAGTAAAATCCCCTTTATTCCAGTATCTGCCTGCTACCTTCTTTGCCTTGTTGGTCCAGTTAAAATTCTGCACTGACTTAATAACACTACTAATGATAATAATACAACTGTATTGACTCCAAGAGTGGTAGGCTGTTATGAACATAAAAAAAAGCACACTGGAGCATTTATTCCCTGATACATACTCCATTCCTACCTATATTCTTTCTCTCTTCTGTCCATATTTCTCTCTCTCCCCTACCACAGCTGCTTTTTCTTTTGTATATAGGTCTCTTTTCCCTTCTGCAGATTTTGCTTCCCTCTTCAAACATGGACATGACCTTCTCATCTTCAAATTCTTCCAAATCCATGGGCATGCTTGATGACTGCTGTATGCTACCCCTTCTGGCCACCATTAGTTTATCTATATTAACCAAACTCGGCTCCAGATCCCCATTGCTGTTGGCATGGTCTATAAATTTAAATAGATTTTTTTATGCATTAGGTAAGTCCTTTCTGATACTCATTGCTTTGCCAAAATGAAGTCTACTGAAAGAAGTGCAATTTGGCTGGGCCATGGTGCCAAATAAAATTAATTTATCTTTAAGCTGAAACATCTGTTAAGAGCATTTGACTTCATGAATGGCATTTCCAAACTGCAGCAGTCCAAGGAGCGTGTTGTGCTGCACAGGTACTGAGCCACGTAGCTTCTGTTGCCTGCTTTTTGACACTGATGCAGGAAACAAAGAGGCATGAAGGCTCAGAGCCACCCATTGTTGGGATTTGGGTCCCAGGTAGCACTGCAGTTGCTGCAGGGTGACCCAGTGTGATCCAAAATGTGATACATTTTCTGTGAATCTCTCACACTCAAAACCACTGCGTATGTTCTCTCCCTAAGAATAAAAAAATAACAGTAAGTAAATGGAAATAGGGAGACAAGTCAGCTTTTCTTCCTATTTAATATCACCTTCCCCTG
This sequence comes from Entomyzon cyanotis, assembly GCA_024500445.1. NCBI lineage: Eukaryota > Metazoa > Chordata > Aves > Passeriformes > Meliphagidae > Entomyzon > Entomyzon cyanotis. The sequence goes on from JAKEPQ010001015.1 coordinate 18,011,130, forward strand.
CCCAGCTGTTTCTGTTGTGAGTCTATAAAGAAGTGGTACAGTCCTAAAAGGATGTTGTAGACTGTCTTGTTTTTCTTGGAGCTATAAACCATGTTGTGGATGGGCTTGTGGATTCTTTTGTTATGCTGCTCTGGTGAAAAGGTTTTGTAGTGCAAAGTGACTGACCTTAATCTTTTCACATTGGGAGCTGAAATTTTTTTCCCCTGAATCTTCTGGTTGTAAGACAGAGTCCATTTATATGTAAGATATAAGAATAGCCTGGCTCAGCAAGTCATTTAGAAAGACATTTGGTCAATGTAAAGGAGTGCAGGAGGGAGGGGGAAGGGATCCCCCTCTCCATTGTACACTTTTGTCATGGTCACCTTGTGAGTGGGTCTCTGTCGAGGTGACAAAGGAGCAAGGGAATCAATGTAGGAACTATGTAAAACCTCATATATTGCAAGTATAGGCACGTTTACATCTTACAGCATTATCAAGGCCCATCTTAACAATTTGCCCGAAATCCATCAATGTACCACAATCTCAAATATATCAAAGACAATTTTTTTGTTGTTGCTGTAGTCAGAGGATAAGATATAATAATGGGAGAGGACGAAGAGTCATGGAAAGAAATTGAAGGACTTGCTCATTTCACTCCAATCTGGGATGCAAAGTGCATCCCTGTAGTTGTCTGCATCCTTCACTGTTGCCTTAAAACATCTGGAATTTGGCTCAAGGAATGACCTATTCTCTCCCACCACAGTTTGTTTTTATCCATCTGTAAGGAGTGGAATACATAGACAATATCAATCCTTGCCTATATACATGGAGTGATTCATTATTTCCCACATTCTTAGTGGCACATGGGAGCATATCTGCACCCTAGAGATGGAAAAGAGCCAGTCAATGGATGTCCAAGTTCACACAAACCAGAGCAAGAGAGAATCTTCTTAATATGGATTTGTTTTCCTTCTCCCTATTGCTGCACCTCAGAAAACATGGATGACCAGGTCACTGGCACTGCTGTAAGCTCTGTGTGTTGCACTTTGCACATTTAAGCTCAGCAGAAGCAGCCCCTCTTGTACAGGGATCATGCCATGGCTTTTAGGGAAGCCTGAGCAGAGAAAAGGAATCAAGCCTGGATGCTCCAAAATATGGCAGACCTCAGTCTCATCTGCAGCAATATAGGACTGCTGGGGCAGACTGACCCTGAGCCAGTCATCTGGGAATGGGAGAGAACCAAAAGTGGCTTTAAGCAACAGCAGCACAGCATGGGGAGATGAAAGAGTGCTGCTCTTTTTGGGAAAGAGCCTTTTTACAGAAAGCTGCTTGCAAGGCAGCCACATGGAAGCTGCATGGACAACCAGGCAGGAAGGATAAAAACATGTCCACTGAGACTATATTACAGCATCCTTCATCAGGCCTGGGCTCAAGCCTGGACTTGAGCATCTACAGTGCCCACTAAGGCGCACTCACATGATTCTTACAGACATGAGTAACTTCTATTCCATGGCATGCCCAGGGCCAGCCCAAATAAACTTTATACTACTACTTCTTCCTGGCAGAAATACCAGTGTGGGCTGGAGCCCTGGGCCCAGAGCTGGGAGCCACGAGCTGTGCTGGGCAGCAGGATGGGGAAAGCACCCTTTCTGGAAGGAAAATATCATTCCCTGCCTCCACCCCACATGAAATCTTTTGGGCCAGCCTTGGTATCACAGAGCTGGTCCTGCAGACAGGAGGAGAATGAGGAGCCTGGAGGGGAAGAAGGAGTGAAAAGGCTGGGCTGGGGGACGATTTTCTTACTTATCACTTCTGTGATCACAGAAAGTGGCTGTGCAATTATGCTGAGGTTTCACAGCAGAGTGGGAACGACCTGCCGGGAGTTAACTGAGGTGGAAACCACGGGCATGACCTGGGATTCAGCCCCTGCTTAGAGGAGGTTATTCCATGTGTGTGACTAATCTGTACAGCTCAGCCTCGATGGGCTATGGACACCTCATTCATTAAGGTGTTTTTTGTTATGTAGCAAAGGATAGAATATTCAGTGCAGGGTCAGCTGTGGTTAAGGAGAAAGACCTTTGTGCTTGTTGAGTGTCAGGGGTGGGAGGCTTGCAGACCCCAGGGAAGACTGAAACACTTCTGTGGCAGAATATAGAGATCCTCCCTGGGATTCAGACCCAGGTACTTCTTTATTAATTTAAATCAGGGCAGTGGTGAAGAAGGAAACTACTGAGGATGATATGGAGTTTTTCCATTCAGTACTACCCAGGAGCCCTGCAGACCCCAAGTTAACCTCTGGCAAGTAACACTGGCACTTCTGTGACTCCTTCGCAGCCTGGTATGAGAATTCTGCCCTTATTGACTTCCTCTTACTGCCAGTCCCTCACCTTGTGGCCATTCCCAATGAAGCTGTGAAATTAGATAGAGCATGGTAGATTGAGCTGGAGAGTGTTAGGAGTGCGATTCATACAGCACTTGTGATTTAAAAATGTTTTTTCTTTTAACCCCTTTCACGTGCCATTTACCCTCTAGCTCTCTCTCTAATAAACATTTTGAGGGGCTACTGCAGCAGGTCTCCCCTGCACCCAGCTGGGCAAGGACTTCCATCCTCAACCAGCTCGTGGATCTGCCCCAAACAGCCCCTACTCTGTGCCCATGGCTGGTGTGGGTGGGGGGCAGCATGCCAAGGAGCTGGGCAGGGCAGGTGAAGGGGGGAATTGCTGCAGGGGAAGTGTACCCAGCAGTCCTCCCCTCCTCTGTAAGTGTTCCTCCCTCTGCAGGTGTGTGGCAGCTCCTCTAATGGATGTCCTGATGTGGGGCAGATAACCTGCCCTCCCAACATTCCTTGTCTCACAGCCATCCCTCTGCCTTTGGGATAAGTGCCTCTCTGAGAAATGCTTCTGTCAGCAAAGCAGGGTGCAAAAACCACCCAGCCTTTAGATGGAGCAGCTTTGTACCACCAGGAGCACTCGGGAGACAGGGAACAGGCAAACAACAGGCACAGAACCGAGCCCCAGGAATGCCAAACGCGGGGCTAGAGCCTGTTTGCCAGCAGCCAGAGCTGCAAACCAGAGCACATCTCCTGCTGCCCTCCTGCTCAGGTGCTGGAGGGAGCAAGGCAGTGATGGCACAGCTTGGCAGGCTGGGGATCAGCTGCTGGCAGCAAGCAGCCACTGTGGCATCGGCTGGAGAGGGAGGAGAGGCCACGAGGCAGCACACAAGTGGAGGATTTGTGCTAAGGCTTCAGGACTGTCTTAAATCTCCAACATCTGCCAATTTAAGTACAGCTGAATTGCCGGATAATTCTGCTGGTGGCGCTCCTGGGAACACCCAGCCCGAGCAGAACAATTTTGAAGGAAATTACATGAGCTGGGATTTAGTGTTGTCTCTTCAGCTTGTGGAAGAGATAATCTGGCCCATTTAATGCAGAACAAAATTTGCTCTGTTTCACAGGCGTAAGGAGATAGTTTTGCCTTGAGAAAGCAGCAGTAAATGACTCTGAAGTCCTGCTGTCACTTGTTTGCTGAGCTGCTGTAATATGGAGTGGCAAGGGCTGTTTTCCTGGGCAGCTTTCTACACATAAGTAACGCTCTTTATAAAGAACACCACTTATTCTTATGACAAAATTCCTCTAGTGTGACACAGAAGAGCATTGACATCATTCTTGAAGGCTGGAGAATTTATGGCACAGTTAATTATTAATTTGGCTGGCATTTGTAAAGTAGAAGGGAGTTCTTGTGCTTTTAGGCCACGCTCTCAGTGTGTAAATCTCTCATATGGCTGCCATAATAATATTCCTGCAGCTATGTTGTCACCTATTGTAATTTTTCTGCTAATAAGAAAATTTAAACTAACCAGGAATCCTAAATTTGGAGACTAGTTGTTTATTTCAAATATACTCTAGAGAAATAATAATGCAGTTCTGCTCTGAATTTAATTTAAACAGGAACAGGCAAAACAAATCTCTGCGGAGGGCATTTGACAATAATAAAATATTTCTCCCAGCGGGTGAGCTGGTAGCAATTGTATTGTTGCCATCAAAGCTCACGTTTCAGCAGGTCATTACCATCATAACAAGCCCTTGGACCAACTGGCATGGACATGCAACATTGAGCTCCTGATGGGCACATTATTTCAGACCTTTAACTTCATGGAGAACAAGACAAATACTCCTGGGAGCGGAGGATTATATTTTGAAATTCCTTTCTTTTCTGTTCTGCTTAATAATAAGAGCCTGTGTGTAATCAATCTACTGCCACTTGCTTCCTAATATTAACGGAGATTGTAAGGAGCCAGCTTGGGAATGTAAGCACCAGGAGTGTGTGACCCTTAATCTTAACGAAGCACTAACGATTAGCACCGCCAGGATGTGGCAGCACAAACACTTCTTGGACAAAAATGGGAAAAGCAAATAAATGCATCCATATTCTTTTCTGTTGTTACTTGTTTGGTTTTTTTTCCCCTTCTTCAACAGCAACCACAAGGAGGAAGTTTGTGGTCTCTATGTTAAAGACAACCTACAGACACACAGAATCAGCATTTCATCACAGGAGAAAACACACGCCTTGTGAGGCAGGCTGTATAGCGAAGGATAGAGTAATTAGCAAAGTGCCATGTGAAATCAGAGACCTACATTACACAAGAGAGATGAAATGCAAAGGAAAGGAAAGGTGAAAGTGAAGAAAGCTGTTAAGGAAAATTAACAAAGGCTGTAGAAGAAAATGTAGGAAACAGATGGAAGCTGTCCCACTCTTGAGTTTAGTGCAAGATCCAGGACTAAACAGGTAATATTAAAAAAAAAAAAAAGGAGGCATTTTCTCCTGCAGAAGCCTACACACAAAAAAATCTCAGGTGTATTTGTGCTTCCCCCTCCCCCCCCCACTAGTGTATGGACAATGCTGCAGGAGGTCACTTCCAAATGTACAACATGAGGGCTTGTCTAAAGACAGTATTTCCATTTCTGTTATTTTTCATAATCTTTTGGTTTTGGTGGTTTGTTTTTTTATCCATATTTAGTCTTTCTGCACTGGCACTGAGTATTAAGAAACACACATAACTGCACATGCAATAGCACTGGCTGGCACATGATTTTCCTGCCATTTCTTTCACTGAGAAAGAATCAGCTGCTGGAACACCACCAGACCTCTTTTATTGGTGTTTGCCAGACCTTCTCACACTGCAAACTCACAAGGTCAAAAAAAACCCCTCCAACCAAACAAAGAGCCCAAATGACATCAAGTTAGGCCATTACTTGACTGCAAAGCTCCAGACAAAACTCCTAGCCCATCACAAATCCAATGCCACTTAGGACCCAGCCCAGGGAGTTTGCCTTTCAGATCAACACTGATGGCTCTGGCTGAGGGCACGAGTGCCAGTGGGGCAGTGAGGGGCAGTGGAGCTGTCAAACCAACACCTCCAGAGGCAAACCCACACTACTGGACTGGGATGGCTTCTTTTATTTGAGGGGCAGGTGCAGTAGGGGAGGGGAAGCATGATGTACAGCATGCCAGTCAAAGTTGGTTTCACTAATCCATACCAATGGGAAGACTATTGGTTTGCCATCTCCATATTTTAGCCAAGGGGTGTTGTGGTAGCCACAGGCTGGGGCTGCAGCAGTTGAGAGCTGTGACAAGGTGTGTTGTTTGAGCTATGAATGCCAGTGCCCCAAGCCCTTTTTTCTTTAAAGACTAAGTAGCTATTTCCAGAATTTAGAAAGGTTTGTGCTCCTAGCCAAATTCCGCCCAGATTTCTACTAAAATATTACTGCCTACTGATACATTTCCAATGGATTTCTGTGCCCATCCTGTAGAGACAATACAGCAAGAAGGAAAAAAACCCAGGAAAAACTGCAGAGGACAAAGCCCTAGAAATGGTTTCATCTGAGAGTTCTGTGTATTTTCTCTTGTGCTCAGTTTCGGTTGTATGATGCTTCATGATCCTCTCATGAAAAATGGTACAGAAAGCATGGTTTTTTATTGCATGTGACAACTTTAGCCAATGATTAGGGTCAATCACAGGCTGAGGAAGTTTAGGAGTGCCACTGTTTACGAGTTATTTTCCCTTTTGGGGTGAAAATTTGTAACACTGCCTTTTTCACTTTTCAGGTGCAGTATTATGTTTTCCTCTGAAGAGGTACTGTGCAAAAATTAAAAATCAGGAAACTTACAAAAAGGGGTGTAAATACTAAAAAAAAGGGGAAAGCCAGCTCTTTGAATGCATACTGTGTGTGTGTGTATGTATGGATACATGCCTGTGTACACAGCAGCATCAACACTAAAGCCCAATTCTGATCATCTTTGCAGAGTCCACGCAGGATTCACCTTCCCATTGCTCTGCTGCTCCTTTTACTCAGACAAAAATCCCCCTATTTCCTAGGACAGCTAAAACACAGACAGTAGTGGCCCAAAGAGCCCTTGGTGCTGCCCTGGTGCCGTGGCTGACAGAGTTCCTGTCCCTGAGCATCCCCTGTGCCATCAGCCACAACCTCCAGAGGATGGCCAGGAGCGAAGGTGAGAAACATGCTGGCGAACACGACAAAACACTATCCAGATAGGCTAAAAAGCAAGAAAAGCACACATTAGCACTTCTGTGACAGTTCCAGAAGGGTCCATGGGAAAGAGGGGCTGCAGCCCCTCAGAGGGATGAGGCCCAGAGCCCATTTACGGCCACTTTGCCCCCACCTGGATCCCCACAGCTTTCCGTGCTCTTCATTAACACCAATCTCTATCACTGCTCTGGGGGCTCCTTACTTCCATTCTGCAATGCTGGATCAAATAATACAGGGTTTTTTTTCTTAATTTATTTTTTATTTTTGCTCAGAACACATTAAAGGAGTCTCCTGCAGTAGGAAATGAATGATAGACTCAGTTGTTGATGGAGAAAGCAAAGAAACTACTTCTATATGATATTAATGTGATCTTAAAATAGTGGGAAAGTTTTCTTTTATGACATTGACAGAGAGGCAATGATTTTGAGTAATGCAGGTTGATGTGAAGATGCTTTAAGATTAAATAAGTGCTATATAAAGGCCTGCCAGCCTGAATTCTAATGTGCTATGAGACATTTTGCATATTTAAGAGTATGCAAAATGTCTTGTACCACACTGGAATTCATTCTGACAAGGTTTTATATAGCATTTATTTACACTCATATTGTACTTTAAGGGAGAAGTGCAAACGCTGGCTCCGTTTTGAATGGAAGTAACAAAAGGCAAGGCTAATTGCTCTGTTTCCTCCTCCAAAAAAGAAAACAAAACCAAAAAACCCCCACAACACAAAAAATAAAATAAAAGCAATCAAAAGTGGAAGCTTGTTTAATATTGCTCTACCATCATCCTGAAAGGCATAATAATTTGAGTTACACATCTGAACTGATTGGAGTTACAGAATCATATCTCCTTTTTGCATTTAACAATATATACAATATAAAATAAATACATTTACACAAATGGACATTGGTTGGAGCACACGGTATGATACACATCACAAAAATATACAGTTGATTGCTATACAGATGTGAAGCCCATCTACAGCTATAGACATGTTTGTTTTCATTTGTTGTTTTGTTTCGGTTTTTAACTACTGGCTATTATGCAACTCCTGGATTATTATAAGCAGTTTAATTTTTTTTGTCCTTTTGCGATCTTTGCACGATAAGACTGCCGTAAAATGTTTTCCTAGGCAGGTAAACAGAGACGCTTAAATAATTAAAATACAATCACCAACACCCATTTTCTCTTCTATAAGAAAAATAGCAGTTTTAATTTTTTATATCTTTTTATGTTATCATTTAAATGCAAAATAGTGGAATAAATACAACAATCTGATCTGATTGAAACAAATGTGTAACTTCTGGGAGTTACACAATCATATTGCTTTAAATAAGAAAAAATTAAAAAATGAAGCAAAAATAGAAATTAAATTGTTATGGCTAAAACATACACCCTTTGAAATTTTCCCAACACTTCACATTAAGTAAGTGGTCTTGAAAGAACTCTTCTCCAGCAAGGTTTAAGATGAACAACATTATAAAGCCCGTGCAGTTTTTTTAGCTAAGTTTCAGGTAATGGTTTTACAGTCTTGAGATACTTGTTCTTTTGCAGCTCCAAAAAATTACGGAAAATGAAAACTAAAGTTTGCACCGTGTGCCTTTAACACATCTCCATTTTTTGTGTGTTTTTTTGTATACTTCTAGTTGATTGGCTTTTGACCCTGAAGCCCAAGTTCTTTAATGTGATACAGCAAAAACAATATTTATATTATATATTTATATATATATAGTGTACTTGAACAGTAGCAACTTAAACCCTGCACAAACTTTCTGGAAAATAAACTTTTTTTTGCACTCTTACATATATAAATAATCTTATAGAATCAGCACCTTTTTCCCAGGAGTTGTATTTTTTTTGACATTTTTCAAAAGGGATGTGCCAATTTCTGAACTCCTATCACAGCTATAAATTTCAAGTTATTGACCATCTGAATGAATTGCTAATGATGATTTACCTAGAATCACACTACAGTCACTTCTCTACTGAGAAAACACAATCTACAATATAGTCCCATATAGCTAATGATAGATACACAGGTTTTTTTCCTAGCACAAGGCCGAGGGAGCATCGGCCCATCGTTATTTTGTTTAAAGCACACAACGTAGCAATAGTTTTGGAAACTTGTCCGCACCAAAAAAGTTTTGCAACAACACAGAGCGAGTTAATAACAACATCTGAGAGATGATTGAATAAAAGCTATATTTACAGCATTTAAAAATTAGACTTATCTATAATCTTGAAATATTCAAAGTTTTATTTTCTAAGCTATACATTGGTATTCTATAATAAACTGTTACAGAAATTATCCCTTGTTTTGAAAATATTATGATTTCAGTGTGTATCTGTTCATAACGAGTATTTGTTTGGAGTTTCGATCTCTTAATTATTACTAGGAAGAACTTTATTACCGGTAAGGAATAGAATATACTACTGTAATCTCCTGAGGAATTGTACATCCAATATTGTCTCTAATTCTACCCTGTGTCTATAAGCACACACCACAAGAATCCAAACACCACAAGAAGAACAAGACAACAGTCTTTGAATGCAACATAAAAATTCAGAAAAGCACAGCAAACATGAAACATTGAAAAGCTGAACTACATTTCTTTTGTTTGTTAGGATTACAATTTTAATTACATCTGTGTACATAGAATAAGGATGTTCACATAGTACAGGGAGCAGCTACTAACACTGGTACATTGGTATAGCATTTGATGGAGGTTATTGTTTATTGGTTATTTAGCGACTGTAGTTTTCTGGGGGCATCTAATCGGTTTATACATTAGATTACACCTCGTAACAGTCTTGAAACTGACTGACTTTCATGCTGTGACAATACTGGTTGAAAAGCACATATACTGGTTTAGCTACTTGTTAAGGATCGCCATTTACAAACGAAAATCTAAATCAATAAATAAGGTATAGAAGTGTTAAATTCTTCAATTTGGTCAGAAGTCTGCTACTCTGATTTCTTAATTTTGCAAACGGCGGCATTTGCCTCATTGCCTCTAAGCTACTATTGGTTCATAGGGTTTTTCTGCGTGTGAGGTTACAATTTTGCAAACAGGCAGTAGTATCTCGTTCATTTGCAACTGAAGCAGTTAGAAATCACTTGGCTGCCGCAGCTCCACGCAGCCGCTGTCTCCTAACACCCTTACGGATTGGTATTCGACATGGAGTATTTATATGGTAGACTACTCGGATATACTGCAGGTGTAATCTAATCCTTTGAGTCAGTGAACATTTAGTTATAAACTGGAGCTCATGTTAAGAAACTGGATGTTTTGGACCAGACTGGCACACAACATAAATTGCATCCGTGATAATATGCACCTTCCCTTCGACTATTGCTTTAGTAAGATAAATTCCCACATTAATAAATGGCTGAAAACTGGTAAAGCTGGTACAAAAAAATCTCCATTAGTAAGAAGAAACAAAACATTTAAAAAAATCTTCCTTCAGGATTCATTTGTCCTTCATTATTGTTCATCATTGTTCAAGCCAGCACAAAAATGCAGTATTTCTTTCTCTTTAGTATTGCATGAATGAATAAAGCTTAAACTATTCCCTGAAAAAGTTACATCGTAGCTAACCTAAGAAATATCTGGAAGACTTGAAAAAACAATTAAGGAATCAAATGGCTGTAACTGATCTAGATGGAAAATGCAATGATAAGAAGCAGCCGATGCATCGTCGCTTAGTCGTCTAATTAGAGACTGCTCCTATGAAATCTAATACTGCATTCAGTCAGTTCATCGTGTTGTACTGTACTGCTAGGTACGGTGGTTCTCTCTTTGATTCCTTTGTCATTGGGGACATTATGGTTCATAATAAGTTCACTGGCATCCATATTATGGATTTCCATCCTTTGGCAGGCCTGGCTTCCATCTCTCTTCAATTAGAGACCTCTTTTAAAAAGTTCAGCAGCAAAAGGAAAAAAGAGAAAAAGGGAAAAAGGAAAGGAAAGAACAGAAAGGAAGAGAGAGAAAAGGAAAAGGAAAAGAAAAAAACTGCATCAGAAAGACACAGAAGAAAAAGTTGAAAGCTGCTTCACAGTCTTGCTGCTAAATATCAGTGCAGTCACTTAGTCATTTTTTCCTTAATTAAACACTAAGCTTCTTTGCCATTATTATCCTGTTTATTTTCCCTTTTTTTTTTCTTTTTTTTTTTTTTTTAAAACGTGCATGATGGGGAAGCCCATGATGCTTTAGTCAGACCTTGGCCTCCAGCATTTCCAAAAAAAGTTTGTGCATGGGGACTTTGCCTTCCAGTTTGATGTTGTAGAAATGCTGCACAGCCTTGGTGGAGGTTTGCCTCAGAAGCGGGAGAGTCATCAACATCTTGCCTGCACGACGAGGGTCCTCCATGTGCTGCCCGGCCTCGTAATCCTGCAGAGCCTCGTGTAAGACGTCCTGAAGTTTCTGCACTGCCTCAACATCCTCTATGTGCATTGAGTCTGCAAAACAAAGGAGCAACAGGAGGTTTCAGTCTGGTGTGCCAGGAGCTTGATAAAGCTATGGCTGCATGACACTTTCACTGGGTCTGCCCATCCTCTTTCACAAAGAAGGAAGATAATTACCCATTAATTTCTGTATTGACCTTTAGGAAAGCGTATTGAAATGCTGTGGAAAACTACAAACGTACAATTAACTCTTGGGTGAGTAATTCTGCTCCTCATCCTCCTCAAACAAGTAAAACAGTCACCCTTGGTGCTCCCCAAACCATTTTTATGGTTACTGCTTTGAAGGAATGACAGTGCCAAAGGGTTGAAGGAATGGAGGGCTGCATTCTATCAGGGAAGCAAATCAAGGATAACTGCCCTACTGTGGAAAAGCTCAGCAAAATTCTGTGTCAGGTTCCAAGTTGGAAGCCATGGATGTCACCTCTGCTCAGAGACCCTGATTGTGGGATTAGGACCATTGCACCCACACAAGGGAAATGCTGGTTTGATGGGATTACCTGATAGGTTTAGCCCACTTTTTTCTCCTTCAGGCATATTCAGACAGACAAGCAACACTTAGCATGTTCCTGAATAGCTTTTGTTCTGTGGAGCTAACATCTCCTACAAGGTGCAATCCTTCTCTCCCACCCCCTCAGACGGTGGTTTATCTTGTTAGTGTTGGGGTCTTGCATTTTTTATAAAACACTCTAAGCAAACACCTTGCCCTGCACCTTTGCAGGTGAGATGCCTTGGTGGTGTAAGTATTGAGTGACAGGACCAGACGCAACACACACCAGGAACACTAAACTGCTACATGACCCGAAAAGATTAAAGCAATGGAAGTGTGAAATAAAGAGAAAATATCTAACTGAAATAACTGTAAACCCCTCAACTGGATAGATACAGAAAGTGGAGATGTCCCTGAGAACACGCAGTTACTGGACCATGCTGAGATTACTTTGGATGAGCAGCCCTAATTCTCTGACTTTTATGTAGTCATAAATGCCAGAAAAACCCTGATGTGGTCCAAAGTGAGGTGAATGCAAGTAAGGAAAAACAGTCATAGGTGAAAGAGGCCTCCAAACAGGCCCTATCAGCTACCAAAACTGGGATGGTCAACAGACTTACAGAGCCAATAAAACATCATATGAAAATACAACTGCTGTGAGGGGCTACAAGCCCTAGGCACAGGCCACACTGTGCTCCGGGTGAAACTGGGACATGGCATGAATTAAGTTCATCCTTGACAACTCTACTCAGTATAACGCTGCTCTGCATCCTAATTTTCGAGTTTGGAATAAAGCTCCTGTACCCAGACAGAATAACAACTGAGGAGCTGGATGGTGAAGAACCCATTTCCATCATCATTTCCACGCCCTGTAATCAGCAGTCTGATGCTCCAGATCAGTATTTGACAGAGCCTCATGTTTTACCCTGTTGATGATAAAACATCAGATTTTGCACATGCTTCAAATATATTCAGAGAATTAAGATGCATCTAAGATCCATGTAAGATTAATTTCCTAAAAGCTGACGTGCAACTATTTCTTCAAGTAATTAGGCCAGATAGTAAATACTTCCCTCCTTTCAAATACAAACATGTAAACTGAAACACAAACCAGTAAGTAACAGGTTAACAAAAATGTTTCAGCTCTTATTGTCACAACAAATGTGCAAATTGAAAAGAAAAAAAAATAAAAGTTACAGCTCCCGCTCTAAAACAGACACTTAATTATATACAAGTTTGGATCATTTAGCACGTTTTATTGATTCTGATGACAGTTTATCTGTTAATTACACATAATGGAGTCCTATGGGAATTTTACATGTTTAATAATTCTGAGTCTTAGTGAATACATGCTCTAAGAAGCATGCAGCTAAGACATACGCTGCAGGGATGTGATACTGCACATCAAGGTGCACTGTGCTGAAAGCACAGACACAGAAATATCTCTCTTAGGGATAAAGAAGGCTACAACATTTTGAAAGAGATGACAGGCAAATATCACCTCTAGCAAAATTTAGTTCTAATTAATGTGAGACCATTCCCCAAATCCATACATTTTTGATAGTTTTCTAATATGGTAATTCAGCTTAACAATTCTGTGTCAATAAGAGAAAACCCCTGAATTCTGTGTCCTACAAACAGATGTAATCGATAGAGACATGCTAACACACACATGCAGACGTGACTGATGTCTTAAGCATAGTGTCCAGCCACCAGGCTTACTTTGGAATGCAATCTCCCAAAAATTCTTGTCTTTCCTCCCTAACTCTTTACCAAGTCCTTGGATATTCACTACTCTGCTACATAACACAAGATCTGCTACTCAAGATAGTTTTTCCATAAATGATGCACTGTTTGTGCAGAAATTACACATCTTCTCCTCCTCTGCCCAGACCCACAGTGCCAAGGCCAGATTTTGTGGGGAACCAAACAGGAGCATTTTATCTTCAACATATCCTTGATGAGTCGAAGACTGACCTTTTTTTTCACACCATACTGCATAAAAGGACGGGTCCTTTTGAAGAATATAACCACAAAGGTTTAGTATTTAACTCTTCACAAAACTGGTCTGATTCTTCCAAGAATCAGTATTTGTAACAGTGACCATAAGTTTGAAAATAGATGGATGGAGTCCAGATTAAGGCATTTTTCACATAGAGGTGAAACTTGCCTAAGATGTTTAACTCTGAAGTTTGGAGAGCAATTTGGCCTGAAGCATTAAGAATATCTACACTCTACACATTTCTTACAATGAAAGTGAGTGAGGAGGGAAAAGAAGAGAACAGCCCCCAGAAAGGAATCAAAGCCTGCCCTCTGACACAGTTATTACATCCCAAATTACTCTCAAACTCTTCCACTGTGTGGACAACATCCAAAGACAAGGGCTCTAACCCTCTCCTTGCAGGGGTGATTGGGAACCATCCCTCTGGTAAACAGGACAATTACTTACATGGAAAAATAAGAGTAGCAAAGCATTTAGTGTGTTTGTTGCTGTCTTTGAAATTAATTTAGTAGCTGGGACGAATGTGCCCAGCCAGCTCTCCGCTGCCAAATGGTGGTTCATGGAGCAGTTCAGGAAGCTGTGCCTTGGGGAACAGATTTGGTCACAAGAAATGGGGTAAGAAAAAACAGCAGAGAGAGGGGCACTTCCAGTGGTGATTAAGACTTCAAACTGTTCTTTTAAAATGGTGATTTAGCTTGAAAGATTTAAAAATTATGTAATCAAATTACTATGATAATTTAACTCCCCATTTACAGAAAAGATTCAAACTCATTTCAGCTTTGCTCATTCTAGGGTCTGCCAATGTTTAAACGCAAACTCAATAAATCTGTGCTATTTAATTAGACCATGATTCAGCTTGCAGATTGCTCAGGAAAATATTAATCTCTACAAAAATCCTTCTTCAAGTGTTAGCCTTGCAGTCTGGAACTTCCACTTTATTCCTGATATTAAACGAATGTAGATCTTAATCCCTCAGGTGTAAGCCTTTGAAAATAAGGAAAATGGTTGAAAATGCTGAACTAGCCAAGGGGAAAAGAGGAGGAAAAATAAAAGAGAGAAATCTTTTCAGTAACTACAGACTGGAAGATGTAGAAGTGAATTCAGAGCAGGCTAACTCATTGCTAAATATTGCTCACGTATTGGGATAAACCCAATCCTCAGCAATGTCATCAAGAATCACTATAATTTAAGGAAATGCAAGCAATTTGTGTAGCAATCTAGAAATAAAGAAATAATTCTACAGAAAATATGGAATTTAATTATAAGTGAGGTACAAAGAGTTTAAATGTTCTTCCTACACCATGACAAACCCTTTTCTTTTGTTTATAGGATGGTTTGGGGTTTTTTTTTTTAAGTGGCTTTGCAGGCAGCCTGAATAATTTGCAATTACATCCCACAAAGGTAATATCAGAGGAAACCTATACCCAGATGTAATACACTTAAAATCAGCACCTATATAAACACTGAAGTTAAACAGGGTAATTTCAAAATGTAATTTGAAATACAGCAGAATTTGATGGTAAATGCCCTGCAAAAACATGATCCCAGGCTGGTGCAATGGAAAACAGACAAACACAAGACTTCCTCATACAACTGCTGAGAACATGGGATTTCACTGGCAGGGAAAAAGTTGCTCCAGATCAAAGCTGCCATGGGAGAGAGTGAGATCCGCAAATGAGGACATGGACTAATTGAGCTCTGCTTGGAGAATCTCATTCTATCCTTGCAAATGCTTTCTTTCACCATCACAGGATGGGAAAATAGAATTGTACCTCTTCCGATCAGTTGATTGATCAGATCATTGCACAGAAATAGGAGAAAACTGGAGTTCTCATTCAAGAAAAACACCGCAAGGTCCAGACAGAAACTCAGATTACAATCTACCTCATTTAAAATTCAAGCTTCATCTCAAATGCAGCAAATAAACATCCAGCCACCCAGGAATCATTTAGAACACATCACAAAGGGCAACAACTAGATAAAAATTGGAAAGCACCTGAACTAAGGGCAAGAAAACCTCTCAAAACCCTGCTCTGAGGGAAGTTAAAGGCTGGTTATCTATGTATTCTGTATATAACATTACTAAGAAGGGGAAGAATACCAGGGGTCTTAAATGAAGTGTTTCTTCATGTCAGAAAATTCAGACAGCAGAAAGAAAATAGTACAGCAGGGAGCATGTAGCAGTGAATACACTCATTAAATGCTGGTAAACCACACTGGAGAGGTAGACACCAACAAGTGCATGAAAGGCAGCAACTGCTGTGATGTTTCTGATTCCATATAGCTGAGCAGTTCACAAACTCAACCTGGATAAATCCATTTAGAAAGATGTAGCATCCTGGAAGAACTGGATGGGATGAAGATTAAGAACAAAGAACAAAAAGCATGCTTTACATAAGAATGAAAAAAATCCTAATCTTGTTTATGTGTCAAATAAAAGAGATTTTTTATCTAGATTGTACTGCCAATCTAAATACCCAGCAAAACCCACTGCAGTGTTTATTAAAGAGTGAACTGTTCTCAGAACTCCACAATCCCTCCCTCTCCTCCTGAACCACATGCCAGATTAGCCCAGGGACACAAAGTACTCGCCCACACTGTGTTTCTGTGTATTTTTATGAGAAACACAACACACTGACATTTCAAAAAGCATATTGCTTAAGATGGAAGCAACCCATGGAAATTACCAAGAGCAAATCAAACTAGGTTCTTGCTTCCCTCACCCAGCAAGAATTCCTGTCCTTTTTCCAACTAGAGCTGAAATTGCCCCAGATACTTACTTTGGTCTTCCCTGTGTTGCATAAATAAATATACTTAATTCTGACCACCTATCTGCCTGTCTTTCCTGAGCAGAACTGTTTGCTGAGATCTGTATGGTTAGGCTAAGAGTCAAGCACAGAGTCACACAGAACATTTTCCTTTACAAAAGAACATGGCAAAAACGGTCTGACATCTGGAGTATTCTACTGGAAACAGACACTTCAATCAGAAGAGATGCTGAAAATGAAAGAGGAATAAATTAAGAATACCGTGTCCACAGGACAACTTTGCTGCCATTTCCTAATACTAACATTAAGCAAATGGTAACAGAGTTATTTTCTCTATGAATTGCAGGTGTCATCTATTTGATTACATGAAAATGGAATATGAGGAATTAACTGTCTTCAAGCAACATGAAAACTTTGACTGTAGTGGTGACTTTCTTTTCTAAAAATTTGTTTCAATACTGCAATACTCTCTATACAAAACTACATAAAAGAGTTAAGACCTTGCTGTTTATATTTGTCACAATAAACACTGGTAACACACCCTGAACACACAGCTGTGTGTATACATATATCTATGCCCAGTCAAGATAGATATGTCTTAATCATGAATTCTAACACTTAACAAGATGACTATATAAAACAAAATGAAAAAATTGACATTATTAGAAATTAAATATAGCACATTGTGACATGCACTGGGAATAAAGATGATGTCCTGTGGAGTAAGTGATTTACTGGGCTCTACCAATTAATTTCTATTATGATAATATCATATAATGGTGATAGCCTGTGCTCTGAGTACGCTGTGTCTGGAAAGCTAAAAAACTTATAAGAACTTACTAATTTTTAAATAAGATAAGATGACAGTGTAACTTTACTGGCATCAATATTGATCTGCACTTCATTATGCTAAAATGCACAAGATACTTTTTGGTTCACACTCCTTCAGTACTGAAAGGGTGATGATATTTTTTTGGAGAGTTAAAATCAAAGACCAAAAATGTGATGGTGATCAGAAGTTCTTTTCTCCTTCCTGTGGTACAGGCTACACAGCCAATAACAGCATTTAAGATTTAATTTTCAACAGTGCATAGGGCTGTACTTTTAAGTGCCTAGCATTCACATTTGGGTCAGATTTTTCAAGATGCCAGCAGCCTATTAAGCAGATGCATAGAGATCAGATTTTCAAATGTGCTGATGTATTTAGACACTCCAATTCCTTACATTAGGTCTCAGATGGGAACTGAGCTTCTCTTAAAACCTGGTCTCAGTCGTGACTCCTAAGCTCTTCTGTAACATTTGGCCTGGAGGCCCAATTTACTCCTCACTGATTAGGCAATTTCAAAAATCTGCTCACCTACAACTCCCTGTTTAGTATTACCCTAATCAATAGGTGGGAACACGTCCTAGCACAGAAGAGGCGAGCAGCTCATCTTTTCTGTGCCGGAGCATTGCTGTGCGCGTGCCTGCATTTGTGTACACTTCAAACATATTTTGTAAATATTTCACCTTCCCTTACACACGAGGAAGTAATTGGTACATGCATGTTTTGGAAACCATTCAAAGTTGATTTTCTGCGTGGGTAAACAAAGTGCTCATTGGTGCCAGCTTGCTTCATTTGGGCGGTGTGAGGCGGAACGCGGGGCAGCCGCATCCCGCGGCTTCTAGGTACCTCCTGGCTTTTGTGTACAGAAGGCAGGGAAAGAGGCAAGGAACTCGTGATACTGGCAGGACAAGGACAATGCCAAGGAAAGAGTGACTTCTCTGGAGCTGAAGCATAAAGGCTGTGTTAATTACTATCAAATCAATGCAGACGCTTAAATCTAACCTGATAAATTCCGTATTTACACATTAAATGTAACTGTTGAAATCATGCCTGTACAGACTTAACATATGCAGGACAGAAATGTCTACACGTTTTCAATATTGTGCTCTTAGATATGTATTTAAACTTCCCAGAGTCTGCATGCACTCAGTTTGAAATCAGTGACAACCTACAACATTGCCACATCTTGCATTTCTGGAAATTTATGGAAGTGGTGTGGCATTGCCAGCCCTGCACAGGGAACATTTGATAGTGGCTGTCAGAGAATCTCCCTGAAAAACAGCTACTCCTCCCCACCTTTTAGGGACCAAATGGCAGGATTATCTCAGATCCAGTACTGCACAAATGGGCTCTGCAGGCCTAAAGAAAAGTGTGTGTTTTAATGCTCATGCTGCTGAGATTTGTTGGCCAAAACAAAGCTTGTGGTATTTACTCAAACAAAATACAATCAATATGAAGACAATCTACAATTTCTTTTTCCTGCTTCCAAACACCAGCAGGGAAAGTACTATGACACTGTATCATAAATCACTAACACAGATACGGAGCTATAAAACCATCTTTGTCTACTGTTTACAGTAGAGTCAACCTGGGAATCTTTCTAGACAGTGTGGATATGGCAAAAAAATGTCTGAAACATGCAAGATTTCTTATTATACTCTCTACAGCTATAAAAAGGCTAATATATTTTAAACTGGAAAAACAAACACTGGAAGAAAGCAGAAGTAGTGATAAAATATATTAAAATGTGAATTGGTACTTTCTGATTTTATAATGGCATTTTGGTTTTCTTATATAGCTGCATTTACATTAACTAAGATCCTAGTTATATGAAAATAAGCTATTTTGCCCTTGTCTATTAAAAAAAAGATTAAAAAAATTAATCTGACTTTATTTTAGCATTTGTAAATTGAAACACTAAGGGTCTGATATCCACTGATGGGCTGTGATTCTGCAGGTGCTATTTTACACCTACAAGTTAGTGTGCCTACATCTGGCAGAAGTTTGGTATCTGCTGCATGCACAACCTGAAGCTGAAATAC
This sequence comes from Entomyzon cyanotis, assembly GCA_024500445.1. Taxonomy (NCBI): domain Eukaryota; kingdom Metazoa; phylum Chordata; class Aves; order Passeriformes; family Meliphagidae; genus Entomyzon; species Entomyzon cyanotis. Next base: position 18,030,249 of record JAKEPQ010001015.1, read on the forward strand.
TGAATGTCAGCAGCCAAAACACTGTTGAAAGGGAAGTAGAATGGCTGCACTACTTTTCAAGTCCTTCTTTCAACAGTTTCATTTTAAGACAGCAATTTTATTTCTTTTAAGATGAAGGAAGGAAATGTTTTCACTTCAATGTGCCCTGAAATTTAGTATGCTGAACTGTATTTATCTCTGACATTATGCTGGTTGTAATTTCCAGCGAAGTTAATGAAGCTACAGATGATTTTGATACACTCTATGCACAGTGTATGACTAAACTTTTTTTTGGCAGCAGTTATTTTTTATTATTACTTAAACACTGCATGTCTTTTTTTTTGGTGGGGGGGAAGGTGTGAGTGGTATCTAACATCATATACCTATACTCTAACCCTTACCCTTTTTGTCAAGTAAATGACAGAAATATTTCTAATTCAGTCTTTGAATTACAGAATTAAAATAAATACAAAAGCCCTTCTCCATTTAGGCTCCTAATTGCAGATAACTTTCTTGCTCTGATCATTAAGCATGACCAATTTTGAGAAATAAGCTTCCTGTATCTGCAAAGCATCCTCAAGTGTCTATTTACAATGGTCAAAAATTATAAATAAATCTTCAATTAAGAATAATTTTGATCTTTGAGAGGCATTTCAGCATTTTGTTTAATCTGAAATAAGATAATTTTCTAAAATTAAGGGCAGAGTTAGTGGGGTGGAGAATATTTTACAAAGAAACTAATAAGCATTTTGGCTTTGCATGTTTTTGAATTATATTTCCAATTAAAAATGCAGAATGCTAAATCACATTACAAAGATAAATAGGAAAGTACAACTTCATTGTTGAAAACAATTTCCCTCCTATCAATCTGAGGATTCATGCATCAATATTGTAGATGAACTGTTAATTACAAAATCAATTAAAAAATTATTTCTAAAAACAGTCACGCGTCCTGGCTCTCAGGGGGGCAATTTGGGCAGAAGGTCTCATCTCACTAGGACCGCGCCAAATCACAAGTCGTCATCCACAAGTAAGCAAAAGCAATCTGGTTTTTCATTTTTCAGCGCGGCTGAGCCCAGCCTGAGATTGATCGTCACATATGGCCCCAGAAAACAAACTGTCAATACCTTGAATGCTGCAGAATTTGAACAAATAGCCGTCCGCCCATTCAAGCCACTCATTGCATCCCATTTAACAGATTTTATTGACAGTTTCCTTCTTGTAATTAAAGGGAAAACTACTGGCCAGCAACCAAGATAAAGTTCAAAGATAGGGTCAAAACAAAAGCAGATGGAGGGGCACGGTGTGACTGTCAATGGAACATAGCATCAGAGCATGCTATTGACACACAGGTATCTAATGATCGGCACGTCATTAAAGAGGGATCTATCGTGAACTTTATGCAAATGCTAAAAGGGACTTAAGACCACAATAAAGCATTAAGGAGACACAAAAAGAAAAACAACAAAGCACAAACGATTTTTACTTATCTGACAGTATTCACTGCTTCAGCACTTTTAAATTCAAATGCAGAAAAAGAAATTCTTTCTGAGATTTTTAACTCTTGCTGCACAGGTAATAATTTTTTGCAGAAGCACTCTCATAAATGCAAAGGATCCATAAGGTAAGGTGTGGCCCTTGTGAGATTCAATATGGATTTCCTCCCTCCTCCCACATCTTGAATTCCCTCTATCAAATAAACAGTAGCTGCCTTTAAAGAGAAAATATACAGCATATTCACCAGCACCATTTCTTTCGCCTTAATTGCAATGATTAGACTTGTCTGGATTATGAAATGGATTTAGGAGAACAACATCTATATTCATTTGACGGGATCTCTGCCTGTAAAATACTCTCCAAATCATGCAGTGGAATATTCTCTGCTCCCTTAGGAACACATTCTGCAATTACTTTGAACCAGAAAGTTGTTCTTAGTTTAAACTGCTTTGTTTGTTGCCTTTTAGATTAAAGTCTGATTAGCAATTTCTTATTCTAAACCCCTGTTTTAAACAAGCACACAGAAAGTATTTTAGAAGAAAGAGAAGAAAGAAAGAAAGAAAGAAAGAAAGAAAGAAAGAAAGAAAGAAAGACAGACATTAAAAATGTAGCAACTGCCATGCCACTCTGCCAACCTGAATTAGCAAGTGCTATAGCTTTGAGGGTGACAAATTCTTCTTTCTCCAGCTTCATGCTCTTGTATTTCTTTACCAGCTGCAGTATGGCATTGTTAAGGTCAAGAAGGCCAGCCAATTTGGATTGGTCTTCATCCATAATATAATCTTCAGCATATACGAGCTCATCCTCAAAAGAAAGTGACCGGTATACAACACCGAGAATCAAGATCTCCATCCAAGCACTCTGCAGAAGGCTCATCTGGTCAGCTAGAGACAAAGTGGAAAATCCTGAATAGGAAAAAAAAAAAAAAAAAAAAGAAAGGAAAAATATTAAGCACATTTGGAAATCTGGTCCACTTTTTGATTTATTTTTATATACGTTGTGATAAAACATGCACATACTGTGTTATTCTCCCTTCTGCTTTTGTGTGTCTCCTCCCCAGCCTACTACAGGAAAGTAAATCAATATAAAATCAAACGTTTTCTAATCAAAACCAAAGTTTTAAATGAGCTGGAATTTGCTGGCTCCTCCTATAAAAATCATATTAATTCATAGGGTACTGCAGTGGCAATCTGTGATTTGTATGATGTCTTCTTTGTTCTGAAATATTTGTGCTTAGTTGTAAAAACCTGATGCTGTGAAACAGGGATCTGCTAACTCCTTCCATCACTACCATAAACCAAGAAGGATAATTTAGGAGAGAAAAAATAAAGCTTTTTTAAAAGGGAAGATTTGATGTTTTAATAGAATTAAGGTAATGATGAAAATGAGAAAAATTCTCTTTGAACTTTAACTTCAGGGAAAAGAGAAGTAACACCCACCCTTCTCAGAAAAGACACTAATCACTTCTGTCCTGGCTCCTGCCACTACGACACTTGTTGAAGTAACAGGGTGGCACACTGAAGTGCCAACTGAATCGCAGCCACATCACCCTTTTTGTGAGGGCAACCAAAAATTTAATAAATGCCTCTTAATGAATTTAACTTTTGCTTTTTTTTTTTTTTTTTTTCCCTCTTCTCCCCGCTGTCTTTCCTAATGGGATCACTAAGGGCAAACATCTTTACTGTCTTACCTTTTCAGGCTCTTGTTTACAATACCTGTTAATTTATTGTATCAAACTGCTAATATCCCAATCACATTAGGTACTAGAAAACAATATGGGAGAGGAAGTGATTTTCCTGGCCTATTGGTGAAATGCAGCAGTTTGCCAGTTGGCACCATCAACCACAAGTACTTAATAAAATCATCAAAGGGGATTAGTCAAGCTTTTCTTAAAGGGCCTTAAGACATGTCTAAGGCTTTCATTTAGTTGTTTATGGAGTTGCTTACATGTCCTTTGACAGGGCTCCCGCTGTAAGAACATTCTTTTTGGTGTTCAATTACACTTACATGCATTTTTCTGTTTTAAAAGTCGAGAGTTACAGTCAAGCAAGTATATATCATAAACTAACAAATCTGCAAGGCATCTACTCCAAACAAGATTTTCTCTATAAGCACTAAGCAGCAAAACTAATACAATAAAAAAGAAAAGCCCATATCCAAACCACCAGGCATCCATAAAAAATGAAACACAAAACTGGCTGCATGTGCTCTCTCTCTCATTTTTCTCCCCCTCCTTATTTGTTTTCATTTTCTCTTACTGTCTTTTGAGTCTTGTGATAGAACTGTAGCTCTCTGCCTTAAAAACAAAACAAAACCAAACAAAAAAAACCCCAAACACCCTGATCCAACAACAGCAAACCCTTGAAGATGTGACAATGAAAAATAACACATCTGCGATTAAAATAAATAAGAGGGAAATGGAGAAGAAATAATAATTTCAAAGGTTATAGGGAGGAATTCATGATTTCAATTAGCTCCAACATTTCTGTTCCTTGCCGTCTTTCAAGAACCAGTTTTTCTGCAGCAGCAGATGGACAGAGAATGTAGCCTGCAGCACCGTCCTGTGACAGCCCCATTCTCCCTCCCAGACACTGCTGTTAGTAAATAGATTTACACATTCTCCAATCTCCACACATCTTTCTGCCGAATAATTAAAAGCAGGATGATTAGTTTATTGAGTGGAAGGAGGAACTTTTTTATTGAGGTCCATCCACGATTTTATCAGGGCCAGCACTTTTACGGTTGTCATGAGGGTGCAGGCATCCAATTTTTCTTATCTGCCTGATTAATACAAACGCTGTTTCAGGACGCATTAATTAACAGATACAAATCTACGTTCTCATGGAAGGATCAATACAGAGAAGAAAAGAGGCATCAATGTGAATTTAGTGCTGATGATGGAGAAGGCACTCTATTGACATTTACGTGCATAGAAACTTTAAAGTTGCAGTGGAGCTCTTTTGTCCCTGTGATTTACAAATTAACAATTTTTCAGGTATAACAATGTTTCACACACTTCTGAGAGGTTTAATTAAGCAAAAGGCAATAAAATCAGTTTTGATTAAAAAAAAGTTTGACCTGCAATTTCTCTCTGTATTCTTTTTATTCTCCTGAAAACTCCTCAACTTCCTTCTTTTATTCACTTATCTATTTTCTTACAGGTTTGTTGGCATTGGTTTTATTTTTTAAAAAATAAATAATACTATGTTTCAATAACATTTATTGTGTGCCACAGTCAAAGAAAATTACATATGCCCAGTGAGGGGGAAAAATGGGATGTTGATATAATTTATTGTACTGCACTCTTGAAAAATCTGCATTCTGGAGCAGTAAATATACCAGTTGTTTTTACATGACACAGAAAAAAATCAAAAGGAATTTTTTACATTAAAAAAAAGCTGGCAAATATAAAGCACATTGTTCCACCCTTCAATAATAAATCAAATCAACATGACTATTTTGTTCCTGATCGAAGTAACTTTCCCTTGAAAGCCTGTTCAGTGAAAGCATGTTTTAACTTTTAAAGGCACCCCTCGTGGGAACGTAAAGCTGCATCAGGTTGTAATTAATCTGGTTTTGTTTTGTTTTGATTTTTCAGAAAATGTGAAAGCATGCAGCATTTCTCTTGTATCGCAGCAATGCCCTTTTAATATGTGTTCAACAAGTCACAGTTATACGAATAGATTACACAGGCATATTTATTTACATACAGAGATTTGGTTTTAATTGTTTGGAGAAGGTTATACTTATTTCATGCCAAACTCTTGAGTCTGTGAGCTTTTGTTATGTGAATCCCTCAGATCAGCCATGTTCTCTGACAAGTGGATATTTTCTATAATAAATTGTAACTATTTTTTAAAAAGTCTCCAACTTGGATTCTTCCAGCCTTCTGGCCAGTATCAGCTTCTCCTGCCCAATCTCTAAGCTCTGTCCAAACCACCCCGAGATGCTGCACGATGGTGTGGTTTGGAACTTTGGCATGCATTGTGTGGGTCCTTAATCCTTTAGAGTCTTGCAGGTCACCGCTTTCCATGCAGAACGGTGTAATAACATTTTAAAATACAATGTTGTGCACCTTTTTCCCCCCAATAGCATGTACCACACTGGTGACAACTTTGATCTCTCTCCATCTCCCTCCCCAAGTCGGTGCCATCTGATGTATCTCAGGCGTTTGCTGGCAGAATGACTCTGTACCTTGACCCGCAGTTAAATAGCATGTTTATCTGCGATGCAGCACACTCCAAATAAACCAGATGACAGCCTGCAATAACGTCATTTGGAAGGATTGAAAGGCTTCTCAAGAGTCAGGTACCCCTGAGGTAAGAAGCTTGAAGGAAGCATGTTTTGTGCCAACCCTCCTGCCATCTTCTACTAGACGCTCGTGTGCTTGACAATGATGCCATGGGCACTTGTCAAGGTTTTTTTTTTTCCTTTTTGCCTAGCAAACTGATGCACTTTGCAGTCAACTTACAAAAAAGGCTAAGCATTTGAAAGTGTGAAGGGCAAAAAATATCTGACGGCTAGTCTTCAAAAATACACTTTCATTTCAGAAAGCATAAATGTTTATTTCCTGAGCTGAGTGTTGACAGAAATAGGCTGCAGCGCAGGCATATGAATTTAACCCCTGGTAGGCATTCTTTTCAGTGTGGTTTTTATGTGGCTGAGTGCAAGCATTGTAAATCTACGGGGTGTCTCGTAATATCAGTTAACAATAGCATTGATTTGCTGGTTACAGATTTTCTTCCTTTTTTCCCTTTCTTTCTCCTCCTTTCAGGGACTGTAGTGTTTCTTCCGCTAAAAATAGATACTTTTCTACAAACAGTATATCACACTCAAATTGTAATTATGCCGTAATGACTCACTGAGATCACTGAGTGTGGATTGAGAAAAGGTTGATTGAGCAACTGAACATATGCTTGTTTTTTTTTCCTTTTGCATACCAGTAAACCCAAAGCTAGCAGACATAAATAGGTAAAAAGGCCTTAGCATTTTTATTATAGGAACAAGGGGCATCGAGCTGACTGCACTCTGCAGTGCTCAGCACTCCAAGCCAGCTCCAAACACAGTTCACAGCCTCTTCAACAGGGCTGTTTAAACCACAGATCTTTTCAAATATCAGCACATGCACCACTTGCTTGCTGTTTCACATTGCACACAGCTCCATGCTAAGCAGGGTAAATCTTTTATATTCCTGAAGACCCTTTCCTCTACTTCATTAAGATGGACTTCATGGACACTAACTCACTAGGGGCCAGAGCGAAGCAGCTGCAGATGGTCAAGTGCCAAAGTAAGATCTGTGCCTGCACACAGCACTTTGAGAACTACTGGCCAAAAAAAAGAGACAGTGGCTGGACTTATCCCTATCATTATTTTCATCTATAAACATTTGATGTGATGCCTCAATGAGGCTACTCATACTTACATCCTAGGGTTTATTTCACTTTGCAGGGGATGAATTTCCCTTCCCTTCTGATATGTGTTTAGAAATTGAGATATTTTATCAAACCAGGTATGAAATTGCTGGCAAATCTGGGAGTTGCTTGCCATGTCTGATAATTGCCTCCCATTTATTTTACTTGTTGTTTGTGTGATTGTTATCTTTATGAGTAAAATATTCCTCTTGCTTGCCCTGGTTTGTACTTCAAATATCTTAATTTACATTTTTTATAATCAAAGCTGCGCTTGAAAATGACATGTTCACTAGCGTGTTGCAGATTCAATACATTTACACAGTTGAAATATCAAGACTCGGATTTTTACATTATTTACACTTAATTTTGATAGATTAACTTCTTTCTAAATGTTTTATGGGTACTGATGTTTCCAGCACAGATTTTTTTCATTTCAAAAATGATGTACAGTCACTACTGTCAAAAGAACAAACTGATATTGTAAATACCTTTAAAAAAATTCCTTTTAGCTTGGATTACTTTATTTGAGTGCATGGTCTCACGGTCAAATGACCAACAGTGGAGCAAAGGCTTATCCTGGCTGCACTGAGGTGAATGTAAGGAAACTCCATTTCAAGATCAGACTTGTGTCCAACGCACTCTCAGATGTACAGCTGTCACTCTGCCCTCCTCTCCCTTCCTGGCACACACTCTAAGCACTTGGATCCATCCAGCAACTTCAGCTGCCTTCCAGGGATGTAAACAAAGGACAGGGAAATTTCAGCAGTGAAATTCCTGCTAGGGCTATGTAATGTTTTCTAGACATGATCACAGCATTTGCAGAAGGAAACCTTCATAGCCTGACTGCCCTTTACTATTATTCTTCCAAAAATCCAAGGAAGGGGATGGCATAATCCATTTTTTTAGGCTACATGTAGGGCTGAATCTCATAGATCTGAATTAAGAGATTCTTTTTATTATATTAATTCAAGAAAAAAAGGATTTAATTACATTTCAAAGTACTGTGTAGTCTAAAAATACATATCAAGACCCACAAACATTTCAGTGGTTTTGAAAACCATTAAACAGAAGGAGAGTGCTCTCACTAATCACCAAACATATTTCCCAGATTATGGATGAAATTTTATGAAAGCTGGAACAGAAACAGATACAACTCATTATGCCAGGGTGAATCCATTATTTCAGGTTTGGTTTGGGGTTTTTTTCACACCCCTTTGCTTATGGAGCCCCTAGTCAAAGGCTAATAATTGCACACAATACTATCACAAGCTGAAATTTAAGTCTGACTGAGAATTTTCATGTGAATGCTGTCATCTCACAAAATAAAAAACGCAGCTATTTGCCCAAACTTGAAATTGAAAAATCAAATTTCAAAAGCACAAACTCCAAGTGACCAGAAATACAACCAAGGGCTCGACTTATGCTGCCTGCTGGATTCAGCCTCCAAGCCCTTCAGGAATGAGGTTCTGCAGTTAAAGGTATGCTAAGAAATGGATTCCACCCAGTAACTTTTGCACAGAGAGAGCACAGTGAGTGGTTTGCTGTGCAGCCTTCCCTCTCCTCTCCTCCTGCCACCAGAGCAGAGCACTGCACAGGCAGCACCGGGGCTCTGTCGTGACGGCGCGACGAGATGCGACTGCCATCTGTTATCTGTGCAGCCCTGGGAGAGGGCAGCTCGGGCTGCACACACAGAGGCGCCCAGGAATCACTCTGCCTCGAATTAAAAATAAAATAAAAATTGAAAAAAAATCGAGAAGGAAAAAAAAAATACATTTGGAGAGCGCTGGGATGTTTTCAGACCAGCCTGTGCACTTTCCTCGGGTTTTCTTTAACTGTGTTTGTATTCCTGACTCTTGCTGTCCAAGTTCTTATAAAATATACATATTTTTTTTATATTTTATAACATGGAAAAATGCCTGTGATAAGCACTTTTTGACTAACACCTACCAGTAGGACGGGAAATGCCACACAGAGCACTAAGAAACCCGGGGCTGTTATCACAACGCTACTTTCATCTCACTGAAACAACAGCAGAGAGATGGCATGGCAATAAAAATGCATTCACACTGCATGTCCCTCTCAATCCATTATGAACAATGGATTCTCGCTAAGCAAATATTCGCTTGTCAGAAGTATTTGCAACACTGGATTCATTCAGCAGGACTAAGTAAGTGAAGTTCACAGCAATTTAAAAGCAGCAAATTAGACATTTACAAACAGTGAAGATGCTGCTTGTCTAGCGTGACCTTTCACTCAAGCTATACAAAAAGGTGTTAATGTAATTTAAATACCAGTTAGGAATATTTCTGGTTTGTCTTTTACCCTGTGAAACCTTACATGATAACACTAAACAGGAGCAATTTAAGCCTGTCATTTCTTCCCAGGGTCAGATGCACATAGTGAGATGTAACCCACTATAGTTCAAACTGATTTCAGTACTGAAATCACAGACACCCCTGTCTAACCACCGAAATATTTCTAGGCAGCTACTTTTAAATTTCTTATTTCTAGTTAAAGCGCAAGTTCTTGTGAGCTGCTTCTTTAGCATTAGTAATGGAAGGGAGCTGGAAAATGTCACTGATTGAGGATGTCTCCCTGACTTCACCAGTTGCTAACACTTTGCAGTGAACCACTAAAGACAAAAAAACCTAGTGAGTTGCCCTTGCTTCAGAACAGAGTTGCTAAAACTTCCATGTATAGACTACTTTACAATGGCATTTTCAGGAACACATTGTTTAAAGTATTGTTCTCTTTATTTCCATTAATTTTAATTTCACGCCTTATTATCTCAGTATTCACCAAGAAAAAGAAAAATATAAGACAATAGAGTTAAACTGATTAATATGTGATTTTCCCTTTGGGCTGATTTTACCACTGGAATTTCCACAATTTTAAACAGCTTTACTGCAAATTCACACCAACCTTACATTAAAAAGATACCAGGCCAAACACTTGTGTTTTGCTTTATTACCAGATGCTCTGAGAACAGAGGAACACCTAGTAAGTAGGAGACTGCCTTTTTTTTTCTTACCCCCTTTTTTTCTCTCTCTGTGTAAGATAGTTAGCACTCCTGGTGCATTACCTGTCTACAGTGAGGTTCTGAATTCTAAGACACGGACAATGAAAAAAGTTTTAAAATTCAGACTAGCAGTGCAATATGGCCCAATGAAGCTTTAAGTCTCCTTCAGGTCAGCCATATAAACTCGCAGATTCCTGAGGGTGATCTTTTTAATGCACTACATATGTGATCTGATCTGCTTCTTTAAAGTTAACTCTTCCAATTCTTTAAAATTTAACCTCCAAATATGGTTTGGCTGGACTATGGGATTTTTTTTTTTTTTGTTCCCTTATTGAAGATAGCTGAGGCAGATGTCCTGATATGGTGTGCTCCTAAAATCACAGGAGAAAATGGAGAAGGATTGTATTTATGGCCCTGATTGTTTTGTTGGTTTTTTTTTTCACTGAGCCTTTATAAAAAAACCCATCAATCATATTTTCAACGTAAATATTGATTTCGCCCAAATTTTTCTTCCATCTGTTGTGGATGTATGTATTTGAGTGTAAGTACAATAAAGCCAGATTTGTAAGCGAAAAAATAAAAACTACACTCAGTCATTAGTAAAGCAAACATAGATGAAAAATAAAGAGTACAATGAATAGGGCTGAATTTCTTCCAAAATCCATTCTAGAGAAGAGTAATACAGTTCAGCTTAAAATAGCCAGCATAATATCTGCATATCCTGTGTGTGGTATGCCTTATCTAGATCCTTCAAAGAGTTCAGCTAGCAGAAAAGAAACTACAGTCACACATAATTAAACAAAATGTGTGCACCTTCTTTCCTTCTTTTAAATTTTTACTCAACTAAACATAACTAAAAACTAAAAAAAATAAAAAAAGAAAAATAAAAAAGAGCACAAACTTGACAGATGAACCTTTCAAGACTAGGAACAACAATTGGTATTAGTTCAGGTTCTGCTTGCTTTGTACACATCAGCCTCCAAAACCATTGCATATATTGAATGGGGTTATCAAGAAATTTAGAGCTGAAGCTTCTTCAGCACATTAGTCTCCAAAATCAAGTTTTCTGGATTACAAAGTGTCACTTCTGTGTTTTTTTCCCACAGAAGGGGGATTTCTTGTGCATTTAATGCATGTTGCCTTTTATCTGTAACCTCTACGGGTCTGCTTTGAGAGTGCTTTTCCTCAAAGAGCGCTGGGTCACTGCTGTTTGCCTTTTGCTCCCCTGGGGAAGCCACCAGTCATTTCCTCCCTGAGAGCTGTGGCAAACCCTGCTCCCTCCATCTTTCCATCAGGCAAAGTCAGGTTTCCAGGAATTCCCCAATCATGTTAATAATATGAATCCAATACAGGAATGTATTAGCATACGGAGACAACCATGCTTGCGATCCAATCAACGTATCTCTGTTAACCCTGTATGTGCTGAGCTACCGAAAATCTCTTTCCATTGCCAAAACAAAATCTTCAGGTTGCAAAATTTTAGGTAAATATCCCCTCTTACCCTCTGGCAGGAAAATAACAGCTCTGACCGCTGTCCTGCACATCTTCTGTCTTCTTCCTAATTTTTAAAACTTTTTTGCTGGTTAGTTGATTTTCTTAATGTGCTGCAGATGCCAAAAAATTCAAACGATGTTTACAGTCTCCCTTGTTTGGGGAAGAGAGAGACACATATTCTCCTACATGAATGTGAAATTTTTAGTTTACCTAGTTGAGTGTGCATGTATCATTAAGATCATCTCTGGAGGCTGTGTCTTAAGTCTACAACAGTCCACACACAGGGAAAAAAAGAGAGAAAAAAGAAAAGGGAAAAAAAAAAGGAAGCTGCCTGATTCTAATACACCTAATTAGCCATCGGCAGACTCTTAATTGCATACATTAGGATGATTCCATAGTGGAGATTAATTCTAAATATACCCAAGCAGCTGGTTAAGATGCCATGGATTACAGTGTGGACTGTACTTTTCCACTTAATTAGATATCAAAATTAAGCAGCAACAAGCATTTTGACATAACGGGGATCAAGCCGCCGCTTGGCATCCCAGAGCTGCACTAAAGTGACCGCTAAACAGAGCCGCACAGATGGAGAGATATTAAATGCCGCACTGGAAAGTAATTTCAAATAATAAAATATCAATATTTACATTTTAATTACCCCTACTGAGAGCCGCTCTGTCATTTTCACTATTGCCGACGCAGCAAGGGGTAGTGGAATGACATTGCGGCTCTGACTGCAATGACTATTTTGTTTCCATTAAAGAATGACAAGTGTTTTAGAGGCAGTGACACCCAGTGTGTGAACAAGAATGACAGCAGATCAGAAAATTCCTATTAAGGGAATAAATGACTCAACAAGAGAATTTACTTTAAGCAGCCGGCTCCTCCTTGAAACACATAATCCCTTCTAAATTTCCTGCAGGAAGTTTATTATTAGAGGTGCCTTGGAGAGACCTTAGTTTCTCATCAAATATTTAGAATGATAGGACCTTACATGATGACTGGTCAATTTAAAAAGAGTAACATTCAATGCTTATCCTACCTAAGAGTTACATTGAGAGTTTGCAGGAAACAAAATAGTTTTGAGGTAGGGGGGAAGGCACATAGTGAAAGGGAGATTCCTTCCCCTAAAGACCTGAAAGCTTTGATGGTGCATGGGGAACACCAGGGTTATGTTTGCCATCTTTTCTTCACCAGTTTTACTGCCATTGGCACAGTGAGCACTCCACATCCCACCCGGATCACAATTTGCTGGCTTTCAGAATTGTACCCAGCAGTTGATCACAACAGGTAATGTGTACACACACAGCTTCAGGCCTCCTGTTTCTCCCTGCCTATTCCCTGCACAGATATAGATATATATATATACACACACTTTTTCTTTTCGTATGTACATCAGGAATCTGTAAGACACCTTTGCAGCACCTTAGGAATCTAATTACTTCTGATCAGGTCTGAGGTCGATCTCATGGAAAATATTATATTACATCTGAATGCTGCATTTACAAAGATGAAAAGGAAGGAAGAAAAATATCAAAACAGTAAAGAAAAAAAAGTCTTCCTTGGGGATGTCTGTCACACTGCAGAGATCTTCAAAGAATTTCAATGGCCTCAGACATGAGAAAGTGGGTAAGAGTAAATCCGTGGTCAGTACACCCAATACACAGCTAAGTGACCCCTCCTCCTGAGTCACGGCATGCATTTATTTAATAATGTGCAGAGCTCAACTTCTATAAATGTGACAAATGGCTAGAACAGAACGTGGGGGAAAAAAGGCATGAAGATTTTTACAGAACAGGAAGGGAACAACTTCATGGCAGTGACTATTGTAGGAGTTTTAGATCCAGCTTTGACATTAAGAATTACCAGTAAGGTATGAAAATTTTACTCTGACATTAGCTGCTTAACTAGTTATCTTCTTTTCCTTGTCTTTTTTCTTCACTTCTTTTTCTTTCCTTTTTTTTTTTTTTAAGTACCCAGGAAGTACTTCTTAAGCATCCCTAATGCTTTTAGGACAAGACACTTCCCCATTTCTCAGCCACTAGCACCTTTTAATTTCTGAAAGAGCCACGGTTGAAAATCTTAATTAATTGTTCCATACTGCTTCAGGATCATTATGCAATGTAATAAAGGCCGTGTAATTATGAAATTTTACAGCCATTACCAAGGCTGATGGCTCGTATTTCATCCTCAGCTGGACCCAATGGCTTTTAGCCACTCAGCTCCCCTTTGATGAACTACAGACAGATCTATCAGGCCCAAACAATATCCAGGCAAGGCGGCTATAATAGCTACCTACAGATGAAGCCATAGATAAAGATAAACTATAAATCTACACACAAATGCAGGCACATTGCCTCAGGATGACAGAGGGGAGAGGATGAGACACTTGGGAAAGCTGGCGGCTTGCGGAAAGGCAACCTTCTCTCTCCATCTCTCTTACTCGGTTTGGAATTTGTTTGGCTTCTTAAAGATGCAAAACCCCCTCACACTTCCCCCCCAGATTACATATTTTTTAAGGACTGTGAATTTGTGTAAGGAAGGCAAGGGGTCGCTTTATCCATCTTTTAAATTTGACAAAGGGGATTTATGTGGAGAAATCAAGTCATCCTCCAAACGAAGAATCCTAGTCAACAAGTTTGCAAATCATATTTTCAAACGTGAATCCAGGTCACTTGCTTCTGAGACCGAAAAAAGCAACCATCCCTGATTTCTAAATGCATTATTGTGAACAGATGCACAGAGGTGAAGTTAGATGATAGGCTTTCACTGGAGGCAGCACCAGAGATGCAATTTCATGCAACATTGTCCGACATTATTTTATTTTCAGTCTGAAAATGAAAATACTTTGAGAATTCAGTGCAAGTTAAAGAAACAAGGGGATTATATATGCTCTTGGTACCTGAAACACCAGAATGCAGTTTATGGAGGTGACCTCCATCAATGCCCTCTTTAATTTAAGACAGGAGGCCTTCTGAGTATGCAGTGTTAGTCCCTCCAGAGTGAGACAAGGCTGACTAAATGATCTCTAGGTGAGAAAAAGAAATGGAGAGCTGCAGCTCCTGACCAGTTCTGAAGGAGTCCAGGGAAGAGTGTGAAAACATCAGCTTGGAAACTACATCTATTAGTACCATTCCAGTAGCCCATGGTCAGTCATGAAGCTGATCCCATGCTCGTGGCTGAAGCTAAAAGCACTTCAGAAGGCAAGAGGAGTTAAAATAAAAGTATCAACTGTACTCTCTGATTTCTAATAGAACAACAGCATGGCTTGGCCCTTTCCAAAGAAAATATGACAGATTTAGGGGAGGTTCAGAGAAAGTAAAGCAATACCTAAGAAAATTCTTATGGAAAGAGACTCAGAAAGCAGGAACTGTCTTCCTCAAAATAGTGATGTATGAGAGGATGCAGCAGAAGTGTATATAAATTAATGATATAAAAAGTAGTTCTAAAGCTTTTATTCTGTCTGTCTCAAAACACAGCCCAAGCAACACTACAGTAAAATGCAGGAAAGTCAAAATGGAAGACAAAGGGAAATTCTTCATTCACAGAGTAGCTGGACTGGAGAACCTCCTGCCAAAGGATGTCATTGAAGCCAAGAACTCAGAGAGGGAGCTGATGCTTACATGCACAGCCAGAACAGCTCCAGGTATTAACACTCCAAATCCAAATTAAAAGGACAAGGACATTTTTCTTCCTTATTTTGTCCAATCTCTAAGCATAAGGAATTAAAAACAGTTTTCCTGAGGCTTCTGCCTGCTATGGGGTTCATGTCCCCTCCCCTGAGGCTGATCACTGCTGAAGACAGCAGAGTGTGTGTTGATGACCTATAGCATTCAGTTCCTAGTTTCCCAAAAGCTGAAGCCTCAGAATTTGGGCTGCCCTTCTTTGAGGTGTTTGGAACCTACTCCTAACAAGTGGAGCTCAGAACAGAAGAGCTTAGAGAGATGTGCCCCAGGCAAAGAATTTCAAAATCACAGCAACTGAGCTCTTACTCTACAGCTACCGTGGAAAGACGAAAATAATGGATATAGAAGATCCATGGTGTTATCATAGCCACAAAAGCAGGCAGGTGCATGTATTATTGTGTGTTTGCATAAGCCTGTGTACGCATGAATTTGTACTGAGCAAACCCAGGGTATTCTAAAAGCTACCGAAATGAATAAAGATCACCTGCTCATTAACTCGTATTCTTTGCTTATTAAATATGTCCTTTCTTCTAATATAAAAAACTGTCTTTGCTGAAGGACAAAATAATAATGTAATCACCCAGGTCAGATCAAAGAAGTATTTTCTGAAACAGGGAACAGACTCACAAAGGGTCACTGGTCAACAAAGCTGCATGTGAAGACAGGCAAGGGAATGCCTGATTCAGGTTCCTCCAGCATAATGCTTGATATATGGTCTTTAAGGACAAGTACCTGCTTTTAATATGCTTTACTGAAACTGCACGTATGGTGGATATTCACTGTACATGGTGTGAAGTGATCTATTCCTTGCACCTGGAAGCTGCACAAACATTCTTAACGGGGAAAATAACCCAACCAACCCCGAATCAAAAGGTTTAAGCACATACAGGATATTAGAATGTCTGCATACTAGACTATACAAACACCACCAGACTATAACTCCTTGACAGGACTTTAAATTGCCTCCTAATAACGAAAGAATTTACCAGAATTTGGTGAAGACCTCTGTTAAAAAAACATGCACTAGGAAAATTGAGAAGAATGGATGTAGACAAAGAAACTGGCAGATCTTTTACCTTCTCTTCTTTCCATCCAGTGGACTCATTTAGCCAAATTAGCATCAACCTCACAGATAAGCTCTGTGGCTTTACCTCTTTTTATCCTCCCAATCACTCGCATCAGTACAATAAAAAGCAGATACAAATGTACACAGCAGGAGCATTTTTCAGAGCAAAAACTTCAAGCAGGAAGTAAAAGCAAAGATGGTATTTCTATTTCTATCGGAGGCAGTAATACTAGTTTGCTACATTGGTCTAATAAAAATAATGATGATAATGTGAGAAAACACATAAATACCGCCTTGTAATTTTTATTTTACAAAAAAAACGCCTGAAGTTTTAATCTCTGTGGTAAATGTCCAGTCTGTCAAACAACTCCTATCAGTATTCCGTAATTTAAGATTACTGTACGATTTTAATAAAGTACAGTGAAGAATTTTGTGCATGTCAGAAAGTTAATTTGTAATTTAGTGCAAACTATCTTGAAACAGAACTAGCTGAGGCATAGTTAGAGTTTATTTTTGCCAAATATGAATTACTGCAAAGGAAAAGGCAATTACCTTTACATATTTTGTGCAAGACTTTCTTTTCAGTATTTGTTTTAAAACATTTTCCTTCTTCAAGTGATTTTTGGGTTTGTTTTTTTAAATTAACAGCTGCATGTATCTTACATATGAGTAGAAAGTGTTTTTAAGAAACCTGTTTTAGAAAATACATAAACGAGAGGTTTTGCTAAGTCTCAAAAAAGCACTAACTGCAGTAAAACCACACTCAGACACAGAAAAATATATTAGCATGAGGACAGAACAAAAATGGAAGGGAAATGGGGGTATAATTCTACGTTTCCTCTTTCAGTATTCACCAAATCGTAGCTGCTATAATGCATGCCATGCTTTACACTGATTTTCTATACTTGGTATTCCCTAGTTGAATTGTTTCTGAAGTCTATGGTGATTTTTTTCCACAGCAAATCAGCAGTTTTTCAAGAGGTCTCTGTGCAACCCAGGAGTATGACATTTACTAATGTGTTGAGATTCAGGGATTCTCCTTTGTAGAAGCCAACACTAATAAGAAAGATATGGTTCAGTGTCCTGGGTATTCTTCCCAGTTTTATTAATTAGATGGAAAGCTTCTCCCTCTGGAATACTGCAAGGTATTTATTAACACTTCAGCCCACAAACTAGAGTAAATTTACAGTAGTGGAGGTAATTGTTACATACACCGCTCTTGTTATCAACTTGGCAGGGATAAGCAAAAAAACCCCAGAGGTTTAGATTATGATCTTTTTCATGATATTTTAATTGTGCTTCTTAATCTGCTAAATTAAAAACTATAGTACAATCTTATTCAGATCACTGACAAAAAAGATTGTATCAATTTGCAACAAAACGTATGAATGCTCCTATCTCTTTTAATTACACAAAGAATTTAACAGTCATATTCAATATGGCCACAGAGTGACTGAGATACAAACTCCTTCTTTCACTGTTGTGCCATCTTGTCCCTCAGCACCTTCACATTTTATTTCAAGTCCCCCATCTTTGAATGCACAGACAACCTTCCCTAGATGATTTTTAATATCACCACCTTCCTTCTCTCCTTTCATGTTCAGTATGATGAGATACTCCCACAACTGTGTCTCAGCACACCAGTGACTGATAATGACCAGGCAGGCACCCAATAGTATCTCAGCTACTTTTGTGCCTCACAGAGAAGCGTTAGGTATGCTCAGAGATGCTTCATGTAACCATGTTTCCTTCACTGTTGCTTCCAGCCTTCCTTTTCTTTGCATTCTTCTGCTATCAGACCCTCTTATTCCTTCTGGGCAACAGTATGTCAATTCATAGTGCCACCAGCAATGCCCTCTCCTTAATTGGTGCACACTAATTTATCTACACTTTTTTTTTTCCTATGCAGCTCTCAGTGCTCTGAAAAGCTTAGAGTTGGGCTTTATTTTGCATTCCTTACCCTATTTCTACATTCTTGCACCCGCCAAATGTTTTGGGCTCTACCACCAGGTATTTGGGCACATTTGTCAGTAATTTGAGAGATTACACAGAAAGCACAGTTGTGCTTGGTGAGGATGTGCTATTTAGAGAGGCCTAAATCAAAATTCTGACGTGCTAATATCTCTGGATCATCTTTTGTTTCTTTGGCTTTCTTCTTGTCCCAGACATCTGCTTTCAAATGTCTGTTTCTTGTCAATCCTTTTTTATGGTTACCAGACACTCACTACGGCTTCCCTTATGGATGTTATGTGCCCTATCAGTGATCTGAGAAGGAAAGAGGTGAGAATTTTGTCATCTATTCTGTCAAAACCCCACTTAGCTATCCTGACTGCACAGGGCACAAGTCATTTATAGCTGGCACTTGCCAAATACACCCCTGTCAAACAGCTAACTAACTTACTAACATGAGCAGTTTTCAGGACTGTATCACAGATGATGTCAGAAGCATAGATGAAGCATGAGGTACATTTATACAGGAGGAATATGAGTAAGAATTTGGTCTCCCAAATCTTCCACTGTCTCTCTTTCTGTAATTCTGCTGGAGTCACAAAATCCTTCTCTGTCTCAGTCTTTCTGTGCAAGCTACAGATACAATATATATATAAATTCACAGGGCTGTTATGCTATTTTATTCATTTAATGTCTGAAAACAACAACAAACATTTTAACCAAAAAAGGTCTACGAAGTATATTCAACATTTCTGAGAAGTATATGAAAAGGATGGATAAGCTCTAGCTCCATTGTATGTAGAAGAAACATATTGGTGATGCATTGTGCTCACCTCTTTCAATCCTAACATGCTGTGAATTATATTTAACGTTTTAAATCTGTAACTCTCAAATTACGCCAAACTTGGAGGCAGGAATCACAGTTTCACCATAGGGAAATTAAATATTTGCCCAAGGTCATGTGGTAAGTCAGTGTCAGAGTCAAGAAAGGGACTTAGCCTTCAGCTTCTGGTGTTGGGGCGTCTCTGTGGATTCTGGCAGATCTTTATGTCTGGATTGAACTAAACCCCTCTGAGGGCCAGCTGAAAGTGTCCTGATCTCATCAAGAGACTCTGAACCAAGCCCATATAATGAAACACTCTCATGATTTCTCCTACTTTGCCCATGAGCCAATAGTGAGAAATACACCAGAAGAGCATGAAGAGGAGGTGCTCAAGTTCAGCAGTATAGAGTTTGAGATGGCTCCTGCCAAGGTGACCATCTTTTTCCCATGTATTTCTATGGATGCAGGACTAAGCCCACAAAATAAATGTGTTTGACATTGCATTAGGATGAACACAAAGTAAAACTAGGAGCTTGACCATGTAGTGCTGACTTTATAACACTGAGTAAAAGGGTCAAGTGCACCAGCGATGCAAAACTGTAAACGGACATTGATATTATACTGTATGTATGAAAATGCATAAAATACATTTAATTAGCTCTAGGCTGTGATACAAACTGACCATCCTAAACAGAATTTCAAAACTACGCCTGACACCCTCAAGTAATTTTGCTCAGGAAGACACATATTTAGGCCAGATTTCTATACATTTGTATGTATTTTTTTAAATATATGAAAAATGCATATTATTTACCCAATTGCCTGGAATGTCTATTGGAGAAATATATATTTATTTTTAAAAGCAATCCATATATTATTTACTCAGTGGATGAGAATGACTTCAAAAACCTGTTCTGGTCCATCAAATAAATACATATTTATAAATCATTTTTAAAATGCATATTATTTACCCAATGGACTGTAATGGCTCTGCTAGTGCCATTACATGTAAATACGTAATTAGCCACATAATAAAAAATCCCCACAAAATTTCTCTGAAAAGCATTATATTTCCACGTGTCAATGTACAATACCTTTTCTATTGTTATTATTTTTCTTTAAACAGCAAAGGTGATTACCCTATGCTAATGACTACAGCTCTGCCATATTTCAAAACCCCACTAGCTCTGCAATTACACAAAACATAAAGTTGAAATCCTCATTCCTTCCCTTTAAAATTAGTATTTTGGAATCCTCATCTTGCAGTTGGTGCACCTGGCCTGGATCCTTCTGCCAGCCCCACGGATGTTGACCAGACTTTGCATAACTGAGCACTCCTGTCAGTAGGAGTTTGTTCTGTACTCACGCAAGCTCCTCCACACTGTCAGCCAATGCACCTGCATCATTGCTAGGCCATCCAATCTTGCACAGTGCCAAACTTTACTTATTTATTTATCTTCACATGGGGTATTTTTCTGCAAAGCACTAAAGATCCTCAAAAATCCCTTTTTCTTGCGACAGTGAGGGCAGGATATGAGACACGCAACTCCAGGACCACAATCTATCTTATTACAGAGTCCTGTGTGAGTTTCTGTTTGAAAGGATGTAGCACACACCCCAAGTGTTTGGGAATTAACTCTAAGAACCAGACCTGCCAGGCCTACAAAAATAGATGCACACTTTCCAAGAGGAGTAAATAGTATCATTTTTAGTAGTGCATGTGTGTACGTGCTGGAATAAGCATCACGCATTAAGATGTAAATTTTATTCTCTGAGCTGAATGCCAGGTGATTAATTCTGATAGCAGAGTGATCAATTGGTACAGGTGCTGCACCTGAGTAATGTTTGTTTTTGTACACATTGGTAGCAGAGGTGCAGCACTAACACAGGTGTCACTTGTGTAGCTGTGCAACATCTCTGATTTCCTGAAAACACTCACACTGCTAGTTAGGCTGTATGTAGTTCTGCCAATTTTTTCAATTAGACCCATTATTGATTTGATGAAAAAGCAAATTAAACATACCATGGTAGTATGTAAAATGGTTAGACAGAACATAAGGTTCTGGTGCTGAGCTTCTTAGGCACGTGGCCTCTGTGTGCAGCTTTTCCTCACCAGTCTCTGGAGATTACAAAAATGGGAGACTTCTGCAAGATAACTCGGCTGCACCAGTCTAGTAACTGGGGTATGAAACATCCAGGAATACATTTATGTAATATGCCAGGAAGCTCAAACTTTGTTAAGACGAGAGCTACAATTGCTTAGTTGCTTCATTTAGATCTGGACTAAACCCCTTGTTTTCACAAAGCTGCTAGAGACAGTTTGAGGATACCAGTGTGAGGATAAAACACCAGTTTGAGGATAAAAATCGACAGAGACAGGTAATAACATCTTTTCTTTAAAATAAACCAGAAGAAATATTTGTTAATTGATGGCACATTTTAAGTTGTCCAAATCTCTGGCATGTGGAATCAACACTGTGTGTAGCTTACAAGTATTTCTTTGCAATTTTCCCTCATTAAAGAACAAGAGTTTTGATACCAAGAATGAGTTACGGGCAGTGTCTATGCAGGATTTACATGTTCACATTTTCACAACCACTCTCTGCACCCTTTGCTCAACATGATGGGGAACCCAAAGCAATAGGTATGCTCACAAGAAAGCTTTTTCCCTAACTTCCATTTAATTCATTTACCAAATCAAATCAAACTGCTACAGCAAAAGCTATATTCTCACAGAGGGTGCTAAAGGATCTCTCCACAAGCCACTCCAAAGCACCTGAGGTTCAGCTTCCCAAAGCAAGTTAGCTGAAACAAACACAACTGACAGGATGCTGCAGCAGCAGGTCCACCCAGGGCACAGAGCTCATGGCGAGAAGTTTCTTAAGGTCAAGCACAGTAAGCCCACTGTCTGGCTTTGGTGTGCTGAAAACCTACATTAAGTCAGCACAAGCCTACAAAATCCTCTTTTCTTATTTCCGCATATCTGCTTGTGTCGGAGCAGAGAGACAGTATTTTGTACTCCCTCTCTCTCTTGTCACTCAGCACTGTAAGAAGACCCAGTAATATCATTTCCAACAGACCCAAATTCCTCTTGAAATTAGCAGTCTCCCTGCAGTTCTGCAATTTTAGGGCCTGTACCCTATATTTTTAGGTGAAATAATATTAATTAATAAATTAAATCAGTCTAAAATACCCAGGTAAAAGCTGTGCTGCTTAAGATGAGGTTTTGGTTTATCTTGCCACTCTTCTGCCAGGGTGTAATCTTATGTCTCTTTCTCTCTTGAAAAGCATGTAAACTGTTGTACACAAATAGAGTCATTAATGGAAAGCAAGACATTGCGAAGCAGACAATAAACGTATCAATTAATGCCTGGGATGCACATGAGGCAATCCATTTTCCCAAATCCCAAATCAATTTTAAAAAAAAAGGACAGAGAAAAACAATTTGAATTTTCACTCCTCTAAAAGAGAAGGATGAGAGGAGAGAGGGAGGGAAGCTGGCATGCAAATCCTTTTCACTGCCTGTCTTTGCTGTGTTCTGTAATTACTAAACCTGAGGTAAGTTGAAAAACTTGTGAAAAAGTTACCCTGTCTGAGATGAAACCGAAATTTCAGATTAAAATCTCTGAAAAGGAAGGAAGAGAAAGAGGAAGAATGCAGCAAGTATTAGGAAACTTTTGGCCTTCAGTCCTACACATGCACAAGGTGCCCGCACTCGGAAAAAGGGTAATGTTTCCCTTCCTGTGTCTTTTTGTGCACTGATGGAAGTGATGTCCTACAGTATTTCAAGTCATTTATTGAACTTTGGTGGTGGTAGTGGGAATGTTGTTAAGGGAAGTAAAAAAAGCAATGTCCATTTGAAGCTTGTCTGTGAACTTTGCATGAACCGCCAGGAATAATGTAGTGTGATGACAAGCCAGTTATACCTTCCACTAAATTTGCTGTCTGGAATGAACTGAAATAGTGTTTGGTTTGTGTAATTACGTCCATCTATCTTTATATTCCAGCGGCATATCGCAAATTGAAAATACTAAAAATTGACTGTTGGTTCTGATATTTAATGATTGCCAAAGACAAGACGATGATTTATTGGTTACTTACCGATGTGACACATTTGCATCTTATTAGACGGAGATTACTATTCCTTAAAATGCGGACGAGGCCTGATCATGTCTGATGGATTGATTTGATTTGCAAATGTAATCAAACTAATAAGAGGGAAAAAATGAGCAATAATGCCTTGTTTTTCAACTGGCAATCACTCCCCTGCCAACAACGCTGATATCCCTGACTAAGCAGCCTTCACACAGTCTTCCTGTCTCCTCAAATAAACAAAGGGATGCAAAGAGCTTGATAAGAGGATAACGAGCCAAGTATGGATGTAACATGGAGCCTGTACCTCAGCACTGTACAAATGTATCAATGGGAGTACCAGCAGAGGACTTACTGTGTTTTCAATCCTTAAAAAGCAGTGAGCAAAAAGCCAAAGAGCAAAACTCTATGATAATAAAGCTTTTACTAAATTAGGGGGAAAAAACAACTGTGTAAGAAAATAAAAGTGGTTCTAATTCAGGGAACCCCAGGAGAACACTCCCCACCAGTACAAAATTGACAGAATAAATATCTGGAATTCCTTGACCTGATGGGAAGCTAATTGGAAAGTGTATTTTGGACAACATGATTCAAGCAACTGGAATCACTGACTGTAGCCATTACATCAGAGAACCTCTTTCCAGGGGGATGCTGGATGCTGTTTTAAAATTATTCCAAATACTAAATGCAGGGTTTCTGTCATAGCAAACATTCTATCATTCTAGCCAGATGCTGATGTTCCTGTAAGCACTGAGATACGGTTCTAGATAAGAGCAGACTCTTATTCAGCTTAAAGTAAATGACCCTAATTCTCCACAGCAGGATTTTCTTTCTCGTTAATAATAACAAAATAATGCTAAAAGAAAAAAAAAAACCTTTGTGCATGGAATTGCACAAAGTCCCCTTCCATTTACACAAAAGTGGTAATTCAAACAGAAGGCAAATTATAAAGCTCTGAGGTCCATACAGGTTTCAGATTGTGACCTGCATATTTAGGGATTGATCCAAAGCAGTGAAATCAAGGCAAGTCTTTCTATTGGGCTAAATGGATTTTCATATAAAGCTTTACTAAAGAGGGAGGTTCGAGTGTGAATGTTGACAGCTGAGGAAGTGATCCTACATATATTTGGGAACACAGAGAATGCTGCACAATGGAAGTGCCTGTGTAAATAATGTGATTGTACTACTTAAATATTTTCCAGACTGATTGCTAATTTGCTTCACTAAGGGATATTCGATAATGTAAAAAAAACTTGCTTTAGGGAACAGCCGTTATGAAGTGTCAGGTTAAAAACAAAGTTGAATATATAGCTCCAATTACCATGCTCAAAGACCTCAAAATATTTTCATAATTTAAAGTTTTATAGCTCATGTAATTTATACTTATTTTAACAGTGGAAAAGCATCCCGGTCAAATTCCAATTAAATAATTACATTTTGCCTACCTAAAATTCTCACTGCATTTTTAATTGGATAGGACACACTTCATTGCTTCTCCTAAATTGTTTAGTATTGCCATTCAGTATATAAATAGCTACCACTTTCTCCCACGGAGACAGTACACTTGTCCGTGCAGCTATCAATGGCAAATTCGAGTTCATCTGTGTTGGCTGCAGCACTGGAACTCAGGAGACCCATGGCAGCCTGTGTCCCCATCACCCTGTCACAAGCTGGGTTTAGGTGTATTTTTTTAACTTCTAACAGGTTCTCTGAAAGATTGTATGTTTGTTATTGCTGCTGGCTGATCACGATGCTGCTGGTTATGAACGTGAAACATTCCTCATCAACAGCCTCTTTTCTTGGCTTTACCTCCTGAAATGCCACCTAAGCCTCTTGTCAGACACTGCCCTCTGTAGGTTTATGCTCCAGAGGAAGCAGGAATGACCCTGCACAGCATGTGCTCTGCTTGTCCCCAGCCCTACCTGCACTGTAGCACCATGTTTTCCAGTGGCCTCTTGATTACAGACCCCATGGTGTCCTTCACATATGAGGATTACAGAACACAAGGTATTCATCACCACTGAAGTGCATGGCACAATCCTGTGAACTCCAAATTTGGGTTGAATATACTCAGGAAAGCATTCAGCACAACTCATTGATGGGGTCTGGAAAACGTTCGAGCAACTTGAAACATGACGAAACTCCTCAAAATTTATTCCTGTAATCTCACTGAACAAAGATAATCTGGAATTCAAATGCATTTTGCATGTTGCATGTTGCATCTGCAGCTGAAGATTCACTGACACTAAGCAATCTGCTCCTGAATCCACCCAACAGTTAACTTTATCTCTGGGAAACTTCAAAGTAGTGAAAAGTGAAGAACAGATCACAGACTAGAATAGCTTTCTACAAGAGACTGATATGGGGAAGGACTCTAAATTCTCCTCACTGCAAGCACTGTTAATTAATGAAAGGCATAAGGGTCACAGTAAGTTTTATATGTTACCAGATTTAGCTTGAATTGGTGCAAGTTTGGAGTCTAATGCCTTTCAGCAGGGCAGGCATGATGCTGAAGCACAGCCAGAAGAAAATCTCTGGCTAGAAATACACCCTGTAGCCTGCCTGTGTCATGATATATTTATGCTAGAAGTGCAACTTCTTTGAACAAATATAGGAGCAGGACTCATTATCTGCTAAACTCTTCCCCTTTAATCTCTCCACACAGCTGGATGCATAAAAACTGCAGATTTGCCCCTGCCTCTTCTCCACCCTCATCACAACTCTTTGCTCCAGTGTTCTCATACATAACATGTCAGGACTTGCTAAGTGAGCTGACTCTACTCTGCAAGTGCCATTTCCATTGAACTTGGGAGTCTTCTGCATCTCTAGCTGCGTCTCATTTCAGTATTTGATTTCACCTCAACTGTTAATGCAGCTGATTGGAACTGATGGTGCACAACATGGCAGATGAAAACATCTTGGGGAGAAGGGTCAGAGCTGTACTGTGAAATTTCCACTCATCTATAATGCGTGCCTCAGGAGTTTGGTGTGGAAAATACCTCAGCCAGACCAACATACTCTCGGAGAACTTTCCAGAACGTGTTTTCCAATGAAAGGAAGGTTGTGTGTTTTCTTGCACGAAGAATTACCCAAATATTTTAAGACTGCCTGCTATGCAGTATTAAACTTGGAGATGATGAATTAAAGTAACATGGAACACTGACTCAAAAGTCACAGTCAAATAAGTGCTTCATCTAAATAATTAAATGTAGGGGTATCCAGTGCCTGAATTCTTTGGATTCTGTGTTTCTTGGGATTCTTTCTGCATAAACACACGTGCCTACATATATGTGTGTGCATAAATGAAGCATTGCCCAATAAAAAAACTTACTACCAATGAGGACATGAGTTCAGAAAGCTCTTGTATGATCCAGCTGCAGCACAAGGTGATTACTGCAGACTCATTTTAAAAAAACTGCTGATTCTTTTATCAGGCTGGACTGAGCCCTGCCATTACAACCCAGGTGCTCCCCTATTATCCATACACTATATATAACCAGACCCAGGTCACCATGTACCCTGCCAGAAACGTGCTGACTGGCTAAGGGGGCATTGCAATTCAGGTAATTAATCCTATTTTAATGTAGGTTAAGCAGGTGTGAAGCTGAACTTATCCAGAGAGAAAGTAGAGGCATTCTTAGAATTACAGTATTTAACTGGTCTCAGCTGACTTTAGGAAACTAGACCATCCTGTGTCTCTGACCCAGTCATACAGGTGGAGACCTGTCTGCTCTAAATCCAATCTAAGCAACTGGCTCTTCCCCCGCTCCCTCCTCCCACCCTGGATTTACAGTATCAACATGTATGACTGAGAATGTGCTCTTTTTCTTCCCCACCCAGAAAAAAGTAAATATATTTTTGCTGGAGGCTTTAGTTAGATGAGTAAGTCAAATGTTTAGTTTAAAACAGCCTAAATAGTTACCATAAGAGGGCTATGTTGCTCTAATTTTACTTCTGCATCCCCAGTGTCTGTTACAATCCTTTCAAAGGCCAATTCAAGTGACGTGTAACATCATCATCAAACCAAGTCTTCAGGAATTTTAAAACTGAAAAAAACACTCTTTGTTTGGATGTTCTTTAAACTGTGAATCTGGCTGAAAAGAAGCTCTATTTTTCTAGAGAAGTCCTGCAAATACAAAAGTGATACTTTGTGAACATGAGCGACAGGCTCAGTTCTGCTGCATTTGCCTCTTCTGTAAATTCTTCACTTAAGCAATAATGTCTTTATTCCAACTTTCTTCCTGTGTTTCTGAGCAAGGCATCTTCCTGCCTTGCAGCCATGCTCTACTTGTAAGAAGTTGGCCATCCTTGAGGTATGAACCGTACAGTTTGGGCAAGTTTAGGAAATGACATCCCCTTAAAGACTATTTCAGAAGTTTTAATTCTTTTATACAGTGTGCTCTTAACTGGCAGTCTTTTAATAAAGTTGGCAATTGAGCTAAATTGTGGGGGATGGAGATGGAATGATGGAAGAGTCACATGCCTGAAAATCTAATGTGCCCAGCTATCTTGGGTATGGCACTCTAGATGCTGTCCCACTTGCAAAAGGCCATTATTATTGAAGCCTCACATCCAGCTTGCTTCCAAAAAAAGAAAAAAAAAAAGAACAGAGATTACAGTAAAATTAAAAAGGTTAAGATACATTTAGACTTCTTACCCTCTGGTAATAGGATTAATTCCTTGTTGGCTTAGAAGAAGGAAAACTGCTACTGAGTCATCTGCAATTTACACACACCTAATCTAGTAAACGCGTTTGTCACACAAGAAGTGGGTACAAAGGTGAGTACTGTTGTCCCCTGAGTGGGAACACTTGCTTAAACCTCGATTCTGCACAGTGCTGCAGAGTCCTGAGGTGCTGAGTACACAGAGCAGACAAAGGAGACTCTCAGCTCCCACTGATACACTGACTACTGATGGGGATTTATCCCTTCAGGGCCAGATCCTTAAACAACAGAGGCTGGCACAGCACGTTTGACTGGTACACCCATGACAGCTGATCCTACCAAAGGTTCCTGGTCTGTCTCTATGGATTAACTGAGCAAACTACCATATGTATTCTTTTTAATTTTTGCTGTAGTATCTGACCATGGAACAAGCCCAGACCATTTCCTGCATTTTTAGTTAGTGTATTTGTACACCCCCCTCAAAAACATCCGGCTGTGCTAATGAAACAGAGTAATAATTTTTCTCTTTCTTTTGCCCTTTCCTTTATTCCATTTATCAGTGCATTTGAACACTTGCAAGTATGCAAAGGGACATTTTCAGCCTCCTGGTACTTCAGTGATACAACATCTGTGAGCAAGGAAGCAGGATATCTAAGTCAGTCTACAGTCAGGGTAATACAACACTCTTGGTTTTGCTGGAAGAATAATAGCAAATGGCTGCTACATCCTTTTATACTTTTGCATTTAAGACTCAAAAACTAACCATTTTTGTTTATAGAAAGAAAATGAAAAGCACTGGCATTCATTACTGTTGATTTGCTCTCTTTTTATTAATCATTTCTTATTTTAAAGGACCACAAGAGTGAACAACATAATGCAATGGTAGGAAGATATTTACCAATTTAGCACCTCATTATAAAACTACTCAGAAACCTCTTTGTCTCTCGTTTAACATAATAATTATTAGTGGCAACAAAAGTGGATCCCACACTTGCACCATGATTAGCAAGTGATGAATTTGGGTTGAATATATTGCATTTTGCTAAGTAAACCTTATTATATCCCAAAATCCTTAGTCTAAAAAACATCTAATTTTAAGAAAATCATTTATACTCCTGTTTAAATGCATGTTTCCAAATTAACCAGTGATATTCTATAGAAAACGGCCTCTTTTATGCTTGAAGTCTCCAGCTGCCACACAATTTATATCTCTTTCCTCCCCTCTTTGTTTTTCAGCCATTTTCCCTGAATGTCAAAGTCAATTTAGTGCATTTCACTTTGCTGAATAAATCAGAGGCGAAATCCTTGCTAAAAGTGAAAATTTGATTTGCTAAAAGGAGCTTAGGGCAACTATTAATCAATATATCCAGAGTGTCAAAGCTAAGGCCATGATAGACATGCATTCATTTGGAGATTGGTTGAGGCAGATAAAGGGGGACACTGGGAAAAAAAAAAAAAGTGTAACAGCCAGACAGTGTAGTGTGAATGTTGGGGGCATGGGTGGAGGGAGAGGACTGAATCAAAAAAAAAAAAAAAAAAAAAAAGCAACAAAACAAAAGAAGTAGACAGTCACTCATAAGGAAAAAGCAAGTACTTGTATATGAATAAAAGGGAAACTTATTAGAGACACAAAGTCACTGTTTAATTCTGATCTTGAGAGAAGAGGATTTTAAATAAAGGATTTTTTCCTAACACACCCCCCCCCCCCCAAAGGTTAAAAGATAAGAATTGAGCAAGGTTCTTTGGTTACCTGTTAATTCCATTTTTTTACTTTATTATGCTTTTGGTGATGATTACTCTTAAATAACCTTTTTTCAACTAATGGGTAGAGATTTTAAAGTCATAACTAGCAAGAGTTTCAGGTGTTTTTTGAGTTTTACTGCACATTTATTTTATATTCATGTATAATTTGCAGGTGATGAGAAGTTTATATGTTTGGGATTTTTTTCCCCCCTCGGTTAATTTAATGCAAGTAAAAAAATGCCAGAAGTGACTAACCTGGAAACTAAAGTGCTTTTTTTACCCCAGGACATCTATGTCTAGCATTATTAGAAACCTTCTCACCTCCCCAGTGCTGTCTCTCTCAGTTCTGAACTGGAGCTAGCAGATACACAAAGCCTACTACTCTTTTGTGCTGAAATCAGCTCAAATTTTGCCACTGACTTCAGCAACATATTCATCAAGAATAGCGCAACACTGTAACTCAGGTGGGTATGCCAAATAATTTTTAAAAACCTGAACAGATCCTTTGGTTACTACCTTTTACCAAGCTACAGGCCCTTGTTTTGTTTTGAAAATGCTTGGAGACTTGTGGGAATGTTTATTCATGCATTATCCTACCTCTTCCTCCCTGCCCTGCAAAATCACTTAAGCCTTCTATGTGATACTGCCTTCATAAAATTTAAAAAAAATGAAAATTGCCACCATCCCTAGCACTTCAAGTGACAGGATAGATGAACTGCTGGCATTTTAGGAACACTGCTGTCCATTCTGCCTAGGAGAAACCTGAATCAACACGGTGATCTAAACCCTGGCAGTGTTGGGTGGTCCATCCACGCTAATGTTCAAAAATAAAACTGGCAGCCAATTGCTGATTTCCCATATTGCACAATTCAGTGACAGAGGTCAGGGAAGTCGTTAGTTTTTGAGAAACCTCTTGGCTGAAATCTCCACCCTCAAGGCCCAGGGAATGGTCTGCCTTAGATCACATGTCACACAAGTTGTGAGTTCAAGAACGTTTCCCTCATAGGAAGAGCAGGTCTGGTTTCCGTACTTAAAGCATGTTTGCAGAAGGAGTTAAAAGAAGAAGGGCAGATACCAGGCTTTTGATAAAGTGTCCCAGTTAGCACTTTGAGAAAAGACAGGATGTCCTGATTCCCTGGGAGGCTCAAGTTATTATTATTGCCAACCTCTCTCCACTCCACGTCACGGGAGCAGTGAACACCACATTCACATGCCCACCTGTCTGTGGAGGGACAGGCACCCTGGCATGGGGTGCTCTCAGAAGCTCCAGGATTGTGTCAGAAATGGCCCTAGATCCAGCTAGCAGCACAACAGACTAGAGAAGGCCCAACCTTAGCAGAAAGAACTGATTTTACACCAGCAGCCAGCACGGTACAGACATACAGGAAGACACCTGTCCCCCTTGCAGAGCTGAGATTCTCCACTAGTTGCCCCAATAACAATCCACAGAAGTGATTATGGTCAACTTTTTTCTGTACTTTTACTTACATGGGGTGGTATTTCTGAAACACAGGAAGAAAAGGGCATTTTAATAATGACAACTCTGCAGCAAACCATGTACCTGTGCAGTAGTAGAATATCAAACTACATCCGTGAGAGCTGCTTTGGAAAGGAAAGCTTAAATATTGTCCTCCGCAAAGAGTATGCTAGAACAACAGTGTTTCCTAAAACATTAACACTAAAATATTCAACACATCCGTCTCGTATTTGTTACATCAAAATCATGTTTTTTGGTCATTTTTTTTAATACTAGCATCAGTGGCAGTATCAATTCCTAACTATTCCCTTCCTTGAACACTGTTACTGCTGACAAAACAGGGACACAGCTGAAGACAAGCAGGCTTATTTTACTAAATAATGTAACTAGTTATTTTTGATGTATTAGTCTGATTTACTGTTTCCAAACAAATTTTTCATCTTAAGTGCAAAAAGTTGATTTCTATGGTCTGCTTGATGTTTTTTCATGCATGCAAATTTTGCAGAGAACATTTTGTCTTTAGCTTCCTGTTATGCACATTTTTAAGAGCTTGATGTTTGCTGCCTCCACTTAATATGAAAGAATGTTGCACATTTTGATGAATGCCAATGAGAGAGTTACAAAAATTGCACCAAAACGACTCTGATACTGTGGGTAAGTATCAGCAGAAAAACACCCCATACAACAGAAGTTTAATTAATATAATGCAACCAATGAAATGGAAACTCCCTAAAATACAATGTGAAGGGTAGGAAACTCAACTACCAGTAAATACTGAATTAAGAACAGCTCCCTCATTTAAAAGAGAAATAAAATAAAATAAATAAATTAAAATAAAATAAAATAAAATGTCTTGCAGAGGCTTCCCAATATATTTACAATTTATTTAGGTCAGTTTATAGGAGTTTTGTCTCATCAGGCAGGAGATGAAGCAGCATCAGCCTCTCTCCTTAAGCACCTTCAGTATTTTACTAACGAAGTTACAGTACATCAGAATATTTTAATCTGACACAAAGAACAACAATAGATCTGACTGCTGGCCTGATAATCTTCTTATCACACCCTGTGAAACCTAGCTCTAATATTTGACTGAGCCTCCATTACTCGGCAACACATTCTAAAAAGGCCAACAATGGAGAGAGAATGAAGTGGAGTGTGGAAGTACCTCCATATCTACATAAAAGAGATTAGAGGCGACAGCGTTCCATTTTACAGCTCAATCATATTGTGTTAGCATGCGCTTATCCGAGCGCGGATGAAATTGAAAGAGAAATAAAAAAGAGTCAGGCAGATAGGAACCATAAAAGCGAGGCATGAGCAATTTCCAAGGATATAAAAGGATGCTAATGGCGGGGCCCTGTCATTCTTAAAAAGGGCTATTAGGGCACCATCATCTGTTCTTGTGCCCTTACGCCTCTCTAACTAAAGTCAAGCATTTCCTAATGCCATTGTGATCTTTTTCTTCTTCAGATAAGACATGGTCATGTTTCATAACAACACACTTTCCATTTATTTGATTTATAAATGCAAGGAGACTAATTCTATTTACCGATAAAGGCTTTCCATATATATTTTTCTTTCAATATTTCCTTTTGTAGATGGTATAGACTTTTTGTTCAATAAAAGCAAGTATTGAAATGTTTCCAATACCACAAAAATACTAATGATTTTATGAAAGGACTTGAACTTTGTATAATTTGAAAACATTTTTTAGTCTATGACTGAAATGGGAAACGGTTGGCCAGGGCAGAGTGAATATTGCATTGTTACCTTTTTGTAGATAATCCTATTAAAAAGACTTTCTTTCAGAAGAGTAAAAACATTGCTTTGATTTCCTCCACAAAGACAGATTTTATATTGCAATGCTTTAGAGTCGAGATCTTTACTAGTTATTAAGCACCTGATATATAAGGGCCTTTAATTACACTGAACCTTAAGAAATCACTATAGTAAAGAAAGATTTGCTGATTGCTGCTTTGCTGTGCTAGGCACAAATTCACTACTGGTATAATTAATCGACTCTACGAGATTTACACCAAGGGTTTACTTAGTCCACCGAGCTACAGTGAACTTTTATGCAATTTGCACCTCTTTCCTAATTCATCCTTTTTCCCATCCTGCTATGCTTCCATCTACAGTAACATTTGTCAGCTTAGCAAACAGTCAAGCAGCACCAGTCCAGGCTCTTCCAGAAGTTGTTTTGTGCCAGATGTTAGCTGAGCATAGGCAGTCCAAGTTCAGCCATACTCCAACATTCAAAACCTAAAAAAGCTCATCATATTTGCCCTTTAGCATGTCCAGCCCTTTTGTATTTTGATTTTTGTGATCAAACGCCAGACTATAAGCATAGATTTTTCACTGTCCTCTGTTCCCTGAAAGCTTATAAAAAGATTGTCTTTATTTCCTGTTCTGTTGGTTTTTTTGTTGGGTTTTTTTTTTCAAATTCCCATCTGTAAATGAAATCAAGTAAGTAAACTTATCTAGAGTGGCTTTACCACTGCAGGTATGGTTTGAGCTTACTGTTTAATAAAATGCTGTCTCATGGCAGGCAAGTTCCTCAAGTGGTTCAGATCACAGACTTTAAATTTTCAGGGCCACTTTACAGTATCCAATACCTTTTCCACGCTAACCAAAGCCATCATTTTAAAGGCTGCTCCATCTCATCCCTCTGCTCTTCCTATCCCTCCAGCCAAATCCAAGCTACACAGCATATTCACAAATCAGACTGACAAAAGTTCCTCTGCAACTGCTACAGAGCATGACTGACTTCTTTGAGAGCTACTCTATTTTGGTTAAGGTGATCTAGGTGTCTTCCAAAGATGAAACTCAAACTCACCTACTTAACTCATTTTGACTTAATTTGGGGTGCTTTATTAGCAACCAGTGTAAGACAAAGTAGCTACTATAATATAGAGTGATGTTTAAATTAGTTTACAATTTGCTTGGGCTCATCTAGAACTGCTCTGAACAAAGCCATTCAGAAATGTCAGCTGTGTTCCTAACCACTGTAACAAATTGTTGCCTGAACGCTGCACACCTAATGACTTCAAATTAGCTGCACTGCGATATTGCCTGACAGTTCGTTACGACTGTTAGCAACATAGCCGGCGTATCATGACCAATAAATTGGTTTCAGTGTGGGCTGGGAAAGGGACTTCCATCAATTTGATTAAAGAAATTACTGTAGCATTCAAAGCATAAAGACAAACTAGTTTAAGGAGACAGAAATAAGTTAACTGTACCAGAAAAACACTGCTTGCGATACAAGAGCTTGTTTATACACCGTTTGTGGCACAGAGAATGACTAAATTTCAACTGACTAGTTCAGAGTCTGTAGGCTGTTGTCTTTCCTCTAAAGAAAAAAAAAAACTTCATAAAGGTAAAAATTATTTTTATTATGCTTTGTGTTTATATGTATATTGCGTTTGTACTTATCCAAGCAGACCCAGAAAAACTGTTAGCACAAGGGGAAAAAAAATAAACAGCAAAAATATTTCTTTGTGATTTCTTTTGAAACTAGAAATAAAATATATTTAACTCTGATAAACAAGCAACTGACTGGATTATTTATTTTACTATTAAGGTATCCCAAAATCACATCTAAAATGAGAATGACGTATTACTCTCAGGAATTAAAGGTTATCCACTCTCATGCTTAATAAGGCTCCACTATCAAAATCAGAAAACCAATGAGCTGATGAAAACACACCAGCATGCTCACTCATCTGCTGGACTAGAGAAATACCTTAAGAAAGAATAGAAAAAGCTGACCTTTTTTTGTGTGACTTTACCGTTTGTGAAAGGTGATAGACTGAGAACCCTGGAGACTTCTGTAAGTTTGTCTGCTAGCTCACAGAGCAAGAACAAACACCTCAGCATTTGGGAGGGGGGAAAAATACACCTGAAACGTTATCTGAAGGAATTGCTAATCTGAGAAACTGCTCTTGATGACCCCTATTTTTCTTGCTAATAAGAGTGCCAGTCAGCTTTTATAATATCCATGCATTTACATGACAAGGACTGCAGTCCATTCTGTGCAGACCGAGGAAATACTAAGTTGTAAGACGAGACTTTTTGGTACAATTCAGTTCTTTCTACTGAATTGATGGTACAATTCAGTTCTCACAGTAGATCAGTCAAGAAAGAGAACAATTCCTCTGTGCCTTGCCAAAACAGAACTGAATTTTTTCACCTCCTGTAGTCAGTAGTGATGCATTTATGTAACAGAGGAGCCAGACATACATTCAAATACTGCAGAATGAGATGACTACAGAGGAGAGGACTTGTACAACCCTTCATACCAGACTAATACTCTGGATAGCAAGGGAAGTTTATCTTAATAAAAGCAAAACAGGAAAAAAATTCTCTAAGCAGCATGTAAAACGTATTAACATGGTAAAACTCATAGCAACGACACTACTACTTCCAAGGTGAGACATGTTATCATCTAACCTATGTTCTGTGTGAGTATTCTGGAGCCTTAGCAAAACTTTATGCTTTGTAGGGAGAGAAAAAAACTAGCATTTTTTACCAGAACAGAATAAACCATGCACGGATGATTTCCGTATGTTATCTATTTGCAATAAATACTGTTTGTACCTGGAATATGCTTAGCCCATCCAATGATCACCACCAGTTCTCTGTCTGCCAGGTCACAAAGAGTGGTAAGTGCTTTGATGTCACTGTCTGGAACAGTGGGGTCAGGCATAGCATAGATCTTCTCTGGTTCAGCCACCAGCAAATGGGAGACAATCTTGTTATCTGTAAAAATGGTCCAGAACATTACAAGATCACCAGCAGCATCATTCTACATTTCAAACAGATGGCTCAGATTTAAAAGTGCACAAGAATTTGTCTTAAGACACTGAACCTAATTACACCATATTGTAACTTTGTGGCCTTCTACAAGCAGTTACAGCACAAACAAATCTGATCCATTAACAGTGTTTATCAAGCCAGATATATATGTTCTTAAGATAATAAATTTAATGGAACATAGAAATACATGGTCCTTTTTTATTACTGAAGTACCAACTTTACAGGAAAAGATTAATGCATTATAACATATTTTGGACTGTGCAAACAGGAAAGTTTTGCCTTCATCTAATTGCCTGCAACCTACCCCACCCCTTAAAGGCAGGGGTATTTTTGAGTGAGTGAGTATCACATGCAATTAGTCAATCACTGAAATCTGTGGCTTCTGTCAGTGACCCCAACTACCATTTTTTATGTACAAAACCAAACTAATGATCTCCTCCTCATTTCTAAACAGGAAAAAACCACTAAAATCAATGAGAATAAAGAGTGTAAAACTAAGCAAATTATGAAAGTATGTGAACTGCACCTCAGCAAACTGGTTTTGTGCAAAGAATGGTACTTTATCGTAGCCTCACACTGCTTATTTTTATGTATATAGCATTTTCATTCCTGTGGTGAATATTTACTTTTTCATCCAGACAAAACTGTGAAATCTATTTGGAATAATCAATTAAGTTATATGGAAAAGTGCAGAGAGGAAAAAAGAGAAGAGCCCACAAGATTTACAATAGAGTGTTGCTATTTTGTAAGTAGGATAAACATAAAATGACCACTATATCCATGTGAAGGCACAATGGAAATATTTTATCTCTACACAGGAGCCTGATTTATTACTCTGAGAAGGCAGAACCGAAAAATAGGAAAAGGACTAATTCATTAAGCCTCCTAATACAGGGTACATTACTGTACTTCCCAATATAGTTACATTTTGCTTTTCCTGGTAGGTACATCTTTTGACCTC
This sequence comes from Entomyzon cyanotis, assembly GCA_024500445.1. Lineage (NCBI taxonomy): Eukaryota > Metazoa > Chordata > Aves > Passeriformes > Meliphagidae > Entomyzon > Entomyzon cyanotis. Next base: position 18,066,929 of record JAKEPQ010001015.1, read on the forward strand.
AAATGCACCATCAGAATTTAAAGCCCAAACGGCACCCTGTAGTGATTTTACATTAATCTGTTCCCTTCAGTGAGATAAAAAGTTATAGGGCTTGATAGAAATGGGATTCCACTGAGAGAAGATGCCAAGTATTTTCTGACTGCAGAGAATGCTGACAGAATTAGTGCAATTTTCCCCATCTGCATGTAAGTCACAGGATGGGCCACACTGTCCTCCTGCAACGGAAGCTGACTGGGATGTGACTTGCCCAGCAGTGTCAGAGAGGATCTCTACTAGTCAATGACATATTTCCATAAAATACTCACTCAATTCAGATTTCTGATACTTTATTGCTCTTTAGTGACACAGACTTCTGGATTCTGATCTACTGCCCCTACAATTTTTGCCTTATTCCAAATTTGTGTGTCAGAAGTTGTGATATATGTTAGTCCTTCATATAATAAGCGCAAGAGCCAACTGGAAACCATCACATCAAGCATGTTTTATTACAGGGGGACATATTCATGCATTATATGAACTATAGGAACTACGCCAACTAAGCAATTCGTGATCTCAATAGTCTACTGATTATCAAACTGATTAATGAGGAATTCCATTCTTATTTAAAAATGACAGATGATAGTTTAAACTTATACTGGCAAACAGCCTTTGCAAAATTTTTTTATTTTCAAAAGGTCTCTTCATAACCTGGTCAATTTCACACAGAAAACATGTAAGTGAGAAGATAACATTACTTCCCAAATCCCAACAGTTTTGTTGATTGGTTAGGAAAATAGGATAAATTAATTGAGAGTTTCTGAATGTCCAAACATATGTAGCTGAGGACTTCTATGTTTTGAGTTTTTAACCCATGATAAATGAATGAAGAAGCATTCTCATCCCCAAGTTCTGTGGGCTTTTTCCCTGAAGCAGAAGAAATGGCCAAAGAACCACTTTCACTCTTGTATGAGACTCCTCACCAACGGCATTCTGCAGATGATTTACAAATACTGTATGTTTTGACTTGGGATTTGCAAAATCTCAAATCCTTTTTATTTTTGCAATCAGTAAGTTCTACAGGCAGGCCAATAAGTTCCATGGTGCAGCTGGAAAATACAATAGAGATCAGAAACAGGTGTAGGAAAGATCCTCCAAACACCTGCTCTGTCTTTATAGGGGGGAAAAAGCTACATGTGTTGGCACATGCATTAGGATAGAACATAAGAAAATTTTCAATGTACTCAGAAAACTCCATCACTCAGGAAACTGAATAGCCATGAGCACTGTTTCTAGGTAAATCTTATTTACTGTTTCCCTAATTAGAATCAATACAACCCAATTCTCATTCCTGTGCCTTTGTTATGCACAAACTATCAGTCAGGGTCCAGAAAATCTCCCAGGCTACTTCCGCACAAAACCGATTAAACTGTTTCAAGTCTGGACACTTATCTGTCAGGATTTGAAACCCAAGTTTTAAAAACGTTTGTTACAAAATTGTTTGTACATGGAGGAGCTAAGGAAAACAAAGGCAGGCAGTTAGGAAATGAGCAATGATTTATGAGGAGGTTCGTTTATCTCAGACAAATGGAGCTCACAGAAATCTGTGTAGTTATCATCTTATATGTATGTAATGCACCACACATTGCAGTAATCTTGGGTTTACACAGAGATTCTTGCATTTCAGTACAACTGCATTAACCTCTGTTCATATCTTAAGGGGCTGGGGCTTTTGGGTTGGAATTTTTTTTTTTTTTTTTTTTTTTTTGTCTGTTTGGTCTTGGCTTTTTTTGGTATGTTAGGCCATCAACATTTCTACTCAATGACAATATCAAGTAAATGAAAAACTGACAATCTGTGCACCCAGGAAAACTAAACCTCTAATGAAATTAAGCATTAGAGTTTATTAAATTTTATTGTATTATCAGAAAGTTTTTATTATAATGTGCAAAATCTGCTTAGTGCAGCCCTAGATTGTATTTACAGAACAGTGGGACAGCTTATGGAGGCTGAGTAGAAGATGCCAGATTGGACAATTGAAGGAATATAATCAGCATAATGTTTTTTGGAAAGGCAAAAGGAAACTATGCCATATGTTCACTTAAGCCTTAATTTTATGTAAAACTGGCTGTTTTTTCTTTGACACAGCTAAAATGCCCTTTCACTTACAGTTCAAAGACTGTTTATTTGCTCTGCAGATCCCCATATGCTCAAACGTATTGTACACAGCACTGTCCCCTACTGGGGAACACCATCGGAAACAGATTCCATTTTCCATACAGCCAGGTATTTTCAAAGGGCTAAAACTGACGTGTGTTGTCAGAGGCTTAGGGGAAGAGGGAAATGGGAAACAAGAAGGAATTTGCCCTCCTTATTTCACTGGCTTAGTTATCCTTGTTAGGAGCAAATCAACCTCCTCAGCAGGAGTAACTGGATGTGTGTATTCCCATTTGAATTCGCAAGAGTTTACAATACTTGATACAGCCTGAGTGTCTTTGCAGGGTAATACACCAGCCTCTTGCACTACAGCTATAATGCTATTAAATTTACTTCATGGAATTAGTACAGTCACTGCTTGAGTTTATATAAGCTGCAAAGCAAAACCCCTAACTATTTTTAGTTAATCACAAAGAGGATGGAACTTGTATTTTAGCAATGAGATGATCATCTCTTTCTCTCTTAATTTCAGCCTTGGCGAGATATAATCAAGGACATTATTAAAACATAACAAAACAAAGCAAAAAAAAAAAAAAAAATCCATGAGGGTACTAGAGCCCAAACTACCAATTTCTGCTTTGTTATTAGTGTGGCATATTGCTGTTTTAATCTAATGCCAGGTAGTGTATTAATCTATAGGTATAAATTAATGAGGCTCTTAATGTATTTTCACTGGGAGGTTGAGCAGTCAAACTCATTTAGTTAGTGAAAACTACAAAAATCACTTTCTTGTGAAATCTGAAAGTAGAAGCTTCAATGAGGTAATGATCACAGTATGAACCATTTTATGTACCACTGAAAATAAAGATAACCTGTAAATGTAAAATTTTCACTGCATAAACCATGCTTTTATACACTTCCACCTGTAAAAACACTCTTGTTCAACTCCACTTGAGAAAGATGAGCGTATTTAAAATAAAACCTGTTAACAGCTAGATTGATACAGTCTTCATGGCAATATTTTCTGACCAAACCCTTGCTCCAGTCAGAAGGAGCTTAGCAAACAGGGCTGGGAGTCAATACCTTGCACTCAGAGAGAAATGCTGTGTATCTGGTGTACTCACATGGCTTTTTTGCTGGCTGAACTAGCTGAGGGTTCAGGTATGGGCTGTTCTCTGCATCTATTCTGCGCTTGTACTTCTGGCGACCTCCACGTACTCGGTCTAGGCGCACACCTACGTTTGGAAACACAAGCAAACATGTAATTAAATATATTATGAGCATGCCTTTCAGGTAACAATCTTCTATTTCCTGCCTCCCAATATTTATATTAAAAGCATGTTTATTTCAAAAGATTAATTTCAGAAAGCATGGGAAATCAGCATCACAAGTATTTGCAAGCAGTTTAGAGTTTCACACATGCAAGACTAAGTATACAACATAATTTCCTGTTCATTTAAAACCATTCATTCATTTCTACATATTATTAAAAACAGCTAACAAGTTTAGTTTCCATTTGAAAGAGCCTAATCTTAAGTCATCTTTTCCAGAAGCAGAATTTCAAAGCTTTAATAAACACCATGGATATAGAAGCATAACATTATGAGTAGAGAAGTACAGATAATTAGAACTTTAGAAACAATGAGTGGTGTATACAGTTCAGATAGTCAAAACCAAATTAATTAAGATGGATTAACATGGCCAAAAGGATACAAAGTATCTCTAGTAAAATAAGACTATCTATATGGCCCAAAGACTGAAATTGTTCATGAGGACTTGAAATAAATTGTATGGCTGTGCATTTAGATGTCATCAACACTGAATTAACATTTGTATTCTATGCCCATACTGTTCATTCCTTCAATAAAGCGTTCTGTTGCCTTGTTTGTACGGATATATAGGAATTCACCTTCCTGAAACAAGCTGTAGCTGCTCTCACTGACAAAATGAAACAAGGAGAAAGGGTGCAAAGACAGTAGGTCTTACAGAACAAGGAAATATTTTTATTTCTTTCTGAGTCACCCAGGCAGATTTCCAGACAATCAGGAGGAATGTGACTAAAACCAAGTAGTAACATAACACAGATGTTGAAAAACTTGGCACATATGCAGGGCAACAGGACAAGTAATACCAAGTGCAAAATCTGTCCCTGATTTAACAACACAAGAATGCAAGGAAACATTAAATATCAATGACCCCTGTGAGCAATGTCATAAAATATAACTCACTTTCTCACTTTTCATAATCAATTTTAGCTCTCCTTCCTCTATGTACATTTTCTATTCCTATTATTGTGCCTTACTCTTCTACTTCCTATCCCTCTGATCTGTCTCTTGCACAAAATACCTCCAGAACTGACTTCTGGACAGCAGGGGAAGCCACCACCAAATCAGTTACAGTTCATGTGCACAGCAAGAAGACACAGCACAGAGTTTATGTGCTGCCCACAAACCTGCACTGGTAGCACAGACAAGTTACCAGGAAACATCTGTCAGTCCTCTTTCCCTCTCAAAAACCAAAAAGGATTGACTGGGTTTTGGTAAAGGAAAATGGTTTTGCCAACTAGCCAGAACTCCAAGGCCAACCAGCTATTGTTGGGGTAGTTTTGTTTCTTTTTTGCTTATACTTTCTGGGTTACTAACACAGGAAGATGTTTGCCTTAATGATGCAACCAACACCTGCAACTATAATTGTTGTATACAACAGTGCTCAATAGTTTTTGCTCGCCAGGAAATCAGGTAATGATCACCTCTAATTAACAGTGAAATTTGACTTGGTTTACTGCAGAAGACTGTGCATATCAGTCCATCAAACCCAAGAACTACATTTCTCATTGCATGTCGCCAGTTGTATTTTTGTGGATCACGTGATTTAAATAATAACACAAATGAACCACATACCCCAGGAGGTCAGTGCCTAATTATGAACAAAATCTTATTTACGGTAGTTACCCTATGTAACTTGTGACTGATTTGTTGTGTAAGCTGTTTGATAAAATTTATGCTGATTCAATCAACAGAGCATGGCTATTTTTGTTTTATTTTTAAGTTCTACTTAGAAATGCAGGAACTACAAGACCGCTTTAAAAACTGATAGCACAAATCTTTCCAGAACTAATGATTACTCTTCTGCTCTTCACACTTGAATTGGATGCTTGAGCTACACCTCAAGCAAATGACATCCAGGACAATATATTGCCATAAAAACAAACAGTAAAAGACCAAGGTTTGATAGTTGAATATTCAGAAACAGGCAGAGGATTAGAACAAGCCATATGCAATATTGGTGGGATTACGAAAAAGACTGCCCAGCATTTGAAGAAAAATAGATAGAAAATGATTTCTGCATAATTCAGATGCCATCCTTCTTTCTGCTTGGGAACAGATTTCATAGTGATAAAAGATGGATAGCATCAGACAGAAGTATGTTTAATCAAAAAGTAATGGAACTGAAGCTTAAATTAAAATAATATATATCTACCAAGATGAACAATTTTTTTTACCTCCTTTGCCTTAGATGAGATACACATTCAAGCCATTCACATACTCAATGGAAGGAAATACAGAAAGATGTCACAATAGTAAAATTTTGCTTAGATCCATGCCTTCACCTAATATACATCCCTTCATCTGTAAGTAAAGCTTTCTTAAAAAAACCCAAAACTTCTAAGTAAGTGGGTAGCAATTGTATTGCACATTTTAGAATTACCTAAGTCTATAATATAACTAATTCTAATTTAAATGACAAAGCATTTTTGATAACGTGACATCAATGGACTGTAGAGTTGTATAACCCTTCCATTAAAACTGATACAGAATTTACCATCATTTTGGCTCCTAAGATTTCCTTGCTCCTAGTACTACAAGAAAGTGGATACTTTGGAATCAATTTCTGATAATCCAACACACCCTAAGTAGTATTTTACTTCCCAAGGGTCTTTACAGAAGTAATCACAATGCAAGACATTGCTTAACAAGCTATACCCATCTGACATTCCATAAAACCTTTGGAGTTTGGCAGGTAGCAAACTGAAATCCAGAGGTTCCAGAATATATACATGCATATCCCCATAACTCCTACTTGAGAGAATTCACTACATGAAGTATATTTATCTGCTCTCAAGACAGTAGCAACTGATGCCTCCTTTGTTAGAATAACAAAGGGAAGGAACAAAAATAATTTTGTCCAGAAAAGTCCTCGTTTGGGGTAGGATGAGCTTCAAATCAATCACAGATGTAACTCTGAATTCCACCCAGTCTGTATTCAGACAATTAAGGAGGATATTGTGACATCTGGAGAAATCAAGTAGACCTCTGCTTCAGCTCTGCTGTGCATTCTGGCTTCACAAAATCTTCAGCCATCTCCATTCACTCACCCTATCAGTCCTCAACCATGAAGTGAAAAGAAAGATACCCACTCCACCCATACTAACTCATGTAACATCTCCCACTGAACCACATGATATGTATTATGATTACAGTTTTTCAGGGTCAAAACATCCATTCATGTCACTGAACACAGCTCCACTGCAGATAAAGGATTTGATTCTTCACACTTCCTAATGGCCATTTTAAAATGCTTCAACAGAGAAACAAAAGCAAGAGCCCTAATGGGAAAAGGAAGGATGACCACAGGGTAGAAATAGGAAGAACAGGCTTGCCACCAGTTAAGAGAGCACTTACTTTCAAACTTCAAGAGCAATGCATTCACTTCACATCTCAGGACAAGCACAACTCATGAACTCATTTGCTCAGGAGTGATGGGTAGTCCCAGATTTAGACACAACTTACAAATCTCAAAAGATGAGGGTTGGAGTGTAGAACTGTAATATACAGAGAGGTGGAAACTGTGCAAATCAATGCAATAGCTACTTTTTAAAGAGAAAGCAATTACACATACCGATATAACATAAGAAATTCTCCAGCTGCTCTTGAGAGAAAAAATGCTTTTGTAGTCACTACACAAACTTCTACAAAAAAAGTTTATCTACCGGCTCCTTACATAATCATTATTCCTATTCTGTGGTCCTTTTCTCACAGTGCCTTGAAGACCTCATGTAGGACAGACAGGCACCAACTGCGACGATGTAACATAACCAAAAAGGTTGCCCATACCCCAATATATTACTGATTTTGCAATTCAGACCCTCAGTATGAAAATCCTATTTAATCATGTAATCTCATTTTCCATACAGATCCAAGCCATATTTAAAAGTATATTACTTACTCTATTTATCATCCACCACTATTTACACCTTGATCATCTATCTCCATTTCTTCCTTCTTACCTTGTCTACAAGCTTCCAGTATTCATTTGTTCACTTGACCCACAAGCATTCCTGTCCTTTCCATGGAGTTCTACACCCACAAGAAATTCCCAAGTTAAATTGGAAGGCATTAGCCCAATCCTTCAAATCAAGACCTACCAACACCAGGACTGCCTATAAGAAATTGTTCACCACCTTTAACCAGAGAGCTTTTTATTTTGGGGGGGAAAAAAAAAAAAAAAAAATTTTAAAAAAATCTAAATAATTTCATTATGATCTGCATAAATCAAAAATCCCTCTCTACTTTCCAGTACACCAGTAAAGAACAAGCTTGAAATCAGAATCAAGTGTGCAATTTTGACTTCTTTCAGGCATTTCATCGTCTGCTCCCTTCCTGTTGCCCCTACGTAACAGACTGATGGCAAGCTGATGTTTTCTACATTAATGCCACTCAGGCAAGCTCCACCTCTAACACAGCATCTGATACGTATGAAAAATATTCCTATCTCACTTTTTGAGATGTGTAACTGGCTAACAATCCATTTTCTACAGATGTCTGCAAGATTCCCAGCATTGTCTTCAATAGTGAGACAGGTAAGAATGAATACCCACATAACTGCATCTTGCCAGGTTCTAGAGGAACATCAGTAGCATAGGCAAAAAACCCCAAGATTAACAGCAAAATCGGAAAGCTCAAAATAATTTTTATGGCAGGTTCCAACGTGGTTCTCCTTTGTTTCACCATCTTGATAGAGTATTCCAGTTCCCTTGAACATACTGTGATTACTCCTAAGGTTGCTGAGTAAGCTTGAGTGAATATTATAAACTGTGTTTTGTTTTTATTTACATAGAACAGAAAAACTAGTTGGTTTTTCCACCATGAACACAGACAGAATGTATTTAGATCTAAGAATGCACTGTCATCTAGATACTCCTTAGACACTTCAGCAATCTCTATAGTTTGGGATTAGTGTCCAGTGCATTAACCCTACAGTCTGAAGGATTTGCATTGGAAAAAATACTTAAAACATTAAAGACCTCTCTCAATACAGCAGAAACATGCAGAAAAGTAACACAGCTGAAGAAATAGGAAAATATGAGCTATCATTTTTTCTGGATCCGCATACTTGTGTTATGTGCTGAATTACAAGGATGCCAAAGAGCTTCTGAAATCTGTTTACAAAGTATGTGGATTATACCCTATATGCAGGTAAAAATTCAGCTAGAAATGTAAAATATGTCTACTAGGCAGGTACTATTTTGAAAACAGAGACCTAATTCATCAAAGAAGATATAAGCTATGACTCACATTAAAGTTTTCCTGATCTATGGCTGAATAAACAATTAGCAGGGAAGGCTTTAGTGTTTTGTCCTCCTATAACCGTCTACACAATTAAACACATTATCTAGAGTAGCATAGGAAGTCCAAAGATCATCCTTCTATTTTATAGTCATTTAGTACCAAAAAGTATTTGTTAATATGGGATAAAAATGGCTGTCCTCAAAGGGTGCCCATGAAACAATTAATTAATGAACTGACCCATAAAACTGACTGAAAAACAAAACAGTGTTTATTACTTTAATATCTAACTTGATCTGTGACTGTACGTTGTTTAATTTATCTGTTCCTCTGCAACGATTTGTGAAAATCAGTTTATTATTAAAAAACCTCAAATAATCAGGCTACTTAAAATTCTCAGTGAATTGTTCCAGGTTGAAAAATCAAAAGAGAAAAATACTGCTTTTGCAAAACAAGTGCTTAAAACCAATACTTCAGATTTGCTTATGTTTAATAGTAAACAAAGTTTCTAGGAAACCAAATGTAACCAACATTTTTGAAATTTCATTTTTGTCCCAGGAGAAAGGGATAAGAAGGCTGGATTTTTGCAGAGGAACTGATAAAAACATCTCTTAGGTTAAAGTCCAGAGGTTTGTTTTTTTCAGTTTGACAAAAGAACTGATAAATGCATTACTTACACAGCTCAGTACTCAACCTCTCTTGAAAGGAACATTAACTTTGCATGAACTAATCATCTATATGCTGAAATTTTGTGCACTGTCATTTATGCATTAAACCACAAAAGAATGTGAATAAAATCCCCTTAGTTTTCCCATGTAAATGAGACTTTTTGTAAATAAATTCTATTATTTCTTAGCCCAAGTGATTTCCATTGAAGAATGGCCCATAATCAAAGATGTTCATGTGAAGAAAATGTGGCATAAAATGTTTAAGAATCCTATTGTTGCTTTACATTTTTTAATGGCTCCATATGTATCCTAATCTGTGACACTCACAAACACAAATTAGGTCACACGCAACAGGTGACAAGTTTTAATTGAATGTCTTCTGTCTGCAATTCTGACAAAAGGTGAATGGAAATAAATGAGTCTGGCAAGACAGCCCTGAGCCTTACAATACCCAATACCTCATTATTTTTAAACAGCTATCTATAAACTGATGCTGACAAGCCTTGAACCTTTTATTTCTGTTCAAGAAGAGGTGAATGTGCAGAAAGAAAGAAGAAAATAAAAAAAGGGAAAGGAAAACATGACAGCTACACTGTTGCATTAAACATGCAACACCCATTATCCCATGATTAGCTCTCAAATATTACAAAAGAATATCTTCTACACTTCACATGAGAACTCAGAAAAAAAATCTGTCTCTTTTTTGGAAGAGATTCTCTCCATATACTCAGTGCCTAAATTTGATCTTTTTCAAGTGTTATACTACCAGATTTTCAGTGGAATTATGCTAGACTCAGGCTGATTTTAAAAGAGAATGAAATTAGTAAATACAGGCTATAAAGCTTCCACTTCTTTTCCTTCCCTTTTCCAAAGTGAGGAAGAGCCTATGTTGCAGTAAAATGTGCACATTTGTAAACTGCAATGGAAAAGGAATGCAGAACTAAGACTGAATATATATAAAGCCATGGTGCTTCTGAAATGAAGCAGTTACCATTACATAATACTTCTCTCCCCATCACCTGGATTACTAATATACTAATTACTAGGAAGCAGTGTAAAATACTGCAACAGCTTTTATGAATAACACAGAAAATACTGTTGCTAATTGCACCATTAAATTTCATGTCAATGTGCTTATATATCATAACCATACTATATGAGAGTATATGCCTTATTTTTTTAATTATGCATACAATGTCCTGGGACAAGGTATAAGAATAAATAAAGGCAATCTATCACTAACTAAATACCCCAGTTCTAACATTAATTTATTTAAATATAATTACAGAAGATGCTATCTTGTTTCAGAGTTCAAATTACAACCAATTTAATGAAGTGGAGCTTGCTGGGCTGTAAAGTCATTACTGCATCAATACACTTGTAACCATTACTTTAAGGTGACAAGCCCAGACTGGGAAAGGCAGCTTGGCTGATGATCCAAGGAGAGGGCACAAAAAGAGGAGACAGAAAGGTCAAAAAGTAAGTTTGAGCAAGGCCATGGCAACGCCTGAAGGTCAAAAGCAGGCCTTTATTCTAGATCATATCACTAGAGCTTATAAAGAATTCAGGAGCTATGCTGGTGACAACCCTAATAGAAAAGAAGTCTAACTGAAGTTCTGGACCATTTGCTGGCAACTCTCGAGAGAGAAGGGAAGATTGAAATGAAATACATTACAATAATCGGACTGTGAAGTACCAGCAGCATGAGCAAGATCTCAATACCCTTTTCAGATACAATTATGTGCAGTTCCACAGTATTTCAGTTAGTGACTTGGATGATGTAGGATTCTGGAATTAATCTGTGATCCAGAGGTCATGGGAAAGTTCTTAAGAGTGTGAGCTGAAACAGTTATACAAAATAATATCAGTTCTACCGAAACCAAGAAATATCCCGTTGAGAATTTGGATTTCTACCTACAGGAACTGAAATTTTTGCTGGAACAGAATCAGACAAAACTAAAGGATGGCTCATCATACTAGAACTTTAAAACATATGTAAAATTCACTGAAATATCACATTTTTTACCCTAAAAAATATGATCTCTAAGTTTGGGGGTTTTTCTTTTCTGTGTCACTAGACATTTTTTTTCCTCTTTGGGAGAAAATCTTTCTCATCTTCCTCAAGGAGCAGCCATTCTGTGATGAAGTGTACAAGAGTAAAACAACCAGAATTTACTTTCCAAATTGCACTCATGGTGGCTTTATAATACCAATTGAGTCTTAACCGGCTTCAGTGCAAATATACGTTTTCTCACAGAATTCTGGATTTCTCCAAGGCTTATTCATGAAAACATTATTTTGACATTGTCTTTTCTCTAAGTACACCCATAACAACTCTATCTCTGCAATCTTCCTCATATTTATGTATTGAGTAATTACGAACTAAACTTTCCTTCGTGAAAAACTATGCAAATCTTCCCTGCTTTTTCTTCATTCTTTTAAAGAATAACACAGGGATTTGTGGAACTGCATCAGTTTCAGACTTCATCCTTCAAGCTTCCTCAAAAGATACAGCAGAATTCTGAACTTCTTCCCTCTGTCTTCTGCATGCTCTTTCATTGCTCTACAGAATCTAGAGCAGGGGGCACAACGGGAGAGCAGCCCAAGGAGCTTACACCATGTCTCAGCTTCTGTTTGCAGCTAACACATTTGTAGGAGCATTAATTACATCTTATCATGATTTGTAAGTTTTTTAGTAAATATTATCAATTTGACTGATACAGAAGACTGCGATGGAAACCGTAGGAAAGTTTACTAAATGGAAATTTAGAATATCTACAGTAATTTAATGAGTACATACACCAATCTGATGCTAAAAAAGGGGGATACTTTTAAACCTATGCACTGACTTTAAAGGAAAATATGGGTTTGACTTGGAAACTGTGTGAGATATTCTTACTTTTTTTTGCTTTCTGCAGCCAAAATATGAGCGTTTTGTCTTCTGCATTGTTATTCTGTTTGCAAATGTTTTTCAAGACTGGGTAGGAGTCACACAGCAGGGTTTCATTTGAAGTCCCAGAGTAATTTTGCAGTACAACTACAGGATAATTCTAACCTCAGGATAAAAGGAGATCTTATATTACTAGTTTCAGGTGTCTTTAGCAAATGACAGGGCTTTTCTGTACTTTGCACTTCCTGTCCATGTACTGCAAATTTCTGTTTCTTAGAATTCTGTCTGCTACAAGGGTAAAGTTCAACAGTGGCTCACATGGGTATATGGTACAGATGGGCACGTTTTATGACTGTCAGGAATCTGAAATTCCTGGTTTCTACTCCCTTTCAGATTTGTCTGAGCAGTTGCTTATTTTAAAAGTACAGTCTTTGTCTGCTATTTAGGTAGGGAAAAAACCAGTGATCTAGGTTAGCACGTTCAGACTGGAAGGAACTGACACAGCATATCAGAGCATCTTCTTGTTCAGTGTTGCTTCTGCCTGAAAATCTCAAGAGTTTAAATGGAACAAAAAGGTTTTTTGTTTCATTATTGGCAGTGCATTAAAGTGATGACTATTCAACAACAAAATAAACTTCAAAATATAGAGGGGTATAAAATCAAAATGGAGCAGAATAAAATAAAGAAAATTATTTTAAATGTCAATGTGGTGGAATTGTTTCCTATTAGTATTGTAGCATTGCTTTGAAAGATGGAAACAAAAAAAGGAGATATGTTCTCTGCATATATTATGGTTTCTCAAGGCGGCAGGTAAAAACATTCCAAATGGTCTTGCCAGGAAGGGATTTTACAAATGGCCTTTAATGAAGGATCATGATCCCATCCACAGAACTCTTCTCAAGAATCAAGTATATGCATTTTATACAAAATATCAGAGTCCACAAACATTTGCCCCAACATTTTCCAGAGTACTGAAAATATTACAGGTGTCAGTGGAAGATTAGGCTGAAGGAATGCTGTCAAACCTCAAAGATTTTACATTTTTAAATAGGTATTTCTGTATTTACATAAATTCATTCAAACAAATCTTTTTAAAATGCCTTTTCCTTTGTTTGTATTTAACACTTCCCCTGTTCTTCTGTGAATACTACTATCAAAGAATTGTGCATACATGACGATCAGAAAATGAAATTGAGCAGAAAACCACCAAAATTAATTGATCAAGTTCTGATACTAAGGTTAAGTGAGGAGCAAAATAGGGAATAATCTTTTAAATTTATTTAATTTTGCAAGAGAAAGCTCCAGTCCTTCAAATGAATTATAGGGTAGATGTATAAAGTATGTAAAATTATATCAGATGTGGTGGAACATCACAAGATTAAAAAATGCATACTATTTTGTTATTGAGATATTTATATATATATATATATATATATAGTATTAAGATAATATCTGGTGATATCAGCTAAAGTATGAAATGAACACAAGAATGATTTTTTAGAATTCATATAACAATTGTATATATTTGTGTTTCATCTTCATGAAGCATTGGAAAAGAAAAATGACACACAAGGAGTTAACAGGTACAGACAAAGTTCTGTGAAAAAAACCTAACTCTTCATTTTGAATTTTAAGTATTCTCCCAAACATGCTTAACACTTCATTCATGCCCTGAGTGTGAGTGATTTATACATTGGGTCACATACCCTGCCAGCCTCACAACCTGACATTCTGCCTGACACACTGGAGTGACAGGTAACCCTCCCTGTGGCCTCTGAGTCTCATCTCGAGGCACTACTCGAGCAATTAAGGGAAACTTTATTAGTGATACCACTCCATTGATAGTGCTGCTAGGAGCTTTCCATACAGAAGTATATTGGTTAACCAGCATATTGACTATTCTTTCGTGGTTAGCAACAGGAATGGATCAGAGCCTAGGCAGAAAATTCCAGCTGAAAAACATAACTGCAAATGTGCCCAGCAATTCCCAGACTTTCTGACTGCCTATAATCTTACAAACAATTAATTGCACAAGGTAAATGGATTTCACTTTAACAAAATATGATAAATTTTTAAACAATTAGACATATAGTCTGATTATAAAGTGCCCCTGCTCTAAAACAGAAATAGTCACAATTTTCTTCTAATCTCATAGGTAACATTGGGCCTTTGGGAAATGGGTTAATAAATTCTAGTTTTCTAAACCAGGCAGACTGATTTACTGTAAACTTCCCCCATTATAGTTATAGTAGATGTCTATCAAATTGTTTATGAGAACAAATTTATGGAAAATATCCAAGAGTAATGCTTTGTTCTTATTAAAATACATGAATATGTATGTAATTTCAGCCAGCCTAAATGAACAAAACAAAACAAAAAGAAAGATAAAAAAGGTCAACAGTTTTTGTCACAAGGATTATTCTTTTACACAAGAAACAACTCCTCCCTGTTAAAAATGCCTCTATATAAATGATGCTTGTCTGAGGAAAATATTTTTCTACAAATTGTAATGGCAAGTGCTATGAAGAAAACCTGTACAATGTACAAGGGTATGTTAATACAAGTAATTGGGTGACATAATTACATGAGCATTATTTAAAAGAGGAAATAAAGCATAAAATTTCCTCATAAATTATTTTATACAGAATTCTAACAGATGCAGAATTAAAAAAAAAAAAAATATATAGTTTTAAGTCAATAACTCCTGCCAAGCACAGTCTCTTTAAATTGATACATGTCTACCCTCATTCTGAATGCAAATCTCAATGGGAATATTCACCATGTGCAATGCTACACACATGCATATTTTGTTTTTCTGGGGACCATGGAAAGAATATTTACCACACCGGAGACCAAGGTCTTCTCACTGAATTCATGGCAAATCAGTTAGAGCACTACTAAGTCTGTACATTTCTCCAGAGCGATTTCTAAGGGCAAGAAAAGCCAAGAGTTTCCTCTCACTGACTCTGTATTTTTTTACCAAATACTCTGTTCCTTTCAAAGTTTTCTGCTTTATCTCCCAAAGTTCTCTTCCCCCCATTAATACACATACACTGGACTCCTTCTTTCTTTCTTTCATTTAAGCATATCAATATTCCTATGGAATGCGACATCCAATTGAAAAGACATTAGGACTCAAGAGCAGAATTTACTGAGTAAAAAGATGACAAAGTTATGAAACAAACCCACAAACAGAAAAATGGAAGATTATTTCAAGATATTTACAACTAGCACCCTCAAATGGAACAAACGTGTATAAAATCCTCTTCCTAGGACAGGTTTTGAGCAACTTGACCAGGAAGTGTGTGTACAATTTGTGCCATTTGATTCAAAATTGTGCTAGTGGTTTCAACTGCAACATCCAACCGAGCCTTTTCTCATCATCACAAAGGTTCTTCCCCCAGAGGGTGACTGAGCACTGAACAGGCTCCCCAGGGTAATGGCCACAGCACCAGCCTGACAGAGTTCAAGAAGCATTTGGACAACTTAGAATTTTCATGCAAAGTGGGAATAAGATCACATGAAAAATATTTACTTGATACTACTGCCAAGTGTACCAGAAATGCATTTAGAATAACCATCATTTAGTTTCAAGGCTTCTTTCATTCCTTTGAAAGCCAGATTATGAAACCATAAATAGTATCGGAAAGATACACAGAATTTATTTTCATTACTGATCTACTCTTCTTGATCTGACCAAAGAAATGGATGTACATATATGTAAGTTCTAACTTCTTAACTGGGTACAAAGAGCAGTCAAATGGTTCCTCAGTACAGATGAGTTCCCTGGGTTCTCTGAGTTTCCAACTAAAAAAAAAAAAGGTCATAATTGTCATTCTGTGATCAGGAAAACAAAGAGTGTTTAAAGGAAAAGGAGATGCCAAGATCCATAATGACCTGCAATGAGTACACTTCTCTTTGTCCAGCAGAACTCTTGAGCTAATGATCACTAAATGCTGTGTGACTTGTACAACCTGGTGTAACTCAAACCAATGACACTGCATTGCTTAATGACTAATAAAAACTAAGAATCAAAATTCCTTACTCGCTCTTTTATCCTGCCTTACACAGGCAATCCTTGAATATAAATACAGAAAACTAAACACAAGAAGTGAAGGTCTGGAGAGCTATTGGCAAAGAAAGTCTCTGTGTGGTTCAGTTTTCCACATTTAGATTCTGTCCATTGCTGCATTTCCACATTACACTCACAAGATCCAAAATTGTACCTAGGACTGATCTTTAAGCAAAACAAACCTGTTTATTGCTCCTTTTTCTTTCCCTCTCCTTGACCTCAAACTTTTTCTTTGGATCAAAATCTCCTTCTGCAATGTGTTCATTTGGTCCAGAAAGTATTTTTATCCTGAGGTCAAATTTGGATCCATTTTCAGATGTTCATCTTAATCTGGACTAGATATATTCAGAAGACTGTTACAGAAACATGCAAAGGAATCTGAACAAGAATGCAAAAATTACTGCATTACTATAAAGTGACATAACGGGAATAAGATCTTGCCTGTATTCTCAAAGGAAACTGATTCAAATGCTCTTCCTTCAAGCCTTAACTTAGTTAAACCTGGAGAAACAGAAGGAACTGACCATCAAAGAAATACTTCTAATTATGCTTATATCCAGGAAAATTGTGCATCAGTTTCAGGAAATGTCACTATGTTTTCTCAGAATATCATGTATTGGAGCAAATCAGACTTCATGGCACTGAGGATGGGTCCCATGAGGAAGGCCTTTGGAACTGGAAATGGGACCCTCTTCAATCAGTATTCTCAATGGTCTTAACAAATCTGATATTTTCTGATACTGTTTCTTAGGGTTTTACAAGTTTTCCACTTGCTGACATGTGAGATTTATGTGAAAATCGTACACCTTGGCACTGCTCAGGAGCATTTGTTTCTTGAATTGAGGCAGGTTTTAGAAACTGTAACACAATTCATTTTTTACTGCCTTTTCCCTATTTTACAGAGTTAAGTTATTTTCCACTTGTCATGCCATTGTGTCAGAGATGGTGTGGTGTCGTGGATTGATACCTCTTTATTATTCTCTCCAGCCTGTGCCTTTCCTTTCAGATTGCTCCGTGATCTTCTTTTCAAACTATCCATGAAGAGTGGAAGTGTAGCAAATGTCTCTACTTTGTGCCGAGTTTTTGTTGTCTGTTGTTCTCTCAGTGATGGTATTTGCATACTGATTGAAATTAGGTTAACTTGCAGTAAAGCACTAGATGGATACGAAACCTGGCCATATATTCTAAATCCATCAATCCAGCAGAATTTTAACTGGACCTTTCAATTAAGATTATGAGCACACAAAAGAAAAAAATGAGAATGCATTGCAATGTTTATATTGACCATCTCCTCTTTTTACATTCAGAGTAAAATTTTAGTATAACTTCCACAGACCAAAGATTACTAATTCCACATCAAAAAACTTCTAAACCTCAAATAAATTCAGAGCCAGAATTCTGTGATTTTGATTGGCACCTTCCCTACATCTTGAAACAGTGTAGTCCATTTTTTATTCAAAATCATTTCCACAAAACAGCATCAAAATAAGTTTCAAATCCTCTGCATGGGCTTTTTCATTTTTAAAACTATCTAATTAAAAGATGAGGAAATTCTTCTTGTAGTCACATAACTAAATAAGACAGAATAAAAATGCTTTCCCTGTGCTTGTTTTTGATTTGTTCCATTCTATTGATTCTACTCTGAGGAATGGATTTTCATCTTTGTACCAAACATCAAAAAATGCTCTCTATACTTTACATTTCTCAAACCATGTTGTACATTGTACCACTAAGGTATACAATCCTCATCAAAACTCAACACAGTTGGCAATTGCCACAGCAAACTAAACAGACTGGGATTTCAAGTGCTGGATACTTAACAGCCGGAGAAGCTCTTTAATCTTGTTTAAGAAAGAGAGGGCATAATTTATCTAGAGACAATCCTCCTTTGGCAGCATATGCATAAGGAAGGGAGGCTCAATGTGCTGAGCTTTAAAAGGGAATTGAAAATAAAAGTTTCTACCATGAATGTACTTCACAACATTAAAAACAAACAAACAAACAAACAAACAAACAACAGGTTAACCATTATGCACATGAGGTCTGAGGCATTAAATAAAGACACTTTGCCTGTGCTGGCAGTTGTATAAACCAATGCAACTCACAGTGAGAGGGATTTATCTGCTCATTTCAGACTGTTGCTGCTGAACTGGGCCATATTCAAACACTTTCTAGATGCTTCTCACATGTCATGCATCCTGAAATGAATGGCCATTCACAAAAGTACAATGCCAAACTGGTTAATGAATATTATTTGATTTTAAGAAGTGTAAAACTACATCAGTTTGGAAATAAGGACAGAAAACATATCTTATTACATGCAATTGCAACACAGTCAATCCTGCCAATGGCAAAGATCAATGGCTAGACTAGTAATTCCTCCACAGAGAATAGCTAGGGCGAGACAAAGAATTCCTTCATGTCCTTTTCATTCATCAATAGATACCATGAAGGAAAAAAAGTGTGTTATTTAGTGCTAGTTTCAACTTACATTATTAATGTGAGGAAGCAGACTAAATACTGATTAGCAACAAAGTAAGCTCAGTGAAGGAACAAAACTATTGTAAAGGTGCAAGAACCTCATATAAAAAGTCAGTTGGATTGTGGACATGTTCTCCCTCCCTTTCAGTTTTGATGTACAACTGTTGAAAACTCTTAAAAAATTTAATTTGGATGAAGGACCAATAAATACTGGTGCTTTTTCCCCACTCAAATATGGGAACCTGACACAGCCCAGGAAAAAATTGGTAAGTCTGTCTTTCAAGAGGTTTTCCATCACACTTTATTCTTTATATGGAACAGTTTACCTGAGGACACACTTAGAGATCAGTGCCATGTTTCACTGCACAGAGATCTGTTATTAGAATCCAGCAACTTTACACGGTTTTCTTCAGGAACAAATGCCTGCAGTCCTTACTTGGAGAAAACTGCCAGTGAAACTCCCATGCCACTAAAAGCCCAACTGCAGACTTTTTCCAGCATAATATCCAACATACCCTCCTAATTAATGTAAGAAGTATTACTGCCATTTATCTTTCTTTTTCATTGTTTTTCACTCAGTTACTTCTCCGGCAAAATGCACTGTGTTTTATTGTTAATTGTGATTTTAAAAAAAAGAAATGAGCTGAATCAATTACAGTCCTCTGTCAATCTGTATGGTTGAGCCACAACTTTTACTGTTTTAATTAAATGAAGAAACGGGTCTATTGTTTAAAGGCATTAAAGAAACCAATTCAAAACTTCAAGTAAAGCCTTTTTTGCTTTTACTGGTGGGGCAGAGATACCCATAAAAGCAATACAGGTCTCTATTTGAATTTCATAGCAGCTGTGAAATTTATAAGAATCACAGGAACAAGTAGTTACCCATTTTTTTTCTTTTAACTAAGGTACCACTAATTCTAACGGGTTTAGATTGTGAAGATATTGTTACCTACAAAATGTTGCCACGGCTTTAATCCTAGGTTAGCAAGAGGACACAATCTTTAATGAAGAAGGAAATCTAACAAATGAACAGGAAAAACTTCTGAAGAAAAAACAACAAAAAGCCATATAGGCTGTCAATGACGGGGGAAGATTAGTGGAATTAAACTTCATTATCAGAATAAAGCTGATCCTGTATATCATCTGTATTATATAAGGAATTGTCCTGAAATATGCGAATTTCAACAACAAAAGTATTTGTTTTAAATGGGATTTGACATATGTGTGAAACTGGATAAAGGGATTTTCAATCAAAGTCTGTCTCCTAGCAAACTCTATAGCAGAGAGTTGCCACAACAGGGAATGCTGAGTAATTATGAAACTACATAATGACTCATCTTCACTGCTCCTTTTTCTGAGTCACTCTTTTTGTGACCAACAGAGGCTGTAGATTGTACAGACAGTATTCTGTTTACATAGTCCCCTTTTTCACTCCAGACATCCCCAGGCCAGAGGGATCACCAAAGAAGACAGTCTAAGAACAACATAAAACATTATTACTCTTCTGGTTTTCCCTAAATGCTCTAGGTAGCCATCACTTTATCCCATGTACACTACGTTCCATTACTGCCCAACCTAATAAAGACTTCTGTCACAGCGATAGCTTTTCATCTTCAGAGCTCTTTTCTCCTCTCCTGATAAGGCTGCCAACTCTACTCTCTGTAAATGAGCTCATGCGAACACTTTATTTTTGGCTTGTGGAAACAAAAAGGGCCAGTGCTCAGCTTCAGAGCTTGAGGGGGCGGTTTGCTATCTTCAAAGCATGACCAAGGCGTTTGAAAGGGATTAAAATTAAATTGGTAAGCTTAGCTTGAAATAGGGAACTTGAAGCAGGACTATTGCACTCACAAACACTTTTCCTTTAAAAGCTTCAGAAGCCCCTTAAAAATGGTCACTTTAACTCATTTTTATTTGTGTACTCTTAAACCTTTGGCAATTGCTTAGACAAGACTGCTAGCCAGTACCCTGTGCTACTATCAATAAGCACACACAGCCGAGCATCTCACTCACAGGACAGATGGTTATCCCATCCCAGTGCGCTCAGTTCAAAAACATGTGAACGGCAGCTTCAGCTTCCTTATCCAAACAGCAAATAAATTAAAATTTTTTGCAATCAGTGGCATATGTTTGCATCTGCGTACAGAATGACTCGGGCCAAACCTGAATTGACATGTTTCATTCAGTGGCATCCTAACTATTTTGTGAATGTCCAACTCCTGGCACTGTTTGACGCATAATAAGGAGACATGGAAGAAAAACAAACTCTTGCAAATATTTCTCCTGCTGTTGGATTTTACACATGGAATTCATTTCAATGGATAGCTGCTTACTATGTAGTGGATACAAAAATCTGTTGTATTTTTAAAAGCTTATACAAAATACATCCTTAGGAACAAAGCAAATTAACCGTCCATCTCTTAAAAAGCTGTGCTTCTGCATCAGCTGTAGCTGGCCAGGTGGAGAATCAAGTGAGCAATGGCTCAGGGCACAGGTATTCCTACCATCTAACGCCTGACTCAAAATTCACCCAAACAAAAATTATTTGCTGGTCTTATGTTCCTAGTCTGTCCACATCAGAAATGTACTGAAGAAATGGAACATCTCTTTCAGCTCAAGATGAAGGCCCAACTAATACAGGTGTCTGCAGTTAAAACTTACTAGCAAAAGAAGGTATGTGGGAGCAAGGAATGATCATTCTGCAAAAATTCTTGAAGAAACCTCTTGGAGGTTTCTCTCAGGATGCTCTCTGAATGGTGTCATTCTTCAAGAATGTTTACTCTTACCACTGCTATAACTATTTCTAGATTCACATTCAGAGGACCAACACTGCCGTTCACTGCTGCCCCTCCTAAGTTTGGGGCAGTTCTAGATGGCAAGTTTCTCATTGTTAAAGTGATCTAATGGTACCGTTTGAAAACAGAGTCAATAACAAAGCAGAGGGAAGCAAAGCAGCCTTTCCCAACTGGAAAGAATTCTAATGTAAGTGTGTAATTGATCCTTGACTTTTTTAATATCATCCTAAGACAAACACTAAAAGTTATCCAGAAACAGCAAATGATCACTGGAGGGTAGAATATCCAGAATTAAAACAAATCTCCTGTTATATTTCTAAGTAAGAAATGCAACACAACTTTCCTTTTAAGAAACTTCTTGATGAAAGAAAGGATTAGAAATATCTGTGTCCAAAGACAGCACAAAACACTACCAAAAAACATGAAGCTGTCCAGGACTGAACACTAAAGAAAACAGAAACAGAAAGCTGGACTACACCATAGAAAAAGAAAGGGGAATTAGGGAGATGGTCTGATCTGGTTTCACAGACTCAGCTTCTGAAATCACAGGCAGTAGCAAAGCCACCTGTCAGAAACTGCATCCAAGCAAGTTGCAAAGCGCTGTTTAGCAACCCTGGCATCCATACATGCTCAGTTGACCAGGGGACCCTTCTCTCCACACCACTGATGTGACACTGCCTGCCATCTTTCTGCCCTGATCCCATCTTCATGCTCCCTCATGCCTTCCCCACCACAAGCTATTTTATATTCATGAGTCGCAGCAAAGTCCTGGAAAAGTCCCAGCCTTGGTTAGGAAACAACTTTGTGCCAACCTAACTTATGAGTTTGAGAGTCTGACACGGCTCATGATGGACTCTGGGCATTTTGTAGAATTGTGAGATAAGCAGCCAATATTATATCCAAATCAAGAAACAAAACTACAAGTCATACAGAAGCAACAAATGTTTTCTCAACATGGAAATCTCAAAACCTGATTTAAAATCCGAATGACTTTAAGAAGTTCTGTCAAAATATACTATGACAAGTAGTTTCTGCATCCCAAAATACACTACATATTGAAAATAAGACAATTAAACCTGAAGGTGTGCATGTATGATAACTTTGAAAATAAGTTTGGGGCCCAGCATAGGCATGATTTCACTTCTGCTACTTACAACAGTTTATTGACTTCAAAGGTACAGAACTAAGTTCCTGAGATTTAGCAAGGCCCCCTTTGTACTCTCATAGCATCTACATAATACTACCACAAACCTACTATTCTTAATATTAAATTATATTATTAAGAACTGGGCCTCTGGCCTCCCTGGCTGAGCCACTAATCTGTCCCTATTAGCAGGTAGGGTCTACAATGAAGGCTGGATACAAAACCCATTAGTAGTAACTAATTGCAATTGACTAATTGATGATAAGTGACTGATCTTAATCAGGTGTAGGGTCTTCAGGACATTCTCTTATTCCAGAAGAGAGGTACTTCCTTTCTGTAGCTCAAAATCAGTTGGCATTGCCCAAGAATATCTATAGCACACAAACACTGTTTTGGCTTAATGTGCTATACTCTGCTCACCTGAATTTGTTACATCACTGTGATTTATTACATCATGATGATGTAACTGAAAATAAAATTGTATATCAACATTTTTTCTGCTCAGTCTGAAAATAACCATCTTTCAAACACGATTTTGGACATTTAGAAGCCTGTAGTTATCCTCTCTGCAGTTAGCTTTGTTATCAGAGAGGATAGACAAACTCAATTTTTGCATCTGCCAGGATTCAGATTTGTTTGCTACTGTTTGTCCCTTTTTAAAGGGAAAAAGTGAACTCATACTCTCCGAGATTTACATTTTCAAGAGTATTTCAAGCTTAACACAAACCAGATTGTTATTAGTGTCTCTCTTCTTTTATCATGGAAAAGTACATCACGGAAGTAAAATAACTACATTCCAGAATAATTTTCATTTTCATGTGACTGTCTGTTCCACTGCAGAAACTTTTGAGAAGTCTCTTTTTGGTGTGGCATGTACTCCTGTTTCCCTCTACAGTATTTATTATCCTGTTGGACAGGACAGTTAAAAAGCACCTACAAGGAAACATCTTGTTTGCTAAGGCACCTACTGATTTTATCACTCATTCCCAGCAACAGACTTAGACATGGTCCTTAATGAGCACACAGGCATTAAAGAAAACCTAAACAGCCTTGTAATGTTCCATCAAAAATTTTGACCTAAGGCCACTAAGTGCTTAGTGTTATGATAGCTCCTGAGCAAAGACTGGAGCACTTGAAGGGAAGAAATTCTTTCCTATCAGAACAGAGGAGGCAGCCCTATCTTCCAGGGGAGGAAAAAACCCAAAACCAACAAACGATAGCTTTAAATAGGAGATTAACAGAAAGTAGATGGCATCAGGAAACAATGCAAAACAAATGTTGTAGTTAACTGAAACAAACTCGAATGGTAAATCTAGGCTGTTGCCTGTCTAGTCCAATTCCTTGTTCTTTAGTGTGTGTTTATAAGAGATTTTGCTGGCTTTCTTAATCACTTTGTATCATGCAGTAAAACTCCACAGAATAAGCAAACAGAACCCTCTCAAGGCCAGGAGCTGAATTTGGGTCAGACTGAAAAAGAAAGGTTTAGTGGCCTGTACTGCCTGTCTACCAAAGCTGGCTCTCTACCTGGCTGGCT
The DNA here is from genome assembly GCA_024500445.1 of Entomyzon cyanotis. Classification (NCBI taxonomy): domain Eukaryota; kingdom Metazoa; phylum Chordata; class Aves; order Passeriformes; family Meliphagidae; genus Entomyzon; species Entomyzon cyanotis. Next base: position 18,091,209 of record JAKEPQ010001015.1, read on the forward strand.
GTGCCTCTGCTCTGAGAATAATGTTTCTCTGTCTTAAAAATCAAGTGGGCATTACTTGGAACAGCAAATAGTAAGATTGAGGAGGAACACAAAAAATTTTCTATTTTTCATAAAAATAGAACATTTTCAAAAATCACCATCTCTACCCTGGTCCTGTAGGATTTTAACTCATATACATATTTAGGTTATTTACTCTATTACTCTTACTTTAATAATGACAGTTCTGAAATATTCCTCATATGCCTAGTTTCTTTTAAAAAATTACTGCACTTAGCTAGAAAAAAAACCTTTCTGTTTTTCATCCCTCAACTGCTATAGTTCTCAAAGTCTTCCATATTTTCAGCTATTATCCCTTTCGTGCAAAGAGCCCACTTAATAATGTTCACTCTAACAACCTCATTTATTTTCCAGAAAATTAACTCAGTTTCAACCCTGATTAATGATTTCATCTAAATGAATCAAATTAAAAATTGAAAATTATATTTCAAAACCCAAAGAAAAAAAAATTGACCATTTCCAGTTAACAAATGATCCTTTCAAATATTAAAAGATGACTATGAAGAGTGCGTGATAGTAATGAAATCTAACTGGGGCCTACTGCTTATCTGGAGTTAGGGAAGGGAGAGAAATGGAAAAAAAAAGTCTTTCTGCATTGTTAACACTGAAGTCTCTTGGGATACCAAACTGACTTCCACTTAGTCTTTGCCTGTAATCAGTACACCAAAATAATATGAGAATTTCTATGTTAATTAAACTGGTAGGGCTGGAGATGCACCAATACTGGAGAGGGATTAAGAAAGCACACAGTACCAATAACCACATCTGTTAACGAATCCTAATCTATGAAAGAGTAATTTAACCTCCCTCAAACTGCTAATACCTAGGTAGAGGCTTGTCCACTAGGGAAGAAAAAGATCTTGGAATTTTTAAAAAGAAAAAAACCCAGCTATATTACCTGAAGAAAAACTGGTTATTCAGATCTCATATACTATTTTTTAAGAGATCCAATCTATTTGCCCTTTGATTTGCTTACAAAAGGAAACACAAAGTTTTATTTCTCCTTCCCTCTTGTACGCCCTATAATTAACTTTGTTCTCACAAAAACCTATTTTAAAAATTGTAATTATTCTGTGTATTCTCCAGGTTATGGTGCTTATCAACCAGTAAAAACTACTCACCACTTATACTGATAAATGAGTAACATTAAATTTTAATTACAAATTTACTGATGTCATATGTAATGTTCAATGAAAAATTGCAACACATAACATTCATCTTGGAGTTGGGCCAAAGCATGGAGACTGAAATGATTCCATTTCACCATGACAAGGAAGACACTAGAGAAGTTTCTGCTTACCAGGCTGACTTTAATGGAGGTCCAACACTTGCACTGAGGCTGTTTCACAGTCACCTTTGTAATTGTATGGAGCAACCAGACAGAATTGCGTGGTATAGCAGTATGGGGGTTTTTTGTGCATCAAGCATCAGTATCTGTGTGACACAGATGTCTCCTAGCTTTCTGACTCTCAGGAAACAGACTGTCCCATTCTATTGCTCTGAGCCAAGGACAACTCCAGCAGCAAGGCCAAATACATAGATGTTTGTGAAAATTTAGGAGTTACCTGATGGGGGAAGCTGGAGGCCAGTCCAGACATACATTTCATGAGCTTTCCAAACAACCCTGACATACGCTTGTAACCAACCTGTAACGTGGTGGATAATGAAATCCTGGCACAGATCATGCCAGTGTTTCAAGATATGCCAATCTGGATGCTGGTTTGGCAATGTTGACAGACTCCAAATGGCCTGGGCAACAACTGCAATATTTAATTTCCATTAGGTAAACCTCTGCTGAACCTAGTTTTCCACTTAAGACAACACCAAATTAACCTGGAGTGTAAATAGTCTCTTCCGACACAAAGACAGAGGTTAAATGAATAACAACGGTTAAGCTGAAAACACACCAAAACAAGCACTGCCATTACAAAACTGAGTATTTACACTGATGAAACTTAACCAAAGTATTTCTCCTACAATCTCTAGAATTGTTCTTGTAGATCTCTTTTCTAAATTTCAAGAAAACTATGAGGGAACATACATTTCAGTACTTCTAATCCTCACTGAGAAGTTGGAAATGATTGTGCTTTTGTATAAAACAGTATTCTAATCAACTTTGGCTTTGCTAGATCAGAATATTACATATCTGATCACTCTCAATTCAAGATTCCTCTTACCCCTCCAAATTCTAGCCATTCAGAATTTTGGCTTTAGTGAATTCCCACTAAATGAATACCCTCCACAGCTTTCCCTGGTAATTTCAACCTTTGACTAGAGTAAGTGCAGTCCTTCGTTAGTCCCCACAGTTCTCACTAGAGAGATCCCTGCCTATCACTGCTGGTGTGCACTGGGGGCTGTATCCATGGATAGAAGTGATTGACATTTTATTCCACAAAATTAAGAGGTTTTTTCTAAAGGCACAGCAACACCTGGAATTTTTAGTCTCCTGGGAGCAATTTTATATTTTAGCACGTATGCACTTACTGTTTTTTGCCGCCTAATCGCTACCCTCAGCTTTGCTTTCATCATCAACTGGTAACTCTTTCCCCTTTGCAATTTTCCTAGCTGCCACCTCCTTTAGCTGCTTTCTTCTTCTTGTGTCTATGTTTGGCTGCAGAAAGCTTCACTCTCACATTTACTGCTGTGAGCAATGTGCTGGCCTGCCATGTTAGCCATACCTTTGATGCTCACTGTATCAGAAACAATAAAGCCCAGCTCTGTGAGCTTACAAACACGAATGAACACCAGCTTTGCAAATAATCCGTGGTAAAAACCAAAAAAAATCTTGTCATAATTGCAAGCCTTTTATTTAAAAGCAAGGTGGGGGGGGAAATGCTGCAACGTTAAATACCTTTAATTTTAAAATGCCCAGGAAAAGGCTTTTCAACATTTTTGTTTCTTACTACAAATAAGTCCTTCACATCCCTTCTGTCCTCCAGAATATGTAATACTGTGACTGCCTCTCTAGAGGGGATGACCACATGGCACTCCCTTAGAAGCTCACCAGCTGACGTTCCTGAACATACAGACCAGCTCAAGAGTGCCTTTTAATTGTGTTTGGTGGAACACAGAAAGGATTTAAGCTTATGCAGAAAGCTAAAAACAGCTGTAAATTGGCTGAATTTTTGCAGAATCTTAGTTCCATAGAGAGCCACAATGTATTTGCTACCAGGAGCTCTTCTACAAGCAGTCAAAGAAACAAGATACTGAATGCTTAATCAGACCTGGCTTATACCCAGCAGTACAAGAACACTAACTTGCTTCAGAACATGCATCCCCGTAACATTCTGCAATGTCTTGGTTCAAAGGGCAGAAGCAAATCTTAACATTTTCCTTGTTTTGGTTTTGCACTTAACTAGGGATCTTGCAAGCGCGTTTGATGAGGTTATTTTATCTTTGGGGTATACCTTTTAGGAATTTTACTCTCATAGCATCGAGTAGTAAACTAAACTTTATGCAGTTACCTCTTAGATGGCAGCAGAAATAAAGCTTATTATAATAAAACAGATATAACTGAGAGCTTAGGCAAAACAAACTCATGCAAGCTACATCACAAAATACAGCTATAATTCAACATATGTGTACAACAAAAGAAGCCTTAGGAAATTAATAATTAATATTTGAGAAGCTACAAACTTTCTATTTTAAAGTCACTGAAAAATTACATATGGCTCCACATAAATGTATCAAACCATAAAGAAAACCTATAAAATCACCAGTTTATTAAGAATATCAAATATATTAACTATAGTGCAAAATAGGCATCTTTCTAGAAGGCAGAAACAATAGGAATCTATCTGGCATAACATTTCGGGACCAGAATTCCTGATTTTTAAATATAATGTAGCTTACAGGTAAATAAATAGCATATAAATGCTACATTATCTACATATCTATCAATACTCTTGGCAATATATAGGCCTGCTGTGTGTGGATATATATATATATCTATCTATCTCTATCTATCCTTGGTGTATTAATAGTAATATATTGATATAATTATTAATACATATATATCATGGAAAATAATGCATGTGAGTGTATATTTGGGCAAAAGAAATTTTATCCTAAATACCTGCAGTCTGCCAAAATTTTTTTAACTAAAAGTACACTGTTAAATTGAGAAACATAAAGGACCCTGACAGACAGTCACTATCAATCCCATATTTATCCACAGTTTCCTTCTGTATTTAACACAGTCTGCACATGTCACCAGAGTACTTCTACCTGCATTGACATCTGCTGATAGGACTTGCTTATTATTTTATTTCCAACTCAAGGGCTCTAAGGAAAGAACTATTAAACCACTTGAAAAGTCTAAATCCCCAGCTATTACAGCCAGATTCACACTTCCTCTTCAGCAGCTTCATTTCTAAAGCAACATCACTGAAATTCCTTTAATCCAAAAGGAACAAAATGGTGCAAGAAAAAACAAAAGCCTCTGTTTCATTCTTTAGGCATGAAAGCAGCAAGACATTCTTAAAGCACTAGGAAGTGCTCAAGTTGTTGCTATCTACACAATATCATGAAAGTTGATTTTGGTTTGCTTGTTTTTCCTTACTGTTTCCTGATAGAGGTCTTAAGTTAGGAATAGGAGGAGATATAAAGCACTTGAAACCAAATTCACATCAGTAGTATAAAACAAATCAGGGAGTAGTAATAAATGTCAGAGCTGCAGCAGCAAAGGCGAGTCACTGCTTTTTCTCATACTTAAAGTGAAATACCTAGCTGTTATCTTTGTGCCTGCAGAGCCTCCCTATTGTAGATTCAATAATACAAGAGGCTTCTTATCAGCAGCCCGGGTGACTGATTGGAGCTGTGATATGTTTAGACAATGCACTGTATTTAACTGAATTTACAGATGCCCCAACTCAGACTGGAGTAGTAAACGCCAGAGACTAATAGGAAATTAAACATGTACAATGGACTAACTCCATTTGCTCTCACACACTGTAATGTGTTTAGTTAACTTACTCATAGTCACACTTTATCTTTTTCTCCACGGATTCTCCAGGATATGTTTCAAATTGGTCAAAGATTAAATCTTCCTTTCATTTTTTCCCCCCACTATTTTATTGCTGCTTTCCCTTATTATTTGCCACTCTTTCTCTTGTGCAGATAAGCTAAACAAGATGACCCCAGGTATACTCTGCCAACCCAATTATCAGCTAGTCAAGGAAGTAAAGCAAGGGTACAGAAGACTCCATAATACTAATATTAATATAACATGAGAGGAACAAAATCAGCTGTTTATCTGAATGAAACTGTTTATTTAGCTCATTTGAAATTTAAATATGAATTTATGGTGAACACATGCAGGAACCTAGTTCGTGGAGGTCACTAAAGACATGGTTTAAACTAACAGTTACTCAGTATTTTCATTAATGAAAACAGTATAAAATAAGTATATTCTGAATAAACCATTTGGAGAAGAAGAGGCTTTACCTAACTTCTGAACCTTCTTCCCTGGAACAGAGAGGATTAATTGCTTTTAAAATAAATTCCAGGACTGATCTGTGTATCTATTTGGGTCTCTTGAAAAAAATGTCAAAGCTAAATTCTTCATTAATATATCCACCAGATTGTGGCTGTATTGAACTTATTAAATCTAAAGAATTTTTACCAATAAGGAAGAAGAAAAAAAATTGAAAACAAACCACATTCTAATAGCTACAAATATGTTCAGTCACTGTATTTATTATTTTAATTCCGAAATAAAAAATTCAATTTAAACTCATATTAAAAAAAAATTTCTTAGGTCTGAGACAGAGAAAGAAAACCTGCAAAAGGTTCCCAGATACATAAAACAAGAAGACAGAAAAGCACTGAAAGGGTTTTTTGCAAGCTACTATCTGACCTCAATAGTTTTTGCGCCAAGTCCTGCAGTCAAGTGGGGCTGATAGATTTAGCACTTGCAGAAGGACCAGAATTAAGACTGGATAGGTAAAACAGCAGAATATGCCAGATCAACTTGCTGGACAATTAAAGGGTATTTGGAAAAAATATTCCCCCACTCTCCAAATATTAACTGCTTAAGGATGTTAATTACTTGTATGCTTTGTCTTGAAAGAATCAGTTATTCGAGTTCTGATGGAAACAACATATCAGAATGACAGACTTTGAACGTGATCAAATAAGGGTAATCCCAGGTTTCTAATTTAGAAAGTGCCACTACAAAAATGTATTTCTAGACTTTTTTTTTAATTGGATGTTTTAAAAAAGGGTGTAAGATATTACCATTAGGCTTTACTTAACTTTTGCCTGTCTTATTGAGATCTTTGCCTATTTCCATTCTTCAGTTTATATCCATTACCCACAGGGAAATTAATTAGGAAAACGGTAGTTTTCTAACAGTTTTCCCCTGATACAATATTCGCCAGAGTAAAGATGCGAGTTTTTTAAAAAATTAATTCTTACTAATTTTTTTTCCTCTCAGAAACTAATTTCTTGAATTCTTCACTAACATCTCACTAAACAAAGGCTAATAAAACAATCATTATCTGGTAAAGTGGGCTTCATGGAACTCTTTTTTTTTTTCCCCCAGCTAGAGGACAATACTACTAATGTTACTTTTCCTAATCAGGTCTGATAGATATTGGAAGTAAAAGACATGGATAAATCTTTGACCAATCTTTAATTAGTATCACCAATGAAATATTTATTCTTTTACTATAAATCTAGAAACCCACGGAAGCTGTGTTTGCATCTTTTATCAATTTAAATAATAGCTTGCTTTATTGCTTTTGTCTTAAGAACAGACAGGCTGAAAAATTATTTGTACTCACAACCAATTTCTGGCTGCCATGCTCTGTACAGTTAAGGTGAATATTTAATAATGCCATTTAGATCACGGAGACCTCCTGAATGTGTAATTCACAATAAGCCATGACAGATGTGTGCAAATGCGTGTGTCAACTTCACAAACCAGTAAGAAAAGGAGTAGTAAAGAAGTGAAGAGTTTCTCCAATTTTCCAGCTATAAAACAACTGGCCTTTTTTATATTGAGAACCAAACTACCTCAGGCATTGAATCCAGTCCCCCTTATTGGTAAGAAACCATAAATACCTGGCTCAAGGAGCAGAAGAGGTTTCCCAATTCTACATAAAATGCTTCTGAAAGACATAAAGCTACATCTGTAAGCGTGCCATGAGGAGAGAGCAGAAGGTTTGACCTGTGTGTGCACATGAGCAGACAGAACTCAGCACTCAATGGTGCCACCACCACTCACCACGGACCCTGAGCCATACACACTGTGAGGACAGCAGTGTAAATGGATATAAGCAATACACCTCAAGCTGTAAACAGAACATCAAAACACATGACGAAAAACAAAGACGGAAGTGGTAATTATACGTTAGTGCCAAATTGCTACCAGGGTATCACGGCCAAATCCACCTATTATTGCTTCTGCTTTTTGCAGCAAGAGGGAACTCCCGGTGACTGCTGTCAAAAGTGACATCAGCACAGAAGAATGGAGAGCATGAATGAATGCAAGGACACACTCTGGCAAAACCAGTACAAATATCACAAATGCAAAGCAGATGAATGGACTCTTGAGAGCCTGTAAATAACTGCAATACTCTTGAATGGTTTTCTCCCTACTCATTAGTTGTTACTGTACTTTTCACAAACCCATCATATGTTGCGCTACATTTGTGTCTTTGCCTTCACTTTCATTACACTACTTAGTCTAAGTAGATACAAGGACTTTATCAGGAGGGAGTTATCTGTGTTTGTCGTGAGCGCTGGAGTTTTAAGAGAGGACTGTATTGATAGCAACATGGTGTGGTTTGTATTTGTACTTATCTGACTGCAGCGTAATGGAGTTCAGAATTCCAATAGAAAAGCTAATAAAAAACACCCAAAATAGTAAGAGGGGAAAAGACTGGATATGTGAAGAGGATACAAAACCAGGCAGACATCATCTTTCATAGAGCTGGAATAATAAGATAGTCTTGTTGGGAATATCTTTCAGCATGTTATGGTTTAGTACTATGAAGTCCATCCTGTATCCAGGAGCTCAGTGACAGTGTTGCTAGTTACTGCAATGGGATCAGAAAACAGGCGTTTTGTTAATCAGCAGTCAAAAATGAAGAGCTAATTTATCATCTCAATTAAAAATTCAGCGGAGCAATGCCCCATGCACATGAAGCATCATTGTGAAGACTAAATTTTGGTAAAAATCTTTTCTCTTTAGGGAAAATAAGCTATTCAGACTTGCAAAGTAATTTTATCACACATAAAAATTTAGCATGAAAATTAATTTGTCCTCTTTTGCTAGTTTAGATTGCTTTTATTTAAATACATTTAAATAAACCTTCCTAGGACTGATTAGATGACGGTTCAGTATAAGGCTATATGACATTTATTGCTATTTGTGTTACCATTACCTACATACAACTTAAGATAACTGTCACCATAATTTACACTACGCAGGGTGCACACATCCACGTACTTCGTTATTCCATCTAAAACCCCTTGCAGTTACAAACACTGCACAGCCATTTCCAGGTTTGGTCCACAAAGGCGAGAAGTCAGAAAACATCAAAATAGACTATAGTTCATCCAGCCTAATTTCTGCTTCCTTTTGCATCAGACTTAATACAGAAAATTAGACAAATTATCTTGAACTTTGCAAATTAATATCCTTTTTCTATACATTGCTACTAGCCTGAACACATACGACATCCCAGACACATTTTTGGAACTGAGGAGGATACAAAAATTTGCAGTATTTGCAAGCACGAAAGTCTTTCTGTTTCATGAGCTTTGTCAGCAACCTCTTAACATTTAAATTTCAGAACTTCACCACTGAGTGTTTCTGGAGGATTCCTGTCCACCTCAACTTGTAACATCAAACTCAGGATGAGAAAGGGTCACTCAGCAGGGCTAGGAATAGTCTGACCCATTTGTCTTCCTTGCTTCCATGCTGAGTGAGTTTAAGACCCAGGGATCTGGGTCAGTCTCAGAGGTCAACTCTGGGGACAAGAATAAGGTTTTTCTATGCCCTTTACCTTCTTCATTCCCCAGGAAAATGTGTTTATTTGTTTTAGACCAAACTAGTGCTCTCAAAGCAGTCAAGGCCTGGTTGCTCCATTAGCTGAATATGTACTGGGAGACAACAGCATTGTTCCTTCTTCCTCCCATTCCAGGGCCACAGCAACTCCATAATTATTTATTATATTGTCAGCCTGACAAAATTTTCATGAGGAATGAAAGCAAAAGAAGAACAAAGGCAATTTTTCACTATTTGTACTTCAGCATATGCTGAATGGAATTTTACAAGAGAAAGCATGAACATTTCTTTATCCCAAGACAGAGTCCTTTGCCAAATAATAAAATCCTGCTACAAATAATGGGGATAGAAAACCATCTCAAGTAAAATGCTGCCAAGATCGGTAAATAAAATGTGTTTAGTCACTCAAAGAGGAGGGATTCTTACAAGCTGTGGTTTGTGTTCTCTGGTCTCTGAAAGGTCAAGAAAACACATTGTGTTTTTTACTAGGAAAAGAACTTCCCAGTTTTGACGTCTGACCACAAAAAACCCTTCTCTCAAAAGGGAAATCATAGTCTGCTCTCAGCACTTAAGGAAAGATATTCATAGAGCTCACTGGGCAGTTCATATTTTCAATCCCAGCCAGAAAAATGTCATTGTGGAGAATATATGTAACTCTTCAGGCCTGTATGAATTTTGGGGTGGGTTTGTGACATTTTGATTTTCATTTTGGCAAACTGGAATTTGACTTGGGAGTCAGATAAAGCTCTAAAGCTTTCCTAAGGAAGGGAGAGAAGATGGTGCTTTTCAAAGCTTACGGGTTCAGTTGAAATTCTCACAGCTGACTGGTGAGCCTTCTAAAGCTGTCCTGCTTCAGATTTAAAGACTGAAGTACTGGAAGGGCCAGCTTGGATTGACAAGGAGCACAAGGAGGTGGTGTACAAATGTACACCATCAAAATCATAAATTATGCACCCCATGTGAGAGACCAAATGCAAAAACTAAGAAAGGCACAAGCCTCAAAAAGGAAGCCATAAAGGGTTGGGAGAGGGGGCTGAGAGGGAGAAGAGCAATGTATGAATCCATTTTTTATTCCTCACTAACTACTCTGTAAAAATACCATAATGAGAAAGATTTTGTCCAAATATCCATTTTACTTGCAGTTGTATTCATGCTGGTTCTTTCCACAAAAGGGTGTATGTGCCAAAGCAAGGTTTGGCTTACCTGCCATATTTGATGTGCAAATAACATTTCGGTCTTCAACAAAACTTACAACGATACCAAAAAAGGGCAAGATTTTCCACTGGAGAAGGCAGATTGGCTTGCTTGCTTGTTTTTAAAAAATCCTGCCTTTTCTGTTTACATGCAACAATGTAACTAAATAACACGCCCAGTATACAGCTGACACTTCACAGAAATACCATGTTATCACCAAACAATTTTTCTTATCCCCTGTTTGTAAACAAGGTGATTTAAGGTTCTCCGGAGTTTCAAAGATGTTTTAACTTATTTAAGAGTAGGAGCTGGCTTTTCAAACTTGAATAATTAACACATTATTAAATCAATAACCTCTACTATGATCTTTTTTCCTAAAAAAACCCAACTTCCGCTCTTTGGTATAAATTTACAAAAAGAACAACTTCTTGCTTTACTACTACAGTGAAATATCACTCACAAGCTTTTCAAGCCCATGTTGTCTATGTTGCACTAAATGTGAAAACTGTCTCCCCGATTCTGCACCGTGCTTTACAAAAAACCACACCGTTTGCAGATCAAAGGGAGACGATTTATGCTTTCATCCCAGCTGACGGACGATTAAATTAAAACAGATCAGCAGTACAGTGCATGGGCAGGTGGCTTTAGCTGCCACTGTCGGCCTCAGAGCGATTAAATTGCGGTGGAGATGGAGGGCCTTCCGCTCTCATTCCCGCACTTACAGATCAAACGGTGACAAATGAGATGTTACTGCTCTTGTAAAGCAAGGCTACAATCTGTCAAAATCCAACATAATTTGTGACCCTACGTGACATCCTCTTTCTCTTTTTTTTGACATTTGAATACAGTGATTGTACTAGAGTCAAGTCCATTTAAGTGAATATAGTCAATTCTATCCAAAGGAATACAGCCTGTTAGCTCCAACATGGTAGCTGAATATATATCTGGTTAGTACTCCAGCGACCCTTTGTGTTAAGTGCATACCATTAACAATGAATTCTGATTTTTCCAAGTTATATAATTTGGTATCTTGACAGCTCAGACACTTGAAGCACCACTATTTGTTTTAAATGGCTTTATTTTATTGTTTAAATGTCAGTATCAAAATAAAGTAATGCATACACTCTTGTCAGATCTAGTGCAGTGGGAAGTGCTGCTGTGAGGGGGAAAAGGCCTTGACAGAGTTTGTTCTAAAAATGGTCCAAAACGTCAATTATGTCTTTTGCTGCATCCTTGAATGACTTGCAAAATTTTATTTACACTAGGTCTTTTGTTTTATAGGGGAGCTTATCCAGGCACTGAGGAAAGAAGCACAAAGGGACTGCAGTGTCTTACTTTAAAAAACTGTCATACTAATAAATAAAACCTTCAAGTAAACAAGAAGGCAAAAAAAAGTAATTCCATGTGTATTAATTTTTAAGCATTTGTACAAATTGCCATAAATTGGCATAGTATCAGCTGGAAGATCAAAAGTATGAACTCTACCCCAAACTGTAAATTAACACAATCAGTGAAAAGCTGATTTGGAGAATACTTGCAGGAATTGACTAAATCTCTCTGTTCTTGCTCTTCTTTTAAAGAATAAATACAGTTTACAACACAGCAGTGTTGTAAGAATTTGACCATATCTATTTCCAGTAACTCTGGGGTTAACAAGTTCTTCTTCACCACAGCCAAGAATTTACAGCATTTATCGTTCTCTTAACGTTTTAAGGTGGGCAGTTTAGCTATCTACCACAAAGCAGTCAAAGATCTGATCTAGCAGCTCTTTATATTTTCTGTTGACCATTGATCTTTGGGCAGGATAACTATATCCTCCAGGGAATTAAGTTAGAAACAGCTTTATTTACAAAGAATGAAGATGCATACAAAATCTCTCAAGTGAAAATCTTAGGGGAAAAACAGATACGGTACAATGAAAAGTATTTATACTTAAAGACTGTACAGCACACACTATTTTTTTCTCCTCAGTCAAAATTTAAACCACAACTTCTTTCATCTCATTTGCACGCATTCCCTGTTTAGCATATAGTTCTTAAACTGGAAGCAGCAATACATTTGCTAATAAATACATCCACCAGCTAAGGTGAATGCCACAAAGCTCCTGTAGATAATCTGCCATGTGCAGAAAAACCCAGCTGGTGGTTGGCGCCATATTTGGCAAATTATATACACTAATCCTTCCTTATCGTGATGACCCCCGTAGCCTGTCTAGGCTTCAAGGCCTGTCAACACCCCATTGTTACAGATTTATAAAAAGGAAGACTGGGCCCATGTGCCACACTCTACCCTTCTAACCTTGCCTATTAAAGGCAGGGTCTCTGTGGTGTCTGACAGGAGGGGGGAGCGGGCATGTATATATTTACTTGGGCAGCAAACGGCACTTCACCCTAACCAGAGCGCTGAGAGCACTGCGGGGCCCTGGGTCAGCAGGGCTCTTATGGCAGGAGTGCATCCAAGGTGTGTGCTGCAGCTAGCTTACCCCTACAGCTCTGCTGGGAATTGGGCATGCTCTCGCTGAGGAAGCGCTGGCTTCACCATGCCAGCAGGGAGAGGATGTACAGAAAACCCCCTCCGAAACAGTGGGCTCACAAATAGAGCCATGGGATAAGAAAGCCAGAGCAGTAACACCATACTACGTCATTTTTCTTGCTATTAACTGTCATGGGGAACTACCTGCTCCAAATTCAGCGTTAGGGCTAATATATTATCCAGATGAGCAAGGTACCAGCTGAGCTGAAGAGATACTTCCCAGGCTGCACAAAGGGGAGCACAGCAGAAGATCCCCCAATACCAGTTACTCCAGCAACTTCTTTGCACTAGAATCTGCGTTTTCTTTCAAACTGCAAGATCAGGATTGTCACACAGTGGTAAATCCCATCCATGGGGCTTGAAAGAAACAGCAACAAACGTTTCTCTCCTGTTAGTACATATGAGTATTACAACATGATCTGTTGATTTGCAGCGAGATATCCTATTGTAATGACAAACAACCACAGCACGGGATTGCCAACTGGCCCATGTTTAGAGGTGATTACTGGCTTTTTATGTGTTCTACTCAGCTCCAGTTTTTGTAAAGGCTGTTCTAGTTTTATAGGCTGTCACAAACCACAGAGCTGATCTCATTCCACTTTTCTTCTTTCCCTCATCTCTTTGCTTCTGATGTAGATTCTGCACCAGTCACAGGGGATGCAGAGTAGGCTTTCACCTTTGACTGTAAGCATGATAGGAGGGGAGAGAAAGGTGGCAGAAACATTATTAACTTTAAAATATTTCCTGTTCCTCCAAGATGAGAATAAATTGTCCCCATATGACTATGTGGTATAAAGATAAACTGTTCTCCACCCTTTAGGAATCCTCTACCACCTCAGGGTTTTCCTTCTACCTCCCTAAATAAAACCCTGCATTGCTTCCCATGAATAACATTTTTTAATAATTTAAAATATGTTCAGTTTGTTGGGGTTTCTTTTTTCCCCCTCGCTGCTTATTATGTTTTTCAGTGGCTCCTTCAGATTCTGCACCCAACCCGCATCTATTGTTTCATTAATGAGGCCAGCTAAGAGTCATATATTTCTATTTAGCTTCCTGGGCAACAGAATGGAAGCACGTGTGTGGGTAATGCTAACACAACCAAAGGCCTCCTAGGAATAGAGCGAGAACACAGTGCCTTTGATTTATAAATAGATACCACTATTTATAATGCATAAACAAAATGTTTCATGATTTGTAACACTAAGCCCAGGCAGTTATATTGTTAAAAAAAAATCCAAATGCCTACTGTCTACAGAAATAGAAACACTTATTTACGCAAGCATCATGAGGGCATGGGGGCTGATACTATATGAACTCCTGCCAATTAAATGAGGTACTTGCTAATTGCTGTCCCATATCTTCAAGGACCAAAGGGGCAGAACAGTGCCATGTGAGGCAACATGGTATCATGTAGCAGAGCTGAACCCAATCCAGGTTAGATTTAATGTTCAGAAATGATCACATACTGTATTACTCATATCCAGCAACAACATTTTGATTGCAGGAATGCTAAGCTCCTGGTCTTAACCACAGCCAGCACTTGTTGCTACTGAAAGATTAATGTTATCTCTGCATTTAAGTAACCCTCATATATGGCCAAAATTAGACTGTATGAAGTCCAATGGTCTGGGAGTGAAATTGTTTTTAGCAGCAGTCTATGAACACACTGCTTGGGCAAACCATCTGAGTCCCAAGGAAATGATGCCATTCCATGCAGTTTAACAACGCCTTCCATGAGCAGCAGCATCACTTGTGCATCACTGCAGAAATACTTCAGCAGAGGATAAGTCAGTTCCTTAACTTCTACTGGGCATGGTGAAGCCTTACTATCAAAAATTATGTGGATGAGTGAAAGGGGGAAATTGAATTCAAGGAGATAATGTCCAATTAGAATATAAAGGTTTTGTTCTTATGTATTTCAAACATCAGCAGTGCTGTTTCAGCGCTGAGTTCTGTAACTAATATTTTCTACTCCTACTGAAACATCTGTATTTGTCACTTATTTTGGCAAGTGTGCTGCTAGCTTACTGCTCATTCCTTCTGGCTGTGGAATGAACAAAGACACATCTATTTCATTTCCAGTTCTCATGTTGGTGGGGCAGCCTATGCTTTCAGACATTAAATTCAATAAAAGGGAACAAAACAAAAATCCAAAGACAGCTCTGTGTGAAATGCCACTACTCATATGTGAACAAAACTGCATAGCAAAATTAATCAAAATTAATCAAAATTAATCAAAAGGAAAGTGTGGGAAAATTTCTCTCATTTGCCATGTGTAGTCACAGAAGTCTAAAGATCTTAGCAAGTGTTCAATGGATTATGGATCAGGCTAATTTATCACTGAATTTCCATAGTAAATCAATACTGTTGGTCAATGACATTGATAATTTACTATTGTGATTTTAATACTAAAATTCATACTGTCAAAATCTGGCGCAAAAATTAATGTACATATTGTATTGCATCACAAAATAATTCAAGCATGCAGTTAGTGTTGTACATGAGACAATAGCCATTAACATTTGATGAACAAGTCAGGGTGTTAGAACAATAACTGAAAAAATAGATGACCTACTACTGTTCTCATGCTATTTAGCCCATCATACAACATTGTAGTATAGTAAAACTGAGTTTGCTTTTACTGTGAGACTAAAATTAAACATCACTGAAATCAAGCCTCAAGGTTTTCTTTATCACCATATATTGACAATAGAATAGGCAAAGTACTCATGCTTACAAAAAATTTAACATCATCTTCAGACACGCTCACAGAGACTTATTTCTGCACAACAGTTTCCTAAGCAAGGATCCTCAATCATGTTGAACAGGGTAGCTTATTTGCCACATATATTTGGTTTTTAATTCCTCTCTCACTGCTTGCACATAACTATTAATATGCAAACAAATATTTACCTGGAAATGCTTCTTTTGAACACTTCTCTTTTACCATGGACTATCCCTTTGAGAACAACTTGGCTTCTATTTAAGACTTATTTCTTCAATGGGGTCTATTAGTTTTGCGATTTAAAATTAACTTCTCTCTTCTAACAAGATAATCCTGAGCAGGGCTTTCAAGCCCTGCAGAGCTAATAAACCACATGCAACCACACACATAAACCCACAGAACACTGCTGCAGAACTTAGTGTGTGACGGCACAGCTTTACAAAAAATCCTTCCAAACAGGACAGTTTCCATTTCATTAGGACAATCCCATTGGAACTCCCAGTCTCACTATCTTTTCAAGTTTTTTCTTTTCATCTTTTTAATATTGTTCCTATTTGGTCTTACTGGGTTTTTTAAACTATTGGCTAAGACTGTGCTTTCACACGATTTTGAACTCTTTAAAAAATACACCTTCTGAGACCTGAACAGAAATGTTTAGAAAATATTTCTTTAATTAGTTGCACAGAAACATCCTAAACAAGTTCACAGCCGATATTCCTACAAATCAAAAGTGCTTAATGCTCAGCTTCTCTTTCCTTTTTTCTTTTTTTTTTTTTTTTTAATTAGCTGTCACTGCCTCTGTTTATTCCTGATGCTCTGTACAAGGAGAATGAGCCCACTTCCCCTTCCTATCTGGCTAACTTCAACAGAAGTTATTTTGTGAGCACTTGTATACAAAGGATGCCAGACTGAGTCTTTTCTGTTCTGCAGTGAATCCCTTGCTGCTACTACTAAGGTAGAACCACAAGTTTAAGTTTCTGTGTCATCTTTTACATATTGTAGCAAACACACACTTGCAAAGAGCTGAATCTGCCCTACATCATCAGTTATGATTCAACTTGCAACTTTGTCCTGCAAACTCAGGAGAAGATGCAAATTAATTTCACTGAGATTCACTTGCCCTTTCCCAAGCCTGGGTGTGACAAAGCCATCTGCAACCTACTTTATCACACACCAGACAATGGATAGAACACCACGGTTCAGCAATAAACATTTCACACTAATAGCATAAAAGTGACTAACTGGTTATTGCCCTGTTGTTCTTTAGACAAAGAACTCTCTCTACTCTTCCGTCAATACAGACAAAATCTTTTCTTTGGGCCCAGCACAGGAAAAAGAGGGATGAGAGGACTTTATGCTCTGTCCACACTCTACCCCTTCACAAAACCAGTGGTTTATTTAGGGCTCAAACCTGCTATTCAGGGCCCAAGCCCATGATCTTCATTACTATCTTCAATCTGTCCCCACTGACACCCAGCTGGACTTTCCACTCATGGATCTTAGCCCTCTGTGTGCACCAAAACTGCCAGACAGAGAAAGTATAAAACTGAGATTAAAATTACTTTTCTTCAGATATGCTGAGCATGAACACCTCCTGTACTTTAGCAACATGAGACCAGACCACAGCCATTCTGAACAACAGTGTTCTTGCACAGATGTCCTTGGGAAAAGAGAGAAGGGAAGGAGGAATATTTTAAAGAAAAGAGTTCAGGCTCATGCACTAATATTTATAAAATGAAGAATAAGGGAAAATGGTAGTTGGATTGAGATAGATTACTTATAGACTGTGTGCCAACCAGTGTGCACCAAGATGACACTTTTTTTTTTTTTTTTAAAGCACTTGGACAACTCTCCTGCACAGCTCCTGGCTCATTTGGAGATCCTGTCCCAACATGACCTCAGAAGGTTCTCGGTGTCTGGCCAACATTGGGAACAAGAAAAAGAGAAGCATTAACTTAAGACTGCATTCAACAAAGGCCTTTGTGGCCTGTAATCCATGGGCTCATGATGATGCATTGGTTCAAACAAACTGAAGCAGAACAGTTTTACAGTTTTAAGAAAAACTGATGATTATCAGCCATTGTGACTAAAACTGGTTTTTTTTGGAGAAAACTGACATTAATTGTATACACACTGTACTGATTTAAAGTAAATGTGGATGTGAACACTTGGCAGAAATAAAGGAAAAAAATCATCTTTTGATGGACAGAATTATACTCGTGTTGCAAGAGGAAAAGGAGAAGAGTAGAGAGAAAAGATATCCTGTAGTGCAAGAAGTTCAGGCTATTCTTTTCCCAAAATGCATGTATAATTACAAATGTTAACACCTGCTATTTTTGTAGCAACAGCAAATACCAAAGTATTTTACAAATCAGTAATATACCGAAAAAAGAGAATAAGCATGGGGAGAAATCCAGCAGATAGCTCATAGTGATGTTGTACAGTAGTACAGGATGGGAAATAACATGAATATTTTACATTATCAAAATAAGAATTTTATGTAAGAATCCTTTCTGGAGAAAGAAAACTTTCAGATTGCACTGTCACAATACACCAAAACAGTGGGGGGCACTTAGAGATGAGAATAGGAAGGTTTTCTTTGTTACAAGTTCCTAATTGGAAGAAAAAAAGGAAGTATCATCTCCACATTTATTATGGGGGAAGCCCATCTACTGTAATTTGAAGAATGCAGCTTCAGATACACAGAAACACTCAGAAGACACTACAAAAATGGACAATTAAATGACTTTATCAAAGTGCCTACAATTCTTCCTTCAAAGAAGGCAAAGCAATCAGTATTAAGCAGATGAAGTTCACCTGCATGTATCTAAAGCATTTTATTAAACACAAAGCTGAGGGTGAGATTTTGCAAATGGTTAATGCCTGGGGCTTTCATCTCCAGAGCTCTGGGTTCAAAGCCTTGCTTAGGCAACAACCAAGCCCATTTATAGGTTTCACAAACTAAATTTGATAGCTGTTTCCCTGAAATACTTGCTCTATCTTTCATTTGTTTGCAAAATACGTAACTTCAGTACTAAGACCAATCTTTCCCATATGTATTTTCATCAACCAACCACATCACATTGGCATAATTGGCCACCCCTTTTCACAGGAGGCTCAGGACAGAATAAGCAGGCTATAAGTCATGCCTAATGTACACCTGCAACAGAAACTGGATGAACTGTACAACTGGAGCTTTGCCTGCCATCTTCATCAATCTACTTACTAACATGATTGTCATCAACATCATCTGCCTGCAGAAATTTGAAGAGGGTATTATTGTAAGGATTATTTATATTAAAAAAGGTCGTGATTTCACACCCAAAATCCACACTCAGAACATCCTAATAACTCAGTTTATCCAGAAAATAATTAGGAACAACTTCTGGAAAAGAGATCTCCTTATTCCTTTCTCCACTGTCCCATTATTGTTTCTCCAATGAAAAAAAAGACCTTTGTTTTAAGAAAGCAAAAAAAAATATTTCTCTTTCCTAGAAACATTTTTGTTCTGCAAAATTTTCTCATCATCACCTTTTCTAGAGCAGACATTAATCCTCATTTTAGCCCTTAGAGAAAAACAGAGAACCACAAAGAAGAACTGCAACATTAATCCATGAACTACTGTAAAACAGGTTGATTTACTAGAACTATGCACTGCAAAAATACTGCCGTTGTGTTTTTCTGCTGTTTTGATCCAAGTTCTGGCACTTTGATACTCAATTCTGTTTCTTAAAATACCAGACTTAACTCAGTTTTTACACTTCTATTCTGCTCCATCTAGTGGATTATTGATTTTTGCAATGAATGCTGCAACAATAGTATTCTAATATACCATGCTGGGTTAGCTATTAGGACAAGGGATCATGTTCAAATGATTATTTTTTTGGCCTTAGATGAAACAAATTAAGTCACATTCCTGGGTACCTGGATAAGACTATAGGATTCTGGCAGCGTGTTCATGCAACATAAATGGGAAAATGGTGTCATTTAATTATATCACTGAAATGAGACTAAGTAATGGACAGCCCTTGATTATAAGGGACAGGTGGCAAAATTTCTCCTGGTGCTTGCACAATTTACTAGGTCAGTCCTGGGGAAAAAGAATATTCCATGCCTGTGTTGTTTTGCTAAAACATCAATATCCTCCAGGCTTCATAGCCTAGATTTCAGAGTTTTCTTCCTGCACTTGGGTGATAGGCAAAATGAAGTTACACACTTGATAAGCTGCTTTGTTTGCATGATATGAATAGTTTTATTCAACCAATGTCTCTTCAGTACACTTACATTTGGGGTGGGGTTTTTTCAGTGAAATGCTGTTTGTAACACTCTCTTTAAAGACTGCTTTTCAGGTCTTCTGCTAACTTTTCACAGGGATGTTTAAAGTAATGAGAGTTTGATTGATGAGAAGAAAAATTAGGTAATTAGTCCACCCTTATGTGTAGCTCATTTTGAATCAATGCAGGTTTTAATGGTAAGAATATTTGTTTTCTTTTCAAAAGCAAATATAAAAATACTTAGTCAACAAAAACCCCCGCATCAATGAATCAACAGTATTTGTTCATACATGGAATCACTGGAACAAATGATTCAAAGATAATGCTATTTACACGTCTGGTAGGAGAGGTGTAGGATGTGTGTTTCCTGAAGCAATTTACAGCAGAAGAAGGAAGTATTAATTTACTCTCCCAAACCACACAAAGTTACCAGGTTATGCCTGGTTTCAATCAGGAATCTAAGCTGGCAAAGCATTAAAAAAGGGTGTATCACCACAAAACCCAAAAGTTAATTGAAATACTAAGGACAAGGTTTTCCAAATAATTGGGGTTCCTTTTTAATACTTACTGTTTCTAGTTTTCTTTTTTTTTTCTTCTCACTAACACGACAGGCACCTCCATTAGTCAGTTATAACTGGATGAGATAAGACTAACTCCAGATTGATTTCCTTTTCAGGGCTTTATTGTAATAGTATGCAGCCATATAGCACTTTCTATCAAAGAATCTTGAAGTGTTCCATAAATATTAGTTCAATAAGCCTCCCAACATGCAGGTGAGCTCCATATTATTGTATCTATTATATTTTTGCTGGAGGCACACTAAGTAGAAGAGCCTTGTTCTGGAATAGAAATTAAGTCTTGATTCCAATTGTCTGATTTAATCACTAGAATTACTCACTCCATGAAAACCCATCTGCCCTCAGATCAACAGCAACTTTGTCACTGACTTCAGTGGAGACACAATTTCATTAAAAGACAGAATTCCTCCTTAGTAATTTGCAACTAAACACTACTTTTTAGGTTCAACATCCTGCATTAGTTAACGCACCTTCAGTATGCCTCCTCCTAGAAACACATGACTGACTTCAATGGAGAAGCATTAAAATGTTTTAAAGATTTTTAAGTATGCACACAATTGACCTGATATATTATAATAGCTGAGGCAATATGACAATATGCTCCTTTGCTCTGTGCTGCTGTAATTCATGAGAGTCAGAGTTCTGACTTTGCAAATAGAATTGCAGACTTAATTTTCAGAAGTGACTTCCATTTTTACATTCACAATTTTGCAATCACCGTAGTTGTGAGAACAGTGATATGCATTAAGGTAATTGATTGTGCTTTGAAATCAAGTAATCAAATGAGCATCAATTAAGGCTGCAAATGTTTGAAGCCACAGAACTACAAAGTAAAATTATTTTTCCTCATAAGCTTCCAGCAAAACACACTAAGCAAAACTCTGCCTTCTTTCTGGATCAGCCTTACACCAAATATTTCGTGAATATATTAAAGATTCATATTGGGTGATAAATCAATTTAATAACTGAGGGGTCTACATGTGGACTTTTTCAATATCTCACTTTATACCCAACCCAATCCCCCAGAAAGTCATGTACCTCCTATGTACCACAATGCCTACCTTCTTCCCTGTGGCCCACCCAATGGAGCTGGATCCTGAAGAGAGATCCAGGCTGCCTGCACAAAGCATGGGGGAAGGGAGGCTCTCAGGGCAGAATACAAATGAGCCAACATACACATATTGCTGCTGCCTACACCTAGGTTATCTGTACAGCTTATAACTAACTTTCAGACCTGTGCTTCCACCAGGCTTCCTGGAAATGCCTTGCTCCTTTCAGGACTCTTGGCCTCCAATTCAACATTGTTTGACTACTCAACCTGAATCTGCACATACCTACTGCTGCAGATAAGGATTGGTGCTTTACTAATTCCAATGAAACTACCAGGAAAATCCCATCCCATAATAAGTGTTGGCAGTGCTGCATCCTGAAATTGTAAACTCCTGAGGCACAAACCTGTCTATAAAACTCTTGGACATCTAAGATTCTATAAAAATAATAATGCATTCAGTTTTATGCAATTTTCAGCTAAAAATCAGTCAACCCTCTTCTCAGCCCTCCCTCCTCCACACACTTACCACAGAAATTTTGTTCTGCTAGGGTAATATATATTTTTAATGCAAAATTTCAACAGGAACCATTTTTTATGGTCTACTAATAAACCCTTGAAAACAGGGATTTATAATGGAAACAGTGACGGACCCTTAACTACAGTGTATGCAACCATAATAAAAAGAATTAATGTAGTCAATTTGTACTACTGTTCTCAGAACAAAAAAAACCTCTATTTCAACTGCAATCCTTTCAACAGCTGATTGGCAAGCCTGTCCATTTTTAGTCTGCAGTGTTGTCAGTTGTCTTCAACATGATAATGAGCCTGTCACCATATTCAAATAGCCCTGTGACAGCATGTTTTGTGAGCATGACGTCCACTGCAAAGGGTCTGTCAAAAAGCACCTTTCAGAAAATGAAAAGAGAATGCTTTTCTGATGATAAATCTAATTTCTTCATAGCTAAAAGAGTGAGATTTTACATCTGATTTTGTCAGTGTTGTGTTGCATTTGTGTCTTCAGATAATCCTGCGTTCTGACGCATAAAATTTTAAAGTTATCTGTAAAGACAAAGTGAGAAATAATAATCATTTTTGAGTTCACTGGAGGCTTTGCACAAAACTGCAGTACTGCTGGCTTTCCATCAAATTAAAACTGGAGGGGGGAGGGAACGGCATGGAAGGGTAGCTTGCAACCAGAAGCAAATAAGGCTCACAGTAAAGATCTCAAAGTCTACACACTTCATTCGTCAGGGTCTCCACTCTTCCCCAAACAGCCTATTAAAAAAGCTCCCTTGCTCTGTGTGGTCCTAGTTAAGTATGACCAGGTTGCATGAAATTCCCTGGCTTTCAGACCAAGGTGGCAGAAAGTAGACACAGGCAGAGCTTCCAAGTACTGCTTCAGTTCAGGAGAGTGTATTCCACACACTGTGTATTCCACATTCAGCTGCCACTTGTGCTGCTTATCAGCTGGGGAAATTCTCGCCAAGAGAAAAATTTAAGTTTTTTGGCAACACAGATTTCTGTCCATGTGCCTAAGCATCTTCTATTAATATCAACAGGAAATATGCAGGTGCATCAAAATACAGCACTTTCTTTTCCCTGTTGACAAAAGCTGGCCTTAATTTGACTTCACCTTTTAGGATTCTTTTCACCAGTAGCTGATTGAGGAGTTCCCATGTAAAGGGAAGTGTTAAAAAGAGAAATGTAAAACCCCAAATGAACAAGCAATAAACCTTTCTCTCTTTCAGTCATTGGGTGAGAAAGGGGTGGACACGACTGGACTTTGAAGTCCCAGGCTGAATGACACATTAGCCTCAGAGCAGAAGTTCCATTTCTAGCTGTGCCTGTAACACCACATGTGACTTTTACTAAGCAACTCTTGTTCTCTTTGTCTGAGGTTGAATGCTGTAAAATGGGGATATTACTGCCTGCATCACAGGAGTTCTCTAAAACTTAAATATTCTCTGAAAAAATTGTTGACAAGATCATGACACATTCACTGCAGAAAAATCATGTTGCACAAGACCAAGCTGTTTCAAAAGTATTAAAGAAGTTTGTATCCTTAAATATTTGTGAGAAACAGTGAACCTGTAGCATTAGGATAATAAACATGGACTTCCCCTGCTAACTACTGAATAGTAGCAAATCAAGTATTTTACTATTACTACTACCTAGTGTTTTTCAGGCCAGTAATAAGAACATAGGATTGGCAATCACATAAGGCTACACTCTAAAGGCTGTACCTGCAAAAATCCAGTGGGATTTGTTCAAGGTTAAGGGCAGAAAGATACTACAGGTGTGAAGGCACAACTTCACCCCTTCACCACCTTCAACATTTGTCTTTGAAAGGACTTCTCTGCTTTTGTCTCCCAAACTCCATTTTTTTCCTTCTGTTTACACAGAAGAATAAATGCCAATATTTATTCTGTCTATAATTCATGATGAAAATTATGAGTGAATAAGGAATTTGAGTAATTCAGGTCTACCAAGCTGAAATAAGACAATTTTACTGAAAGTCAGTAATTTTTTTTTTTTCTGGTAGTGTGAGGAGACCTTAATATAGAGGATCTATATTTTAAATTTGGAATATACAACATGGTATGCCACCCTTGATGATATAATTCAATACACCTGAATAACTGAATAAAATGCAAAAGTAGGATTTTTACACATTTAAGTGAAGGCAACTAGGCACTATGCAGCTTTAGACAGCACAAATGGACTATCAACATTAAACATGACTGATTTTTAAATTCTTCATTGCTCAGCTGGAGGGAAGTATTACAAGGCCAAAAAGCAGAGCTACGGACAGCTGGCTTTGTGCAGTACCAGTTCTCTGCCTCAATTTTCAAGCCATTCATTTCTTTGGGGGGGGGGGGCACAGGGGGGTTGAGGGAAGGGAGGGGAAAAAAGCCAAAAAAAAAAAAAAAAAAGTAGTAAAAGAGAAAAAAAAAATCAAAACTAGGCCATACAAACGTACAAAGAAAGCTTGGGTCTCTAGGACTTTCATTGTCTCAGGGAGTCGTCACCACCCTGAACCCTCATTAAAGCTGAAGAGATGCGGGAGCGGCATTAAAATGAATGCAAACCATTTGCCGCAATCTTCTGCTCACACCATCTCCAAATGAAGGCAGGCATTGCATAATCCAGGCAGCTCGAGCTCCTGACAGGTGGATGATTTATGCTCATAGTCGGAAGAATCGGAGAGCCTGCAGAGGACACAGCGTGAGCAAGGTGGTGGCGAGACAGATGCTCTCAGTGGGCTTGCAGAGGCTGGCAGGCTCCAGCTAGCTCAGGTGCAACTTGAACACTTTAGTGCTGAACTCATATTGCCTAGATTCCAGCACAGCAAGATACCATTTACAATATTATGTACAGTAGATATACTATCAAACCTATCTGTGTGCTATTTATCTGTATGTGTGTACACACACACACACACATACAGAATACATACATTTTTTCTATTTGCTGTTCAACTTACTGTGTTCATGTACACTTTGCATGTGCACATTCTCCATCGAAAAGGAAAGGGCAGATTAGGACAAATTCTGCATTGTTACAGCCACGTAGCATAAGTGAAACCACCAGAGTTGAACAGATGTAAGTGGGGGAAGAATTTGGCTCTAGCTTTCAGAGAACAGGGATGGACCTGGGATACTGAAAATCCTTTCAGTTTTAAGGGTGTTTGAAAGCTAGAAAAGAAAATGACCAGAGGAAAAATCAAAATATCCCAAACACATTTGGGATATTCTAATCACTTATGGTATCTACCTGTAAAGCACAGAAAATGCCACAATCATATTGCTCTGCAAAAAAGCATAATGTTAGAAAAATATGATGTAAATTACTCTCATGTCATCTACTTCAATCTTTTGATGACATTATTTCTACTGTCTTATTCAGAGGTATCTAAAAATCCCATCCAAAACTGCAACATCATTTCCAACCATGTAATTCAGCTTCCTATTCCAAAAGGAAGTATATGTAATAGAAATGGGGGTTTGAATTTTTACTTCTGTTCTGTAAGCAAGAAGCTGGTTTATTAAAAAAATAAAGAAATGAAATTACACATGTACAAACAAACAAGATCTTATACATGTTTATGTCACACCTCTATATGTTCATTTCTTCTTTAATAGAAAAGGTGAAGTCAGGACTAAATTATCCCACCTTAAGCATATCAATAAACTAAACAATTCACCTGTCTCATATCAGACCCACCATGTTTTCCAATGAAACATGTCACTTAATTAAGTACGTAATTTCCAGGGCACCCGAGGAGTTAAAGCATTCAAATGTGCACACTGCAGGTTATCTGGGTTGAATCTGGGACTTTGCTGACTCTCAGCTCCTTTCCACTTTAACAGATGGGGTCAGAGGTGAAACTGCAGACGAGAATTAAAGACACATACATCCCTTTAATCAGATAACATATTCAAAGACTTGCAAATTCCCAAGAACCCACTTTACAGGCACGTGTCATGGGCTATTCCACAAAGGGGGAGGCAACGGTGAAGAGGAGGGAAAGAGGACTTATTTCAGCTAACCAGCATTAAAAATGGCAGGAAATTAGAGAAAACAAATGAGAACAAAATGGGATGGATTACTAACACCCTGAATGCTTTCTTATTGCAGGCACCTCCCTAGAGAGGAACACCAATGTTGGAAGCCTTAACACTCTGCATTCAAATGTTTTTTCTAACTTCATTAATCAGCCATGTTTAAGAATACTTCCATAACAAGGATTTTAATTGGAAATGAGCTGAAGCATCTTGCCAGGATGAGTATCTTCAGCGATACCAGGATGCCCAGAAGGAAATACAGTCATTCAGCCTGACTAGTCCTCACGAAACAGTGAGTCAGCTAACAAGAACCTCAAGAAATTAATGATTCTCTCTCCCACCTGGCCAGAAAAAATACCTGCCTAGAGGATATGTGCTCGCAGCAACTATTTTCTCATCAGCATTCTTCTGATACTATTGTGGTATGGAAGAGGAAAATGAATAGAAAGTCATGAAAATGAGAGAAGATAAAAAGAGAAAAGAGAAGAATGTTATGTCATCTAGCTACTTTGTGGCTTTGTTCTCCAATTACTGCATCCCTTTGTATCTCACACAAGATCAAGCTATGGGGCATGACACTCCAACAGATGGAAGATCAACAAAGACTATGGCTGTGCACACCAGACTCAAGAGGTGTTCCAACTTTTTTCTCTAAAATACAGTCAGAGACTTGTATTTTGGGTGATGTTCTTGAGGGCTGTTGAGAAGGAAGAGCCTATTCAGTCCCTTATTATCTCAGCCCGATTCTTCACCTGAGTTAGAATTTAACAGGGACTTTTCTAATACATCTTTGAGCAAGAATTCACAAAAGCATACATTTAAACCAGTATTTTAAAACAGATTGCTACTTTTTAAGGGAAGCATTCATTTTCTTTTATTTTGATATTTCACTCTTTTGATTTGAAAGTTAAGAGTTTTCTTTAAAAGTCTGGCAGGGAAACCAGCAAGTGGCTTGTGAACTGGAAAATCAGTTCAGAGCAAGATCTCTCCTAACACTTCAGTAATAATGGGCAGGTACCCTCAACCTGAATCCAAAGAGTATTTATACCACCTAAGTCATCTTACCATAACTGATACCACTTCATACCCAGAAATGCTGTACTTCTGGTGACTTAGAACAAGCTTCTCCTCCTTCCAAATGTTATCCACTGAAATGTGAGATTGACCACACAACGAAATCTAAGGTGCCTGTTTCTAAAGCTTTGGTTGAATTACAGAAAATACAAAAATGAGACAGAGCATAGGAACTGCAGGCACTGGAGACCATTGTAAACACAAGCTGGCAGACTGTCATGAAAAGCAACATGTGGCTGTACAAGTGTGGAACAAATGATATAAGACTGATCTGTTGATTGATTTAGATCAGAACAAAAGACATGGCTCATCTTCAGTCAGCCACCCATAGGACTGAAAGGGAGTAGCAGATAGAGACATAGGGCATTGGTGAAGTAGTTTTTATATTGCTGACTAAAAATGACAAGAACAGCACTGTATGGACTAATGCTTGGCTGAAGACGGGAAAAAAAGAAGACAAAAGATGAGGATGATGGCCTTGCATTATTTGTTTTTTCTTAGGGTATGTATGTGCTCAGCATGCAGCAAGTTACCAACATTCTCTCTTGTGAGTCAAGCAGTTTTGCTGCTAAACATTTACAGCACACCAACAATTCTGCCACCAAGGGCACAGACTGGAGTTAAGCTGATTAAGGAACAGTATCACGCAGACTTTCTTTTATAAAGTATTTTAATTTTTCTAAATTAAGTATTTTAATAATTAACTGTTTTAATATGGACTGCAGTAACACCCTATGCAAGCGAGTTGTATGGAGTGTTGATTTTGGATCTGCTACACTAAAACTGTAAATCAAACTGACTTCTCATCTTATACCTGATGATCCTGAGACCTAAACCAGATGTTTAAGAAGAAAATAGATAAATGTATTAACTTTGCTGGTGCAATAAAGAGCAAAAAGGAAAATATTGATATTATTCAGTAAGTGTATATATTTAACATAGCTGTGTTTGAGTTTCTCCAGAATCATTAATCTAATAAAAGCCTATTGAGGCTTAAAATAAAGCTATGTTTTTCATTTATAAAGATTAATAGCTATATTAAGTGACTATTGTGAGCATAACAGACTCCCCTCATAATTTCCCTTTCTGTCATATAAATACCCAAAGAAGAGAAAAAGAAAAAGAAAGAAAAGAAAAAAAAGAAAAGGCTTGGTTAGATGAGATCTATTATTAGACTAGCTAGTAAGCATGGCAAAATCTGACAAAAGGACAATTCACTGCAGAGGATCACATTTATTTCAGAATTCAGGCTGCTGACTTTCAACCACAAAAGCCACATTACAAACTCCAACTGAAATAATATTCCAGCTTCATATTGCAGTGACACAGTGAGTAGAACCAGCAAAGGCTCACCACTTGCAGAAACACCTCCGCTTACCAAAGGACAATGACTACTCTGGGAGAAGACTGTGGCTTAGTTACATTAATGTCTCAAAACCGATATTGATTCTAATGTGGGGGTTTTGTTTTTGGTTTTTTTTTAGGACAGCACAGATTTAGAATTGTGAAATATTTGAGGGATAGCATTATATGAGGTCAGAGCTAACAACTACAGGTGGAAATTTTCTTGCTTCTCAACACATTCATTGCTTTGACCAAGTGAAGAGGCCATGAGAGTTCCTCTTTTCGGTGCCAATCCATCCCAAGCAGCAAAAGTCTGCCTGTACATCTGCCACATGGGTTCTAATTACCAGCACCTTCACCCCAAATAATCCTACCATACATTCTGCTGTTTCTACGAAGATTTTACACAGCAAGAGTCTTACTGAGGAGATGTGAGTGCTGCCCAAGCAAGGGCTGAGTAAAATACAGAAACGTTGGCTTCAGAGTGGCACTTTAGAGATTCGGATATGCATCACCCTTAAATGCACCCTGTACCAGAGATGATATACCTATTCCACTCAAGCAGGGGATGTGCAAATATCTGCACAGCAGAAACAGAGAAAAGTGAAGAATGCAAATTACATTAGTGTTAGTCATTAGAAAATTACCCCTATTTAGTATAGGGCAGGACCCATGTACAAGAATTCAAGTACTCTGCAATAAATGGTAGTGCCACATTGATGTATGTGTTTATGGGTGGCAAAGACCAAGAATGAAAGGCAGTTATTTGTCTGTGAGCTCCTGGGAAAAGTCCTGCATCCTTCAGACTCATCTCTACCTACCCTTATCACTTATACTGCTGTCACTATACTTCCAGTGCATAAGCAAATGTTCGTAGGGGCTAAATCAACAAACATCTTTTTCAAAAAATGGAATAATTTCTAGAAAATTAGAAAAATACTGCTTCCTTATTTTAGGATCAAAAGAAGTAATATGACAAATGAGGACATGCAGTTAACTACCTCAGATTATGATGAGAAAATATTAGTACAAAGTGATTAATTTTTAATAGTATTCCAATTTAAGTAGACTCATGAATCTGCAGAACCTACACCTTCCAATTCTGAGGAAGCAATATTTAAGGTATGTGCACTGAGAAAATGACTATAAAATTCAATCCAATTCAAAATCTTTCGAACTCATTTTCAATAACAGAAGTACAAAGTCACTTTAGGTTAAAAGTGTTCTTTGCTTATCTGATCCTGCAAACAACTGGGATTCTTAATAGCGATGACTGTGCGAGCAGACTCAAACCCAACATCTAAGCTCAAGGAAGCTGCTGCTGAGTGAGCTAGCAAACAGCTCTGGCCTCAGATTTGCAAATGCCAACATTAAAACTGCCCCATTTACAGATCTGTGTAAAGCCAAGAAATGTAAATAGTTCTCAAACTCAGACTTATAAACAATACTGCTTTCTCCACATTCACTTCATACCTCCTCTTTTATGAAAAAGTGAAGGAATTTGTATAAAGGGACAACTGTAAAACAAAATTGTATGTAGAAAGAGAGAAATTTTATTTAAAGACCAGGTCCAGTGAATTGCTGGGATGTCTCTGTTTTATTCCCCAAAACACTCAGAACACAAACCAGAGTGGCACAATGCTGCAACACAAGCACCATGAAAACTTCTCAGGAAGTTACTTGGTCTGAGCTGTAGGTGCTTCTGTATGATTTCTAAAATCAGGAAGAAAATCCACATCTTCAATATTTGCTTTTTCTAGGCTATTTTTCTAGTGTATGAATAGAAATGCTAGTTGCCTGAGCTCACTATAAACACTAACCTGCAGTTGAATAGTTTGTACTTCCTCATCAGATACAGAGAGTGGATAGTCATGAGCTGTGTTTTAGGGCAGACAAATTGGGCTGTCAGTTCTAATGTGTGAACTGGGCTATCAGGTCACATTTTGGTTAGGAGCAAAGAAGCCTACTTATGAACACCAACAACACTTAGAGATTAGCTTCTATTGTTTCCAAGGAGATTTAACAGGTCCCAGTATATATATTAAACCAAGAACACATAGAATGAAAGAAAGAAAGGGAGTGCATAAGGGAAGGGGGAAAGAAAAATGGGGAAGGAAGAAATAAAAGTGAAGGAAAAGGAGAAATAAAAGGGAGGAAGAAAAGGGGGTGAACAGGGTGAACAGGGAGGGAAGGGAAGAAAGGCAGAAAGGAAGGAATAGAAGAGGAAAATAAACAATACAAAAAAATATATGCACTAGAAACCAAACTCCCTCACAATACATTGAAACATAGAAGAGAGCTGATATTTGGAAAAGACAATCAACAGAAAACACACTATGTTCTCTCTTGATGTTGTAACACAGGAGGTTTGTTTAATATTCTGCATTAATGGAGGAGCTCCTTAAGTGTAATGTTACGATAGAGAGCATAAGAAATATCACTGAGGTCACTGCCGCTCTATTAACTGTCATCCTGTACAGAAGTATTTTCTTTGAATACCACTAATGCTTTCTCCTTTCCTTTGTTCTAATTTCTGAAGGCAGCAGAAACTAAAACTTTGTCCACAATAATTTCTGCTTCCTTCTTGGCAGAGTAATGATATTAGACTTGTGAGAGAAATTTACCTTGGCTATGTCTTATGCACAGGTCTTTTCAAAAGAGATGTTGTTAGAAGGAATCCTATTAAGCAGGCTTTTTCACTACCCTCAAAACATGGGTGATAACACAATTTTAGTCATAAAGAAGACTGCTTAGTTTTATTTATTATTTTGAGAGAGAATCCATTAATCTGCTCCTCTGCATATCACGCATCTCTTTACGTAAGACTAAACTCAAGCTGTCTGTTTCTCCTTCCTGTACTGGATTCATTTTCATAGACTGTCAAAGCCAGAAAGGATCAATATGATAATTTAATCCGATCTGCTGCTTAACACAAGCCAAAGATGTTCATATGGTAATCTTTCCATAACAAACTCAGTAATTTGTGCTTTAAAATACACATACCTCTTTTAGAAAATGCATTCTTACATTTGAATTAACGAAATCTCTCAAAGTGTGTAGCAAAAATATTTTAGAGAGCCTCAATTTTAGCATGTTAAGAAAAAGTGTAACTCGTGTAATAATATTCTGGTTCATTACATGACTATCTAAACATTCAAGCATTTTTAAAACTGTGAGTAAATCCTTTTATTCAGATCACAGCTGAAAGAAAAAACTTAGAAGTCTGGAACTTCTTCACAAGGCAGATTCTAACTACTGCCTTACCATTGCCCTAGGGATGCTGAAATCACTTTGAGGGACAGTGAATTCTCAAAAAACCCAAGCAAACTAATGAATGAGAAATTAAGGGCTACTCATCGAGTAGTGCAACATGCAAACTGCACTGCTGTGAAGAAGGGGTTACACATCAAGTCAGCACTACCAGATGAAGAGCTCAGAGAGTTTGTGTTCATTTTTGGAGTCTCAATGAGAGCTCATGTATGAGCAAGGGTGAAGATTCACAGACACAAAAAGGTATATTGCTGATTTCCCCATAGCATTGAATGCTAAACCTGCAAATGAGCAGCAATCTAACAGTGCTCCAAGAGCTCCCACTAATACTTGGTGAGGATTTGGCCTCTCGTTTGTAATAGCAGGACTGATTAAGCTGGAATTTTGTTACTCTGCCTGTTCTAACTAGGTACAAAGTGACTGATGACAATTTGTAAAGGCCATCCATTCCTAAGGAAAACACTAACATACTTACATGAAGCAAGTCACACCATTTTACTGTGGTATACTTTACTTTTCATACAAACTTACATTTGTTTCCATGTATCACCCATTTAGGAACTAGACTTTCAGAAATAGCAAGCAATGCAGATCAGTCACTGCACACTGTCCATAACAAAATCTGAAAATATCCAAGTATCAGAAATGAGAGATACATACAGAGGAGATGTTTTGGTGTCAACAGTTCTGTAAGAAATACAAACTAGTACTGCACAGAACAGTGAGAGCTAAAAGAGGATAGAGCATTCCAGATGGTCTCAAAGCTGCATTAGTGCCACTCAACAGATTCCCCTCTGAACTGTAATTTTTAACCTTCCTACAATACAGGGATAGGTAAAACTGAGGCTATGGCTTTGCCTCTATGGAGAAAACTAAAACATAGGGAATAACCTATTGAAAAAAACCTTATACAAATGCTGCATCTGAAACAAAAAGTTATTTTATTTTTGAATAATTACTCCATTGGAATTATGTCACATGTAAAGCTTTGCAGAGCAAGATATGTCATGTAACAGACCTGGATTAATATCTTCTACCACAAACACATGCTAATAAATTGTCCCACAAATATTATTAAAAGGCATATGTTACTAATGAAAAGACTAAAAGTAGAACTCAACTAGATTAACTAGCAATAGAAGGATAAAAGACAAGTCAAGTATCTACTCGAGATTTCCCATACCATCTTACACAGTTTTAGATCCAATTTTTCTTCTTAGAAAAGAAAAAAAAAAAATCAACCCCTTTTTCTTTGTTCTACTAGCTGTATAAAAAGGGAAATAGCCAAAATACCGAATCTTGCACATGAAAACAGACTTAATTTTACCACCTGAAGCACACAAATCACTGGCTTCCAAAATCTGAAAGGCCAAACTTAAACGATAGATTATAAACCAACAGAACTGAAAACTATGGAATGTCTTAAAAGTGTTCATTTTTTAAAAAGGCAAATTGTTGTACATGGCTCCCTGCACCCTTTTAGCAATTGCAGTATTATTTCAAGAAATCTCAAGGGATACATTTGGAAAGTTTCCCCCTAGACTACACAAGAATCTTTAATGTTGTTTCATCTGTTCTCATGAATCTGAGACAATCCACCAAAATATAAGTGCAGTCAAAGAAACTGTATTTCAGTAGAAGAATCAAGTGTGATACTTGAAAATCTGATTTTTCATAACACTGAAACACAAAATTAAAAATAGAAAAATGTAACACTTCTTTGAGTGAAATGTGTTCTGCTTTACTGCTAATAACTATTACCCAGAAAAGTAAATGAAAATATTACACCCTCATATTTGACCTATGCCTAAAAGCTCATCAGCCTCTGCTGAATGCTACAGTATGAAATACAACATACTCAAAATCCATCCATACACCCAGACAGGTTTTTGAGTAACGGTTGATAACGATGGACAGTAACAAACCATAATGATGAGTTCCCCTGGATCAGTCTGTTGTGATACTCAACAGGAGGTGCAGCCAGCAGCCACGACCTCAATCCCACTGCAGCCCAGCCCAGTACAGCATTGCCTAACCATTCCTTCTCTGGCTTCTGGCACACATCTTACAAATTATTAAGAATCTTGATCCAGGTGCTGCTGGTTATGCCCCACCAATATTCTTGAGAATATGTACAGAAAATCCATACTCCAACCTGTATTAAGATGTGACCAGAAATCCAATTCCCTCCCAGGATTTGACCCCAAAGCACAGCCCCACAATCCTAACACCAGGTCTCCCACAGAAACACCGGATGCTTGATGAAAAACACCATTATCTTGTCACATAAATGATTCAACATGCAGATGTCAAAAGGGAAGCCACTCTATATATTTGCTGTAAGTGGTTTTCAGACCTTGCCCTAGAAGCCAAGCTAAAACTCAGAATCTTTTCCAGGCATTGTGATCTCTATCATTGAATTTATATGACAATTCACAAAATGACAATGTAATAAAGTCCTTCCAAATGTGAAGGGAAGCACAATGTCTGATAATTGTTTCACTTTGGATTACACCTAAAAACTGTTTGTTAAGGAAAATTTCTACAAGAAAACTCCCCACAAACAAGGTAAGATTTCTGGAGAAGATGCACCCTGGCAGATGTGCTGCTCCTGTAAGGAATGTGATGCTCCTCTCAAAGCTGCTTAAACTTGATTTTATTTCAGGTCTGCAACTAAATTTTTTTTGTAAATAGATTTAGGCTGTCAATTTCCAGGCATGCTGTGCCATCAGCATGTAGAGACTGCTGTGACAAACGTGGAGGCTGCAGCAGCAAATTTTATTATAAACTGGTAATTGAATTGAACAGGTTTACATTTGAATAGATTTACTGCAGCATGATCTCTGACATGCTGCATGGGACTGAAGTCCTTGTCTGCACATACAGGAACACTTAAGAATACAGCAAGAATAATTTCAGCTTATTTAACATCCATGCTAATCAAAAATGTATACCACTTTATACATGAAAGACGTCAGTATATTATCTTTC
This sequence comes from Entomyzon cyanotis, assembly GCA_024500445.1. Taxonomy (NCBI): domain Eukaryota; kingdom Metazoa; phylum Chordata; class Aves; order Passeriformes; family Meliphagidae; genus Entomyzon; species Entomyzon cyanotis. The sequence goes on from JAKEPQ010001015.1 coordinate 18,125,880, forward strand.
TTAATTCTGTACATAAAGAATGTGGTCCAAGTAAAAAAGTGATCTCCAGACTTTCCCATAGGTAAAAACAAAAACACCAGGCTCCAAAACTACCTTCCAACAAGGGAAAAAAAATCTTTACTACAAGTACAGTCCTACAAATGCACTGTGCATCAGTATGGTTTAAAAAGTAATTGTGGTCACTAAAGACAGAAAGAAAATAAAATGCCCTTGTAGGTTCTTGTAGGTGGTTATATTAGGTGGTACATAAACAACACTGTCTTTTCAAAACAATTAGTTATTTTGCCATTGTAGAACATTCAGTAAAAGCTATGTACTTCTAGAGTAGAAGATTCATGCACTCCTTATTAAGCAAACTTGTGGAATTGATTTGAATCCACAGACAATGAACATTCAAACAAAACTATTTGACTTGCAATGTACATCTGTATTGTCTAACTAAATTATCTCAGTTAACAAAATTGTATGCAGAAATATAGTAAATCTGCACACAAATTTGCTGAGATAATTACTTATTTGTAGAAGAGACACTTAACTTCCTCTTGCAGTCCCAGAAGCTGCACACAGCCTGGATTTTTTAAATATGTATGTTAATGGATGCACTATAGTGCCCTCAAAATTTAGAGGAAAATGATTAAATCAATTCACCTGTGTGTGCTCTTTTGTTACCACTGTTTCTTTCTCAAACAAGTTACTTCATATATTTGTATATTAGGATAATAGTGATATGGAGTCTTAACTTACTAAAAAAAGATGTTAAGAAGTACAGCTCCTTTCAAAAGATGCCATACCCAGTCATCTCATTGTTTCTATAGTTAATCTAAGCATCATAATTTTACTTTCAAGTAACTGCTCCTAGTGGTCAGTTACAGGAGGATTTTGGCAAGTAAGACTCTCCCATCACCACTGAAGAGAGGGTCAAATCCTGCCGTTCTTACTGAGGCAAAATCTCCATTGAATCTGACAGGAGTTTTGCTCAAGTAAGACTAAGGACAGCAGGATTTGGCTCACAGGATCATAGCATCTGCCAAAGCAGTTGCACAGAACAAGGTTTATTCTTAGTAAGTATAATCCAATAAGAATATGTCTGTAGGTGCGTGATAGGCCTAATTTGCCCATCATCTCTCCTCTGGTCTATGCTATTTCTTGGATTTTACCCTGATTACCACCAAACCATTTGCAAAAATCAGACAGCTATTAAAGCTGAGTTTTTAAGCACCAACAAAGCACAATTGCATAGGACTGTTTCAAAGTAGTTGCTTAACACAGAGTACTCTCCCCTGGATACAATACTTAGAGAATATTACATTGATTTTATATTAAATGTTTATCTAGTTCAGAAGTCCATGGCATCTTTCTTGGTGGTGACAGTGCTCTACAATAACAATGCATATAATACATGCACATAGAATTGTATTTTTCCATATACATTAACAGCAATGTAAGTGCATAGCAGGCAACCACAATTTAAGGAATTGCTTTTTTATTTAACATAGATGATTCAGGTTCCAGGTAAGATAGCACCACTTCTTGAGAACATTTTTTTTTATGTTTACCTGTTATTCAATATCTTCAAAATGTAAGTGATGAATTAAAACATTCAATATATACTTACAGTGAGGGGCAGGGATTCTCAGATGCTTTAAAAAAAAAAAAAAAGTGGGGGGAAGGATTCTCCTCTTCTGCACACCAACATTTGCTCCAGTGTAGTCACAGTAACTTCAGTACACACACTCAATATTTATACTTGTTTAATTTAGAAGTAACCCTTTCATTTGTCCTGATGGAATGAAGACTGAATGAAAGCAGGGAAAAGAAGGCACAGTGTGTGTTCTGGTTTTCTTCCAGAACTGGGACAAAGTGTCAGTAGATAAGGAATGGAGGAAAGAAATCTTTGAGAATTCTGATGGTTATTCTATTAGTTACTTAATGAAGGAGATTGAATGCTGAGGTGCATTTTGCTGTACTACACAAAATGATGAACTCTATGCGGATAAAGCATGATTTGATAGCTGAGAAGCTGATGTCAGAAAAAGCAAGTATACATGAAAATTGCCTTGCAATACCTGATCAGAACACTCACCAGTCTCTCTTCTTTCCTCATTGCCCTACAGTTGCAGCAAGTGTTTGCAGAGAGATACATATTGAGGTGGTCAGTCTTACCTTCTTTCAGCATGCCAACTTTTAGACACTTCATGAAGCGGCAGGCTTGGCAGGACTTGCGTCTGCGCTTTGTGATTTCACATTCATTCGTTGCTGGGCAGCTGTACTCTATGTTACCTGTGATGGAACAGACAGGGGAAGAGGTGTTCAGAGTCACTGACTAACCAACACAACAGGTATATGAAGCACTCATGCTAACTGCTGTTGTATTTAGTTTTGAAATATATCAACAGTAAGCAGTGGAAAGGAAACACCTTTCAAGTAAATAGCTGAGTTAAAAGATGAAGTTTTTTACTCCTTTTTTGTTAATCTAGACATCCATATGAAAGAAATATATACAAAACCACAATTAACGTGAGTGTGTCTCACTCCAAATATGGTCCCTAGCAAAATCCTTCACGTACATTATTTCTGCTGGTAAAAGAAAGAAATTTTGTCATTTATTTTCTGTACCAAGCCACATGCTCAGGCTCCTTCTCTGAGCACTTTTCATTTTCCTTTTTAGCCAATTTGATTAGTCTCTCTTTGCCTAGAATACAAAAGGAGGACTGCTTTACTGCACAATTAACTGCAACAGGTACTACAGAGTTTCACCCTTCTTCCACCACAGCTGGCACAGAGCATCAGGCAGGGCTCACCAGGACTGTCACCACCACATCTAGCATGTTTTACAGCTGCCAGGTCAGATCTCTACTCCAGGACATCTCCCTTTCCCTCCATACTTTGGACCAAGTACTTGTACTGAGAGGCACCAGGAATGGGATCATTCCTGTCAAGCTGTCAGAATAACAAAAATTGAAAGAGATGCTTGCCTTTGCCTCTGCTTCTCCAAACTCCCCGCTTAAGGCCTTCAACAAGCCAGATCCTTAAATGTGAACCCTCCTGGGCAAAACACTCTCTTTTTTTTGCCCCCTTTTTTTCCTTCTTTTTTTTGTTACTGCTTAGTACATATTGTTTCTCCTCAAAAATAAGAAAATAAAAGCTTGTAAATGAATGAGTAAAATACATATGAGTAGTTTTCTTTACATCTTTGTGAATCACATCTTTGGGTATCCAAGTCCAAATGGGGGAACATCTGTTCTCTTTTGCCCTAGCACCACTGCACTTTTCATAAAACAGCTTACCTCAGCTTATTCATCTGCCCAGCCATGCATCCTATTGCCCATGACTACACCCAGCATGACAGACTTTGCAGCAGTCAGAAGTTACACCAGCAAACTGACTTTTAAATACAGTATCTTCCCCATCAGGCTGTCACATCTTGCTTTAAAGGTATTTCTTTATTTTCTAACCCTTTCCCCCCATGATTAAGTGCATTAGTATCTTAATGAAAATGCATTCTGTTTATTGCCCTCTTGGGAAGCAAGAGGTCATCACACCAAATGCATAAATTGTCATCAGAGACAGTCCGAGCATAATCGCAATTTTGCTGCTCCATGTTTGCTGCACTCAGGGTCCATCAAAGTCCCCTGAAACGTGCACAGGTTCTAATAATTAGCATAGAGTCTGCCTGGGACCACAGCATTGATGAAATATTTCAGAGTTAATCACACTTTGTAAACACTGATTTATATTGACTACCTTTCTCCAGACTGATGTCTCCTCATTAAATATCACATTAGTGGATTGCAGGATTGCACAAAGACTCAAATGCTCAGCAACTGCTAATTCAACAGAAAGTAATACTTAAACCACTTACATCTATTGAAAATTGGTTAAGTATTTATGATAAAGGAGGTCTGCATGGCACAATGTGTATTCTGCCGACACAACTAGTGAATTTGGCACAACCTTTTCAGGCCTCTGCAGGCTTTCTTCCTCCTAGACATTGCTGCATGAGTGAGTTAGCAATGCTGGTGAATAAAATAGATCTTGGTATGACTGAATGCTAATAGCTCTTGTTGAAAAAAGTCAAACCAGTTGTAAGTCCTTTTCCCATTTCTTAGCTATTTAAGAAACTGAAGGATACGGTGGGTAGGGAATTCAGCACAACAGTTCCTGCAAAATGTCTTTCCAATACACATTAGAAATGTTAGGAAATAACACTTTTGGAAGGATAGGCAAAAAATTATGATAAGGGCAAGCTTAACAAAGGATTTACATTATTCTCTCATTGTAACAAGGCATTCTTAGAGAGGCACAAACACTACACAGGAAGACCTTCAAAGCCTTTCACAAATTGTATCTAATGAACTTCATTATACTATAGCAATAAATGTTTTACCATCCCTATTTAAAAAAATAAAGAAACAGGGAATCGGAAATGCTTTGCACAAGATCAAAGACACCTTTGCACGAGGTCAGAAACATATTTGATCAAAAACAAGATCGAGATTATAACATGGAACTTCAAGCACCAAAGCTCTCTACCAAGGCAGGTGGAACATTGCACACTGCAGCAACAGCCCTTGTCCAAAGATACAAAGGTACAAATGCCATCACCAAAAGCAGCATTCAGAACTAGAGAGATAAATGCAAGATTGCTCATTTCCTTATGCAGACACTTCTAATCCATAACCTGACATTTCACATTTGTGCTAACTATGCAACAGTCTGCAGCATGCACAATGTAACTTACTTTTCCTGCAAATTCTTGACACCTAAAAAATGCTAAAAGGAGCTATTATTATAGTCATGTGGATTCCAGTACTTTAGCTTAGAGGGGGAATCTCCTTTCAATTTAGACTGCCTTTCTTTAATGAATTGTATTTTACAGCAGATGCTCAATCTTCACTTTTGGAAAATGAACTTCGAAGATGCTGCAAAGAATTCCTACAATGAGCTCAGCAGAGTTACAGGAACACAAGAAAAGATCCACATCTTACCAACGACCATAGCTGGTTCCCCAAAAGCGTTCCAGCATTTTAGAGTATGGCTAGACTGCAGCAAAAGTTCAAGGAACTAACATATTGTCTCCCCATATAGATGCAGTGGATATCTATATCATATTAAAATGCGTTTTATCTAGCACTCAAAGTATTAGTGGATTTATTTTTGCTAAAAATCTGAATTAACTGCACATTCCAGCTCATTAGAACTCTCATAATTTCTTATTTATTTCTAGATAGAAATTACCATTCAAGATACTCAGATCTGCATTTTATTTTAAAGAATGATCCAGAAGGAAGCCCTATCAATTCCTGCCTTACTTCAAGATGCTGGAGGCTGAAGCTGAGCAGCTAGGAAGAGTATAAGCTGAGTTTGCCCAGTCCTGTCAACAGCTGGAGAGGAAGTTGTGTTATATAGTGAACAAAATCAACATGGCAGCTCTGGGCCTTTAAACTGGGCTGACAAGAGCGATCGAGCCATTTATAATATCTCCTGGCTGGTTTTCAGAAAGAACTGGGCTCTGATTACTTATTTCAGAGTCTTTTGTACGATTAGTTTGCAGGCAATATAATTTTCTCACTTACTCCTTAATAGAATCGTGCAGCTAGCTGGCTGATAGAATAACAGTGTATAAGTAAAACTCCTGCCTAAAGTGCCAGGGGATAATTTGTATATTCCTTTCAGTAGCGTAATGGACTTTTACAGTTTGGCAGTTAAAGGGCTGAGTAATATAAATTAGTGTGACGCTTGAAAATAAAAATATATGTCAAATCTTCATTCCCCAAACACATTTCCCTGTGCTAGAATAATATAACAGGATTTATACCAGCCTAAGCCCCTTTTCTTTTTTCATGTACTGAGGGATGTTTATTTAAAACCAGTTCCTTTTTCTACTGATTTGTTAAATTTTATTATCACAGCCAAAAGATGAGAAAATACTTCTAACACACTGTGCCTATCAAGAGCAACTGATTCACTAAAAACATGATGCCATTTGATCCTGAGATAGCATGTGAGCAGCTAAAACTTATATTCTATACCAAGCTCTCCAATTTTAGATGCTTCATATGGTCACATCTTTACACCCAGCTCAAGGATAACTGGGCCAAAGTACCTTTTTTTTTTTTTTTTTTTACCTCACAGGTGAAGTTTGGATGTTACTTGAAAGAGCTGTGAAGACAGAACAACTTTTATGGTACAGGGACTTACACAACAGCTTTACAAGTGAGGCAACTGACTGGACTTAGCCAAGCTTCACAAAACCATTTTGGCCATTTCTTGCACAGAACTGACAGTGACACTAATGGTAAGAGAGGAGAAGAAGCAAGGATCATGGCAAAGATGAGGTCACTGAAAGCACTGGGCCTCCTGCATTGGCAGAAGTTATTGTCACCAACAGTCACAGCTTCAGAACCTCCCAGATAGTAAGAGTCAGAAGCTGGCTCTAGAAACAGGCTGAAACAGGATTCTCTCTTCCAGCAACACTGAAAAAAGCAGAAGGTGTAGACAGCAGGTTCAAGCTTTTTTTTGAGTTTTCATACTGCAATAATTGACATTATAACACCAAAGATGTAAAAGGATTGCTACAAGCTCTTGGAATATGCTCAGAAAATCTTCAGACAAGTAAAAGCTATGAGGAAGACTTAGATGCAGGGTGAAAGTGTGTTTGAAAAGAATAGCCATGAGCCACTTCAAAAAGCAGGAGGAATACTGAAGATACCAGTATTGAAACTTTTACTCTGTGGGAATTTAGGTTCAGACGGAAAAAAAAAGGAAAAAAACAAATGAACCCACATTCCTCCAATGTACTAATTTTATGCTATGATCAGCTCACAAAGATGCATTTCAGTTCAACAATGCTCCATTTTTCTCCCAAAGATTCTCTTTCACCTTCTTTAACTTAATACCTTTTTATCAAAAACTTGTATTTAAAAAATTAAGTGTTCTCATTCTTCATAGAGACTACTGCTTCACTGGATTTAAGTCTTCCTGCAGTGAGGTTTACCCCAGTACCACCTTCATGCTCTCTTTTCCCAGGTGACAGACCCAAAGGAACACACCTGCTTTCTGAGGACTGCTATGCATCAAAACTCCGAAAATGGAAAGCAGCCAGGATTGCAACCATAGGTCTTCTGGGATTTCATAAAGGATAACTCTTAGAAAGAGAGACAAAGGAGAATCTAAGCTAACAGAAAGAGTGAATTACAGTGTGTTAGGTCACACCTTTATATGTGATCCAACCAGAACAGAAGAGCTCCTGAAAAACTGAGAATGAGTTCCCAGAAATCAAAGAGTAACAGGCTAACTGAAAAGGACAGAGAAAAAGTCCCAGACAGACTTAAAAACCTATTTGATGTCTTAATGAAGCTGAACTGAGAAAAGTAAAAGTATTTTCTCTCCGGTTAAAGTTTCAGTTCTTCCAGATTCTGTTCCCTACTTTGCAGTCAGAACTTAGCTGAATTTAAATGTAAGTAAATATTTTCACATGTTAAAGTACCCTCATTGATAAGGTTTAAGAAGTAGAGTCAGGCTGGAATAAGGTCAGATTTGAGCCTAACTGAATCCAGTTTTGGCTGACAAATCCTCAGACAGATTCACCTGATACTGTAAGAAAACGCTACAAATTATAGATCTATGAATTCTGCTACAGGTCATTTGGAGATGATTAAGCCTGAAGTTGACTGTATCCATAACTTTTCACCCAGACAACTTCAGAAACAATACTGTACACACAGAGTTACAGAACATTTAAAAGTTTGGTTCCCAAATGTCTCAAATGTTTTTTCAAGGTGACAGGACCATGTATGAAGGATTGCTTCATCTCTGTTGCTTACATTGCTTTTTCTGTTAGAATAAGAAACTAAGGAGGAGCAGCTAGTTTTTAAATATTGTCTTTGACAGAGGGACGCAGATGAAAAGTACATTTTTAGTGAAATCATTATGTTGAGTTGCTTTGAAGATATCAGTGTCCTGTGTTATTGAACCATAACATATTTAGAACTTGGAAAAAAGTCTTTTTCTTGTATTCTTAGAAAGCAACAAGGTGATTTAAAGCAAAAATGTAAAGGTGATGCTGGCTGGTCTGACTACATGAGAGGTTTGTATCAGCTCTCAACTTAAGGTAGATGGGTCTCCAGCGTCATAAAAAAATCACCCTAACTTTTAGCATGAGGCTGATATTAGGGAGTGTTGAACCTGTAAGGGCCCAACAACCTTTGATTCCCACTGGAGTCAACTTCTTTATCTTCAAGAGAAATGAAAGGCATTTTGGTCACATTAAGAGAGAAGCACAGCTTTGAAGGCGTAGAGGGAACTGATCCCCTGCTCACTGGCAGTCACTTAAGAGCTGTTCAAGTCAGAAAGATTGAACTATCTACATTTGGTCCCAACTGGTATTTTATCTAGGTCAATTTTGATACATTCTACCATAATAGCATGGAAGATTGTCACTGTTTGTTTATAAGCACACAGAATATCTCCGTCTGTAAAGCTGCAAATGGAACGACTTCCACACCAGAAAAAAAGGTCATTAAAAAAGTTACAGAAACATTAATATGAACCACTTGCTAGCTGAGGCTTCACATGTCTCTGGTTTCAAACTAGACAGGCTTTGTAAGTGGGCTGCAGGCTTTCAGAGATATTTATAACAAAAAGAGATCCAGACCTAATTATAATGGCATTGATACATACTATTGTACCAGTAAATTTACAAATTTACTATTTGTAAATCACATCTCTTTCTCAGAATTTCTGATGGGTTCAAAATAGCCACTCACCAATCAGGATGCTCATTCTTATTCCCAAATTATCTCACTGCTTCCTACAATTAATTTTCAAGGTTGTGAGGAAAGCAGAGATAGTAAAAAGGACAGAACAATCTGTACACTTTCAAACTTCTCTCTGGTTCTCAGATTTCAGCATGTTTGTATTTTATTGTCTCATCTTGTTTAGCTGCCGTAGCTATGCAATGACATGATGACAGGATTAAAAGATGTGTTGGAAGGAATTAAAAATACTTCCTTGCTAGTCTGCCTGGCCCACAGGCACAGAGAGATTGGGGAAAAGGGAAGGTATCTATCACTGCTTGCTTAAAATATTCTTTGAAAGAAATGCTGATGCATAGAGTTTCACTTATATAAGGAAGGTGAATGATTTAATCAGGTAATGATGGATTCAGGTGACATTTAGTGTTCGGCTCACTGGAGGGCTGCCATCTTTGCACCAAGCCAAGGTCCACAGGCCAGTGCACCAAGACGTGAGCCTCCACCCTATTCTTCTATGAAACAACAATAATCTTAGCTGCCAGCAAAGATGCTGAAAAGCCATAAAATCTTGTTTCATGTGCTTTCATTTCCTCCACAAAACTGTACTACAGAAGTCAGCTTTCAGAGACACAAAATATCCTTTGGAAGCCACTTTGGTCATGTGCAACTTCAAATCAAACTTTATGTTGCCTTATCTGAAAGTACATAGCCAGTTCTAACCTTCTTGATTAAATCTTCCTGACTGAAAAAAAGTGTTTACTGTAAAGTGTTTGTACATTTACAGATCAAACTGGCTTCATAATGGGTCAATACTCTAAAGAGGATTGAAAAACCTGAACACAGAGGGACTAAAAACAACTCTGAGCAACCAAAAAGCTGAAAAAAGTACAAAGCTATTTGGGCATGCATTGAAGAAAATAGGAACATCCCTGCAGAACTGTTGAGATGAAGGCTCTTAGCTGAGCAGCATGAAATGAGAGGGCAGACTTGGTCTAGTTCACATAATGACCAAAAAGACATAAGCATTTCAAGGATAGAGTATTTCCTGTTTGTGTTAGGAGACATGGACGGGCAGCAGCTCTCAGGCATGAAGAGCTTAAATGATGAGACAGTGAGGGTGTGATTGCAGGGCTTCTTACTAACTTCTGCTTTACTCACCCTGTGTTATAAACAGATGACTGCGGTATCACTACTGCTCATCCAACAGCTTTTCCTTAAAAAATAAACATATAAACAAAACCAAAAAAACCCAAACGAACAAAAGACCAAAGTCCAAGACTACTGAATGCAAAATATTTCGCTTTTGTGGGGAAAATTCAAACAGTACCCAAGGATACGATAAGTAAGCTCAGAGACTTTTGCAAGAAGCCTTATGAGGAATGTGTAGGCTTTACACACTATCTTTCCAGGCTAGTTTAAAGAGCCCAAAGACAACAGTCTGGACAATTGGGAAGGAGGAAGGAAGGAAGGTTCCTAGATGCAGGCCATTATTCTAGAGAGATAACTGCTAACACAAAGCAGGATAATAAACAGTCTTTGAACCTATAGGTGCTATTATCCTTCTCCTGAAAGCAAGAATACCATTTCAATCCACCTGCTGTAATGTTTAAGTTATGGGTACTGAGTAATTAAATGTTATTAATGAAAATGTGTACTTACTAGTCTTTATGATAACTGACCAAATAAAAATTATGAGAAATATATTTACACTAAATATTCACTACAAAATATCTATTAAATACAAGACCTCTGTGTCAAACCCAAGACTTCGCACCCAGCTGACAAGCAAAAATTCTTTCTGTTCCTTCTCTTTCTTTTAATGAAAGCTTGGAGTTTTCAAGATAATACAGTGCACAGCAAAAACTGTGAAGAGACCCTAAAAAATCAATGGACCTGTAACTATTTTTAGATGTTGCTATTTTCTACTATCCCTGATGTTAAGCCAATTTTGGGAAGATTTGGCTGTGTGTGTATTTCTGTGAGACACTTGCAATCAGCTACCATGTAAATTATCCCAGAAGCAAACTGAGAGCTGCAGCTGAGTGAGTACTAGGCTGAGCAGAGAGAACATCCAGTTCTTCCATACCTTATATCTCACAAAAGGGGCAGAACATCACTGCATTCTACTATGACCTAAGAAGACATCAATTTTATATATTGAGCTCTTTTTTGGTGGGTTTTGTTTGAGCCAGGAAATTGCTTGTTTCTCATTTTTTCTAATATTATTGATTTTTATCATAATTATGCACACTTTATTACAACTGCAAATGTATTTTTGAGCTATGTTAAAAATATATATTCTAAAAAGACAAAATTACTCCTTCTTGTAATTCAAAACAGAGTTCATTTAATTTCTTAACTTCTAAGAAAATGAGCAGGGATTCCAAGAAGTAGAAACAGATGTTTTTTAGACTAAATTGCTAAATCTAAAAAGAATGACAATCTCCATTACCCTTAAAAAGAGGTGTATATTCTACATTAGAGTGATACTTGTGTTGTGTAGGAGCTACTAGCTATGCTGTGATGCTTCTGTCTTATGAGATGCTGGTGGTGTCCAAATAACTGTGCTGCTCTCTGGGCAGCTGCCTGTGGCCTCCACCTACTCAGACTTCAAGAGACTCCTCAGAATGGAAAGACTCCTATTGACTCAGTGGAGGGGACACTGGGCCTTAAGCAAGCACTGGATGTGCTTCATAATCCAACTTTATCAGTTCAGCCTTCCTCTCCCTGAAGTCAGGGCAGTTGTGCCTGTGATTTCAACAGGAATAGCACTGAGGATCTGCAAGTCTGAGCCAATTGAGTAAACTGATGAATGACCCACAAAGGTTTGGGAAGTCAAGTGTTCTTTTTCATTGAATCTATAATAAAATACCCATCACAATTAAGCTATTAGAATTTAAAACAAGCAATTATTTGAGCTGAAATATGATATTCCTCCATATGCAGAGTTACAGTATTTGACTCTTCAGGCAGTCTGGTTTTCTATTGTGTATTTGAAAGTCTGTTGTGTTTATTTCTGTTTTCCTGTTTCCTTATTTGCAGTTATGCAGCAGCAAACTCATTTTAAAAACAAGCAGAGAAAGAGAAGGAATATGATATGAACAAGGAAGTGAAATGGTGCAGGGAAGAATGACCTCCAGAACACTGGAACTAAATTCTATCAATTAGAGCAAAAAACCTCAGGGGAATTTTTCTTCATGCAAGCCTGAAGGTAGAATTTTCCCATTCAAATAATGAGGAAGCACCTTTTTCTTATATGCATTTTGCCACCTACCACAACCCATGGTTTGATTCACCCAAGTAGCTCCCATTATTTTGGATGGTAACTGAAAACTCTCAGTAGTTGTGCCAGTTTAGCCAGGACCATTACCAAAGATGCTGCCATGGCATTATGATGGGTAACATACTTCCTATTCTTAGTTTCTTCATTATTGCTTTTCCTTTCAATGCTTGGTTTTGCCTTCCTGCAATTTTTTTGTCTTCACAGCACTGTCACCTGCTGATGCAGCTCGTGCTCTAACCGCACTGAGACTTTTTGCACAGCTGCCAGTTCTAACTTGGGCTGCACGGCCAAGTCCAGGTTGCTAATCTGGAGAATGACGTCTCTGTCTTGTGCTCCCATGCCCAGAAACTTGCTGTCTGTGGCGTGGTGTAAAATTGCAGGTTACCTATTGCTGCCAGAAGTCAACACTTCAATCAGTTTTTCATTTCTGTAGCATTTTTTTTTGGTGCTCAAAATGCAACTAAAATAATCGTGCATCAATTCAGTCCTGTAGGACAGCTATTACACAGCAATTAAATACCATTTATAAAAAGAGTTGCTAGTTGAAATTGGTGCTTGAAGTTTAGCAACCACAAAATACAAATTGCTTCAGTGGAAACATTTTTGAGCTTTTCTGAAAGTGTTCTTGAAGGTCAAGTGAAATCACCTACCTATTTTTTATTTTTATTCTTTTTACTTTTTCTAAAACAGAGACTTAAAATAAGCACACTGTTTCTGTGTGTGTGTGCTCATTTTACATACAAACCTAGGCTACCACAAAGAATCTTTGTTTACTGGTCGCCAACAGTGCAACATACAGCTCCATTAGAACAACTAAAGTCTAATGCTTCTTTTTAGAGGCTGCATGGCCCTCATAAAATGGGTACTTCATGCTGGTAGAAGGCCCAAATCTCTTCAGAAGCAAAATGGATGAGAGAAGAATAAAATAGCCATTGCCTCAGCAAAGGATAAATTCAATTAACATTCCGTATTTTTCCTCATTAATTTTACATTAAATATGGAGCTACTATACTTAAGAAATCTTGACCAAATATTTCAAATTTGGGGTTATGTGAAATTACAAACTGAAGCTCATGTTGTGCTCACTCCTAAAAAGAAAAGTATATCACCAGATTGCCTTGTCTTTCCTGGGAATTTCAAGTGCTCAACATGTATGAAAATCAAGCAGGTTTTATTGAGGAGCTTAAATTTGGACTTAGCAACCTAATTTTAGTCTCTGAAGTCTGAGTTTAATTTAATGTGACACTATATTCCTGCCCAGGCCAAGCTTGGCCTCACATTCTTTAAATAAAGCACCTTCAATTTTACTTGAAAGGATGATATCTAAATCAAAGTAGAAGGTTATTTTGTCACCATAGGTCTTAAACTGGAAGAAGCAGTCATGCAAATTTTCCCATTTGTACTAATTTATGCCAAAATATGTGGCACAGTTGTAATAGGTATCAAGAGCAGATTAGTAAAAAATACTGAGCAGAGACCAAAAGCTGCCAATTTATCTCCTTACAATGTGATCTTACAGTTATTTATTGAACTCATTTAAGGCCACTGTATACAGTGGGTGAAAGACCAGTTATCAATACACTGATATGCACAAAGCACTTCACCACTGCATTTTGTTCTGATTTTACATGCACTGGCTCTTTAATGAATATAAACTGGATTTCTGTACCAACTGAAGTACAGAAGAGGTGTAACTAGGAGGAGCACACAAACATAATCCTGTGTGCCAGCCACAGGGTGTGTGCAAGAGGCATCCACGACAACCCTCAGAAAATGCTCCACTTTCTTCACAACAATCATTTATGAGAATCCACAGAAACTCACAGAGAAAACAAATCTGAACATCCACTGGATAGCTCCAGTTTTTCTATTTTTTTTTAATGGAAATAAACATGGCATTGGGCTAAACATGACAGACAGAACTCCCAGAGAAGCCCAAAGGGGCTTCTTCACGAGCAACATCTGTAGGACCAAGCAGTATGAAGAATGAAAAGGCAGAGTCTGAAGTCCTAACAGGCTTCAGCCTAAGACTATAAGTTTTCATTTTGAGCAAAAGAAAGGAAGCTTAACAAACAACCAACCTTGAATTGTCCTCTTGAAGAAAGCCTTGCAGGCCTCGCAGGAGGCCACTCCATAGTGGTACCCTGATGCAATGTCACCGCACACCAAACACAGTCTTTTGGGCATGGAGTTCAGCATATATTCGCACTTGGTCTGAGAGTCTTCGGCGATGGTACTGGAGCAGTCATCGTACCGTTTCCTCACCGGCCCGTTGCCCCCCAGCCCTGTGGCCGAGGGGTAGAGTGGCGGCGAGTCCAGCCCGTTCTGATGTCCATTCATGGTGGAACTGTAGCTCCCGCTGGCGTCGGAGGAGCCACCGGGGCTGTGGTGGTTGATGCTGTCCGTCAGAGAGGCAGGGCTCGACGGTTCCGTCTTGATGTACGACGAACAGCTGGAATCAATGTGTCGATCTTTGCTTGACATTCTGCAGAGAAGCCTGCAGTGGGGAGAGAGAGAAAGAAGAATCTGTGTATTAAAGACAGTGCTCTTTAAGGCTGCTCTGGAAGGGTTAGGGACTGCACATCATTCATTCATGAGTCAATACTTCTTGTTCTACATGAAGGTAATCAGCATAAGGGCATGACAGAGCTTTGTCAAAGCTCCAGACAGGCAGTAAACAAAAACTTTAAAGAGACCAAACCCGTCTGTTGTCCCCTCCACCTGCCCTCTAGGCTACATGTCAACTTCACATCAACCCTAAATTCTGAACTTGCCATTGAGCAAGTCAAAAATTCTTAAAATTCCTATTAGACAGCTTGGCTATTAAATGTCTTTATTTTCCTACCTATGCTTTCTTTCTGTAAATTCCATCATCATCAGAAACAAATATTTCCAAGTTTGATCACATAAAGGTTCTGCTCCGTAATTAATATTTGTCAAGACACTTGACTAAAACACGTATCCATCATCTATTGATCTGATCCTAAAACTGAAAAGCAAGTCTCTTGCAATCTTTTTTTTCCTTCATTAATATTGCTTTATTATAGATACAGCTATTTAGTAACAAAGTAGCACATCAATGGGGTACTCTAACAAATAATTAAGGCTGAACTCCATTTTCACAAAATCTAAGTGAAATGATTCATCAGCTCTGGCTGCAATTACTTTCTAGCCATTATCCACAGACTAACCAGTAATAACTAAACCACTATCCCATATATCTACAACTCTATAGGATCTGACATTTTACGTGTTCCATTCTTGGATTAAAAAAATACATTAGAGGAAATTTTACATAAAAATTTTGTCTTTCAGAAGGTGAGATTTTGTCTTCTCAGTTCTCGCGGTTTCAGAATTAAGCATCTGAAATAAAACCATACAATATCTGATCCAACAAATCAGTGCTTTCTACAGAGAGGACTGGAGGAGAAATCTTTGTCTATTTCCATCCTCAAGTTTTTTATTATTTTTTTTACACATTTTAGGGTGAACAAAGGACAAAAATAATAATTAGAAAGCTCTGATTCAGGTATTATCTTCATTTTCTCCAGCTGCAATTATGAGACCACAGTAGCAAATGGCCTATCCAGCATTTTCCTGACAGTACTCTCAGAAGCTGCCAAAGTTCAGATGACAGTTATGAACATTTTTTTAGAAACATTAACTGCAGAAAAACAACTATCCTATAAGGCCACCTGGAGCTATGGATTCATGTTTTGAAAGCAAACATGTAATCCAAACAATTTGACTGACTTAATTTTCTGAAATAATTTTTGAGATCTTATCTTCACTTTTCCAGTTCTTTTTACTTAAAAATAAAACACTTTTCATAAATTTTTACTTCAATATCTGGAATCAAAATCACCATCAGAAAAAAGACATAAATCTAGACAGTTGGCTTCCTTTCCAATGGGGATAACAGAGATCAAAGCCTGACACGTCATTAAAGGTAAGTGTTTAAGATGAGATTCACTCTAAAATCAGTGCCCATGGATCTTATTTAAAACCTCCCAATTGTTGTGATTTTTTACTGTAAAATTCTATTGAAAACAAACAACGTGTGAATTTGGAAAACAGCCAGATTGATGTACAGAAATGTTACCCTCTAAACTTAAAATCAGTGCTTATTTGGGGAGGTGGAAGGAGCAAGCTATCTGGTGTCAGCAAATAAACCAAGGAAATGGGAAGGTTAAAGCCGTGAAAATATCTTATTACAGTGGACCACCTGCTTGTGTTGTCCTTTCCTCAAGAACTGGAGGGGGGAAATCCCCTTGCCAGCCTGCAGTAGCGTGTGCCTTTTCTTCTGCATCTGCTGCCTTGTAGCCGTCAGTGTTAATGAGTGCTGTAATTAATAGATAGCTCTCTCTTGTCTTTCTACTTGCACTCTGGGCTAAGCACTTTTCTCAAGTCAACGTTTGAAAGAAAGCGGGTCGGCACTGACTTACAGCAGCTCTGCGAATTCCTTTTAATTTAGAGCACTTACACCACCACTCCACTTATTACCTTATAATTACTGGACCGCTCTTACATACATTACGATCTTAGACTAGAGTTAGAAGTTATTAGGGTACTAAAACATGGTGTCTCTCTGTCTCTCTCTCCTCTTGCTTTGACACTGAATTTTATACAGCTGTGATTAAAATTATCAATTAACTTTCACATTCTACCAACTAATTTTTTACGTTATTTTTCTACACACTAAGATCCTTTTATTGACTAAACATGTACTCACTTTTTTCACCTCCCTTCTGCCAAGACTTCACACAGAAAGTCTCAAAATACGGCACTAGGAGTCACTGCCTACAGTCTGTCATAACCAGCTCGATGGAACGTTCTTGTATGAGACTCCCACTGCTGATTTTTTTAATCTAATTTGTGCAATAACGAGCTCGAATGTCACCGTTCTACTTCCAGGGGAAAAAAAAAAAATTTGCAATTCACTAGTTGGTCAATTGCACATTGTTTTGGCCAGTACAGAAGTGGCTATCTCTGACTCCAAGCAGTCAGAACCAAAATACCATCTCATTTCTAGCAAGCATTAAAACCTGATCACCAGTGCTGCCTACGCTAAAGCCAGTCTGCTGATGCTTCTGAAGTAGCAGGTTCTGGTACTAACCAAGCCAGAGCTGCTTTTGCCTCCAGCTCCAACAGCACAGACCGGATTGGTGCTCGCTGGCAAAGCGCAAATGCGGTTAAAACATTAACTGTTCCAAGGAAAAGCGAAAACAACAGCGTCTGACTCGGAGAACAAAAACTTTCTCAATCTCCGGAAGGTGAAACAGAGACAAGGCTGGCTACTGGCTGTGGGTGGGCAACAGACACCTACGGCTTTCACTCCTTCCTCACTGCACCACTTCTGAACAAAAGTAATTCAAGAGCCATCTAAAACGGATGGCAGGTGTGACCACCATCAAATTATCATGCTGAACATTTGGAATAATGCCTAAGCTAGATCTCTGTAAAATCCCTCCCTCAGTTCCCTCCTAATTACTACTTAGCTCGTTACACTGAAGAATTCCTAGACACCATTGCATTATAGTGTAAAACTACAGTTGGAGCTTAATTCTCTCTTCCTCTCTGTGTCTGAAATTCTACAGCTCTATTATTCAAGCCTGAAATATTCACAACTATCTATAAATTCAATTGTCAGCTGGTGGGTTTTATTCTAGACCTCACTTCAATCTAAAATTAGAGGCACTAAAATTCACATTAACTCTAAGAGGAATGTAGTGAATAAGACTTTATTTCAAAAGAACACCTTTTTGTCAGAAAGAGCTATTTTCAAGATGATGGCTTTATCTGCATTCAAAGAGAATAAGCCCAATTCCACATTGTGCTGTTAATGCAAAATTTTTAGGTCACATTGGATTAATAAAAATCTAAATTTAGTTAAGGTTTATGAATAGAAATAACATGTGTCATATAAAAACGTACAGTATTTATTTTAAAGCCTTGGTGGGGTTGTTTTTTTTCTTTACTAGATTTTAAGTCAAATAAATGGCAGCTCCATTTGTGGTGGGCTGTTCTGAAGTAAGTTTTCTAACAAGTGGGAGATCTCTGGTGAACTTTCCTTTCAGTGGCTTTAGGGAAAGTACCAGCAGGCTCTAGAAGCATTTCCATGCACATATACAAGAGAAAATACACAAGGTGCTGCAATCCATGGCTAATAAGCAATATACAGCATTAACTCTTCATATCTACACTAAATTCACTTCAAATCTTCTTCATTTAAGTAAGACCTGAAGCCAAGAACTGCTGGCAGAAAGGTACAATGATGGAGCACTTCAATAGGCAACTTCTTCTTTAAAATGGTCTTAAACAATAGTGAATAAATTGTAATGCTATGTGCTTATGAAAGGCTGAATATATTAAGAATTTATTAATGCAATCACATTCATATTTCCATCTACCTGCCACATTACTAATGATATTGACAGTGCTGACACTGGCTAAATCAGTATCAATATACAAGTGGAATGCAAAAATTAACTGCATCTGATTACAGTATATAGCCTTAAGAAAGAAAGCTTCATTTGAGCTACTGGGAGCTTTTTATATTCCATCCATATATATAACTGGTTCACAAAGTTACTTTTCCCTCATCTCCCTTATTACCAACACCCAAAGGAGGTCAAAACAACATGCCAATAATTCATAATCTGTGAACACATTTCATGTTTGTTTTTCAAGTAGGAAAAGCTCTATTTACAGCATCACTCGCTATTTCAGAGCCACGCTGGTGGTATCAGTGGCAGTAATAATTGGTTACAACAGTTAAAGTGATCACCTTTACTGCAGACCAACACTGAAGTCCACTTTTACCTGCATATAAAGTATTTTCTTTTCTTGACGAGAGGACTGCCCTTTTTCCATAAATATCAGAATAGGTTGTTAGCAGTTGACATTTGTAATGACAGCTACTACGTGGGAGCATCAGCAAGGCAGGTGTTATTATGCACACCTAGGTACTTTCCACGCTAACAGTACAATCCATCTGATTTTCCTCCAATACCTTCCTCTCACATGGACGTCTACCAAAAAGGTCTTGCTATCCTCATTCTTTAACTGTGAAATCCAATGCATTGAAGAGTCTCTTTGTCTAAGTGACATAGTAAGTGTGTAGCAGCCAGGAGTAGAAGCCACATCCTCGCTTTGACTATAAATACTACATTTCCTTCTAAATACTGTGCTTACTTTCAGTATCATTTCACAGGTCTATACTAAAATCAGTAGATAAAATAAGAGTCAGCGTGTTCCAGTGAATTCCTACACTCGGATTCCCCGACTGTAACAGAGAAAAAAAACGTTTGTGTGCAAAGAAACAAAAACGTTGTTTCTCGCACTGACGCCCACGACAACACCTCAAGACATTCACCAGGTCCTGTTAAAGAGCTGAGTAACAATTTCAGCCGAGCTGCTTTACACTGAGCATTTTTTTTCTGCTTCAGCTAATTGCACTCTAGTAAAGTGGTAAAATGTGAATCACTTAGTAGGAAAATGGGCACCAGCTGCTATTGTCAGAGAATGGAGACGCCGAAGAAAAGGAAAGTGACTGAATGAAGTGTCATGTCAGAAATCAACGGTGCAACGTGTGATTTGAGAAAACATGACTACTTTACAGAGACAGGGTGTCATTATGGCATCACAGTAATACGATGCTTTGACAACTGCTGGGTCTAACATATCATCATTGCATTAAGGTGCACTGGCTTAGTTGGAGGAAGGAAAAGAAAGGATTTCTTCTTTTAATAAGAAATATTGTAAGCCCTGCTTGGTTAACCTAGTGGATGAGATCATTAATTGCAAAGTATTGCTAATCTTGTCCCATGCACGCAACAAATAAAATTGTTATTACGTGCAAGGTCTTTATTAATCAACACACGTGTACAACCACGTAGTAAGGAGTACCCGATGCCAAACAGAACAGCTGTGGTGGTTTGGTGGGGAGGGTTTTGGCGGGTGGGGTGGTGTTAAGAAATGCTGAACGTTTCACTGCTTTTTGTAACTCATTCTTTCTTTTCTGTTTTTTTGAAACCGTCACCACTTCACCTTGGTAAGGGAAAGCAAAGCAAGCCCGTGACTTCTTCCAGAGCAGCTGTCAAAGCCAGTAGCAGCCGGAAGAGAAGGAGCAATGCTTGAAGCCATCATGTTGTTACCAGCAGTGGCCTGAGCTAGCTGATGACTGCTGACAGAGGATCCAGCTTCCCCAACAGTTGCTATTGCTCCGTACGCCATCTACCCAAGCTCTGCTAAAGCACTTCCTACGCACAAGGCAGTGGAAGACTACACTACTGCTTGCTCACTTTTAGCTTGACAAAACAAGCCAAACAAACCATTATCTCAAACCCTTCACATCTGCACCTCATCTGAGAGGCTGCACTTTGTCTTCTGTGCTGCTTTTAAAAAAACCAAAATTTTCAAGTGGCTGACTTGCAACTACTACAGACCCTCCAGAACGAGGGCAAATTATTTAAACCTCCTCACCCACCATATAAAATATTTATTATTGCTTCCCTTTCTATTTCAAGTTGATTCCCTGCACTTCCTGGTTGATAAACTTTGTTAACAAGAAGGAAATGATCCTGAGATACCCCAATGTGTTGCAAATTATCACTGTTGACAGCTCCTACGTTTAAGGATTACATCTGATGCAACAATGCATACTAGTGTCATTTATCTTTAGCTCATTTCCTTGGATCTATTTCAACTGAGGGTGAGCATTTCTTGTTTATAGCTCTAAATACTGTAAGTGAGCAACTGGTAAATCAATAAAACTGTTAAATGCATAATAATACTGTGTAATTACTTACATGATGTTTTGCATAATTAACTGTCTGAGGTGTTCCTTGATATAATGGATACTCAGAGTATGGAATAACCTATAAGCCTATAAAACACACCCTGTTTATATAAACAGAAATTATGTTTAAAACTCTCATTCTAATAGTCCAAATCAGGCTTTGGCACTATATGACAGAAAGCCTTCTTTTCCTGCCAAGTCTAAATCAATTCTTATGGCATTACTTCATAACTAACGTGATATTTCACTGATGATGACTATTACCCTGATTACTTGGAAGTAATGTAGTAATAGCAAAAATACACTTAGATTAAACAAACTACTGCTATTTAATCAATATTATTGAGACAAACTAAGTGTTTTAATAAGTCTGTATAGATGCACTAATGCTGGTTTAATTAAATGTATCCTTAGACATGCACAGGCTCTGCAGCATACAGATCCTTCGGTTTGACAGACTGTAACATAACTCTTCTGAATTTAAAAGCTGAAGCACTTAGAGGTAACATAATTTAAATCTTTTCAAACTGAAAAATTATTATTCTTTACATCAGGTACTCTTTTAGGAACAAAAATGAGGAATAATACTCAAAGACCTCACACCTTTGAGCCAAAACACCAGACATCTGAAAAGATGCCAGCCCTCAATGGCACAGTTGTCCACTGTACCCAATACATGTCACTGCAACACACTCACAAAAACAAACAAACAAAACCTCTGACTGAAAGGCAAAAAATAAAAGCATATATGAAATATTGCAGACCATATAAAATTTTGCACATGTGTTTTATGCAAAAAATATCCTATCAGCTGCTGTGCACTACATTACTAGGCAGGCCATCTCCAAAGAAAGTTTCCTGCAGAAAAGACTTGCCCACTATATAGATCTCATGTCTTTTAAGTAGGAAAAGATACCTTTTCAGTATGCCCAAATGATTTAATTTTCAAATACTTGGGAAAAAAAAAGGGGCAAATATTTAAGAGAAAGCAACACAGGGAGATGACACTTCAAAACAAAATCATTCAAGAATGCCTCAAAGTTAAACACAGAAGAAATTTATTGGGTTTTGTGTATAATACTGTGGTTCTGACACAAACCTCAGGGAGTACATCTACCTACTTAGTTTTTGGATTTGTCTTTTTCTCCTTTGACTCCAACATTTTTGCAGTTAGAACATGGCTGTTGTTTGAAGCTACAACCCTATCACTGTAATACCTTAGATTCACCTTCTCACATTTACTGACTTCTAGCCTAATGCTGTATTTTGCTTTTTTGTTACAGTACTTAACATCCCTGAAACGAGTTAGCTCTGCAGCGAGAGAAGAGTTGAGAGCTGCACCAACTCACACCAGGACAATTTCCACGACCAAAACATTCCAATCAAAAGGGTTGTTATGTGACTATCAGAATGATGGCCAAGCCTCATCATATGTTAATCAGGATACTGATCAAGAAGAGTAAAATTTTATTACTCCAAACTGCAGACTAACAATTCATGCCACATGCTGTAAGAGCAGAAACTCTGGTTAAGGAGTGTTTTTCTGTTATGGAGCATCATTCTACTTGTGGTTATATTCCTGTGGTATCAGGTGGAATCCACCTGATGTCTTCCGCCCCCAGAGGGCAAAGTAAAGTGTGAAGGAGTCAGCTATTAATTGTGAGGATTCTTTTTATTAAGGGAAATCAGCTGAAAGAGCAAAAGAAAATGAAATGCTATATGCAGCTACTTCAAGGGATAAAAATAAAAAACTACAAAAGTAAGTAAAGATTCATTCAAGAACATAACAGGCTTTCTAAAGAGGGATTATTTTGAAATGATTACAGCATCAAAAGCAGTTACTTGCACCGGTCAGAGAGCCAGTACTACAGATCAGAGAGACATAGCTGTCATTCATCACTTTCCAAAAGGAAAAAAGAAGACCAAAAAATGCATTCTGTCTCAAGAGAGAGTCAAAGTTTGCATCATGAGATTTTTCACAATTTCTGGCAGCAATTTTGTTCCATGGCTGAAAGGCAGAGTGTAGGTGTGTGCACACCGTGTACCTGTCTCCCCACCCAGCTCCCTCACCGATTTTCTGCAGATTTATAGCAGAATAATTATAATTTGCACGCCAGGCTCTGTTAAATTGGAGAACCGATTAGAGAGAACACACCAGAAATAGTATCAGAGAGTGAGCGTCTTAAAAGACTCAGGACTAAAACTTATAAAGCAAGTGATCCTTCTCCCACCCCCTCACTCAGCAGGCTTCTAGTGTGTGCTGTCCTCCCAGACACATGCCACTGGTTTTAAATCCCCCCTACACATACATGTGCGCTCGCACACGCCACCGAAAAGCCACTTGGGGAGCTGGGAAATGACGTTTTCCTGCAATCAGTGTTTAAGTGAATGTTTGTCCCAGTGTGTTACACCATGCTGTCAGCAAGCAGCAGGGAGTCGTTGAGTTGTTACTACATTTGATTTGACTGCCAGTAGGAAGCTTTATTTCTACCAACTGTTAGTTGCCAGCTCTACAGATCTTCTCCTAGTTTGAGAGGGTTTTATTTTTATTTTTTTCGTTTAGATACAGTCCATTATTTTTCTCTTTCACTCTGAGGACTTTTAGTGTACAGCAGAAGCATCTCCACTTCTCCATGCATCACAGCAGTCCCTTCACTTATACTTGCTGCCTTATACACAAAAAAGTAATTGTAATAAGGCAACCATAAGTCAATCCTGACACACATAAAAAAGGTGATTTTTATATCTGGAACGTGAATGAGAGGAGCAAAGGTGAATATTTACATAAGTAAACTGAAACATGCTAATTTGATTCTGATCTTCTCTGAAAAAAATGTGGGATTAGACTCTGAGGAATAGATATGGAGAGATAACCTGGGTACATTTTCCTTCCAAGGAGAGGCTTTGCTCTCCAGCTCTTTATATGTTTCCCAGAGTTTTCAGTGGGGCTTTTTGTTTGCTTGTTTATTATTCACATATATCCTGAAAGGTTTCTCTCCTCTGTCAAACAAGATCCTATAACTTTAACAGTTGTTTACAATGCTTCCTCTCCCTATACAATAATGATGATTTTGATAATTAGGATCTAATTATAATGGATCTGACAACAACTTCCAACAACGAAAAGCATCTTTAGAAAAATGAAAGCATATGCGTGAATAGTGCAAGGAGGTGGAGTGGGGGAGAGAAATACATCCCTATGAGACAGCCCGAGAATTCAGGCTGAATGGAAAAGTAATTAACACTAAAGAGCTAAAACTGTAATTAAAGAAAATTTCATTAAAGGGAGGCAGGTGATTCCACTTTCCTAAATATGACAAGGTGCTGTATAAAAATAAAATAGCAGCCAGTTTCAGCAAGTGGAGCAGGAAAGCCATGTCTTTAACCAGATCAAATTCTCGAAATTGGCTGTCAAGACGGGATTGTTGTGATTTATACCCGTCTATCAAGCGCATGAAAGAGAGAGACAGGAGAGGAAAAGAGGCAAGCTGCTGTCGCTTCCATTCGCAAAGCACCTTTAATTTCCACGGCACCATCTGTTACCAAATCTAATTCACATTCCCTCCTAATCTGGTTTACTTCTGTAATACTAATTCTTCCACTACTCTTATGAACATTGCTCTCAAGAAAAAGCTTTGGTCCCGGGTTGGTAAAAAATTGAATATTATACAGTTTAGGTTCTGGTGACTTAAGTGAAGCACGCTGCCCATTAAAATGCACTCCTGGTAAAAGGATTTGTTTTCAGTCAGTGCAGAGATACAGAATTGCTCACATTTGAAAAAAGTCATGGGGGGAGGAGGGGAGAGAAAAAAGGGGGAAAAAAAATCACGGCTGATGATGGGAAAGTAGGCTGTGGACATGAAAGCAGTGGTTGTCATAAAATACAATTGTTGTCAAGTTTAGTCACTTTCAGTACTGGCTATAAAATCACTTTGTCACGGTCTCACATTGAAAGCTTGAAACTGTATTTTTGCTAAAGAAACTAAAAGGAGTGAGATGTAAGATTCTACGAGGGAGAAAATATTCCTTTCAAATTATGAGATGCAAATATCTGCAGGAAACTAAAAAGGTAGGGACAAAAATTGAAAGTGGTTTACAACAGTCTCTGGAGTGCCACAGTCTTACTTTTGATTGTGTTATGATGACAAAAATCCCAATCATTTTTTAGGACTTGAAAACAAAGCAGTGGACCAGGCCTCTTCTGTGGCTGACTGTTCTCAGACAGGGTGTCCCTCAGCTTTCCACACAGAGCTCCCTGACCAGATCACTTGAAATTAATAAATAAGGAAAAGGACCTTAGGCAAATATTTCTAATCACAATGTTACGGTACTATTTATTAATAATGTTGATCTTTAACTTACTGATTTTTAACACATTTCCAGATTACCCCATCTCACTCCTACAGAGACCCAAAACAGAACCTAGAAAGGTGAAGAGTTGTCAAACACTGCTCAACAGGACAACAACATGGCATAGGAACCCTATAATGGTTTGGGAGAATGCCAATCCAGTGCATTTTGTTTGTTTGTTTTCTATGGCTTTGATCAAAACGTCTTGAAAGTTTGAGTATTTACTTCTGAGAAGAGAACTTGCCTTGAACTTCAGAAATGGGACATCTGTGGTTTTGAAATATATAGGGTTTTTTTTTCTAAATTGAAAACTTAATTTTAAGACTTAATTAAATTTCTTCTTACTCCTAATTTAAAATGTTTATTTTTCTGTAACATTAATCCCAATTTCTTTGTGTGAAGCCTTTCCAAATATAAACCCCATGGCAAGAACAGCATTTGCCAGCACATAGGGTATTAGCCAGCACATGGAGTAATGGGTGAGCAATGTGAAGTTGTGAAGAGCCCAAGGTTTTTATGACTGGGGTGGGGGTTTTTTAAAGGACTTAAAATGAAATACAGAACTAGGGAACTAAATACTTTGATCAAACAGCAGTATTCTGCAAAGTGCAAAAAGGAGGGCTAGTTTTCATTGTATGAAAAAGGGATGAATAAAAAAAATTCCATTATTCCTTGCATAAACAGATTTTTAACTGCTGTGAACAGCCATGAACAGAGAAGTCAGTTCTAAAGACGAACATGAATTCTGAAGAAGACTCCTCCTCCTCTAATATCACTGCTCGATTCTCAAATTGCTTAAATTGTCTGCGTAATTTTATAAATGGTGTTGAGTTTGTTATTTTAATGGGAATAGTAGCTAGAAAAACAAAATCAAATTTGTTCCAAATACAGCACATCTGCCATTCAGTGTGGGTCAAAACCTTGGGTACAGGGGAATAGACCCAACAATTTTGAAGCTCTGCAAATTTATACCAGCTAATGGTGTTATTTTCTATCCCAGCCTGTGATTTCAGAGGGTCTAAGGTCCTGATACTCTTGATACACAAGATTCAAGTGGATTACCATAACCTACTGCACCCAAAGAAAACCACGCTGACATGCAAGGACTCGGAGCTCACATCAGTCTATTTATGTAAAGCATTTGAGTGATATCAGCCCTGTCTGTTAACACACAGCATTTCTATTTCTACACTATGAAGCCCATAACAGTTGTAAGTGAAAACTGTAAGAAGGAAAAAAAAAAAACCACCACATCTTCCATTGATTCCACTCTTTCTTTGTTTATCTGTCTTGATTCTGGAAGTACTTGAAATAGAAAACAGACAAAGCAAATAGTTTAGTATGTTACTTGGGTCCAGTACTGATGACTGAATTCATCACATGTTGAGATAAATCAGAGAAGTAAAACCTACTCAGCTTAAGTCTTTTCTAGTGTACTTTGGATTTTAATGTGTGATTACAGATTTTTATAAGCAAATACATAAACCTTTGGCTTTTAACAGTTCCCTGTTCTTCACATATTACTATGTGTAATTCAAACCTATTTATGCCACTAGGTTTACATGTCAGAGATTTGCCCTCTGGTATCAGCAGCAGATGTCAGGAAGCAAAGGCTTTCACTTTTAAAAATTTTGCATGACTCCAGAAGTTTCCAGGATAAGCTTCACACAAAGTCCTGATATTGCTTCTATTCTCTTATCTTTTGTCTTCTATTTTGGTGGGAGTCATGGGGAGAAGAAGAAAAAAAATTCAGCATATTCCAGAAAAATTGTCTAAAATAACAAATATGTACCTGTCCAATTATAACATCGAGAACAGGGGTGTTGCTACTTCCAATTATAAAGCAATCCTATGAATACACTGCAATCATTACATGCTTCACCTGTAGCCATCTCTTCTGGAAAATGTCACTGACAGGCTTGTTCAAGAAAAGCTTTACATGAACAGATCAGCATTAATTACTCCATATTGCACGCAGCAAATTTCAGCTGTGTTCTAACGCCTGATTTGCTTCAGTTATTTCATCAGTATTAAGTCTAGATCAAATATGTATTTCTTGTACATCTAAAAGTTCTGTTTAAGCTGACTGTCCCTAGGTAAGCAGTGAAAGAAAGATTGGCCTGAAGAAAGCATAGCATTCCACCAGTAAATTCAAGTAACACCTGCATCTGATCCAAAGAAGTTTTGTGCCTCACCAGTTTGAGCACAAGTTCAGGATGTTCTTCAAATCAAGGATCAGCCCTGAGCAGTTAATAGGATGGCATTAAATGATAATTTTACCAGTTTGGGAATCAGATTTTTTTCTCATCATAGGACTGAGATCTGGAATGAGAATTATTTCACTAAGCGTCTGCTTAGAACATACACCAAATCTGCTCCACTTCTTTCCTGGTGCTTTACACAGTAGAGGGTCTGACAGTAAATCTTTATATTACTATTACTTCATGGAATGAATAGCCTGGTGCTCTGAAAAATAAATTATGAGCAACCAAGATAACACCAGTATACTCAAGACTTTAACTGCCTATAGTTGGAAGCTTAATAAACTGAGGGTGCTTGTGGAGATCAGCATGAACACCTGAAAGAGGCCACTTTCATCTACCCCTGGATGGCTGCATCATTCTGTTAAATCCAAAACGGGACATCAGCTGAGACATCCGTCATAGGACAACAAATAATGATAGCCAAATGATGATGTGGGATTGGCTGACTGTACATTATACAGGCATGGTTATCCTACAGGTTGTATTAAATATGAGAGCCTGAGATTTATGTTATGGGTGATAAGGCCAAGAATGCTGTAAAAGTGAAAAAATATGGCAACAGTATGCAGTACATCACTACCAGGATAATTATTTATATAAAAAGTTCCCATTCTTAGACTTCCAACCTGTAGGGATAAAATTCATATATTCAAAGAAGACATAATAATAACCTGTCAGCTTGTGGTGATGGATATGTTTTTAATCCAAATGACCACAGTATCCAGTCTACCTGTCATAAAAGGACACAAAAAAATTGAATTTTCCTTTCATAATTCTTTAAGTTGAAAGGGAAAAACACAGAAGCATTATAAGTGGCTCATTCTGGTGGACAAATGGACAGGCAGTAGTAAAATGTATAAATAAAAGGCACTGTTCCTTCACTAATGCTATTTTCACTTGTTACACACCGCAATGCAGGCACAGGGAAGGTATTCCTTCCTTTGACTTTTGAAGTATACCCCTAGATAATCTAAGTTATATTCCCTACAATATGAGACTGCAATAAAAAGACTTAAGAAGTGTATTACACTATTTAGCTCTCATTGGAAAGCAATCCTGCACAAAGTGGCACAAAAGTACCATTTCATATACATCTTAATGACTTGAGGTTTGTGCCCACAAACATCCCCTATCTTAAACACTGCTACTGGGAAGGAGTATCTGACCTGTGTATTTTAATTTTTTTTAATTCACTCAATCCCTGGCAGAAATTTAACAAATCTATCAGATCCTCCTGATGCAGAAGGAAAACTGTTCCTGCACCCTCCACCCACAAAACATACAAACTCACATAATATATTTGCCACTAATCTTCCCTAGCCTGCATTCTTCCAGGGGTAAAAATGACAAAGAAATTTAACTAAGTTAATTTTAAGTGCTGAAAATGTAGGCAGACTGCTCAGTTATTTCATTTTAAAAGATCTTCATTTTCCCATCTGTGTTATGGCAATTTTATTACACATTCGGCAAATTTACAGTAACAAGATGTTCCCCTGACAAATTAATCACTTTCCAAGCATTTTATCATATAAATAAAATATCACCTCAAGAGAGAAAATCAGCTCAATCAGTTGATTTAACCCATCTTTCGGGGAACTCGTCTGAAACAGATTGAGCGCATTTTTTCTGAAGAGGGACTGCGCACACAGCCTCCCGGACTCCCAGCTCATATGGTGAGGCTTTTCCAGGAGAAAATATTTAAAACTAGCTGATAGGATGCAAGATTCTTACTGTAAGAACTACCTTGCAGCAATGACAGATCTCCACTGGGAACAAACAGATTCAGATAGAACTTGGTACAGGTTTTGACGGAGAAACTACATTTCCCTTTAGATCTGATAACCACTTTGCAACATTTCTATGGTGTTGTTATTATTATTATCATCATAATATAAGAGTAAAATATATACTGTTTTAATAATTTGCTCTAGTGTTTTTAGAATCTCACAATAAAATCACACAGGTGAAACTCCAACCACTTTTGCAGCTGATGACACAATTCTTAACTTGGCTTTTTAAAATTTCCCCAGTGCTCTCTAATCTCATTTTGGGAAGTAAATTTTATTTTTATGAATAATAAGTGATTGGCAGCATTAGCAATGCAATATATGCACAGCAGAGAAGTGCATTCAATTTAAGTTTTCCCTAACTAATCCTTAAAACAACTCAATGCCTTTCTGGAGAGATTCTGTCACTAAAGTAATTCAACTTCTCTGCCATTTAACCTTTCTCCCTCTGCCCTGCTCTCCCAGTTCTACCTTCATTCAGGGACTGCCAGCAAGTATAAACATGAACAAGAACGACAACCTCTATTTATGTTACTAGAACCTAAAGTTGTTAAAAATTTAAATTTAAATTTAATTTAGCCAGATGTGTTATTTTTTACCTGGAGTTAGTAGTATCGATATAGGTTTTTTTAATTTATTCCAACACTCTGAGGAAGTATGATAGCAAATCACCCTTTTGCTGAAAGAACCACTCTACCAAGACAACACAAATATGTAATCCTTACAATATGGCTATATTCTTAAATGAAATATTTGCAATATTCTCAGCAAAAAATTCTGGGTGCCAAGGAAAAGAGAATTCACACATCTAGACAGGCTTCTCATCCCCTTTATTCCCCCAGCAAAATACAAACTTTACTTCCCCAAATACTAACAAGTGCAAAATGCATATAACACCACAACTCACTCACCTACAAGCAGGGAAACAGCAGAGTTTATGGAATGCGATCAAATAGCAACATAAATGCTAGGGTTTGCTATATAATTAATAATGCTGTAAATAGGCATATTAATACTACAAGACTTCAATATTAAAAGCTGCAAGCTCTGTACAACTCTGAATTGCTTGTGAGTTGTCAATAAAGGTTTAGATCTCACATGTATCTTTTACCTACTAAAACGTTCCTGGTTTAGGTACTTTTATAAAAAGTAACCTCTCAGAGGTTATGAAACACAAGAAAGAGTTTTGAACATAGGTCAGAGCAACTTTAGGCCTTTAAAGAGATGAAAACTTAAACAAACAAAAACCAACAAAAAAAAGGGGATTAAAAAAAACCAAATTCAAGACAATTAATTATAGTACTTGTTAACTTTATTCTTTTCCATACTGGAAAAATCTAAATATTTGTTTCGCAGGATACAAGTAAACCTGGCCAGCTGGAAAGGTTTTATTATCCTTTAACTCCTTCCTTCAAGTACTCTGCCAGGAAATTTACTACCTATATCAAGTGACTTGGGCATGCAAGCTTTGCAGGATATAGTCCCAAAAATCAGTGTTTTATTTAAGCAGAAGCTTCTTCAGCTTCTTCTAGAAAAAAAAGACCATTCTAAACATGAAATATTTGTCATTGAAATATAGAAAAGGTAAAATGCTTATTTGCAGCTGTATTTTTAAAAGACTTGGAGTACCTGGAACCTTAAGCCAACCAGTCCAGTTCTCAACCAGTTGACACAAATCAACCATTTTTGATCTAAACTGAAAGCAGTGTTTACTTTGAGCACGAAATGTAAAGTTCAAACTGCAATAAGAAAAAGTACAGGGAGAAGATACTACTTTCCCCACGCTTAAATCTTTAAAAGTGAGCAAAATTCAGAGAATTTGAGTGGTATCAGAACTTTGAATCCAGTATCCTGCCAGATAACTGACAATCCAGGTGGCAGTGCAGGCACTGTGGAAGCAAATGAATTTGATTCCATGCAGTGAAGACACAATTGATTTCAGGATTCAGCTCACCTGGTTACAGAATTTGGCCAATGTTTCAGAAAAAATTCTGCTATGTTCAAACCAAAGAGTAAAAACACAGAGCCATCCACAAAATGAAGCGCAAATCTTGCAGACCTCACACAGGGCAGAAAGCTCCAGGATGACAGGCAACCTCAGAGAACGCTGGGTGCTCCTTATTTAACCAAAATTCCTACCAACAGCCATTTATTCTGACAATATCTGATTGAGGTAAAGTGTGTTCATTTTGTACTCTTTTCACAGCCAGCTGGTGGACAAGACATTTAGATACTTCAGCCTAAATGAGATACACAGAATTTCTTCAATTGGTTTTTTAATTTAAAATTTAACTGTTCTTTTTAAAATCGTGTCCTTGCAGTTCTGAAGTAGCTACTAATCCTTTTATACACCATAAAGTATTTCCATAATTTTTTTTTCCCCTGCAATTGTCTCCTGATTCACCACAGCACACAGACTGTACTCCTAAAAATTATTTAACAGTTGAATCACTCTAAAGGAAGAATGAGAACTCAAAGACCTGGAAAGGTAAGAATCACAGAGTTTAAGTTACTTTTAAAGGCTAAATTATTCTTCATTAAATGTGGGGATCATATTTTAGATATATGATGGATATGCAAACTGACTCAGATACTTTAAAATAGTCTCCAAGATCTCAACTTTTGCAAACAATACCTCTTCAACCTGAGGAAGATACAGGACACAGAACCTTTTAATTTGAAAGATGACAAAGTGGATTATTGGTTAGTTACACGTGCCAGTAGGGTGATCCATTACTATGGACACTCTACAGCAAGTACACGATGTTGTCTTAATAGTAGTTAGAGCCTTATTGGCTTAAAAAAAAACGTAAAAAGGGTTTTGCATGTGAATTGAACTTAATAGGTTTGACATGGACTAACCTTAAAGAATCCAATCCACTCAAATCCCTTTGAAGGCTGCAGCTGAATTTCATGCAAATCTTAGAGAAGTAGCCAGGCTGCTGGGATTTCAAGATGCTGTGTCCTTTTCTTCTGCAGATCTAAACCCAGGCAAAACAATGACACAAAACCCTCCCACAATTTCAAGGATTCCCCTTACGATGATCCTGGTTTTGTTCTTTGGCCCAGGGAAATGTGACATTTAAAATTTGAAAGCAAGAAGAATCTGACATCAGGAAACATACCAAAGTAGGAAGTCAAATCTTTTTTTTTTTTTTAACACAGCACTGGACTAATATTTTGAACATTTAAAAAAAAAAATCCAATATGGTGTGACTATTGTTAAAATGCTTAGAACAGAATGATGGAGATGAACTTTTATGCTCAAATCTAGCACTAATGATTTTTCTTTGCTAAAGATAATTCAATTTTAGAAATAAATAATCCACCATAGCCTAAATCTTCTGGTGGTCACTTTGAAATTTAAGCAAGCAAGTTGAAAATAAACCTTTTTTTTTTAAGGCCACTGCATGAAATTCTGTTTTCTTACCACCATCAAAAATATCTAAAAATATTTAAGTGTTCTATGTATGTTTATGTAGGCAGAAAAGCACATATATATTTGTCTGCATAACAATATAGATATACTGACAGCTGGAAAATTATTTGTTTGATGACCAGATTTAATCTTCACCTGATAAACATGAGAGAATAAGAAAAGGGAAAAGCATTTGTCAACTGCTTTTCCTCTTAGAATAAAGTACAGATGACTACAAATGTAACTATAACCAAATCAAAACCACAGTGTGTATAAAGCACTGACTATGCAAAGCAGTTATAAATTCTTGGTTAACAAAGGGCACAGAAAGCCCTTAAAGGAAATATTTTATTTCTGCTAAATTAATACCTAAAAGCATTACATTTCATCAGTTTCACTTAGGTTTAAAGTCCCCAAAGATTCTCCTGCTGAAACTGGCTATATTTTATGTGCAAACCAGGCTGAGAGCTATCTAAATCTAGATAAAACTCATTGGCTTGTAATCTTCACAATGATCTATACATCTAAATCTATATGCAAATCAAACGCTCTCATGCATTAACACATTCCAAAGCATCTAGGAGTAAGAGAGTGCTTTCTCCCTCTCCCAACTCCCCTCCTTTGCTCCTCTCCCCCTCTCTTTATTTACACTAGCTACCTAAATAATTCACAGTGCCTCCTTTTCAGGCTGAATGTTGCTCTGTTGAAGCCCGCAATGAGCTATTGCAGTAAGCAGATGGACACATGAATGCAGCAGGTGGGACAGATGGCAGCCCGCCCTGTCTGACGCTGGCTGCCTCAGCCTGGGCTGCCTTTTCCTTCCAGGTACATTAGCATCAGTGTAGCAGAAAGCAGCACGCAGAGGGAAAAACCCTTTACATACAACACTATGGGAACTAGTTAAATAAATGACCAGATGCTTATTTGCTTTTTTAACCAAAATGCAATTTACTTAAGAGTGTGTAAGAAGCATTTCCCCCCTCTGTCCCCTTAAAGGAGAAAAGTCCATCTCTATTCTCCAGCAAGCCCCTGAGTGCTGTACATAAAATAAAACACGCCTGAAATCTTGATAAGATCTTAAACTCAGGACTCCACAAAAATTTTGATTCTCCTTCAGTTTCCAAATACCTCTACTATTTCACAGGTAACTGGTCTCATTTTTTATATATATAAATGTATATATTTTCTGGTACATGCTCAGAGTCTTCAGATTAAGTCTTAATACCTAGTATATCTACAGTGAAAAGCCTCAGTTTCCCTCTGTGTAGTATGTTTCTTAACTGAAAGCCTTCTACCTATCTTAAAAGATATACAGAACTAGTAAGTTTATTATAAAATATTTGGCTCTTTGAGGGAAAATACAAACAAAAGGTGAGGCAGTAAGTCTGTCTTTGACCGCAAAAATTACCAATTTAATGTAATGCTTTCCTCTATGGAACAATGGGCAAAACACACTGAAGAAGATGGTAAGGAAAAAAAAACAAAAACAAATTATAATACATGCTTTGAACAAGAATACATAAAACAGAAAAAGAAAGAAATCTGGTGACACATCTGGCAGACTTTGACTGGCACCAGTATCATTGTAGCACAGAAGTTGACCTTTTATATAAAACGTATCGCTGTCCACATAAGCAGAAGCAATTAACTTCATTTTCTTTTTCAAGTCAGCAGGAAACTGATTCAGTGTATTAACTGAAATCACTGTTCAAGGACCATTTTTAAAAATCATATTGCAAAAAGGTATTAAATTTAAGCAGTCAGTCAGATGCTCTATGCAATCCTGTACTATCCAGATTTTTCTCTCCAACCTCTTCCCCCACCCCTCGTGCTATGTCAACGACAGCAGCCTGTGCTGTTCCCTGGTCTGTCTTCCTTTCACAGCTCTTTTCCCTCTACCACCTTCTCATTAGCTTCACCTTCTCTGAGATGACATAGATGAAACCACCCACCTCTCCCTCAAACACCAGGTAGATTTCTGCTGATCTACAATAAAGCAACCCATACTTCCTTGCCAGCCTTCCTTGGTGTGCTTAAAGATACAACATCACACACGCAGATTTTATGCAACTATATATGCACACATACAGAATATGGTTGTACTTGCCACATTAGAAAAGCATGTCGTGCCCTTTTCTGCAGCTTCCATGAATTGCTTGTACTTGCAGTCAGCAAAGTCCTTGAATAGGAATTACCTATGTATTTTCACACTGTACACCAAACACAGTAGCATGGCAGGGGCCTCTTTACTTCCATAATATAGATACTAAGTGACAGTGGGGTACATCGTATGGAATTGATTGGCAACTACATTCAACTACTGAAGCAAAATATCATTTCGGTTTTTAGGGGGTTTTTTTAATCAGAATAAGCAATTCCACAATGTTGAAGGCAAAAAAAAAAGTGTAAGTTGAGACATGTCCTGTGTGATACTCTGCTTCCCCTGAGCATACTGGTATAACTGGAAAGAGAAACTGACTGTAAATAAACCTGCACGGGTAAATGTGAACTGGTCCAAACTGGCAATGGAAACCTGAAACAAACAAGAACTTATCTCTTCAGGGATTTAAACACGCTCATTACGGACTCAAATAATAATAAACATAATAATACAGCATCTAGTTTCATCTGGCCCAGGGAGAAGACATAGCAGCATTATCAAAAAGTCTATTCCTGTTTATTTCTGACCTGGCAGAAGCCAGGAATTACAGAAAACCTCAAGGGACAGACTGCTTTCACAGGATGCCCAGACTGATTCTAAGGCCAAAGAGGTTAAGCACTTAGGATAAACTTTGGATAAGCAGCACAACTTCTGTATGCTTACATGTCCTAACTGAAAATCCTGAACTTCAAGGTTTTATATTACCACCTCAGAGGGGAAAAAAAAAAGGAAAAAGAAAAAAAAAAAAAAAGAGAACAGGGGAAAAAAAAAAAAAGGGTCAAAGAACCCAAGGATCATACACGCAAACTTGCAAACTTATAAATCTCTGCAACAGATTTTGGTACCAGTAACTTCTAGAAAGGGTGAACTATGTACTACCAGCTACAGAAAAGCATTTCAAGCTACAGTAACCAGTTTACAACATCACAGAGTGCCAGTAAAAGCAGTGCACTTTACAAACGCTATCACACAAGTCATGATTTCACTGCAATGAGATAAGCTGTTTTCTCAGCAACAACAGATGAACAGAACTCTGAACATGCAGGAACACCCTCTTCAAAAATAAACCTCTGAGCCACCACCAGGTTGCCACAACTGTAACACACACATTATTGGAGCAGCAATCACAGAACCACACTTGGATTCAAAAAGTATACTATGTTGGTAAGCTTGTTTCACTACTGATAAAATGTTAATACCTTGGAAAATTAGGATTTCCAAGCCTTCTGTTTTCATTAGCAAAACTCATTGTTGAAACAATCATGTATACTCTTAGCATTAGAACTGTGTACTTAACTCTGTATGGGGGGGGGAAATGCAACAAGAAAGAATGAAATCATTAATTTTGTACAGTTTCACACATATTCTCACAGTGTAGGTATTAAAGCAATTACTTTTAATGATGGATTTAAATCCACTAATTAATAAGGTAAAGTGACTACTCCAGGTATTTTAGAAAATATATTAATTCTTGATTATTTTTTCTCTCAAACAAACCTACTCAATTCTCTTTAGCTTCAGACTTAAGCTCTGAATGTAATCTTCCTGCTTGGGTAATGCTTGCCCTGGCCTTGTCCACAACATACATAAGCAAACCTCTCATCACATCCCAGTGTATCCCCTCAAAAATCAGGCCTGTACATCTCTAAAGAGGTGTATAGGAATGTCCTGAAGCAAAAGGAGTCAAGTTGCAGAGGTGTCTGTAAATACATTAGCTGGACCCTACAAAAGCAGCTATGGTTCATAAAAGCATAGAAAACAAAGGGAAAAAAAGAAAAGATAAATACATATCTATAACCTGGCAACTTGCAAGGAATTAGAGCGATGAGAGGAGACTGAATGATAAAAAAAAAATTCACTGTTGTGTGAGAAAAGTAATTGTCAGTCCCAATCCCCTAAGAACATCATAGGAAAGATGACATAATTATACTTAAACTGGACTTGATATAAATGCCATGAAGCTGATTTTCAACAGGATCAAATTTTCCTCAGAGCTCTACAAACAGATCTGATGTTTTTTCCTAAGGCTACACTGGCAGAACTTCTGAAAATGATAACCACTACTTCAGGAAAATGAGTTGTGTTTTTTGTGGGTTAGTGTTTTGGTTTTGGAGGGGTTTGAAATTGAGTGTTTGTTCTATTTTGTTCAACCTGCTGAGGGTTTCTTGGATTTGATTATTTTTTTGTTTTCCTTTTCTTTTGTTGTCTTCTTATTTTTCAAGTCAAACGATGTATATAGTGTAAATGCAGCTTGATAAGATACCCATCTCTTCTCAAATCTGGTCCAGAAATAATGTGAAAGAGAAAAATACTTATAATAGAGAGCATAAATGAAGGCAGATTTTGATGATGAATGTAATGGATATAATAAATACACGGTTTTAACAGCTCCCAAATATGCAAACACAAAGGGATGGAAAAGCTGCCTCTTAAAAGGAAACGTATGCAGAAGAAAAAAGCAGACATTAAACCCTCAATTGCAAAGGTGTGATTTCAAAAAGACAGTAAAATCTACCTCTTC
Source organism: Entomyzon cyanotis (assembly GCA_024500445.1). NCBI lineage: Eukaryota > Metazoa > Chordata > Aves > Passeriformes > Meliphagidae > Entomyzon > Entomyzon cyanotis. Next base: position 18,163,220 of record JAKEPQ010001015.1, read on the forward strand.
CTCCTCTATGTCAAAGTTTAAACACTAAATGCCGATGTCCCATCCTTTCTTCCCTCTGCTTCAGTTTTGAAGCACTAACTTTGAACACCTTGACAATTACCTCTCTGCCTTTGGTTTAACAGTAACAGAAAAGCACTCTTAAAGGAAGAAAAGTGTCTTTAAAAATCTCAAATGCATAATAATTCTTGCACTTATTCCTTTGCAGCTGAGCAGAGCCATTTACATAGTCCACTAAACACTGTTTAGCAAACACAAGAGTGCTTCTATCTTACTGCCCTTGTAAAACCAAGACAGGGGTTCTGTTTTTAGTGCACACTCTGGTTCAGCATTAATCCTGTTTTATGTTGTTCACACCTGCTGCTGACTAGCAGCCTGCTGATGGGTTGTGGTTTGTGCTGCTCCCAGACAATCCTCACCAGCTCCAACAAAAAACCAATCACTAAAGTGGAAACAAAACCCCAACTGCTTTGCAAGAACTGCAAAAGAGAAGAAAGACCTGACATTCCTGCTTCCTTTTCCTTACTCCGCTAATCCCAACTGTTCAAAATTTATATTTGGGGTTTATGTGCACATGCTTATTTTTAGTCCTCATGTCTAGCTTTTTTAGTTCTTCTCCAGATAGCAAATCTCAGAGACAAATGTCATGGACACAACCTTTATAAATATATGATGTGTAACTCACCTTTTCCTTTGTGCCTAATAAAATAATAGGCTTTGCTCTAACAGAAGTACTGAATGCTGATAATGCATCCTTTTGTGAACCTTTACAGGAACATGCTTTTGCAGATTAAAAAGAAAAAACAACTTTCTTAAACATATTTTTACATGAAATTCAAGATGTTACTGCTGTAGAAATCAGGTTTTGTTTTTTAATCACAACACTGATCTAAACACTTAAGCATTAAAAAAAAAAAAAAAAAAGGCCATGAAGTCAAACCTATAGCTTCATTTGTACAGAAAATTTAATGCTATATCCAAGACAAAAATGTGATCTGTGGTTAAAGGAATAGGTCTGAAATTACACAGTGTTCAAAGCCAAGGAGAATAAGAAACTCAAGGGAAGGAAACTAAATAAAAACAGAAACCTTTTGTTTGGTGAATATATTGATGCAAAATATGCGTTAAGATCACGGACAGAAATCGTGCATGTTTACAGACTTAGATGAAGGCACTGTTATCTATGACAAAGTTTTGCACTAGAAAAGTCTCTAAAATGGAGGGCAGGACATAGTACTTTCACACCCACTTTATGGTACCCTTCTTATGACTAAAATAATACAAACAAGCCTCAGAATATTTGGAGAGCGAACTCTGTCTCCTTTATCCTGTTATGCCATCTTGGCCTATTTCTTTCTACAAAGAGAAAAATGCTTTCTGTCCAAGAGCCAAGTTCCTATATCTCTTAAACACTATATAAACCTTTTCATAAATAAAATGTTGGCTGGAGGCCAGTCAAGGCAATTCTCCATCTATTAAAATTTATTTTGCATCCTATAGGCAAAGACACGCTGAATGACCATCCTTTGTGACTTCTGAATTCTGCATAGGAACACCAAGGTGTTTCTGCATATATATATATAAAGGTAATATGTATCAAGCAGGCGTATGTATTCCATGTTACAGCTTTACACCCTAAATTCATCACCAGAAACAAACCAAGATAAATCAATCTTTATGTACATTTAGCATTTCAACCTCTCTTGCAACTCAGATGTAAAACCAAGGAAAAAAAGGGGTCAATCTCACTTTGTCTTACCATCTCCATCTGAAGGATTTCTACCTCCTCTTTAGGCACCCAAGGCTGAAGATATGGGCATAATGCCAACACTGCTTTTAAGCTCACACAGAAAATATTATGGGGTAATCTTAGTATTTCCTGGTCACACTCCCTTAGGCAACTCTATACTGGTGCAAGTGTCACATCCTGGCAGTGAGTCCTTGGACACGGGCTCCATTTCTTCATTGATTTATTTTAAAATACGACCAAATCATTCATTTTTTAAAAATCAATTACAGAGACTGATCCAAAACCTGCTAAAATGAATGGCGTTCTTTTCCATTTAGTTTTGAATCAGTCCACTACTTTGCTTCAGTAGAAGCAAAAGATTTCTTAGGACAGATGCAAGCAAGACCTTTGCTGCAGACTGTCCTTCTTACCTTGGAAAATCTCTGCTAACTTATCTAACAATGGTACAAAAGCCCCACATTAATTTTTTCAAACAGCTGCATCTGCAGTATTCCTGTTCCAGCATTACCTAATGCACAAGTATGACACGTTTTTTGAAAATTAGGGGGGAAAAAAAAGAAGGGGGGTGGGGGGGAGAAGAATCCCCACCCCAGTCATCCATCAAGTGTATATGCAGGCCACTGCTCCTAAGAAATTTAATATATGCTAAAAAGACACAAAAAGACATAAAAAGCTTTCAGAAATAAAAGTGCTTCAGAAGCTAGATTTTAATATTGCCAAGTAGGGTTTTTGCCAGATTATAAAGTTGACTTAAATGCCAGGATACCGCATTTCAGAAGCAGCAGCAGCTTACATATTGCCTGTATTAGTGGCTAAAGTGTATTGCTGATTCCAAAGATAGACTATCATCATCTGTGGGGGAGAATAAATAAATAAATAAGTAAAAATTGGCATTCCCTACCAACCTTGCTACCTGCTGCCTTGAAGCGCTCTTTTCAAGTGCAGCCTCCAAAGGAAAAAAAAAAAAAAGTTAAGACTACTTTATTTTGATTATAGTGCTTTCCCCAGGCAGGAATTTTTATTTCAGTTAGAATCTTTAAACCATTACATTTTCAGTGATGCATTTTTATATTTACAGTTGACATCTTCATAGAGGAATGAAACCTTTGAGCAACAGCTCTAAAGCATGAAGGTTGCCTGCAGTAAGTACTTAAATTATTTTACACCCAAATGGAGCCAGTTGTTTTTAGCTAAAATTTAATAAACCTTAAATCAATGACCTTTCTTTTACTGAAAGCCCGCACATGAGAAAACTAACTTTTCCGAGAAACATATTTTGGTGAATAAATGCCAAACAAAGGGCTATTTAAATCTGAACATTTTCTCAATTTATAGCTGGTGAACATTCAGTTCTTAAATCCCCGACTGCTACCTAATGTATAGAGCAGCGGAGCCTTGGTTTAATCACATATCATTGATTTCAAAGTGTCACAGCGCTCTCATTGACAGTAATCAATAATAATCCAAAATCAATCAAATATGCTCTTGCACTATCATTCATCAATTTTGAATATCCCAAAATTAACTGTAGGCATGTGACAGAAAAAGAACCCAGAAATAAAATTTAAAAAGGATACAAAAATAAAAATCAGCAAACTTTGAGAAAATAATAGTGCATCTTAGCATGCTTCATGCCTGCTGAGGTAAGTTAATGATGAATCATACCTTGCCTTCCCAGCAAAGACTCTGAGATACATTCTTTTTCAAACATGAAAATGTTCGAAATGTTTTGCTACACAGCAACTGAAGGCAGTGGACACACCAGCAAATGATCAAGCATTATTTTATGAACAACCGTGTTATATGCCAAATATTAAATCTGCTGCCAGTATTACAAGTTGCACAAGCATGTTACACTATTAAGAACTGCACATTGTAAGTTACCCACTGTATTTCACAAAGCAAGAAAGGATAAAATTGCTGCATTTCTATACCAAAAGCATGAATAGATGTAGCCACTTATCAAAAGAGCTGTTATTGTTGCCGAGGACTCCTCTCTCAACACATTCACCTGTAATTTTGTCAAGGTAATAAATCCTTCCATTCATTACAGCACACTCAAAAGCACCCTGCTATTTAATTTAAATGGAAAAAAGGCCCAAAGTGTCTAAAACATTTACTTTTGCTAATGCAAAAGTGCTGGCATTTTACTTCATTCCTGATAAGCCGGTGCCAATGGATGTGATTATTCTTTTCTTATTCAAAGCATATCAGTAGTTCAAAAGCACTCTCAATCTTATCAGGTGTATGAACAGCACAGTTACTGAAAACAGTTTGTACTGCTCCTCTCTCTTTCTGCCAGGCTATCAGATAAACCCAACTAACTAACTGTATTTACACACAATCAAACATAAGCTGTGTCTTCAGCACACTGTGGCCTGTTTCTGGCATGTTACAGGTTTTCTGCTTGACATTGGTTGTAACTAAACCAACAGCAGTGAAGTAGCTTACAACAAAAACACAGTTACACCATAGCACATAACACAAAAGGGACATGGGGAGGGAAAAGATGAGAAAAATTTCGTGAAGAATGATCACTGCAATCTCAATGTATTTATCTGGTACTACTTGGAAAAGAGCATGGAAGCAATAGGTTTCAAATGCATTCAAAACAGATCTGACACAGGCCTTACAAGTAGAAAAAAAAATTCTATTTGACTATTGTTGATTTTGTTCTCCTGTCCTCTAAGAATTGTCTCTGATTTGCAAGAGGTGAGAAAGAAAGGAAAATGGTTACAGTGTCCGAACGTATTTAAATACCTTTACTGGTTTTGTCTGGACCAAGACAGTGATTTCTCATGATCCAACCTTCATCTGGCACTAAAAGACCCACCACAAAATAGAAATAAAAAATTCCCCACTCTTCCCCAAACAAGCCTCTCGGCAACTCCCCTTTTCATTCAGTGCCTCAGACACAGAATTTTCACTGCTAACTACTGAGGAATAATATCAGACCAACTAGTTTAGAAGGGCCACGGCGTTGAAGATTTCGCCTGCTGCACAGCCATAGGAAACAGGCACAGTGTGACCTTCCTTCTCCTCAGGGTGACAGTGTATTCCCGGGATGAGTGCAGTATTTAAAGAGTTAAACCTTAACCTGGCTGTGCGCTGGGCGCTCTCGGCTCGCTAAATGAAAACTTCTGGAACGCCAGGAGAAATCCTGAGTTTCAGCTCTTTGATTAATTGCAGCCTTCCTTGGAAGCTGGAGCTCCAGCCCCTGCGTGGAGGCTCTTCGCAGTGACAGCCTTTCCCTGAGCACTCTGATGGAGCAGCAAAGGGCAGGCCTGTGCCACCACCTGAGCTCACGCTGCGCCTCTGCCGGGGCTCCCGGCACACAACCAGCCTTCCTCGAGATTTGTGGGGGAACAATGAGCCGAATTAAGCCAAGTGTGCAGCGCCGGGTAATGCGGCCGAGTGTTGTTCGTCCATCTGCGACAGCGCGGCCTGCTGATTGATGGGACAGGTGTCATTCACACCAATGTCAGCCACCGGCGCTGCCTGCTCCGCGCCCCAGATATCGCCCAGCACCAAGTGGGCCCGAGCGGCTCCCGCCAGGAAAGCCATGGGTGTCCCTGGGTGTCACTCGGCTACAGGGAACCCGAGTGGCACCCCTTGAGCGCTGAGGGGAAGAGTTGGTTGCAGACTTGGCGTTTTGCGGCGCTTCGGAACATCTCGTCTGTCCCGCCATGGTAGCGCGGCTGCTATGAGAACATTGCCAGGGAATTCTTTCACTGATGGAAAAGTGAAGATAATTTAGTAGAGGAAACCTTGCATTCACGGAGCATTAAACTACCATGGTAAAGGGGTGGAAAAAAAAAATCCACTTTCTACGGTAAGAATTTCAGCATTCTTCAGAGATAATTTCGCTAGCATAGGCATTTGCTTCGGAAACGCACTCTAAATCTGTTTGAGATGGCACATGAGTTTTGTCTTTTCTTTTTTAACTAGATGCTTTTTCTTTTTTTTTTTCCTTAAAAGTGGAAAAATAATTGTGCAGGAAAAAGCCTCACAGATTTGCTGAAATGAATCCCTCTGAAAACTATTTTAGCATTAGTACTTGCCAAACAAGTATATATCAGTCCACCTAAAGCAATAAAATACCAACTTAAAAATAAAGGGACACTGGCATTCATCTTTCACAAAGATAGGAACCAAATCCTACAGGCAATTTGAAGACAGAAAAAAAAATTGAAGTAAATAAAGAATACATAGAAAATTGCTTGATTCTTTCTCTCTTACGTTTTCAATATATGGAAAACCATACCAAGTGACAGTAGTACTGCAAAGCGTACATAAAAGAGTATGATCTCACCATTTTGTTAACTACTGTTTTTCCTAGATTTTCCTGTTTTGTGTTTCCTTAAAAATATTCATGTGAGAGATTGAAAAAAGAGTTTTTTCAAAAAATAGCTCTAGAAACAAACCCAGAAACAGAGGGAAAAGGGGAAAGAGCAGCAGTATCACAGATAAGAATGGACTGAATAAAACAAGTCACCTCATCCCCCCCCATCCTGGCACCTCTGCATGGGAAGGAATTTCAGAAATGCTTAGGAACAAGCTAGCACTACATTTTAGATATGACTTTTTCATTTCACTCGTCAGCGTGTCTACATCTACAGGACTTAAAATTGTTTCATATCTAGCTGGCTTGGTGGGGGGGGTGGAGGGGGTGTGCACAGACATGACTGGCTTACAATTTTTTAATTAGATTTTTAGGTTTTCTTAATTTTTGTTTCTTATTTAGTTCATTTAGGGTTTGGTGGGTTTTTTTTTTTTCTGAGGCCATTCAAAACAAGCAACAGCAACTCCACATCATCTTCTCATTCTAACTTGCCAAAGCCATCAATCTCTGATCACACCTATTAGAATCTCACTGTAGCCAACACTACATTTTGCGACAGCTTGACCAGTTGTTTAAGGAAAGAGTGTGTGATGGAGCAAAGCTAAATCGACACATCTGTGATACTTCTGACACCCCTCAGCATGGCTAATATTAATTTGTTTTCTTTGGCTAGGTAAGTGCTGCCAAAACACATTACATATGGTATGTAGTTCCAATCAAAATGATGAAAAGGAGATGTGCAGGGCTTTTTTTTTTTCCACTTATAGCAACATGAAAACACAGAGAGTAAGAGACATCTACACTAAGCTAGAGAGTAGTAACTTAAAAAATCTCAAATCACTTCATCTTAAAGTTTCGTTTCAGAATACAACCCTTTAAGAGAATCTGCTCTCCCATATAAAGACAGCAGCTCAAAGCTGCAAGGAGTTTTTATCAAGGGAAAGAGAATATTATTTTCATCGTATTATAAAAGGACGTATTTAGACTATTCTCACATGCATAGGGGTAACCAATCATACTTCAGCAGGTTATCATATAAATAAATGTGCACAATTCTGTACAAGAATATTATAAATGGCTTGATTAGACTGAAGACAAGGGCCCTCTATTTCATACACCCCGCTATACTAACTTACCACAGTATAAGGTGATCCTCCTCCAATTTCATACTTAAGGTTCTGTATTCATGTCACAAAAAATAAGTTTTGTGGGGTTTGTTTTGTTTTGCCTTGTAAATTATTTTGATCTAAGTAAGAAAATTTCATCTAGATTACATAAAAAATCAGGCTAGTGACCCACAGTAAGAGTAAGACATTCAGCAGTAAAGAGAAACAGCATATACTGGTCTTATACTCTGTAAAAGTACTCATATCACTCTGACTTTCATTAGGCTGTTAATAGACATTTTTCCTAGCAAGAATAAGAAGCTGAAGTGAAAAAATGAATTTTATTTCAATTTTAAAAGAAATGGGTAATGATACTCTGATTAAAAAACTATGCTGCTTAAAAGAGGAAAATAATTGGAAATTAGATAAGATTCCCTTTGATGCAAACCTGCTATATTAAGGAACAGCAAAGAGAAAAGCCCTTCTTTGTTTGAAGGAAATACAAATTAATTGAAAAACATTACAAGCATTATGTAAACAAACCCATGAGATTTAAAGCTTCTGTAACACAGAAAATACATAAATTGTTTCATAAGACACAGAAGTCAAAAGGCAACATTCTATAGAACTTACTCTCCAAAGTGCTACTGAAAAAGCAATACCAAGTCCTTTAAAGAATAATTAAGCAATACTATCTGAAATAACACCATACAATTCAGTTTAATATTTTTCTTTAATGTTTCATAGCCTTTTTACTTCTGGACAACAGAACCATAACAAAAGAAGAAGAAAAAACCCCACAACTATAGGACTTTTAGAGAGGACTAAGGACCATTAAAATTAAATGCCTTTTATACTTTTGTCTGAGGACATCATGATGTATATTAACAACCATATGCAGGAGGCTTGCCCCCTAAAAATAATTATATTCTTTAGATGTAAATAAAACTGTGTGTCCAAGGACATATTTAGCTGAAAAAATAAATCTCTGTTTGACAGCCAAAACTTACAAGAATATGAATAAATATTAGACTTTTCATTTACTTGGAAGAGAAAAATTTTATAAAAAATACACCGTCTTTTAAAAGCAAAACTGTGAGTGCAATACAAAACCTGCTAGATTACACGGAGAGTCTGATATAAAATGAGGTGTAAATACTTTACATTGCTGGCCAGCTCTCTTCTCATGGATAAGAAAAAACCACATAAAACCACATAAAGGCAGCTGCTTTTTGACAAGCAACAACACAGAGGGAATTTATATCACTCTGCATATATATATACTTACTGTGCATATGTCTGTGGCTAACACACAACAATAGATGTACATTGCCAAAACTGCATAAGGAATACACTATACACCTGGAACACACACAGAGGCATGGATATAAACGTGTTTGAACACAAAACTTGCTGTGCACAGACAGAAGATTTCATGTAAAATGCAAAATATACAAAACAAAACCACGTACATACATGCTGCTACAGATACGACTATGCACGTATGACTACCTGAGTCAAGCCTAAAAGACGATACACAAAATGTAAAAGAACATGTAATAAGTGGAGTGTCAAGCTGCAGCGACTGTTGGTGTCATCCCTGCACTATCAAACATACATATGAGTATGATTGGAGACAGAGAGGCTAAATATTTCACTGTCAGAGCATGTCGAGAAATGCAATTCATTTCTCTCTCATGTGTTTTAGGACAATGACAATTTAATACAAGGCCAGTGGATGTAAAAGAGATAAAAACTGAACAAACTGGCCCAGCATAATCACAGATTTCCTCTAGAGAGCTCGGCAGCGTGAGGCTCATATGCACTTGTAACATTTTATTGTTTCTTCCCTCCATGAATTTGCTGTGAAAAAGAATTCATAGCAAAGCTTATCTTATAGACAGAGGCTACTTCAGGCTTCAATCGGGGCAAGAATTCCTTTCATATTTTTTCCCTACTTACCCTATGCATTTTACTTATTCTAAGCAAAAAAATAATTATTTTATATACTTCCCTGAAAGGTTCAAATAAGCATTTTTTTCATTCCTACTTATACTTCCACAGAGGTGCAAGCAACCTCCCTGTAGGCCCAGGGTCAGTCCCTTAAAAACTGTTCCGTAAAATGAATAATCTTGTCACTTATTAATGAATCTATTTTATATCATATTTTTTCTATCACAACTTTGTAACATACGAAAATAGCAGCATAGCATGTGGACTGACATATCTGTAAGAATAGACATATCATACTTTTTAGCTACTCTAAGCAAAGTGGGCTTCAAGTACTGTTAAATATTATAATAGACAAGTTACCTTCTCTATTTGATGAATAGCACCATGTATTTGAAATTAATTGCAAAAGTAGGGTTGGCTAATGAGGTGGCCCTTATCTTTTCTCAGCAGTGCAAGCACAAGTATTTTTCTGCTGGCTCAATATTTTTTAAATGCCCAAAGTGCTATTAACTAAGTTGAAATCTGATTAAAATATGAATGCTAAAATATTCACAACAGCTAATGCAGCTACACAAAAAAAAAAAAAAGCTAAGAAAATTCTTATCTCTTTTCTTATCATTAAGCATGTGTTTTGAAAAATAATAATTAAATAAATTGTTCCCTACAGATTCTCACAGTTGTTTTGCTTCCCATTAGCATCTTTGAAAACAGTTTGTTAAGACAATAGTTATTCTTTATTATGGAACTATGGGGATGATGCCCTTCTACCTGCCTCAGTTTAAAAAGAAATTTGTAGGAAATATTAAAGCTTAAGGTCTGGCAGAAAAAGGACAGCGAGTCTTAGAGAAAAAGGGGGGAAAAAGTACAGAAAAAATGATCAGCCATTTGAGAGAATTAATGGATATCCACAAGGGCTTTGCTAATAACACGGGTTAATTACCTCTGCAACGCACCAGGCTCAGTAAATAAAAGAGCACAACCATAAACACATTAAAATGAGCACCCATCACTAAAAGAGGGGCAAGCCCCAGCAAAGGAAAATCTGCCAGACAGGCATTTCAGCACAAACCCTTTATACTTTCTGCAGGATTCAAAAACTTGCCAGCAGTGTAGCAGAACCAAAAAAAAGCCAAGCCCTACGACCGGAAACAGAGAAGGAAGAAGGGACCATGGCCTGCCTGCTGCCCAAGGGGAGAGCCCGGCAGGGTCTGTGTGCCACCCACGCTGGGGAGCTGGCTGCACCACCCAGGGCTGTGTGCCACCCCACACACCCCGCACCCACTGGAACAGCAACCCGGGGCTTTATTTCCCAGCAACAACTGGAACAAGCTATCTAGTAAGACAAACGGGCGAGGTTAAAGACCTTCAGAGCCTGGAGAAACCGTGGAGTGGAATCAAGTGCTGCTTTCCACTTCACAAAGAAGCGTTCTTCAGTCTGCCCCTTTCCGGCCTTTACGAATGAAAGGCACTTCTAAAAAAATCCTTCAGCAATTAGTAGCTATGCCAAAATATTTTAAAGAGTGAAATTGACACAAACTCTTTCATGTTCAGCACATAATCACCTTGCGCAGACACAAACACACAAATATATGTACATTTCAGTAACATACACACTCATTCATCCATACGCAAACATAACCCGGCCAGACTCGCAGGGTGACTCCACAGACCATTCCCACATCGCAATACGAGAACAGTTAGAAAAATATAAAATACGTACACCAACCATCACTACACTGAAGTACTCACATGATGTGACACCTACATCCACTTTTTAAATGTTAAGCCATTCTACACAACATTTATTTCTTGTCATCTGCGTATTCTATTGGTTCTGTTGTAAGATGAAAATCTATGCACAGGAACAGATGAATTTGTTTCACATTTAAACACTGTTGCATGTTTTTAAATGGAGAAACTGGGAAAGCAGCTACATGTCCAAATGAATGAAACACAGTGAGCCACAAAACGCAAACGTACATAGCGCACAGAAGCTTTCTGGAGTTACAAATCTCAATTTTCTACGTTTGGCATTGAGAGGCCATATTTAAATTTACAAAACTACTCGTGTTCTCTCCCCTCCCTACCCCCCTGCTTTTTTGGAGTGTTTCAATTGCCTTTCCTTCTTCCAACAGCTGTGACAACTGTTAAAACAGTCAGTAAAATTAAGTCCGCTCTATAATCCTTTAGTCAACGTTACATTTTAATCAGAGGTTGAAGGAGATTTCCCGTTATGAACGCAGTGATTCATTTAAAATTATTAAACTGACACATATGTCAAAATGAGCAGATATATTTATTGCATCTGTTAGCTTATTAACTATTAGTAATTATTCGTGCTATTGTTATTGCTGAAAGAGCAAAAAGCTAAGACTGCAGCTGGTTTTAAGTTATTGTATTCTTTAACAAGCTCTGCCTTAAAATCAAAGCATACCTAGTGATGGTCAGACAGATGTCTGTGCACTCCCAAAATGTTCAGACAATTTTTAGCTCGAATCCTCTCTACCCTCATCCATAAGAACTGTAGAAACTCCTACACCTATTTGTATGTCCTTATGCTTACATGTACATATACATGTTACAGTATGTAGTCAAATCATAATTATTATAGATATTAATAACGTGTAAAACTCTGGTGTTTATTAACTGAGATGGCAAAGCAGATATGTTTCTGAATGTTAGTTCTTTCTCTGTGTCCATTCAATCCCACATGCCTCTAGCCCTGCACTCAGACAATATATTGGGAGTTTTTAACGTGACTTTTAATTGAGCCAGAGGAAGAAAAAAATTAGTTTGAATCTTGCACCAGAGCCAAAAAGACATGTGCCCCGATTTCATTTAAATGGATCTACTCTAAGAGGCTTATCTAAACTAATCATTCAAATTAGCTGTAAGAAGGTAAATTCAAGAAAGCTCCTTTGGGGGGGTGTGGGGGGAGTGAAAAAACTCACCAAAAAAAAAAAACCCACCAACCACAAAACACTCAACATATCGTCTTTTTATGTATTTTACAAAAAATGTGTCACTGTTAGTAAAAGCTGTGGAAACTGCAATCTTATGTAGTTTATACAAAGCTATCTTACACTATGTACAGTGCGCTGACCTATAAAGCACAGCTGAGAGGGCACCCTACCTCTGTTTATTTTCTTCTCTTTACCCCCAAAAACACTACAGGGGGTTTTCACCGCGTCCCCTTCCCCAGCTGTATTCCTGGGAGCCAGGCTATTCGTTACTTCCCATATTATTTCCCTAACATGCGATCACGGCAATTCACTTTTCATGCCTGGCTTAATTACCACCAGCCATGCACTGTGCAGGCAGTAAGGACAGCTAGTGGGCATCCACCTATAGTACACTGTCACCTCCCGTGCAGCCTCTCCGCTGCCGCGGCCGGGGCGATGCTGGCTGCCAGCCGGGGCTTCTCCTCGGCGCTCCTGTCACTCCCGGCCTAACACCAGGGCACGGCGACGTAACTGGCTCGACACGAAGAAAAATGAACCGGTGACAGCTCCCGTGATATACTAATATTTAATCCCGGCTGCGGGCTGAAAGCAAGTTCAGGAGCCGCTCCTCAGCCCCAGACCGCCCCGGTTCTGTTTGGGCGCCGCACTTTCCGCCGGAGTCACTCCGCCAGGTAGCTGAGAAGTGCCAGCCAAGAACTGCGGCTCCTTAGAAAGTGTGTTCGGCTGCCTTTTGTAAGGAGAAGCAGGCGCGGAGAGAGACCCGCCGTGCGGCGCGGACCCCGCCAAGTGCCCCACGCCGCCCCCCGGCCGCTGCCGCCGCGGGTCCGGAGCGGCGCCCCCCGGCAGGGCGCTCGCAGCGCACCGCACCGCACCGGCGGCTCCACCGCACCGGGCACCGCGCCGGCGGCCGCTCCCGGCCGGCTCCCCAGCGCGGCGCGGGCTCCCTCCCGCCCGCCCGCCGCCGCCTCTCCGCCGGCGCTGCCAGGGGAGCCGGCGCACCTGTCAGACGGCGAGCGCCGGGGCGGCCGCGGGGGCGAGCGCTCGCCCGCCGCCTGCGCCGCTCCCGCCGGGCGCCTCCCGCCCGGCCCGCCCCCCCACGGCGCGCAGCGGCCGCGCAGCGCCCCGGGCCGGTCCCGCCCGCGGCCGCGGCGCAGCGTTACCTGCAGCGGCGTCTTAGGCGCCTGTCATGTTTTGGGGCAGGCGGCGTGCGGCGGTGGGGTGGGGGCGGGGAGCGGTACCTACTCTTCCTCGTAGTGCAGGGAGAGCGGCTCCGGCAGGCAAAGTTCTACCGAATCCATGTGCGCCCGGCGACCATCCTCCGTGCGCCCCCGCGGTGAAAGCAAAGTTTCCGTGGCCGAGCGCCGCGCACTTGGCACGGGCGCGCTCCGGGCGCGGCGGCGGCGGCGGCGGGCGGGGACCAAAAGCTCGCCCGCGCGCCTAATCAAGGACTTAAAGCCCCGCGCGGAGCTCATGAATATGCAGCAGGGCTGTACATATGCATCCCCCCGGCCCGGGGGGACGGCCGATTGGTGGGGCCGCGGCCAATCAGGCGCCAGGGGCGCCGGGGCGGCCCGGCGCGCGGGGCGCGCGGCAGGTAGAGGGTGGGGACGGGGGAGCGGCCTGAGGCGGCGGCGGCGGCCGGGGCACAGCAGAGCCCAGCGACGTGCCCGCGCCGCCGGAGCCACCGCCGGGGCGCAGCCGCTCCGCCGCCCTCCTTCCCGCCTTCCCTTCCCTTCCCCGCCCGGCCCCAACTTCGGCAGGTACCTTGGCAGGCTCCCGGTTAAGGATTGCGCGCAAAGGTAGAGGATGAAGTTTGCGCCGCCGCTGCCGGCTGTGGCGTTTGGCTGTGGCGGCAGCCGCGCTCGGCTCCCGGCGCGCTCTCCTGAACGCCGCTTCCCTAACCTTTGGAACTGCTCGGCGCCGGGGAAAAACAAATAATTATAACGCCAAGCGCAGCCTGCCGAAGCCTCTGGGTAACTCAACTTTTCATTGTCGTGCGAGTTGCTTTGGGGGGGAAAGGGGAGGGGGAGAGGGCTGGAATTGGATTATGTATATATGATATTATACATTAAAACATATAAAAATTATATAACCAGCTAATATAGAGATATATATAATTTTCTATTTAAAAAGTAAAAGCTTTTTCTACTTAATTAAAAAAAAAAAGGAAAAAAAAGACATTCCTAACAAAACGAGCACTCAAATCCACTCCTTAACATAATGGGTGCAACTGGGAGCGAATTCCTATATATAACCTGTATTCCTATACAGGTTATAGTTACATCGTATCATGGGTGTGTGTGTATATATATATATATATATATATATATATATATAAGGCATATAAACCCCTGTGTGAGTATTTGGATGTTTAGATGTGTATATTTCGAAATAGGCAAGAGAAAGAAAAGATCCAGAACTGATCAATTTTCTCTGTTAGTGTGCAGGGATTAGAGTGGACCAACTCAGCCTGCCTCATTTTAATGAGATAAGGGCTGCACTGGAGTAGCTCTGCGTTAGTGAATCTGGGAGGGTGCCTAGACCTTTACAGTGTTAGGGGGTTTGGATTTTTTTGTAAAGTAAGTTTTGCTGAACTAAGGGCAGTAAACATGTAGCCCTGTAGGCATGCCTGCATAAACATCTCCTAGCCCGGTTCCAGCGAAACACTGCTTACAGCCAGCTCAGAGTTGTTCTCTGTCATATGAAAGATTCCTGATTAAACTTGTTCCAACATAATGACCATACTCAAATTTAGGGACACTGTTAGTACTGAAACACATGCATATATTCCGTTTTGAAAGAATCAGTAATTAGGATGGGATGGGTTTTTTTTTCTCAAAAGCTGTCACCTTTACTTAATATTACAACTAAGGCACCATACATATTTTCCAGGTTCAAAGCATTTCTACCCCTACAAGTGAAAACAGATGCAGAGTGTTTCTTTCCAGAAAAAGAAACAAACCAACACTGGAAAGACAACAATTTCTTAGAATGCAGCTCAACTCCTATAAAATCTTTAGTGACTGGAGCCCTAACATGATGCAAATGGCAGTATTTTAGATCAAAACAAATCAGTGCGAACCCTGAGAATGCAGTAATACCATTCACAAATGGAAACACAAATGCCCTCTCCAGATCTGCTTCATAGCATTTTGCCAAAAAAATACAGCAACACAACCAAATTCCAAAATATATAGGTTCAATAGACATCTTTGTATATGTTTACAGCAAAGAGATTCCAGTGTACTGTATTTAAGCTTATGTGAAGACTGGGCCTGCTTCCTACAAACCTGGTATAAATACTTGCAATTTTAGGAATCAGAACTCACACAGCAAAACTACAGCTCAGACTACTGTATAAAAGCAGGTAGTAAAAGCTTAATTACCAGTAGCATTATGCTGTCTATATTGTTAAATGTGAACTCTGTAATTAAGATGTAAATTTGCTTGTGAGCAGCGAATTTCAAAGCTCTGAAATGTAGAGTAAAATTTAAGTACTCTGTAGAAACATCAGGGACAAAAAAAAAATCAGTTTTTACCAAATTTTAAAACGAGGCAGTAAATCATGTTACTGTATTAGAACATCCTCTTTAAGTAACAATTTGATACATGTAGATTTTGGAATCAAATCAGAGCTTGAATATGATGTCTTTATATATAGTTATATGCACGACTATATAAACTCAAAATACAAGTCCTACAAACTGATTTACATGAACACATGGGCAAAACATGAAAATAGAAATATTTGTATTGAGTATCTTTGTGTATAGATTTATACCCAAAATGGCTATTTTTCAATATTTTTAATTCCAAAATGCTTTCAATGCATGTGTATGTCTTTTTCTTATATAAAAATCACCCATAAATGAATCCCTGTACATGTGTGATTTGATACGGTCACTTTTCTTTATTACATTCCTTGGAATACACCCTCCTTGAAATCTGACAGCTAATCCATTTTGAAACTTACCCCAAAGCACAGGTTAGCTTCATTCCTACTTTTGTTCATTATCTCCTAAGATTTTATATTCAGGGGCTGAACCACCGACGGTTTCTCCTTCTGTCGTGCTCTGTCTTCCTGTAAGTCCTCCTCCGCACACTCACACAGTTTCCACTACCTTGTGAGCTTGTTGTCCCCCACCCTCCTCTGCACCCCCAAATAATGCATTTTTCCTCTCCCCCCGTGAGCTATCACTCGTTTTCTATCAAGCATCTTTCATCCAAGCAAGCAGCTCTCTGCCCTGCCAGTACTGCCTCTTGGAGAACCAGAAATACTGTGCTGTACTTTGCGTGTTGATAAACAAAGCAGTTGGCTTCTTCCCCCAGGGACTGAAAGTGTCACCTCCACCAGACTGGGGCCTGGAATTCCAACTACATTCTTGAACTTGGGTTTCACAGTTACAGATCAGTTTGGGGAAAGTGGAAAAAAAAAAAAAAAGAAGAGATTACAGCAGCAAATAAACTGGGGCTAACTGTGGCTTCATTTTAAGCTTTTCTGTAGAAATAAATAAAAGCAGTAGTAGGGGGGAAAAAAGCAATACGGGTATCAGTTTAGTGAATTTTATCAGGGAATACACAATAAGACCATGCATGCAAACACACATCTGCAATAACTTATCAAAATGTACAGTGCAAAATTTTACCACAAGGAGTCTATACAAAACAGTGTTAATGGAATCAAGAGAGGGGAAGGAAAAAATTGTCAGGAGTGCCTGTACCAGTCAAAGGGCATTGCTGAGCAGCACCTACATTCCCATGTCTCTCTGTGCATCTAATTTTTCCTGTGTGCCAAACAGTACATCTTTAAGCCTCTTCACATCTAAATACTACAGACATTTCAAGGCATCAGAAGAACCAGATTCTTAAAGCACAACCACCTTAAGGCAAGTGAAGTAAGGTTCAGTGGCACTTCATGGAAGCCTCACGGTGCATTGTGTCAAATGTGTATTTACCAAAAGGAGCAACAAGCTCAAGCCAGCAGGGAAGCAAGCAGCAAAAATATGGAAGTCTGGTAGCTGCTGAGGATTTGTTTTGAAACAAGCATACAGTTAACTTCAGATAAAAATTTGCAATACACCATGGAACCTTATTCCAAGTCCAGCTGGAAAATACCGTATTGTTAAGAGTTTGAAATAAATATTGAAGTGTCATCAAATATGTGATTTTCTCTTTATTCACAATCACTCATTAAAGAAACACTACTCAGATGTGATCTCACTCAATGCTACAGTGAGATTAACATGAGAATAGTATTGCCACCGTCTGCTCCTCTTTGTGCATCTCACTGGAAGTGCACCCCTGGATATGCTGCTAATGAGTCAAAAAAGCTAATGCCTCAAAAGTTCCAAATTCTGCTCACCTGTTTGCACATAGTTGGACAAACTCTTATCAAGTTATTACTTAAAAACCATCTGCTACTTCAATCTGTATTTAGCATTAATTACTCTTTGTTTCGATCTTAGGCAAGAAAGCTCACACAACACAATCTCTGAATGCTCCTTAGAACTTTTCCACAGTGTGTTCACAAATACACAGAGCAAGGCCTTTAGCTTTTGCTGCTACACTCACTTCCAGCATATAAAAAATGTCTCTGTAAAATAACAGCAATTGCCTTACCATGTTACTGAACTACATTCAATTTATCTGGTCTCAAATAAATACTCCATATTTTCTCCTTGTTTTATTTTCAAGGGCATGGGTATGGGTATTTAAATGACTGCTTTCACTGGTACAGAATAGAATCTGTTCACACTGCTATAAATGAATATTATTCTCTTGACAAAACACCTTTTCCAAAACCTCTGACAAAATGAAAGAAAGGAAAAAAAAAGGAAGGAAAAAAAAACCAGAAAAAGGGAGCTGCACACACATTGCCTGTCACCCACCAAAAAAGGTCTCCTCCCTAAAGATAATTCAGGCACACACTTCAATATGGATATCTCACTATTACCCCAAGCTCTTTTTTTAGTGTAAGTTTCTTCAGAGAAACTGAAGTGCATTACTGTCTCAGACAGCCAAGGATAAGATGACTGAGGGAATTCAGTTGCTCTGTTTAATTAATACAGGATTATTTCACTTTCATTTTGTGAAGCTAATAATATGACTGGTGGAATGTCAGTAAAAATTAAATCATAAACTAGTGCAGTACCAAAGGGAAAACTTACTTTAGTTGTGGAGTATTCCCAGCAGAAATCTTGAAAATCTTATACATATTTACACTGATAAAATACCACATGTTCTTCATGGGATACTGCAAGCTTTCTACAATCCTTGTGGCATGTATTTACGGAGTAAGAGTTAACATTTTGAGATTATACATTAATAAATGAGTTGCAGTTGTATTGTTTCTTGAATGTTAAGCACCACACACTAAACGCAGGAACACGTTCAAGGTCAATGCCCTATTTTAGACCTTTTCAGCAGCTGTGATATTATGATAATCACACTTAAAATATTCCTATAGAAAGAGTAAATTAGCCCTTTTCACTAGAAGGATTATTATGATAAACAACAAATCTGAAAGAGAACAAATTCAGATTTCTCTTTTTGTTTGTTGTTTTGTTTTGGGTTTGGTTTTTTTTCAGCAACACAATAAATTGCTGTCTTTTACTGTGATGGCTTTTCTACCCAGGAATTTAAAAAAAAAAAAAAAACCACAACAAAAAAAAAAAGCCAACCCAAACCCCAACACTTTATTCTGCACGTACATTACCTTTTGGTGGTTTTTTTGGAGGCCTCACCTATGTAAAAGTACCTTCTTTAAAATGCATTTAAGCTTTCTGTTAGAATCAAAACATTCCAGTTGACATCCCATTCTATCACCTATACTGCAGTGAAATGTAATATCCCACTAAACCAGAAGGGAAAGAAAAAAAAACTTAGCATCAGCAGCTATTCCTAAGCAAGATTAGGGGTTTAGCTACATCTAATTGAGGGATGAGACATGTCCCTCAATGGGTCTCTTCCCACTCCCCCACCTGCCCTTCTACCTGACTGCAAGCTCAGGGCGCTAAAAATAGAAGAAGAAGATGGAGCGTAAATATTTCCCCAGTGAAAACACCAATAATCTTTACTGTGAGCTGACATGAATTGCTTGTTACACTGCCCTAGGATATCATGGCTTGAAGCGAGAGCACAGACACACACAGAGCCATCAACCATCCTCAAAGCTTTTGTAACATCTATTTGTGCATGTCCATGTCGCAGAGGCTCCTACGACATCTGACGTGGAGCTGGGACACCTGCTGTACAAAACGCATCCTCCAGCCTGCCTTCCCCCACCCCCGACTGTCCCAGCCCATCTTCCATCACTCTTCTGCCTTTTTCTCTCCCTGCTCTCCCTCCACTCCCTTCGCTCTGGCATTTTTATTATTAATGTTATTGCTATTATTACTGTCCAAGCATAAGCTGATCCACAGGGGAGCCTGTGTAATTTAACCCCTCAAGCACTAAATTCCTTCACATGTGCCAAAGACACAGGTTTGTTGTTGCCTCCAGCAATATCCCAGGAAGACGAGTGATGGCGGTGTCATATCATCACACAGCGACTTAATCTATTGCGACACCCAGGGAACGGGTAACTGAAGAGATTTACAGAACATGCTCTCTGCCTGAATACAAAACGTTATCCCCTTTACCAACAAACTCAAGTCACACGAAACAAAGCGAAACAAATTTTGCCCTCTTATGGCTCATTGTTTCCATGACTGCTTTATCCAATCCTACCCCCGTGTTACTTGTCCCACTGTACATCTTCTAGCTATACAACACTTTTTTCAACATTTTTGTTCTCCCTCCTTTGTTGTTCTCATGTTCTCTGATTAGCAAACAGCTAGATCATGTTGAATTGCCAAGTGGCATAGCCTTGGAAATCTTTTATCCATACACTAGATGACTGGAACCATCACTTACATCAGGGTTATCTCTACATGCTGTCTTTATGTTGTCTGACATCTAATGCATGCTTTTTAAAACAACAGATTAAAGGAGTTGCACCTTTTAAAGGTGCAAGGAACACTAAATTAAACACAGTTTAGCTACCATAAATACCGATCTCAGGAAAGCATCTATTTCAACTACTGAAAATCGCAAATGCCCAATCTGTTTGTCAAGTAGGGACTTTCTACATGGTTGTCCTGTTATACATAAC
This sequence comes from Entomyzon cyanotis, assembly GCA_024500445.1. Taxonomy (NCBI): domain Eukaryota; kingdom Metazoa; phylum Chordata; class Aves; order Passeriformes; family Meliphagidae; genus Entomyzon; species Entomyzon cyanotis. Next base: position 18,183,483 of record JAKEPQ010001015.1, read on the forward strand.
TATTAAGGAACAATTCAATATAATAAAGCAGCATATAACTGTTCTCTCCAAGACTGAGGTGAGATTCTCTATCTTCTAACATTTCACTGACCTGGGAAGCAAGAATTTGGCACAGAATTAATACTGGAGACAAATGAGACCAGTGAAACGTCCTCAGCTCAGCATAACCTGATTGTGCTGGTGAAAAGAGCTTTCACCATGGGAAATTAACAGCTCTGAAACCACTGGTAACAAAGGCTGAGTTCAGATGCTCAAGAGTAAACAAATCCTCCCTCCCCATAAAGTAATAGCTACCCTTAACACATCTCTAGACACCCAGATCTGAAATAGGTAGAGGCTTCCATGAAGGCCACTGAACTCTGTCCCTGTAGTAACAGAATTCTGATTTTTCTTTCAGTATATGTGCCCTTTTTAAATGCCTGTATCAGCTGACTGACTAAGCCCTTAATAATGTAAACTGTTTAGAAGCATAATTAGACTACAGGTTACATGATTTTTAGACACACACTTGTGTGCACAGGAAGACATTAAGAGCTCCTTGTACTTTTCCCAGCCATTAAGATAAAGAGACTTAAAGGTTATCATGGATATACAGCTCTCAGGTGGTAACTGTGTGGTTCCAGGAGTTAGAAAGAAAGATAGAATTCACCACCAATTGCTCTTTTCCCAGGTCCTCCAGCTCCAGCCCCCTGGAAGTCCAAGACCTGATGTGTCAGGGTGCACTGAGAGGCTGTTGACCACTGCTATGTTCCTTTCCCCTTAGTGGGGGGTTGGAGGTTTAGAATACACACCAAGGAGATGCCACTACACACCAACACAAGAGCAGCAAACCTGCTATGTCCAGTAGACTTGTACACTAACATTTAAGGCAACATTAACACCATTAATACAATATGTAAGTCACACTTTAACAAAAATACCTGTGTTACATTACATTATTACAATGGAAACATTTTTTCTGGTTCTATTAGTAAGTATGATCAAATGACAGCATATAATCATAATGACATCCTTCTGCAGCTGAAGCCTTCTATTATCAACTCTGTTTCTGTTCTATAGCAGCTTCATTTCTATTGACCAGACAGTTAGCTCTGTTCAATTATTCAATCTCGAATCAATAGATTTAGCTCCACGTGTAATGGTTAAGGTGTAAATGCTATGCGCATGCTCTTTCAGCTTAATTCATTTACTTGCAAATTTGTATTTATACTTTATTTTTAAAAAAAAAAAAGCAAACTTAAGTTTTCCTATTAGACTGTTTTTACCTCCCACCAGCTCTGCCTCCATTTCAGGTGTTACATTTCCAGAAACTGAGCTTAACTTGCCTATGACATAAATTTCTATCTTTCACAGATAAAAAAGGAAAAGTAAAAATTATAATTATTTGATTCTTACTATGCTGAATAAAGCAATAAAATAGCAGTATGACTTTTAAGCAGTTCCAGTCAATATTTCGTTGCTAAAGCAGTCACTCAAGGTGTGAATTGATCCAGAAAGTACAGCCTTTAGACTAACTGCACTTCTGACATTTGTATCACAAACAATTTGGTGCAATTACTGCAGATGTGTCTCTGTGTGTGCCTACACCTACACAAACCACATGTAAATGTATTATATTCCAGGCTCTTGGTTATCTACATATCTTCACACTCAAAAAATAGGTGGCAGGAAAGTAAGCTAAACCAACACATGCATACAGAAGTGAATGTCTCCATCTTTCATTCTAGTTAGAAGCCACTTTATTAATAATTTTGTCCCTCCAAGATTACAGAGCTTCCAGGTGACAGCCAGATTTTACATTCTTTTCTCAAACAAATGCATGTTGACTTGGGTAGCACACACCCCCCACTCAACACTGTAGCATTGCAGAACAGATTCCTCATTACTTACAATGCTTTAACATTGCATAACAGATTCCTGATTACCTAATTCCTGAAAGGACATCCATTTTTGTGCACCTAGGAAACAGATCTAATACTAGCGCCATAATGCAGTATCTCTACTGACCAGGTAACCCAGAATAGTATGGTTACAACTTATCTGAGCTCAAACAATACCACCCAATGAAATACTGATTTCCTGGGGAACACCCTTGCTGTTACCTGCCTTGAACCCTTCCAGGACTTTGTCCAAAGGAGACGAAGTTCATTAGCAGGAGGATAATGCCAGGGAGCTGTTATAGCAAGAAAATCTAAAGCAATTTCGGCATGCAACCATTACAATGTGACTGTTAAGTGACAGATAAGAATTTCTCTAATATTGTCAAGAAAACAATAGGCTTAAAAAAATTGGAAAGGCTTTTAGAAATATAATATCAAAAGAAAAAGTTGCAACTCAGTCTTCCTACTGACCCGTTTACTCCAACTTCAGATTATCTGCTCCCAAGGCATTAACATAAACTTCTCCAGTGTTATTAAAGGCCGTATCTATATTCTTTAGCACTGTTTGCATTTAGTACACATATTTTCAAAATGCTAACAGTCTTTTATTCAATAATGAATTTGGCAGAAAAACAAGAATCAGCTCTCTTTTAATGTTATTTTTCTAAATAAATTCTCTAAACCTGATTGAGTTAGATCCCTGAATCATGCTTTGGAAGATGCAACTCGGAGTTTTCGAATAAAGTGAAGCACTTAAGCAAATCAGACTTTTATTCTTCATCCACCGAGAAGCCTGAGATTTAAGATGAAAGAGCTGGGCTGCCTTTCTCTCTCTGTATCCTGCAAGGTCCCTTCATTTTCCCTGTTTTCCCAGTAGATTTACTTGTAAATCTGGTGACAGCCACATTTGAAGTCCTGAGGTCTGACTCCTGACCTCAGTTATGTTAGCCCTTCCCTGCAGAAGAACTACCCCTTGGATCACTGACTTGCTATTATTCTATGGTTAATAGACCTGAGCTGTGCAATATTTTTTTATCTGGCTACAGTCCTATCTCTAAATTCTCTATTTTGAATGAATACCGATTTTGTGACATGAAGTCTGCTATATAATGAAATGCAAACAATGAAAAGGCTAAATCAGTTTACAAAAAATCTATTTGTCAAACAGTGTGGAGATGCTCCCAATTTAGTCTGGGCAGTGCATGCAGCTCTTGATAAGGGAGTTAAAACCGAGCCGTTCCACTGCAGAAAAATAAAAGCATCTGCAAGGGAGAGGCAGGTTCTTTACGAAAATCTTCCCTAAAACCTGTAGGTAATTATTAAAAAGAAAAAAAATTAAAAAATATATATACACACACCCCACCCCTTGGATTCCACAGGAATTTTCCAACAGCCAGGAGCACTGTTAGAGGAGGGAACAGCAAACGCCTCCCCAGCGCAGTCCCCTTATGTCACATTTGCATTTCTATTCAGCTACATTGCCTGACAATGAAGCAAATGGGTCTGCCTTATCTGTACAATTCCGGACAACAGAGATTTCTAAGCCATACAAAGGAACGAGCTTAACATTCAGCACTCAACACCTCCCGGTGTCCCCCGCCCCCGGCCCTGGGGGGATGGCGGTCACACAGACACCTGGCCACGCCACCGCCTGACACCCTCCGTGCCATCCCGAAAGGAGCCGCTTAAGAGGGTAACAATAAAACACAGGAAAAAGCCATCGAGACTTTTAAGGAGCTTGCCAGCCTCAAGGAAGAAAACAGTCCCAACCCTCCAGATTTTCAGGCTTTGTTTGGAGCGTAAAGGAGTGTCCCTGGAATGTAGAAGTAGATAATATCTAGTCAATCATTTGTGACTCCCGCCGTCCCTTTTAGGCTGGTATTTAATACAGCAGATGAAACCTATAGATCCTTTTATCAGGGAAATTTCATATCACCCTAGTTTTCATTAGAAAACCTTTAGCAGCAAGGCTGGCTAACTCACGCCATTTCATTGCACTACGAGGAAATTTCCGGCTAATTCCTTCAAAATTAATATCGTCTGATTTAAAAGTTAGAAATGACATGATAAAACCTGCACAAGCTGAAACCTCCAGATCAAACTTGTGTTATGACAGGACTTAAGCCAGCTATAATACAGGCTAGGGCTTTGAACAGCAAGGAAAAAAATTACAGTGACACTGTTCTGCAGACACTTTGGCTTTAGTCTGGCTTTATGTGAGATATACATATAGAGATAGATACAGATATAGATATATATATGCACATATACATTGTATCTGTCTTCTTGGCCTTCTCTCTCTTGCTCTCAAATGCTCAGGGTGACAAACTAGGCCTGTGCACTCAATCTCGAGTATGAGAAAACTTCTTTGTGAAAGGGGTTTTCCACATGTTTATTTGTATAGGCAGAAGTAATCTGGGGTAACAAGAATGGAGAGGGAGGTGGGAGACTGTCCCTCTTTTTGTCCCAAGTAGTATATCCTAAAGCACAATATACCTTTTACATAGCATACCGAATTTTAAACTGCTACTTTATACTTTAATTGTCCTGAACTTCCAGTTAAGTTTATTCTTTGCTGTTGAACAAATGCTGAATTTCTCCCTAGAGGTGGTTGTGATGAGTAGTGATTCTCTATCTTTTTCTCACTCACACAGTTTTGAAGATTTACAGGCATGAATATCATCACGTTAACAGAAAATGATATTATTATTGCCAAAAACAAGGCAGTTAAGCACAGAGACAGTGAGGAACGCAGAGCACTTACTCGGATTCAAAGGAAACCCAAAGCTCCTTAAAGCAGCCCATTGTTTTAAATTTTACTAATACTGATGCATCAAAAGCTTCTGTGGTTGTTGCCTTTGCAAGGGTTGGAGCAAGAGGCTGGAGTGCATTCTGCCTCCTGAAGTGCTCGTAAAGGAACAGCCAACTTTTATTAACCTGAGCACCAAGAATGGCTTTATTGTCGGGAAGGCATGAAACCAGCATTGTCCTGGAATCACACCTCCTAAAGCACTGCAGATCCCTCAAACGCTGTCAAGGTGACAGATCCCTTTTACCTTCAACTGTGCAGGCATATGAGCAAACTTCATACAAGGTGTGTGCATATGGTGCAGTGCAGAGAAAAATGTAGTCCTTACACTTGCTACGATAAAAATAAAACAGAATTAAGTAATTGCTACTAATATATGAATATTTTAAAACGCTTTTGTAGACTGTTGTGTCAGAGATACCATGAGGTATCACACACTACTACACTGTTGGAACTACTTGTTTTTGTTGATTTATTAAAACAACAATTAGTACAGATGGGAGAGAGATGCGGTAGCTGAGTAGTTAAGAAGAAAAGAAACCAAGGAAAACATTTTTCCACAGATTGGTCCAAGGTTTATTTTAATCTCAAATCAGATCATCTAAAAGGCTTGCTTTAACTATCCAAATGAAAATAACACCTTACTTCTACCCCCTCATTAACATGCAAGGACAGAGGTTGTATAATATACCTTGCTGAATGCATACATAGTTTATGCCTGTGTATTGCATCTTGAAGATACCTGTCATGATGGTTTCTACAAGCCTGTCCCTTCTGGAGTAGGCTAAGCAACACAGCTGACCCAGAAGGATTAGATGAGAAATTCAACTAATTAATGAGCCCTGCAGGCAAAACATCATTTCTTCTGCTCTTTGGGGCTTTTACAAGGTCAGCTGGTTTGCTGGGTTTTTTTCCCAGCATCAGGTCAGACTCACTCATCTGTCAATTTTACACAAGATTTGTAAGACAATAGTGGCCACTATCAAGTCAAACGACATGGTACATTTTGTCCAACTCCTACAGTAAGGGAAGAACTGTTCTGGCCAATTCAGCTTTGTTAAAATATGCTTCTCTAATGTTACTTTGATCTTCCAGGGGCAACAGTTTAGAATTACAAACGCAGTATTTCCCATTTACAAAAATATTCTGGAACACAAGTTCAAATATTCTGGAACACAGCTCAACTCCCCCCTCCTGCTCTGCTGTCTTTCTGATCGCTTTTTTGAGCGTCACATGGCACAGTTTTCTTCCATCTGCCAGGGAAGTTTCCCAAAAAGTATACCAAGTTCAAGAAATGAGGAATCTGAATAGTAGACACGTTCAGAGAGAATTCAGAAAAATGATCAGCTCACCTCATCTGTTTCTCTAGCAGTATGTGCACTGTTACCATCCAATGGCCTCTCTGGTAATAAACTTGTCCCACCTCCCATCTGCTCTTCTTGCTGGCCTCCTGCCACTTCAGCCTCAGTCCTTTCCTGTCTTCAAGATGTCATTCAACTTCACTTGCTCCCCTACCCATTTGTTTCTCTTTCCAAGTGAGATCAAGCATACATCTTTCTATGTCTCTCACTCCAGCCTTTAACTTCTGCTCCATCTTTTTAGTAAGTGTCTATATTTCTGCTCCATTTATCATAGTTGGCAGTATGCACTATGCAGGTGTCAAGGAAACCAAGAGAGAGTTCACTATTCATGATGCTGCCTTTTCAGCCTTCTTGTGGCTTGCCATTGCGTGTCAGCTCCTTAACACTGAGCTACATCTTGAGAAGAATATGTATCAGTTAAAGACAAATTACTTGAAGCAAATACAAGAGCACACAAAGAAACGAGGCTGCTTTAGACTTTTTCAGCCTGATCTCTTTAAGACTCTTTTTACTTCCTTATTATTTAAGTTTTAATGTGATCTCTATGGCATTTTTCCTTACTGGCTAAAAATAAACACACAAGACATTGCACAGTGCTGGATATAACATGCAGGCAGACCTCTGTAAATACGAATACCTAATGCTTGACTTCAGTAAGTGTTTTCTTTTCATGTCAATAAAGACTTGTGTTTCACTAAATGTAATCCAGCTAAGAGACATATTTGGCTCAGCAGAAGTGAATCAGAAATACCTAGCTGGCTCTCTACAAAGACTGAGAGCAAAACTCCACCCATCTCCTCTGCTGTCTTGATCAGGGAGGAGGCACAGCCTCCCCGCCGAGGCTGAGCCCAAGAGGATGGGGTCACCTGCTACCAGCCAAGAACCACTGCTCTTAAGGACAACACTCAATTCCACAAACACACAAGCATCATAAGAATCTAACTTAGCAAGGAGAGAGAGAACTTGAGGAGAATCCACAAATTACATGTATGACAAGGGTTTTCAGGTCAGGCAGTTCTTTGGACAAATGCAGATTAGAAATACAATGAAAGAAAGGGAAGAACTGACCATTAAGGTAACTCATATATGATGTAGCTTGAATTATTTTGCATAAAGTGAAGTACAAAAGTTTCCACACAAGGATTTTTTAGCTCAAGACACACAGTGCAGTATGACTACTGTCCGATTTAAACTCAAACTCATTTTCTTCTACAGTGGAAGTGCACACATCCAACATGAACACAATTCACTACTTTCTATGCTGTGTGACAAAGAACAGAGGACAGACACTCCTCATAATCATTTATTCCTAAACACTTCTGTCCAGGCCACCTTCCTGGTTTTACCCATCATTAGTGTGACAACAACAATAAAAGTAGAATTTTTCTTACAGTAAAATAGACAAAAGTGTCCAGTTTCTGGCCCAGCTGAGCACGTTCTAATGCAAAGCTTATAATTTCCATCCTTACTGATACTATACATTCTTTAAAACAAACTTGCAAAATGGTTCTGTGACTGGCAGAGCCACATCTGACAACTTTTCACATCTTTTTTCATATAATTTCTGTGAAAGTGACAAGAACTATTGATGTAAATACAGATATGAAACTAAAACTAAGGGCCTAAAAAAAATTTAGTTTAATGCCTTGCAAAATTTCTCAGGGGGCTGAAGTTTCATATTTCTCTAACACTGTAAATATTACATTTGAAATTGAAATTAAAATATGAACATTTACCAAATCATTTGCTGGATTTTCCCTCTTATGCCAGAAGGCAATAAAATAAATTCTAGTTCACTGATCAAATATGTCCCTTCATATTCAGAAACCACTACACCACATCCTCACTTAAAGAAAACAGTAGAATAAACAATTGTTTTAAGTACTGCAACCTATTTTCTGTCACTGTTACACCACCTGAAAAAAAATCCACACTTCCAGAAGAAGGTCAGCAGGAGTGTGTCAAGGTTACGGCTGAAAAGGCACTGAAAGTGCAGGACAGCTCCACCCTAGGAAGAGGTAACACAGCTTTTTGGGCAACACACGTGATGCATTACAAGCAACAGCAGATTACAATGATATAATGAAGGGATGCCTCTCGTACCCTGAAAGACAAGGACAGCATAAGACAAGAACCCATCCAATTATCTCCACTCTTATTTTATTCCTCATCCTTCAGTCAACTATCTCAAGCATGGGAAGCACCCTCTTAAATCAATCCTACGTTCATTCCATTTATCCCTTTACAGGTATGCTCATTTTATTCTGGTCCACTCGGAGTCTGGCACGACTGAGAAGAACAAATTAATGTGAGCATAAAAGTCTACCAGGCTCCATCTGTAAGGAGTGACCACGTATTTTTCTTGTCACATTCCCTCCCCTTTACCCAAGTGCCACAAGTCAGCCTCTGTGCCAACAAAGCTATTTAGTACCCCGTGCCATCGTGTGCAGTGGGGCAAATCCACACCCTATTGACCACCACTCCATAGCTGTTTGCCTTGTCTCTCTGGTTCGACAAGTCTGTGCTGATGGCACCTGTTAAAGCTGCTTCAACTAAGCTGTTCTGCATTTGTCTGGCTGGATTTGGACTTCCCGGATCCCTGACTGAATACAAAGTGATTTGAAAAAACGGTGTTTGGCAACAAGCACAGTGGGGAGTACACTGCGTGTTGGTATACAAGAGCACAATGTGTTCTTCATAGCATCACTGAGGGAGCATGCTGCTCGAATCTCTCTGCTGTCGAGATCAAAATGGTCTCCTTTGTTGTCAGCTGTTTAATAGCAGCTGTTTAATGTAATTCCAAATGATCTGCTTGAATGAAGTTGTCATTCTTGCAGTTCACTTTAATGTAGTAAAAAAAACCAAAAAAAAACCCAAACCACAGCTTGGCCATGTTATTTTTCTATTGTTCTTATGAAAAGTTGCACTCTTGTGTATTTCTGCTAGCCTATAAAAATAATAAAAGTCCAATTTCTTGAAATAAAACATAAATTTGAGGGAAAAAACAGGCAATATTTATTTCAAAGCACTTTCAGACACTCGAGAATGGCTTGATTAAAAATATCTTTGCTACTAGAAAAATGCTCACAGAAAGAAGTGAACTTGTCAGCAAATATGTGAGCAAAAAGAATATCTATTTATATAGATATTTCAAGACATTTTCCCCTAGTGGGGGTTATAATTTATTTTATTGCATTTCATAAAGCAGAAAAAGTTGTAGCAGAATGTTGATAGAGAGAAACAAACACATGCACTCTTCTTGATGAAGCAGTTTAGCTTACAGAAGTGTGCCTTTATATTGTGCGTGGGTTTTGTTAAAATCTGTTTGATACCAAGAACGACAATAAGGATCATAATCTGTGAAAATATTTGCAGTTCTCTGATGAACAATAGAGGGCACTAATGTTTCTAATCTGGCAAACGCATCACGCGCCAGACAGACAAAATAGCCCTGGTACTTGTAGCACACAAACCACATCATCTATGCTAAATACGTAGATAGTGGAGAGAGGATTTCTGTCTCTCAGAAAAGTTCTTTTTGTCCTTTAAACTTCCCCCCCTTTTTTTTTTTCCTGCAGAAAGTAGGATGTGATAATAACGCGCTAATACTTGCAGCCTTTCAAAGCGTTATTTTCTTTTGTTCATTGAACAAAGCACACACAACTTTTCCTCGTATAAATCCTTCTCCTGTGTACTTTCTCACCGCATTCTTCTCTGTTTACGTATAGCTGTGTACAGTAGTTCAAGGTAAAGCAATTCCACTGGTAAATGCAGAAGCTGGAGGATGCTTAATGTGTGTTACCAGCAATCTAATGTAGAAATATTGGCTACCAAAATCAGTAACTAGGAGATCCTGGGGCAGCACCTGAAAGCTCTAAGAGCTTTTCGGGGAACCTCACACCACTGATGTATTTTAAGCAGTTTCACTTAGCTCTGAAAAGATGCAGCTGCTGAAAGTGGTACTTTAAATAACAGACAGATGCAGAGCAAGTATTTTAGAACGGTTCTGCACCTTAAACTACCTTTTCTCTACAAGCACTAGAAACACCCATTTAGAAAACAATTCAGCCTTTCCCCCCAGAATAAATCTCAAGAAGATAAAAACTTTGTTAGAAATACTAGCAGCTGAACCCTGTCTACCTTTTTTTAATCCTTACCAGTGTCTCTCATTGCTATTCAAAGAAACAGACTTATTTCTCAGCCTTGGAGATTGAAACTTTGGCAAGAGATACTTAAATACCAGACACCAACTAACAGATTGCTGCTAACATTGTGAAGAATTGGTAAATGCATTGTGATTAGTTCAGAGTAACTTAACTGGAGAAACATAAGAAATATTAATATTCTGATGCAGTAATTTCAGCACTTAATGAAAAATGAAACAAGTCCCTGTTCACACTGCAGACAGCAAAGTCTTCATGAATGCATGCCTTTATTTCTGACTGCTCAATTTTAGAAGCGATGCATCAGCTTTTCAAAGATACCAAGATCTCTAGCAGATCTTCAGATATTAGCATCTTGTCCAAGTTAAATGATACAGCTTTAACACCGTGGTTATAGCTAGGCTCAAATCTGAAAGCTGGACTCAAGTTACTTCTACCACAAAGACAACACATGCACAATTAGGGAAAATAACTCAGATTTCTGTCCCAAGTCAGCCTGAAATATAATGAGTTGCCACCTTCCAATCTGGAACATTTAAAGACTTTTTGGCCACAGATCTGAATAGTCAATGCAAGTACTAGATGTTCTTTATTTGACTATACTGCAAAGGTCAAAAGCCTACACGCTATTCAAGCAACCCTCCTTGGAGTTTTCTGACGTCAAAAGATTATTCCCTAACTTCAAAGGGGTTTGTGTTGTTTGGTTTGTTTGTTTTTCTTTTTAAATATGACCTTAACACAAGCATTCTGCCTTTTGTATCTTTATTTTTGGTGCCACTGAAGAGACTGGCCTTTGCATATTTCTCCATTTATTTCAGGCAGTCATAAGAGACATTGCAAACTAACAGGTAAAAGCAAGCCTTTCTATGAGGGATTATCATTCCAATTCAGCATATTATATTAAGTGCTGTTATACTGATGACACTCAATTGTACCTTATTGACTGTCTTGAGAGACAAGCAACTGCAAGACACAAACAGTATCTGTGACACTGCCCAACACAAAAGAGAGCATATTCTGGCGATGGAGACTGACAAATTCTTGCTTATTTCTATGCTAAAAATGTAAACAAGAGACAGAGCCATGGACACTAAGACATTTGGTATACAACAAAACATTAGGCCAAAAGGCATAAAAATACACAAACAGATAATACATATGTAGAGTACCTGAAAAAGAAGAAACATTTAAAAGTAGGATAAGGACAGCAACCTTTGATGGATTCTGCTTTAAGGAACTATTTTGAGCAACTCATTGCTGTGTTATCAGAGACATTCTATACAAACCTTTAACTCAGACCAAAATAAAAATTGCATAAAGATTTAAGTTTCTATCACTCATCTATTTTCCTTGCTCAGCCTTCAGCAGCTTAGCAATGAGCACTGTCCCTACTATCACCCTGGATGTCACACCTGGCTGTGACACCAGTCATTGCGCCGAGTCTTTATCTAGGTCAGAAACTATGTTGCCTTTAGTATTCCTCTTTCCCCTAAGTCATAGGTATTCCTAAAAGGTAAGTTTATCTCAAAACTGCTAGATCCCCAAACCATACATTCCAAATATTTTGAAGGACACATGGTATAACTTGTATCTGCTACTTGACCACACTCCTACATTTGTGTTGTCCACCATGTCAAATGACATATTGTCCTGTCTTCTCAGTAACAGTATCAACATTATTTTCTTGTCATTCTCCACATTAGCCAATAGTGTATGCAGGTATAATACAATACAGGTATGAGAATTTACTGGTTCCTAGTCCACAGTTTTTATTTGATGGAAGTTTACACTGGGCCAAATGTTATTACTAGTTACATCACCAACTTTGGACTCGAAAGGATTTGCTTCAATAGAGTTAGAATGGACTCATACCAGCACAAAACTAATCTAGAGACAGATGAAATAAGAAAATACCTTTATCAAACAACAGTTCCAGAAAGGTGATTTTTATTATTTTCCTTTTGTTATTGACCTGCCAGGAACACTAACCAAGATGGCTTAGAGATGTATTAGAAAATATCTAAACTACAGTTATGCACAACTGTTTAGACACTAGCAACTTCCAGAAAACATGCAAAGTCCTAGAAAACATTTATCTATCACCCACATAATTATTTTTACAAAACTTTTAGGTCATCTTTGTGGAAAAAATTCAGATACTTAATCTAGCACAACCAGAACAAAGATATAGCTATAAATGTTATTGCAGGAAATACTACAGATGCTGTTTCTTGCATTTTCTTAACATTCACCTTTCAAGTTTTTTCTGCAACTAATTATTTGATCTCTGCCCTGGGTCTTTAATGAAAGGGACTGTATTAATACCCAATCTGAACTTTACAAAAAACTAAATCCAAGATGACAGAAACCGAAGTAAACTTGACAAAACTTCTCCAGCCTTAAAACCAGGTGAACACTGAAGCTCACTTACTCCTTAACAGCATTGGAAATGGTTATTCATTCAGAGTTCACTTCTCACCAAGGGTTTTTCCTCCAAAAGAGCAAAGAATGTAGCTGTTGGCATGGTAAAAGAGAGTGACACCAGCACCAGTGCTGGCTGCACTCTGCACCAGGGAGACTCATGGCACCAAATCAGTGCCTTCCACATTTTATGAATCCCTAAAGCAATAGGTAGTTTTCAAAACAAAAGGCAAGTTAATCAGCAAATTGCTGAGCATATCCTTGGAGGAAAAAGTACTGTCCTATTTACCCTCCGAGTCCTTCATGTCAATAATGCAGAATTATTATTTTAAAAGTAATTATGCGCTCCTGGTGCCTAAGTATTAACACAGAAAAGTTGCTCTAGCCTTCAAAAATGATCCTTCCTTTTAAGCAGGAACCTATTTCCTAATGGGAGGACATGACTTTGAAGTGGTTTGTCTTTTTTCCTTTCCAGAAGCAATATAGAGAAGTTCAATTATTCATAAGAGGGACTAGTCATGTAAATAAGGACTGGAAGGCTGAGCACCATGTTGCCAAAACACATCTGAAAGCACAAAAGACCATTTTAGCCCATCCCTTGCTAGGAGGATGTGATCTCAGGAACCCTGGCTGGAGAAGGCAGGGTTCATAAATCAGCATTTACACCACGTGGGGAGACCACTTAGAGCAGGTGAGAACATACATACAGTGTGAAGTTTTACAACAGGAGATTTACAACAGTCAGAGTCAATAACGCAAAAACAAAACCAGAGAGCACTTGTCTTTCAAATGATGGCTGGCCTGAAAAACAAAGCACAGCCCTCAACAGTCTCATCTACATGAAACTGATGTCTTGATTCCTCCAGAAGGCTGAGGTTTGCTGGGTAACTGCATTCAGGGGATTCACTAATTCTTGCAATATGTCTTCATAAGGAGCATCTCCTGCTCTTTAAAACAGCAATTCTGCCTGCTTCAATCAGAAACGGAGAATGATTTAGTATTTTTGTTGGCTGGTTATTTATAAGAGATCTAGTCTAGATTAGTCCTGCTTGAGTGGCATCATAAATGGCTCCATTCCCCAGCAGTAGTCTACTTCAGATGGGAACCTGACAACCTCTACTTAGCTTGTCTTTCATAGTACACAATGAAGTGTAAAAACTGCTGTGAAAAAGCCTGTGTTTCAAAACAAACCATCTCAGTAATAAGCATTTAAAACCACTTTTTATTAATATATTTCTTTGTGTACAAAACAAAAGCTTAATGCTACAACAGGCCTTGGATGACAGTTTTGTTTGTTTTGCTGTGTTGTGTTTTTATTTCTCGAAATGAAGTACTGCAGCAGCTTTTAGAAGGTCCAAAATAAATTATTTTAAATAAAGCGTTAAAGCGAGGCTTATGAAAGAGTTGCTTTTTCCCTCGTCACAGCTTAATAACGTGGTGTTTTCAACCAAAAAGCTTAATCAAAATCCAAAGTGGAAATCCTAAATTAGTAAATATTGAATTTAACCACTTTTATATCTCAGGTATTAGCAAATACCTTTGGTCTACAGAGATACAGCCCCTTCTAATCCTTATCTGAATTTGCAATTAAGACTTCAGAGCTACAGATATCTGTACACAGCTCTGTACACAGCTCTGCTCTCTTATTTTTAAATGATTGGACCCAAATCAAATCAGTCTTCAAATACATTGGAAAGTAAATGTCTGATGTCTAATTGAACTAATAGATAACACTCTTTTTAATACTGTTAATGCTTAGTGTGGGCTTCACACTGACAGAAGCAAGGGGAGGGAGAGAATTAGAAAAAATCTGCATAGAAAACCTTGTCATTATGTTATTACCATGCAGTTCCTTGGTATAAAGATAGAATAAAGCTAATATTTACAAATTATTTGTTTTGTCATTGCCAATCCCCTCCCCTCCAAAAATAATAATAAAAAAATTTCTAAATGCATCAGGAGTTAGATTCTTCTTCTCTTTCACTAATTGTCACCTCCAATAGGACATTGTAAGAGCCTGAAAATGAAGCACTTAAGAGTTTTCTTTTCCAATCTCTTGTGGGCTTCTCTCAGTTTATCGCAAATGAACAATCGTGTTGGAAGGGGCACCGTCTGTTTAATGTCATTAGTGATTGTTTCATAAAACAAACAGCCGCTCCACCATTCTGCTGCAGTTAATCTTAAATCTAAACGTGGCGGCACTTGGGGAGAGTCTCAAACATGGTTTGTTCTAGCCAATGCAGGGCTCTTAATCTATTGCAAGTCAAGGCGCTTATCTCTCTGCTCAGCTCAGAGCAGTGATTTCTTTGTCCAAATATCAAACCAAACCCCGTTAATATCGTGCTTCCAGCATTTTCCCAAAGATTTTTCCTCCTTAAATTGTGGCCAAAGCCTAAGGCATATTTATTTATTGCTTATACCATTTCATGCTTATTTTTCAATATTAGCAAAGTCAAACTATTTCCAAGTTAGTGCACAAGGGTATTTCAATGAGCTTAATCAGCCAGGTGAACTGATAACTTGGAGATTTACCTAATTGTGCTGGAAAATCATTCATTCTGGATTAAGCCTATAATGGCACATGTGTTTATAACAATTGAGGGTTTTTATAAAAAGGCTCAAGTCAAAGGAGTATTAATCACCGTAAACTTTCATTAGTGTTTGTAGAAGCAAAGGTTGCCATCACTTCATGGATTCAAATTTATAGCAGCAGCAGCCAATAGAACCCAACAACACAAAAAGTCACCAAAAACCAATCCTAGTGCTGAAGAAAATTTCACAATAGCTTCTGCCAAATGCCTCATATCATATTCCTCCATGAAAGAAACGAGAAGAAATTTATCCCATATGCTCTCTAGTGCTACTACACCCTTATCTGATACACAAGGGTGGGCATATTTTGGCAGCTTGCATATTTTGGAAAATTACGATATGTGTTTACAAGGCTATCTGTGAAAATATAGAGGTAATATCTCTAAAGCACTTGTATACAATGGATTTTAACTCTCTTTCTACTTCTTTTAAATCTGCTCAAGTTTGGAATGAATTACAAGGTCCTGAATTTGAAGCAAATGTGAAGCAAATACATGTGTTCTTGCAAAGTAAAAAGAAAAAAGTTTATTTTGACCAAAAGGTAATCCAAGTGAGTGGGGCTCAGTAAGAGGACAGATATCTCCAATGGCAAGTCCTTGCACAGTGAGGGTAATAGAAAAAGTTTTCCTGCTCAAGGTAAGCCTGAAGCAATCTTTTGGCTTTACTGTTACCAAGGTATCATGCCCTAGGCCCCATGAAGAAAAGGCTGAACAGCAAAAGAATCCTGAGCATTTGCTCACCAAGAAAGAATTAAAGCCAAGTAGGATGTGTGCTCATCTCTGTGGACATTCTTAGAGGAAAGCTAAAGTCATGATGAGCAAACAATGTTGGGGAGATACACAAAAACTTCTTCTACAATGCCACAGTACTAATTCTTATAGAGTTTATATGTACATATTCCCTGGTTATATTTAGCACACTAAGCTACAGATACCTGTCAACATGATGAAAGCATGCAATTTTTTTTATCTCTCTTCATTTAGAAAATGCAAAAGAAACTAAAACCACCAACACATATGAGCCCCCATTCTTGTGTGCTCTGTCCCTCAGGACTTGTATTAAGCTCCCTTAATAAACACAAATAATTGTCTTTTTCTTTTCTCATTAAACAAAACAAAAAAAAAAAAAGAAAAAAAAAAAAAAAGGCGGGGGAAAGAGAGAGAAGGAAAATCAATTCAACTTAGGTTTTTCCACATCTTCATATCACTTCCCATCTCAACTGGCTGGAGTAGAATTTCAATTAACTGGTAGGAGTCCAAGAGAAGCCCGGCTGCCTCTGTTGCTCCCGGTCATGCCCCATAATTGTAGAGGGACCTGCATTTTTCAGCCAATGCCACGGCTTACAGAAATAGATACACTGAGTTATTTGATAAAGGAACCAAAGCCTGTCACTCCTGTTCAAGTGCCAAACAACATGAGAGCGAGTGAGATTGTGTTCAGATCCCAAACTGGCCAGGTTTATTATCCCGCAGAGCCATCTCGTGGGAGGGGGTGAGGGCTGGGGGAGGCTGCAAAGAAAATTAAAAAGAAGGAAAGGGAAGGAGGGAAAAAGCAACATCACTTGCAAGCCAGCCAATTCCAAAGCCTCCTTTTTTTGGAGAAAAATCAGCTACCGTGTTTCCAGAAAGCTCTCCAATACAAGGCAGAAGGGGTATCTTCATGCCTTTCCTACACATCTTTTTTCAGAGAGGAGAAATGTTGGCAGGTGTAGGTCTGCTCTTGTGTTCAAAAATAGTCTTGAATCCCAAGTAAAACTCTTCTGAAGAACAATTGCTAAAGCAATGCTAAGAAATAAAAATAACTACTAACAGCTCTCTGCACAAAAATTTTGGGATGTCTTCCCCTGTAATTTGTAACTCTGTAGAGTTACATACCCTAATCTCTAATACATATTTTACTGGACAATTAATGTATCCCTTTATAAAAGTACTTTTATCAAAGACAAAGAAGCATGTTCATAACTAAGTGGCTGATAGAATATCATTGGTTTATAAGAAATTAACGAATGCTTAATGAATGGTTGTCCTTTTATTTACTCTTCATAACAGCCACCAACACTGATCCCAGCATTTTTCTTCTTCTCTTCATTAGATTTATTTCTGAGCATCGGAAGTGTTTGGGTCTATAGCAATTCAAAGACAAATACTAAATGCTCCATAATGCTCAATATTTCCTGATTACATGATTCATATAATATTACAAGCCATATTTTCACAGAAATATGTTGCACTGTGTGTCCTATATAGCCCCATAAGAGAACAAGCCAAGGGGAGTGAGTACTGTTGCAGTGGCACTTTATGCTTCCCCTGATCCAGGTGTACTCCATACTTCACAGACTATTAAAAAAGTGGAGGTCACTGTTTGAAGGTGCTCCTCCTAATGCACCAGTGTATTAAGTTTATATTTTCTACTTTATAATCAAGAAATTGTACTCAGTTTTAAAGCTCAATTATTGAAAGAGCCAGTGAAAATAAAGTCATAATTATCAAGTGCAGACTTTCCACTTCCAAGGGCCAACACAGGTCAGACAAAATAGGTTCTGGTAAGAGTAAATTCAACCAACAACTCTCTGCAGATCTTGCAGGCTTGATACTAAAGTCAGAGTTTATTTAGAGTACAATCTCAAACACAGTTTGTTCTCTTGTTTCTGAGATGTCCAATGCTCTCATACAGAGTAACCCCACACCCCTGTCATCTTCCTTTCCCACCTCAGACTGATCCATCTTCCCCAGCAGGTATAAAAGGAGCAAATCTGAGCAGGTAACAGGGTGATGCGGTTGCTCCCCTCTCAGCCTTGCAAAAACATCCGTGAAGACCTTGTTCAGGTGGGAACTACAATGAGGAACCAAAGGGCAATTCCCAGGAGAAGCAACATAAAATATTCCTTGATCCCCAGAAGCTTCAGATTTATTTGTATTTGGATAACAAAACAAATCCTTGCATCCATCCTGGAAAACTTATGCTATGCTCTTCCTTCTCAACCAAAATGTCACTATGCTGCCAAACAAGTAACGACTCAGAGCACTGGGATTAGTAGGTCTTCAAATAAAATAATCTCTGCAAATAATCACCTCCCAGTTTCTCTCATCTTCCTTTTCTCAGTTCCTGCTCTTCCTCCTTTTAGTTACTTTTCTTATTATCTTATCCACATATCAATTCCCCCTATTTTGCTAATTTCGTTCCTCTCTGTCCTTTCTTTCCCCTCTATTTGTATGACTTCCTCTCTGCCTGACCAATAATTTTAATTATACCTGAATTACAGAAGTCTAATTTGAAAATCCTTGATCAAATGCTCCAACCACTTCCATTGAAAAAGAAACACAAACCCAAACCAAAATGCCACACACAAACATGAACATGTGACCCCAAGCTTACAGACACACAGGCATTTGTGCTTTTTGGAAATTCAAAGACCTGTGTGCTTTGTTTATTAATAATATGAGCACAAAACAAAAAGAAACACTCAGGACTACAGCCTGAAAGCCCATCCTGATAGGCAAATCTGAAGGCAAACATCAACACTATTACATTTTTACTTATCAAAAGGCTATTTAAACAATGAGATGCAAGCCCTTTAAACAATGTAGACACTTGGACTTTGTAACAGGGGTTGCCATAAGGATCAGGCTGGCTTTGATTTCCAAATACTGTAAATATGGAAAATTTAAGTCTACCCTTTGAATTGGCACTCTGGGCAGTTTACTTAATCAGTTGAACACCTCCAATGAATGAAATTCCCATAGGAAAGGAGGTTTCATAATCTATTCACTAGGAGTCCCAGTTATTAGTATAAAAATACTGTTATAAGGATTATAGAAATGCTCCTCCTTCCCAACTGCTACCTTGTCTCTATAGTACCCCCAAAACTCTCTCTACTTAGGCTTGGCACATTTTAAACTGTCCAGTCTTCAGGCCCTGAATTTAATGGGTCTCTGTCCAAAGACTGGAAAACTCACCCCATAAACCCAAACGCTGTGTTTTTTAAATGGTATTAAAATTTTATAAATATAAGTAGAATCAAAATGAGATTTATCATCTTTTCTTATTTTTACACTGCTATATTTACCCTTGCTATGGAGCATCTTCTATGTGGCATGTTCAGCCTGTTACTCCTCAGTTAGCCTACTGTGTCAAGTTTTATATTAAGACATTTTTCTGGTAACAACAGAGATTGCTATCTGAGGAAATAAAAAAAACTAAGTTCTTTTACCTGATCTTGTCAAACAGCACAGCATGCTCCAAGGCATCTCTACCTGACCACCTCAAAAGCCTAAACAGAGTATTTGTAATTGCAAAAAAACCTGATTTTTAAAATCTTGATAATGAAAAAGGACAAGATGAAATTTTACTTGTAGTTTATTAACAAAGACTGAATTTTATTTAGAATGGTCACGAGTCTATAGAAAACCTAATGGGAAAACTGGGGACTCTCTGTTTGAGAAATGAATACGAATTAGTGTGGCTTGTACAGCAGTAGTGAAATAAACTGATCACTTCAGAAGAACAAATTTCATTACCTTGAATTTTCATCAGCCCATAAACCCAACAGTCTGGGAGAACAGAGTCACCCCACATTGTTAACAGAGTATAAAGGTAAACCCATCACACAGTAGTTATTACAAACACAAAGCCAGTTGGCTGAGCAATAGTTGCAGGCCACCAGAAACCTTCTGTGGCACCCAAGCTTCTAAAAATAATTATCAGTGTTGTTATTAATAACAACATCAATGCCAGCAACTAGTACTAGGAAGGAATATCCACGATTCCATTGCATTACTGTACAGTTTTCTCAAGGGCACATTTGTTGTCAACTGCTACCACAGCTCCAGATAAGATCATGGTGGAGGTTTTTCAAATTCATAAATATGAATATAGAAGTCTAAACCTGACTTTTATGCTGATTTTACTTTCATGAGATTCTGCTTTCAAACTGTATAGCTGTAGAGCAGTTTCACAGTGAGCATGCAGACAGCAACAATATGGATTTGTCTGCATACAGTAGCTTCATCTCCAGCTTCCTAGTGCAATCTACTAGGGAGTAGCACCCTAACAAAAAAAATCTGCCCATACTTAGAACACATAATGTTTTTATATTTTTAATAATGATGTCTGATGAGAAACCACAGCTGCTCTTCCATGCTAAGTATCTATGGAAAGATCCACATAGTTGTTTCCAAGGGAGGGGGAAAAACAATAATCCTTTGGCCGTGTTGTACATCCATTTCAGAACACAGCAGAAACCTCATACACTGTTTGCAGGAAACAACAAAAACACAGGTCTATGTCAGATGGATGGAAAGTTTGATGGCTTCTTACAGGCTGTATTAACAACCCCATTTGATTCTCTCTTGTATACTCGTAAGAATCAAAGCAGTGCAGCAAACTGGCTTGTCAATGCAGATAAATATCTGCACAAAGGACGAGGCTTGATGGTTAGTATCTCATTAGTCTGCCATAAGGACTGAACAGACTGAGCAAATTTCCCTGATTTTTCCCCTCCTTTTTTCTTGGAAGAGCTGAGAGGAAAGAATAAAAATAAAATAAGAGTACAAGGAGTTCAGATAACAAAGGGTATATATAATACCACAAGTAACTTCTTGTATCAGAGAGTACTTCCACATGAAGAGTTCAAGGCACTGTGAGCAATAACCAACTTGCCACAGGCCTAATGTATTTTGCATCCCAAATGCTCTCCTGAACCTGGCTAACTCGCTCTTTAGTTTTAAGCACAAATTTAATTTCCGCTAGAGATGCAGTGAATTACACTGATCTAATTTAAGCAACAGTGAACTTTATTAACCTCGTGGGATTGCCAAGTTTTTCAGCGCTTCATTTTGGGACCGCACACTGGTGTGCTGAGCTCCCTAGAAGAATTTCCAACAGCAGGAGGTGGGCATCTCCTTTGGAAAGTCTTAGGAGGGATATGCACTTAACTATACATTAAGGTGTGTATATTTGTGGGTATATACACACAAACATATATGCACAGGGTTGTGTGTGCATGCAGTCTACAGGCTGCTTTTCAAGAATTGAGCAATCACTGCAGGAACAGTGAGTGGACAACTGTTGCACAGAATATATTCTCTCCAGGGCACTCCGTAGCAGTGTGGCTAACTGCTACACAAGTATCCTGGGAAGGATATGGACCTGAAAGTCTGTGAAGGCCAAAAGTACTTCATTTTTCTTGACTATCTCAACTGCTGAGCTGAGATTGTAAAGTGATTTTTGTGGTGTGAAGTCCTGCCAGTTTAGGATTAGGCAAAAGTAACAAACATTATTTTAGTGAGGACTTCAAGGTGGAGTTAGGCACTGGTTTTCAAGGGGAAATGTTTTCCTTCCCAATATCTTTTCTCCTGCCACAAGTTTTCTGGCATAGAGGGGAAGGTGTGACAATTGCAATAATAAACAATTCCATATGTGATGCATAACTGCTACTACTGGTACTAATTTATTCCTGTAGTTGGGGGATGTTTTCTAAATGTTCACATGGACAATTACTATTTGTTGTTTGTATTACCACTGTGCTTATAACTGTGCTCACAGACCATGACCTACTGTCTTGTAAATGCTGAAGAAGTTCCAGACAAAAGGACAGTTCATGCCACAAGTAGCTTGCACAACATAATATGGCTGTAAATTTGAGCTGGCATCAACAGCCATTGAAATAGCCTGACAATGAAACAACCAGGGGCACAGAAATTGCCACATGGGCTCAAATCTAGTTTCATCTAGAACTATAAGCAGAATATGATGTGTCAGCAGAAAATGCAAAAAAAAGCCCTGCACTAGGCAGATCTGGGATAACCCATCCCCCAGGAAAGCGTCCTTGCAATGTCTCCTAGCAATTAGAGTGCAAACTTAAAGCATATCATTTCAGATCTCTTTTAGCAGTCTTTTGTTTAATAGATCATAACAACACAGAATATTCTCATTCATATAAATGGCCAGACCGTTTCCTAAAACACATTAAATCCCTTAGCAACTTTCCAAAGCAAAGAAGTCCATTGCCTAATTGCACAGCAGGTGAAAAATTATTTATCAGCCGTCTTTCTCTAATGTTACCCTGTTCTTGTATCATCAGAAAGAGAGAAAAACTCTTCCCAAACTGCCTTCTCTATGCAAAATAATGAATTTTAGAGTCTTATCATGTTCTTTTTTATTCATCTCCTCTCAAAGGTAGCAATCCCAGTCTTTTCAATCTCTCCTCATATGAGAGTTTTCCCTTGCGCCTGATCATTCTTCTTGCTTCACTCTGAGCTCCTGGTAAATCTGTAATACCCTATTTGAGATGGTGTCACCCACTTGATGAACCAGCATCATTTACATAATGGCATTACTGTATTTTCCATATTATTCTTTATTCTTTCCTCATGTACCTAGACCTGTCTTTTGACTGAAGCTGTGCAGTGAGCAGAGGTTTTCAAGTAACCACTGGTATTGATGGCTGGGTTTCTTTCCTGAGTTGATATAGTTATTTTACAGAACAGTTAGGCAAATAGTAAAATTTTAAGGCAGACAAGTGGCAAAAATTTTCCTTCCCAGTTATTATTACTTTGCAGTCATCTTCAATGAATTTCATGTATTATTATGCATTAAGTCCTTTAGAAGTTTCCTACAGTCTCTCATCTAGATTTGACTAAGTAATTTTACATCTGCCAATTTTCCCAGGGCTCATTCTTACAGATTAAAAAAAAAAAAAAGAAACAAAAAAACAGACATGCAACAGCTTCCTCAGGTTATCAACATGGCTTAACTCATGCCTGGAAATAAAGCCTTACAAAGGTGAGAAGGTACAGGAGTGCTCCTGCCAGTTTCTCTTGTAAAACTACCAACTAGGTGGGAAAAAATTATTACACAGGGAAGAATTATCTATATAGAACTGAACCCTCCACATAAGCATCTGCCTAAATCTCCATCAACTGAAATCATATTCAGCTACTACAAACTGGAGCTGAATTACAATTGATTAGAGGTAAATGTTGCCATATTGTGCAAAAGACTACACTCTACTAAAATCAGCAGGCTGGATTTTTACTTCAATTCCTTTTGTTATTATAACTCAGTAGATTGGAAATTCTTAAAAATAAAAGTAGTCTGAATCTCTCCCAGTGAAGGAACATCCATGTAAATTAGTTTGGTCTCATCTCTCATCACAAGCCAGCACACTGCTCCCCAGTTTACCCCAGCTCCAGTCAAAAAGGCATCTCTTAACTCATGCATTACAGAGCAAGGATAAACTACAGGCAGCAATCCAGGGATCAAGTAGATAGAACAGCCTGAATCCACATCACACCATCAGCACATGCCACAGACAAGATTCACACTATGTTACATTCATGTCTGACTTATGAAGCAGTAATGAAATAGCAATTCTGAACATTAGTTACATTGTATTCATATAACTGCAATTCCTTATTACTAAAAACCTGTATCAAACAATTTTTGCCAATTATTTTGAGGATTTTTTTCAATGCTTCTTTTCTTAGCTAACTCTTCTCTTTGATATATATGATCCCCACAAATTATCTCTTTGAAACAGGCTCACTTAATTTATTTAACAGCATCAAAGTCTCCAATTTAAAAAAAAAAAAAAAAGGAAAAGAAGAAAAAATAGAAAAAATAATAGAGTGTTTTAGGACAACCAGTTTATTACTCAGCCATGATCTTCATGGCTTGGTCTTTGCACTATGGAACTGTTAAGTCAGCCTGAAAGAAGAACAAATTTGGTCTCAGCCAAATTCCCAACATTTCTCTTGAAAAGACCTCCAAATCTCCATTCTTAATTATTACAAGAAACTAAGAAGTTGTTTTGACCTGGTGCCTCCAAAGCCTCTTTCAGGAAATCCAGTGAAGTTAAGGGCACAGATTCTCCAGGCACCAGAGCAGAACACATATGTGCTTTGCACTCCACAGTAGGATATGGATAGGGAAACCCTCTGGAGCCAGCAGCACAGAGGACTGAATTAGCTGTGTTCCAGAGCTCCTGCACACAGGAGCCAGACATCCAAACACAGTCTAGATGGAGGAGAGGTCCTCCAGAAGGATATTCAAGGATATGCCCTAACTGACGTCTAGCAGGATGTGAAAATCCTCCTCTGCAGCATATCTTTGTAAAGATATGCTGTTGCAACTGCTCCTGAAATTCAGGTGAGATACTACAGCAAAAAGTTGCGAGGAATCACAATTTACCAGCATCACATCTACAGGAAAAGCAAACCAGAACAATGCTAGTAGGTTATGCATAAATCTCACCACGACTAGTGAGGAATAATTTATAGGATCCTCTTGAGTTATGTCTAAAATATTCATCTGAATTTTAAAAAAAAATATTTTACACACCTTTGCTACTTAAAGCTGAGGGGAGGGAACAGAAAACACTGCTGCCTTTAAAATAGCTATTCTTGGATCCCAAAAAGCAGTGACATTTTGTAGGCTCTGATTTTTGGTGAAAACATTCACATACCCTTAGCAATAGCTTTCAACCCTCAACAACAGCTGTTTAAATGATTAAAAGTAATTTTTTTTTTAAACGAGGACATTTGCACTTGCTACAAGATGACTCAGTAACACAGAGCTCTGCCTCTCATGAATAAAGGCAGGGTGCCCTCATTCTCTGACCATTAAATATCTTTTCTGTGTGTCTGTGCCTCCCTGTACATATTAATACGTGAGCTCCAAGCTGGTGATCAAATTGCAGGCAAAAAATATCTAGCAGTGGTCAGGAGAGATGATGATTTTAAATAGCTAAGGAGAAATTAACTTTCCACTCAAGATTTCAACTTGTTGACTTAAACGAATCAATATGTATCATTTCCAATCTTCACGTTATTCTGTGCTAGAAAAGTTAGCGCTGAGCTGCAGAATTAGGTCACTTGCATTAGATCTTCTAATTAACCAGTTCTTCCTTTAAGAGAGCACTTGCTCGGCTTTCAAGACTACTCCAGCATTTTGTCAATAGAGTTCAGAACAGGGCTAATGATTACCATTAAAGAAAGCCCAGAGTGATTTTAAGAACTTATCTTTCTGCGTTTTGTTCTTTTTATCCAACTGTGGGATCCTGGAGTAAAGTCACTTCAGACAACTGATGAAGTTTAGAAAGAAATAAATAATAAAAGAAGGAGATGGGGGAGGGAGCAAGAGGAAAATTTTCTGCAAGTGGAAAAGACAAGCTACTTCAACACAAAATAATCCCCTACAATTTAGGCTGATGATAGAAAAACCACACATCTCCAGACACACTATTAATATATTTTTACGATGAATTAGTCTTTGGGGGAAACTGTAAAACTAACATTAATACATAGAAAAAATTATTTTCCCTGTACTGTTCTCTTGCTTTGATTTCTGACCTTTGTAGTTTATTCCACTGTAACAAAATTCCTCCTAGATTATGTGACTGCAGGGCCCTTGCATTATAGTTGTGCTTTCCTGTACTTGTGTAGATCCTTACTCAAATGGCCTTCACTGCTCTGCCTCATCCACTCCTGACAGGGTGTCTTCAGCCCAACCAACATCTCCTTTGCCAGTCCACCTCGACACCTGCCTTAAACTCTGGGGGACACTTCCTCGCTGATTTTCACCTTTCCAGTTCCTTAAACCTTCCTGACAGGTGCTCAAACCCCATCCTGAGTGATTCCAGAGGCACTGAATGTGGCTGTGTGCTCTGTACACACCACTATTTCGCATGAGATGCTATGCTGATTTGCAACATGCCTTTTTCCTTTGTTGCTGTAGGGTCTTTTTAATATAAATAAGTAGATGAGAAAAATACTAAACCCTACTAAAGGAACCTGCACTGCTCAGCCATGCACACCACCACAGGAAGAGCAGGAGCTCTAATACTGATATATTGTCCTCCCTCCACAACACTCATCAGGACACGTGCCCAGTGCCCAGTGCCCACCAGTGAGGACACCTGCCCATCCTTGGGGTTTTCCCATTTTTTCCCAGCCCCAAGGACCACAGGGCTGTGCTATGCTCTGCTGGGAAGCCCAGCTTCAGTGCGCATTCCTCCTATCACTAGTGTTTGGTGGTAAAGATTTCAAATCTGTCTGTGCTTTTCACAGCTTTTAGAGTGGAAAAGGGGCCTTCAGGTCAAATATGGGACCAACATGTCCAAAAACACATTGCTTCAGCTTACTGCTCCATTTAGTGTGCTCAGTTTATGTTCCAGTAGTTGAATTCTCCAGCTAACTTTGTTTGCTTTTTTAATAAATCTTTTTGAATTCCGTTATCTCCTTGTAGCGCTATCTCAGTTACTGAGAGTTTTTCCTTTACACTTATATAAGGCTACTCCTCCTCCCTGCTGCCTTCCTCTTTGATCTCCTCTCAGAAGTTAGAAATTATTGACTGTGCACGCTGTGTTGATTTTCCTGCTTGCCATTTGAACGAATTATCATCACTATGCAATTCCTCTAGAAACAGTCAAGTTTGAGGGTGAAGCTTGTCTGGACAGCTAAAGGGGCCAACGACCCCTTTTGGATTTTATCTGCTAGGCACCCTTGAATCAAGTTGTGCACATGATGGAAAGGTAAATTCCTAAACTCCGAGGCTGATGATCTAAAATGCAGTAAGATATTGGGCAAAAGCTTACTGAAAATCAATGGGAAAATCCTGCTGTTTTTAACCCTCACCCTTTTTGGTACTTGGTGAGGAATTTCTATACGACTTGGCATCCAGGTTATTTTAATAAAGGAAATATTGCTCAATTTACTGCAAATTACTAATGGGCCAAAGTAGGCAGCTGGGCTACATCCACTGATGTTATCAATATTTTACATTATACTCCTTTTTAATACGTTTTCTAAGATACAGGTTTGGCCCTAGATTAAAAATAAAATATGTCAACTTGTTATTCCCATTCCATTTTTGGCCAGTGTAATTTAAAACTTAAAATCACAATAAAAAGTGTACCTTGAATAATTCATTAATCTGCTTTTACATAATTTGGGCCTTTTTTTTCCCTGCCCCTATATGGACATGGCTGTTTCTGTCAACAAACAGCAATCCTCAACTATTTTCACCCTGGATACCTGTGGATGTCTAGATGATAATTTTAAAATTGTGATTACTGAGACAATGCTCTGGGAGGGTTTGGAAACAAGGATGCCCAAACTTAGCAAAAGAGGCATTCAGCATCCGAAGAAAATCCTCTGCCAGAATCTATGAGGTTCCTTCAACATATGTTTCCAACCCACTTTTATGTCAACAGTTTGAGAGCAGCAGCATCACGAGCAGCAGCACAGTGACAATGTCTACACTGTCACACTGCTTTTAATTTAAAAGCGAAGAGCCACGCTACCCTTTAAGATACAATTAAAAGAGCAAATATGATTTGATTTATTAAAAGCTACTAATAAGCAAAGCAAGCCAGCTGGGCTCAATCTACAAGGGGGAGAATGATGGATGAATTGATGGATTCATAGTTCACCTGACAACTAATCCCCGCAGCAGCTCCGGTGGTGGCTGTGGGAAGTGGTGCAATTGGGTACAAATCATCATCATCCTCGTCGTCATTTGAATGTCTATGGCAGCTTTCAGTCCTCTATCTCGTACATCTTTGCAGATGCTTAATTAAGCCTCATGATAGCCCCTCAAGGGAAGTCAATATTAGTTTACCTATAGGTAAACTGAGATACAGCAATGCGCAACTTGCTCAAGGTCACAGAGTGGGCCAGTGGCAAAGCCATGAATAAAACTCTCTAAATTTGACCCCAGCAGCCTGATTTAATTATGAAATGATGTTCGCCTTCTGTTACCAGTTCCACACTGGAAATAGCAGCGGCAGATGCTTTTGGGAAGGAAGCAAAATGTGGCAAAAGCAAGAGGTAACAAAGTAGCAAAAAAAAAAATCCGCAACAATACAGAACTTATGCTCAAAAAATCAATTGGAAAACTGCTCTCTAAATGTGGAAACAAGTCTACTGGGCATCTTTTGTTGAATAAATAAAATAGTTTCCTTTACTGAGGAGAGAATTCCATCATTTTACTTGCTCCCCAAACTACCACTCTCAACAACTAATTAATGTTAGTGGCTAGATAAGTAAACTAAACCATTGTGGTAGCATTTCTTGGATGTTTCTCGTGCATGCAGACAGTGAAAAAAAACAGATGGAGAATACTATAATGAATTGAAATGTTCTATTTAAAAACTGTTTGTCAGCTGTGGTTAAGTTGACACTGTCATCATGGCAACAAATCACAACAGTTCGCATGTTGTGCCTCCACGCTCACGCCTGCTCCTCGGAGCTGAGCTGAGCTGTTGGAAACTGGAAGTTCTCAGCAGCCCCGTGAGTGGAACAACAAACAAGACATTGCTGCCTCAGTTTTCTGCTGCACTCGGACTGGAAGGAGTAAGGTCAACAGGGCACTCGGGTTTATAACAAACTGATGGTTACCTCTACTATGTCGCACCAGATTAAAAAAATAAATGAACCAATCTACATAAGCAAAGCCACACAAAGCAACACCACGGTTCAAGGTGCTGATAATGGGCTAATGTTCTTCAGCTCAAGGTCACTGGCTGAAGTCAAGTTTTTTCCTTGATGTAACTCAAAGTCATTACAACCTCCTGTTCAAATCCTGGTCTATGAAAAATGCACTTCTGGTCCCTCTGCAGTCCCCAGTGGACTGGAGCCCAGGGATATTTGAAAAGCAAACACCATTTCAGCTGGCACAGCCCAGCACCTTTGTTGATATTCTCATGGAGGAGTGAGTGGGCAATGGCATGCTGCTCCCTGAGCACCCCAGCACAGATCACCCAGTTTGGGAGATGCCTGGCTGGGCTCTGCCTCTGCACTCAATCCATTCCTACTGCAATACAGGGGCTGCAGCCCTTAGTGCTGCCACTTTGATACTCCCCCTCAATTTGCTTTGAGTTTTGGGGATTTTGTTGTCTACCCATAAAAGGAAAAAATGTACACATTTGTACTCATAATTTATTGCCTGAATACAAAGGCAGTGAATCTGTAAAGGAGGAAAGGGAAAGTAATTTTACAAGGTGAAAAAGAATCAAACCCTTGAATCCTTTGTCTGATTAAACTTCAACCCCAGTTGAAGCCCAAGTGGGGATCTCACATCACGCATTCGTAATTATGATTACACTACTATTCATTGTAGACAGTAATAACATTTGCCAGGCCTAAGATTTCTGTCATCTTCTCACAGGGCTTTTGAAACTAAGTCATGCTGCTAAAATAGCCTGCAATTCTTAACTACTCCAGATTAATTTAAATGGATTTGCATTTACATTTCCTTTACTTGTATTAGTTATGGCTATGCACAGTCAAAACCAGTAATTAATAAAGAGAAAAAAATGCAAAAGCCCGATTTTTCTTTACATCACTGGTAACTGGCTTGAATCTAATAGAACTAATACTTGCGTAAAAGAGTGGAAAATGATAGGCAAATACATCTCAAACACTCTGCTTGCTCTTAATTATTCCACTTTTTTAGGAGAGGTGAGAAAAATGTCTGCAGAACTGCCTACTCAATAGAGCATGAATAATGAAAATATCTCTACACAGCTTGCAACCTCCTATAACGATGGCTGTAGGAAAAGAGTACATTATTAAACATTGTGGCAAATGCATAGGACAATTATATCTCAGTTCCTTATTTTGCTAGATTTATGTATTTAGTTAGTTGTGATCATAGTTATTTGCAATACCTGTGGGTGCAGAATTGTTCTTTCTATTGTCTCAGTTTTTACACACAGAAGGATAGAGATTGTCACGAGGGAAAAATCAGACACTGGTTTTAGCAGCAAGGATTTGATTTATTATTGCTTCAAACAAGTTTCATGCATTAAAGATCCCTGTACAGAACATGACATGTTCTTTCTTTAAAAACAGCTACACACTTTAGGACAAGTGACATGATCCAAATGGTCTCGACTGACGTTGATGGCTATTCTAATGCAGCACAGAATGTCTCCCTAACTCCACGCGTTTAACATTTTTTCAAACAGAGAGGAGAAGAATAAAGGGAAAAAATACTTAGTTAAAATGAAATCTCTGTTCTGCAAAAATTCAGTTTTCATCTCACTTTCTGTATTGAGTGCTATCCCTTAGGCTAAAGAAAGCATTTCTATAAACAGACACACACACACATATACACACACCCCTCTTTATTCAGATGTGAATTTCAGCATTTGATAATAATCTGTTGAGGGTCATATCTGAAATCCACTGATCTGAAGGGAAAACATTCCCTCATCTTCACTTGCCTTTAGATCAGGTACATACAGATGTGTTAATTATAGGAAATAAACTGCCAAGTGACACCACTGAAGCAAAACCACAAGTAGAGGTTTTCACCAGGAGAAAAAAGGAGGCAAAGAAAGAAGACTGACAGAACTGAAGGGGGACAGTGGTATCACACAGGATACTGATAACACAGTGTCTTCAAGTGCTGTAACACAATTTACCTTGAGAAAATCCTAAAGCGCTTCCTGTAGAACAGCTAAGCACAATTTTAGATTTTAACAAGGCTGAAATATTTTACAGTTAAATACCCTCCAAAAGGCAATTAATTATGCACATTTGGGGGAAAAAAAGAAAAAAGCTCGTTTATTGTTTTACTCCCTTGCACACATACAGAAGACATGAACCTTTTTTGGTTTGTTTGTCATTTGTTGATGGTTTTTTTCATTTGGTTTTTTTGGGGAGTGAGGAGAGAGCGGTGGCAGTGGTGTGGTTTTTTCTCCTCTGAATGACTCTTCTTTCCTTGTAAGACAAGCTATTGTCCCACTATTATACAAAAGATTTAGTGAAGTTTCTTCTGGATCCCACCAAAACAACAAAAAGGGTGACTATAAACTCAGATGAAGTCTCATCTGAAGAATTCCTTTTTTTGAGGGACAAAACATCAGCCACAACATCATCGATTCAGCTCACACATCAGAATAACATGAGGACAGCAGCAATTATGTTATTCTGGATTTAAATGGACAGAACAACCCTCCACCCCTGAGGTTCCAAAGGGTTATAAACAACTTCATCATTTGCCAACTTCTCTCCTGCTTTCCGCCCACAGTCTCAGTCTTGTTAAGACCTTCTCAGGGCTCTGATTTCCTTTCTCACCCACACACCAAGTCCTTACAGACATGAAAGGTTCTATGCACACACTTCAGATACAACAACTGCTCCTTTAAGTCCACACCTCCACTTCTTAATGTCCAGAAAAATAAACTGTCTAAGAACCCAGCAGGCCAGAGTGTCAGTCATCACATAAGAACTGCCATGACAAACTATGCAGAATTATGCACACCAAAGCAAGAAGATGGCCCAGTGACCAAAGCAGTCATTTTCAGCTCTAATCTCAGCTCTTCAATGCCCAGGTGACCTCCATGGCAGAGAGACCAAGATCAGCCTCTACTCAGACCCCTGGGCTGTAAGGAAACAAAGGGCTCTGCTGCATACCCAATCCCCAGTGAAGAAAGTCCAGTGAATCAAACAATTATGTCACCAACCCCCTCACCATATGTAATGGCAAGTCACAACATCCAGACCATTTAAAATCACAAGAGATTTCTACCTTGATTTTATTCCATGCCTGCACAGACAGCCTTTGCTAAGCAATGTATCCTAAAAAGGGATATGCTTATCACAACGCAAGAGTGAAAGCACATAAACAGCACTTTCAGTATTATCCCAGCATGTCTCTTTTATTCACTTAAAACCCCCAAAAAGTCCAACTACTATTCCCACCTTTAAGTGATCAAATCTGGTCCACAAGGCACTGTGATAAAGCTCAGCAGAAGAGCTTCTACATCCTGACCTCTGCTTCTCATGTTTTCAGTGTAATTCTTGATTTCCATGTAGCAACTGCACATGATTTCCTAACTCTTCCATTTTGCATTATGGCCTCTGCCTATTTCTCCTTAGGTTTATTGCTATCTTAAGCAAGGAATGGAAAGACTGCTTGTCCAAGTAGTGAAGAGATACCAGACTAACTTACTGTCTTGTAGCATTTCTCTGAACAGATTCCTGAAGATTTCCCAGAATGTTTTGGGGTGAATGGCTGAGTTGACTGTTTCACAGCATTTACCTGTGGTTTTAGGAAGAGGAATGAAGACAGTGTAGGTACAGAAGAGCAGTACCTTTGAGAGTAAGCTTAAACACTCTGTACATAACTCCAGCACATTTTCTACAGTTCAACAAATTTTCACACAACAGAATGCTGAAATTACAGGTAGAAGTACAAAAACAGCTGAGACCAAAACCAAAATGGTCTGCCAATCTGCAATCTCCAGCCTTTCCTATACACAGCCAGTGATGTCTTCCCAAGTGGAAAATGTGGGTATCCAATTCCCCTCCTAAGTCACAACAGGTGGATTTCCTCTGACCAGATGAGTGTGATGCCACCAAAGTTTAGTATCTCTTTAAAGCTGAGAGAGAGAGGCAGGTACTGGAAGTGTTGAATTTCTCCCTTCTAAAGTAGCCCTCTGAAACAAAGGAGATGAATCAGACCCTAGAAGGCCCTGTTTCTCTCCACCAGCTATAAAGAGAGTTGAGGATGTGGAGCTCGGATATAGAAGTTTACACTAGAGATGTCTAAACTTAGATGAAATGAATCTCATCGTAGGAGTTTTTCCAAGGACTTGAAAGAGGAGGGGATTTCATCAAAGAGCTATTTCAAGATAACTGTCATAGTCAGAAAAAGGAAATAATTCACTTAGCTATGGCCAGCTTTAAGTTGGGCTCACTTCTCCTCAGGAAAACTGGTTTAAACACCACATTCAGAGTTATTTCACTCTATCTGTTTGCAACAACACAGTAAGTGGGTCAGAACAGAAGATGAATCTGAGGAATTTTCTTCTTTGTTCTTGATTTTACAAGTAAGTGGCTCTCAGGTCCCATTCACAGTCCCTTAATCTGCTGTCTCTCCAGCAGTCCCTTCGTAAAAGCAAACAGACTTCACTGGGACTTCAACAATTACGCATATTTAAAATCATAAACCTTGTATCAAAGAATCTAGAATATCTAGAATACCACATATTAATATTTTTCTACTAACTTTCTTTCTCCTTCTGCTGCTCCCTGACACACTTCCAAAAAGATTTTAATGGGACAAACTGTCTTTTTGCTTTTCCTACTTTTTCAAAGGAAGGCAAAGAAAAAAGGGTCATTCCCCAATTTGCATTTGTTATTGAGCCTCATTAAGGTTTAAGAAAACCTTTTTATTAACCACAGTGTGCTCTCTTAGTTTGGTGAACCTCAGTGTGAACATTAAGTTGAAGGTCTTGCACACAACTGTCCAGGTGCTATTGATGATAATAGATAAAACCACAGAGACTGGAGACCAAAGGCACAGGGTAAGGCAAAGTGTCTCCACAAAAAATGCAGAGGGTGGGGTTTTTCTTGTAAGAAGGGGTTTAAACATAGCTGAAGATATTCATACAGGTGTGGTTATGCTCTATCTGCACTGGATTATACTGACATTTATTAATACAATTTAAAGGCTTCAGTTAATAGGCTTGAACTCTCTCAGCTTTATACAGGGTGTATAAGAGACTGACATACCAGCACGATAAATACTCTCAACTTTTCCATTTCCTTTCTTGACATTTCTCTTTGACCACTGTCAGGCTAACACTTGCATCTTGAGAGAAAGAAATAAAAAAAAAGAATTCATACATGGCATAGGATCCTCCACTTACTTCTTGTTATTCTCTCACTGCTATTCTGTCCCTGTCACTGAAGGCAGTGGCCAGAGACGCCAGGCAGGTGCATTTCTCTTTGCAGCTGAAAGGATGCTCTGTGCTGCCAACAAGTATGATCAACATTACACTCACTGCAGTTTAGACTAGAAGACAAAGACTGGGCAAAGAAACTGAGAAATGTGCTCATTCCCGAACTTTGTTGCCTATCCTGATCCTCTTCCACCCCTCTGCTCATTTCTGTCAGGCAAATATTAACACACTTAATGTCAGGTACCTACTTGTAAAGGAAGAAGAGCTATTTATGTGCCACACATGTGAGAAAAGAGAAACAGACCTGAGAAGAGAACGGCAGAAGAGAGGATTTAAAAGTAATAAGGGAAATAGCCAAGACAAGGAAAGAGCTCATGTGTTCACAGCAATAAGAATTCATTATGCTGAAGTTACAGGTAAATTTCAATAGCTTGGCATTGTTCTGACAGTGTAAGGGAAACATTCATGGGCACATAACCAGCCAAAACAGGGATAGTTTTTGTTCTGTATCATCAGAGTCATGTAGAATAACTGGAGAAACCAGAAAAATCTGACATGCCAATTTGATGCAGAAAACACAAATTAATATGCAGTAATAGTATCTGAAAAAATGGCCCCAAGCACAGTTCAAGGCCCACTTCTTGGATGACTAGTTGTTTTGTTTTCTGTATAGGGCAGGAATTTTTAGTTTTTAACAACATCCTTTAATTATGTCCAAGTTTGAGGAAGCAACAGAAGTCCAGTGGGTCAGATTTCATTTGTATTTGCAAAGTACCCCACTAATATTTGAAACAAAAACCAAATAAATTAAAAAACCTAAAAAAAAGCCCCAAAATGAAACAGGAGAAGTTCACAATTTTAACCAAGACCCTGGTCTACTCCTCTGTTCCCAACATGGGTGAAATAGGATTGAAAATCAACAAAAGTGATATACTTTCAGCATTTATGACTGCACCCAACAGAATTTAAAAGTTTTCCCTGTCTTTGGCAGCAACAAAACTATTTTAGATGCATCAGCAGGCTGGGATACTTCACCTAATGTCCAGTACTATAGGTGTGAATACTCATGAAATAGAACATCTGTTTATTCACAAGGTAAAAATTATATAATTGTGCCACTGACCTTGGTGGATTCACCTCCCTTCAGGTTTCCAGTGAACTCAGATAAGTTGTTCCTTGGCCAAGAATATTGCATCAGCCTTAGCATAAAGTTTTTCTGGGACCTTAGAAACTGTGAAGTCATGGCAGAACAACACCTAGGTGATTTTTTCTTTAACTCAATTTAAGAAAATTATCATTAAATCTCTGCCTCTTGCTTGCAGAGTTTACTGGTGCAAATTACAACAACTGACACAATACAAAGTAATACCATGACAAGGCTAAGCTTTAAGATCACAGCTCACAGAATATTCTGAGCTGGAGGGGACCCACAAGGATCATCAAGCCCAGCTCTTAACCTGGGTGTTATTAGCACCATGCACTGACCAACTGAGCTAATGAGCCAACCTCATTTAGGTAAATAATTTGGAGCACTTTGAGGTCCTTAGGAATGAATTTCCTATTGCATGTATTTATGACACCTTCAAAGCATTCTACACTTTGGGGGGAAAAAAAAAAAAGATTAAAAATATTGAAGTGTTCTGTGCAGAAATTAGCCTTTCATTCCTTTTGGCCAGCTACAAATTGTCAGGGTGTTCAAACCCCAGACACTGTACCAATCCCCAAAGACTGGATGACATTCATCAAATAATTTCCTAATGAAATGTATTAGAAACCACTTAGAAAAAAAACAGATCTGTCTAATTTCCCAGAACAGACTAGAGGCTTAATTTTGTTCACAGCTACACTGGAGTAATTCTAGAATAACTTAATTAATGACATTGAATTACTCAAATTCTCACTGCAGCATATCTGGAAGGTGAATTTGGTTGTGGGGACAACAGATTATGAGGACTCAAGGTGCAAGCTTCAAGCTGCAAATATCCATCTCACTGCCCTGCTTCCTCAGCACCATGCTGGGGTTTGGACAGAGACCACCAGAACAGATTTCTTTCTGTAATTTGTTGGGTTTGTGGGTATCACATATGAATAGCCATCTACAAATAGACAGTAGCCCTGAAGCTGCAGCAAAGTACAGCAGTGCTGGGATGGAGGAGAAGTCAGCCCAAAGAGTCTCAAAAGGCATCTTGGCAGCTGCTTTTCCAGCAAAAGGAGCAGGGCACAGCTTGCAGTCCAGCCCACGTGTTAAATGAGCTCCCAGAGCACTGTCATTGTTATTAGCCATGGGTAGATGGAAGGCTTCTAAGGGGACAAGCTTTTACAATACACTGCAGAATTAGAAACCAACTACCAATAAAGTAGCACTTGAAAAAAACATAGAGACAGAAAATTTCAAGAAAAATCATCTCTCTCCTTCCATGTACAAAGAAAACAAAACCTTCCATACATCGTCACCAGACCTGTGCTAATCAGACATATTTGTTTTTTAATAGACAGCTTGCTTTCAGGAAAGATGTTTATAGATCACTTAAAACAAAATCATGAAAGATGTCTATCAGTTGGAAAGGATAAACACATGCAGTATAGTTTCTGCTAATCTGTCTGGAAGGGGAGTGAAAAACAATAGATGTATTTAAATTTGCAGAGGTTTAGATATAATCTTTTTTTTTTTTGTAGCATCATATAGACTTTTATCTTTGTAACACAACAGAAAAAACCTGCAAATCCC
Source organism: Entomyzon cyanotis (assembly GCA_024500445.1). Classification (NCBI taxonomy): domain Eukaryota; kingdom Metazoa; phylum Chordata; class Aves; order Passeriformes; family Meliphagidae; genus Entomyzon; species Entomyzon cyanotis. The sequence continues at coordinate 18,220,131 of JAKEPQ010001015.1, forward strand.
ACATTAAAAGCAGGTTCCACAATACAGAACTGATTTTGAATCCAGCCTGTCCTACATTTCACATGCACATTTGGGTCATAAAAATCTCATTTATATATCCTGTTCCTCCATTCTTGGCCATCTCTCTGTTAATAACATGCCTGTAAAAACTAATATACAAAACTCATTTGTAAGACCTATGCCAGGATATACTCTATGGGTCTCAAGAGATCTTTTATTGTTCATGTCTTGTCCTATAGGTTTAGAAGTTAAGGTCTTTGTTCTGTTCAGGTCTGTTGACTAAACACATTTCTAAATCAATTCTAGTTCTACTTTCAGGGAATCCCAAACCTGCTAAACCTTGTTTTTTCTCCCACTTAGAAGTGGATCAGCAGGTCTTTACCATTGGAGAAGTACAGAGGGCAAAACCACAAGCAAGAACAAACTAGGAGGCATAAAAAAGGGTAATAATTTTCCATTAAAAGAGGTGATGACAGCTCCTTAGAACAAGGGCCAGAAAAATCTGTAATAGTCATTTATTTAGCTGTAGTGCTAAAATGGCCAAATTCTGCAACAAATTTTTTCCACATTGTGACTAGAAAAAAATGCTAAATTATTGCATAGAAATAAGATGGGAAACAAGCCTTATCTCCCAAGATGCATCAGGTCATCAATATATAACTTATATTAACAGAAATATCAGAAAAATAAGCAAAAACAAAGCTAGCCTTTATCTTCTTTACAGAATCAGAATTTGCATTACTGCAGCTGGAGCACAGGTTTAAATACAATATCCTGAGGGGACTTAAGGTTTTCTTCCTAATGTAGATTACAGTCTAATGCAGAGATCACCTTGTGGGTGCTTTGCTTCTCTTTCAAAGCCACAGATGCCATTTCTCTGAGCTTTTGCAACCATTAGGCTGGAGCAGCTACAGCAAGTGGTCATTTGGAAGCACTTTATTGGGAAACCATGCAGGGTACTGTTATCTACCATTTCATGCAGCCTAACAGTGGGAAATGAGATCTTCCAGCAGCATGACACCTGCCAGCTCCCCACAGCACACCCTGCAGAACTTCTCAGATCATATGACAAAAAACCCTGGACAAGTCAGTGGTCCAAGTTGTTTCTCTGTCTCCTAGATTCCATGTCTTTCAGACACGTCTACAAACTCATTTTCAAACTCCCATTTTCTCTCTATATTAAAAGCTTCTTTTCTACATAAGACTAACAGTTTCCTTTGCACCTGCAGATTATAAGTCCACAAAAAAAAAAAATCCAAAAACCAAACAAACCACTAACCAAAGTACATTGCGGGTTGCAATACAGGTATATATGCAAGCTAATAAAAGCAGTCAGAGGTGGAAAAACAAGGGACACAATGAAACACTTTCTGACACAGGTGCTTGCCCAGCCAGGAACCCATTAGCACCTTGTCACAAAAACCCCTAAGCACACAAAAATATAAATTTGAAAGTCATAAAAACCAATGGACATACACAATTAAGTGACCAATGAAAACCTGTCATCTTCTCTCCCTCTCTGGAATATAGCCAGAAACAACTGGTGGGAAGGAAAAGAAATTTGGAAATACCTCAGCCTGAACTTTTAATGTTTACTGGCAGAAAGTAAAAAAAACAAAACCAAAACAAAACAAAAACCCACAAACCAAGAAAGACCAGTATGCAGCAAAAGGGTGGGAGAGAGGAGAGAGTGGTTTGTGGCAATATCTCCATTAATTTTATGAGACTTACAAAATCTGAAGCCTGGTGGTGACTACTGATTTTGTAGGCTCTAGGGGGAAATATACTGAGCATCTCCTCACTTTTCCATACAGGACAAGTTCCAAAGTGCCTGCCAAAGAACCAATGCCTCTACTTTCACCATCCCAGCTTCCCCCAGCTCACTTCACCTGCTGTGGCTACAACTACCATTGTCCAACTATGTTTTTTGTACCTTGGTTTTCCTAGTCCTCCACTTCAGTCACTGCTCAACAAATACCGAATCTCCTACCTTCAAATCCAAAGCTTCACCATGGCATGACAATTTCTTAGATCTTGGCTGTCAGACTTGACATGTAGTGAGCTTAATGCTTTAGTCTAACTAAAAATCTGCTCTGCTGGGCTCCTCGAGTCAAACTTCTCTGGTCATAGCTCATAAGCTTTGTCTGCAATATCCATTCAAAATCTGTTTAAAACTTGTTTATCCTTTCTAGGATTCTACTGGGAGTCCACCCATTTGTAACTTCATACCATAAGCCTTTAATTATGAAAAAGAAAAAAGCCTGCATGAGAAATCAACACACCCACTGTTACCAACACACCTCTCCCCACCCTGTTTGTCTTGATTATATGTACTTAGGTGGGAAACTGTTAATTATCACCAATTATGGAGCAACTCTGTCCTCGCTGTACAACCCCACCATATTAAAGATTGCATAAATACTGTAAAATAAGATGGTCCTTGATGTAAAGAGCTTTTGGCAAAGCTGGTCCTGGAGAGGACTCTCCAGGTATTTGCTGCCCAAAACAGCTCTCTGGAATCCCTCTGCTGTTCACCACACAACAAACAGGAGGAAAACCTCAAGAGAAAACAGGCATCTAAGAGTAAATGTCAAACATACTTAGAAACACTTTTATTCTAAAATAAAAGGTTGGACCAGCTCAGTAATTTTCATAGGATCGTCAGTTTCTCCCTCTACATTGTTCTTTGCAGAGTCACGGCAAAGCACAAAAAGACTTGGAAAACAGATCTGACAGGCACTTGGAAATACCCCTGTTTTCAGGGCTTAAGAGAATTAAGGGCCTGACTCTTCCAGTAGCACAAATCAGAAATAAATGCAGAGAGTCACCTGACATTATGCTGCTGTAAAACCCGTAGGCAGCCGGGACGTTGTGCTTGCTTCCGTGGAATAACTCCAGTGACACGTGCGGATTGACATGCAAATAAACCTCTTGAAATTGCACCACGAGAGGTGGAGAGAGAAAGACAATCTTGATTAAAATTTTTTGAAGGACACTACTATGAGGTGCTTAGTTATGATCAGCTCAACATAAATTATCATATAACCCATTTTCAATGAGAATGTAATATGAGCTAAATTTTACACTGATTTATAGCTTATGAAAGCTTCACTGAAAACCCTGCTTGTTTCACAAGACCAGGTCAGTGCAGAATTTAAGTTTGTTTTCTTTCATTAAACAGCTACGATTGCACATTAGGGGCAGAAGGTCATAGACATCACAAGAAAAGGACTTAAAAAAAAAATCATCCCATGTAAGGAAAAGATTAATCCCCTGTGCAAAGTCCTCAACCTGTGTTCTCTTCGTCCTGAATCAACTGCAGTGATGCCATTGTTTCAAAGATGATGATGTAGATTTTGACAAGAAATATAATAATACAAGTTATGTCTCAAGTCTCTTATATTCACAGATTCTTGATTCCTCTTTACAGACAAAAAGCCTCTACCTGCATCAAGTCCCCATTTAGTTTGGCAGTCTGCAAAGAGCAAGTGGTGGCCTACCTTAGACAGCAACAAAAAATGCTTTTTTCTCCCCCTTTTCTAACCTGCTTCAAAAGCCCTGTAAAATGTCCCGCTGAAAACCACATAGACTGTGGCAGAATCCACGTTCTGGTCACTGTTGCAGTGTACAGCCAGAGAAACATCAGAAAGTTTGATTTATTTGACTAGTGTAAATGGGATCAGAGTCAAAGCTCGGAGCTGAGACTGTATAACAAGACCCGCAACTTGAAAAATTGATTTTTTCAAGGCTGTCCCATACAAAAAAGCCAGTGGCACATTGGGATTGGAATATTTGAAGAGATTTGGGGTTTGTTTGTCGATTTGGGGTTTTTAAGATTGTTATTACATGTCAATTATCTGTTCAGACATTATCTCCCTTTAATTTTCCTTGTTGCTTTTAATAGTCTACTTCAGGATATCGGCAAAGTATCTCTCCTCTTTCGTATTAGCTCCGCTCATGCAAACCTTACAGCTCAAAGACTTGTGTGATTAATAGCTCTGCCAGCAATTCCTATTTAAAAACTATTCCTATTTTATCTCTTTTTACCCTGTCCCTGATTTTCCTCAACTTGCTGTGCAGAATACCCACTGCCTGTGCCTTCATGCAACCCAAAACTTTGCAACTTCATTTCTCACCACTCCTTTTCCATTTGAAGATGGTCCAGACAATTTTGTTTGACTGGATAATAACCAAGCAATTTAAAAGCACAATCCTACAAGGAGCTGAGTGCCCACTGTCGATGTAAGCTGAAAGCAGTCACTTGGTGCCCTTGAACGAGCTCAGCACCTTTGCAGGATGATATTAATGTGTTTTAGCTTGCTAAGCTATGTTTTGCTCATGTCCCTGTTTTTCAGTCAGAAGTCAGCAATACCTTCTAGTCTTGGATTTCAAGAAAACAGAGAAAGGTATTTAAACAAGATCACACAGGACGTGTCACCGAGCAGGCAGTGCAGGTTCCTTATTGCAAACCTCCCAGGCGTGCACTGGAAGTGTAAGTTACATCCTCAAAATTATTCTGTCATCCCCTTGACAATTTAATTATTTTATTTTCTTTTTTATACGTCTAGTGCTTCTAGGCTCTCTTTAGGTAGCCACGTCTCCTCAATATCTCATTCAGGTGTAGCACAGAAAAGTCTAACAAACCTGGGCTGGCAGCCAAGCTCGCCAGTGAGTGACGCTCGCTTAACTGAGCAAAGATTTGCTCTGCTCCAAGCAGGAGCCTGACTAGAGAAGGACCAGCAGTGACAGCGAGGGTGCAGCTTGCATCCTAACAGCACTGACTCCAGCTTGTGCTCAGGCAAGTGGAACCAGCACTTAAGCTGAATGCTAAAAGGCTCCAATCTTCTGCTTCTTGCCAATCCACCTCCTGTATGAGCCCAGGACTTCTCAGTACGAGCGGCACATTAGGGTAGATACATCGCTAATCCAGGAATAATTTTAAACTCTGTGAAAGGTGGTTTAAATGTTGAAGGAGGAGGAAAGTAAAGAGAGGCACAGCAGAGAGGAGGTAGAGAGGAATGAATCGCTTGGAATACATTTTAAAAAACGTATTCTTGCCGGTAAGTGATAGAAATAAATCAGTAGTATGAAGTCACTGGTAGCTGGATCTAAAGCAGAGTTTATGACCATTTGCTAAGGGGCCAACATAAAGCATAAGCAAAACTAATAAAAATAGAGCTTCCCTGAGCAAATAGAACGTTCAGCTGTTAGAACAAAGTCTTTGATTGAAATGAAATTACACTTCTCCAAACTCAGACTACAGGCAAATTTATCAAAATCTCTGCCCCGAAGGTTTTACTGTCTAACCAGCCAGTGACTGGGGCGTGTGTGTGAGGGGGAGTAACACAAGCAAAGATGTCTAAGTGAAGTCTGTACCCAGACTTGCTGAAATTTCCTTGCTTCACTTCAAAAGAAGTATCTCATCTTACATGGACAGCAACTAAAGAATTACAGCTTTCATGTAAGCAATTCAATGATTACTAAGAATTGTCCCCCAATTGCTCTTTTTTGTTTGTTTGTTTTTAATATATTTTTATTTTTTAAGTGATGAAAGATTTTGTTGAATGGAGGTAATTACAAAATGTAAAATGCTCTGATGGTACAGGTGGACTACAGAACTGTGGAAGAAAAGCTGGAGTTGGTCTCACGCATATGATTTCATCAGCATTCACACAGTTTTGGAATCCAGTCTCTGATGCTTTTCAGTCTTTGAAAAGTTGCTGACTATAACCCTGTTTATCAAACATAAAAGTAATGTACTGGTCCAAGAACATATTTTTAATGATCCCGTAGCCTAATATTGGGTTTGACATGCAAGAAGCACTGTACCAAGCTGTGAACAGCAAGGAAGTTAGCCTAGCCTGTGGACTGAGATAACCCCTTAAACTTTTCATCTCTTAAAACTTTGGTTTACATTTCAATTAGGTCACAAGCAAAATTCATTTGGTCATGTCAATCTACAGATGACATAGCTTGATCATAAAAATCATCAGAGAGCTAAGTACAATTGGTAATCTCAACAGCGGGCAAAGATGCTCTAAATTAGAAACGCGTGGGTGGGTTATGTATCTCTACTCTCTGTTTTCAGTAATCCATCCACTATGCATTATTTTTTTCCCCATACATTATTCTTAAGTAAACATAAAAGTGAAAATAAAAATAGCCCAGCTGAGGTACACTAAGAAATAAACATTAGTGCAAATGGACAGGAAAAGCAAGAACAAAAGTAAAGCCTTCTCAAAGAAAGATCTTACAGTCCATAAACACAGAATCATAGCATCATTTAAATTGGAAAAGACCTCTAAGAACAAGTCCAACCACAAACCCAGGACTGCCAAGCCCATCACTAAGCCCTGTCCCTCAGTGCCACAACACAGAAGAGATCCTGTGGCCAGATCTCCACTTCTTCATCTTTCAGGAGATGCAAAACAAAAGATCACCAAAAACTTTGTCACCATTAGTACTGAAATGGCTTTTTTTTTCTTCCTCCCTTCCTCTCTCTGGGATTTTTTGAATGTGGATCTTATAATTGAAAGCCAGTGGATTAAGCATAACACATCAAACCACTGTTAACACCCAGTCTCCCGCAAGGCTGAATCCTAACAACTCTGTTTTCTGCCTACAGTATGTGCAAGCAAGTGGAACCACCACATGCACTGCATGCTAAAGGCCACAGCCTTTGTCTTCTCCAAGTTCTGTCTATTTCAGAGGCTAACATGCTGCAATTAGTCTAATTAATGTGAAACAATGAGCTGTGTTACCACTTATCAAATTGATTGTTCCCCTATCAAAACAAAACAGGCTGGCTTTTTGATGTAATTTCAAGAGATGATTTGAAATGTCATGTTGCTGCAAGCCAATTACCTTATGACTGGAGTCACGGTCAACAGAATACATAATTAGCATGAGTTTGGGAAGGCTGCTTACTGCTAGTATGCTAATTAACTGTCTTTTGTCATAAAACAAAAAGGTTGTAGCTAGGGTTGTGAAACAGGTCTTTTTTATTTACATTTCTTTGTGCTTATCAATGTGAGGCATGACAATGCAAAAGAATGGGAAATTTTAATTCCACTACTCCAAATTAATACTGAGCCGCAAGGTCAGGCGCGGCGATGGACTGCGAGCAGCGCTCAGCTCTGCCATGTGTGACACACAGGCTGCACCCTCCGCCCAGGACAGGCCAAAATCAACCATCAAGTGACTCTCACACCAAAGAGCAGCACCTATGGAACAACCAACAGGCATGGGATGGGCTCCAGATGCTCCTCGAGGAGCAGGAGAGGAGCAGTCACAGCCGAGTCTGCTGACTGTCATCCCACCAAACCCCCAAGCTGCTCCACCGCACCTCTTCAAAAGTGCCCTCCAGAACGCTGAAAAAACGATAAACAAGTGGCATTATTACTTCTGCTTCAGCGTAGTGCTCACAGAACGCTTAACAAGGGCTTGCAGGATAGCAAACGAACCCTGCCTGTAAGTAAAAAGCTTCATAACTCAGCTGCTGCCACCTCCTCTCTGTCGCCTCATTTGTGTGATAAATTTTGTATTCCTCAGGCATTCGTTAAAGATCTGATCCTGCACGGCGCTGGGTGCCCTCCATACCTATAGGTTTCAGGGGAAGCTGAGGAGCTCATTACTTTGCAGGATAGAGATCTACCAGAAAGAATCCAAACTTAAAAGCTGGCTGTCAGCAGCTCCCACTCTGCCCTCCCTCATCCCAGCGCCGCTCCACATGCCATCACACCAGGGAAACGCAGGGCAGAAATTAGCTTAGTGAATCATCGCTAATTCCTACCTATTTAAATTCTGGTTTTCTTTTTCCTGCCTATAATTCAGCACTTTATTTAAGGTTTTGCTTGGCCTGAGCGAGTCCCGAGAGCAAGGTCTGGAATTGCTGGAAGTTTTAATGATGTTGTTTCGCTAACAGCTGCTGACTTACGAATCCTCCTATTTGTCGTAAAAACGATTTTGTTTCTCTGTGCATGCTTGGTTTCAACCACTATAGAGATAATTCTCGTGCTTCTTGATAGCCCTTAAAAGCAAGAGAGACGTGCAAATCACTCTCTCATAGAGAGCAGAAATTAAGTGTTCAAAACCTAGATCAAAAACTTGTCAAGCTGGCCATTTCTGAAGACTTCATTTAAATTCAAATCCAGTCTACTCCAGGTTTGCATGAAGAGTTGTAAAGTTTCAAATACAGAAATCACATGGAGTGGATCACCCTTAAAATCATGATGTGAAATAAGTAGACATTCCTAAGTTATTTTCCTGATTTCTCTCTTTCAGTCCAAGTGAAACTCAAATGTAACAAAATAAGGTATGCATGCAGGAAGGCTGAATTTTTATCTCAAATGATGAAACCTATAACGAACAGGAAAACACTAATTTCTTCTGGTGCTGTCATTTACTAGAATCAACATCATCCTTCCTGTCTTTATTCAGCAGAGAAAACAAAGCTAATCCCAATTTCTAAAGAGCTGGCTAATAAAGGAGTCAAGGGATCATTAGTCTAATTAACTCATTCCTGTTTTCAGTTTACATTTCATTATGCTATTACACTCTTCGAAATGTCAATTTTTAAATACCATAGAAAACTGTTTAACATATAGACATTATGTTCAACAAATCTAGGGACATACTGAACAGTTACTCAATATTAGTAACTTAATAGTATGCTGGTATGCAACTAAATATCTCCCAGCCCAAGCACTACTGTAAACTTCATTTATTGATGTAAAAATCAGGGAAGTATTTCAGTGACATTTGGCCCCTTGCTTAATGGCAGTGCTTTCACTACCCTGAGTATTTCGTCATACTCAGGTAGCTGTCCTTGCATCCACTTTTGATAATCGGACCATTTTATTCTGAACAAAAATAAATCAGGAAAGAAGCTACAAGTTCCTGCCAGGTTTCTTTTTTTCCTTCTTTTTATTGGGTGTCTTCCTATAGCTTAACACAATGAGTCACTTACTGCACTTTAAGTCAATTTTTAAATTGATTTAATGAGTCATCAAGTCATTTACTGTCTTTTAAGTCAATTTTAAAATAAACACAACTTCTGTTAAATTGATGGTAACTTCTGTAATCAGCTGTTTGGAAACAATCAACCTCAGTTAACAGCATGGGCTTTACAGCTATGCTTGCAAAGGCACATACAAGTTTCATAAAACAATTAAATTAATGATATAGGTGAAATATTGCATAATGATACGTGTATGCACACAAAAGCAAATAGGAAGGAAGCAAGCCTGTAAGCACACACACCCCAATGGGCATTTGTCTGTCTGTACCTCTGAACATCTCACGTGCACTGGCTGCCTTCTTACTGGGAGTACACAGCTCTTGCTTAGCATTCCACGCAGTAAAACACTAAATGTATGTAACACTACACACAGCTTGCCCCCACACATCTCCTGAATTGCTCACATTTAAATTAGACACGTATCACAAACTGTTGGACCACAGCCTGAAGTATGAAGATGTGAAATATCCACAGGAGTTTGGGATACCAGACCAACTAAGATGGGCACAACTGACACTACATCCTTGGCATCCCATTTTCCAAATGTCCCTCCACCTGCCTGGGCTCCTCCAAAGCAGCCTTTTCTCCCATGAATTCACACAGTACTTAGACTCACTGTCATGTTGGTAGCTGACAGAATCAGGCTGCATGTGCCAGAGTACACCCATGATGCTCTCCCAGTGAAAATGCAGGCATCGTGATTCCTTGGTATGTATTTTAAGGGATACCAATGATTGCTTGCACTGACTCCAACTCAGGCAAAACGAAGACAGGCACACTGAAACGGGAGTGAAGCATGACAGCAGCTCTTACATAAATATATATCTGCTATGGCATGGGCCCAGCTATTAGTCATGCTGGGCAACAGGTAAAGATATCTGATCCTTATGAACATGTGAGCCATTTCTGGAGTGCCTGAGATTCATCAAACCCCTTTTTAAAACCTTCTCATATCACCTGAATTGTACCTACAGCAGAAAGCTCAGCAGCTAATTCCCTGGTTATTTTAGACATCTGGAATTTTGTCATCTGAATAGCCAGGACCCTGCTGAGACCTCTACAGCACCCACACAACACCCTTGAATTGTGACAGTGTGCTGATATAAGTTCAGCTCTTGAGGGCTGTAGGTGCTACAGAAATGATGAGAAGTTAGATTTAAAATCCACCTGTTCAGTCTATTGCAGGAAAAAGTTGCTGCTGATTCCTAGCAAACAGAATGTGAGAGTAGATGTGCCACTGGCTGAGGGAAACCATGCAGCTACTCATGGTCAGTGTTTTTGTGTATCTGTCCTTGCTAGGCTACAAGGATGCAGCTTCATGCACTAAAGTTTGGAAAGTGTGTCTGAGATGAGGAGTTTGTATCAGAAATCTCTTGCCTGCTGCGACACACAACTGCACCTCAGGATGAGATAAAGATTAAGAGATGTTTATCAAAACTTGAAACTGAGGGGAAACTTGAGCAGTGGCAACCATACGTTATGGAATCCGTGCAATGTGGTTTTGGGATCACAGTATGGGGATCCCAGACCTGCAGGAAGCAATGACTGCTGGCATTCTGCTTTTTGTCACCAGCAATAATACACTTGAGGAAAATAAGTGCCTTTAAAAAAAGAAGATGTAAAGACCATGAGTGCAGTATGTGAATAATTTTAATGGCTTAACAAGGATTAAACTACATCCATTTGCATTTTGAGAAGGCTAATGAAAAATAACATATCTATCTATCCAAAACATAATAAAGGTATCTTTAACATCATCTCTGCTTTAGGAGGATTGAATCCAGGTAGGAACTGTGGCTAAAAAGGTACCTGATAAAGTTCCTGCAAAAAGATGTGAGCATTAGCTCTCATTAATTCCTGTTCTTAGTGTTATTTGGCTCCATGGGCTGCCCCAATGTGATCTAACAGGATGTGGCATGCCAGAATGCACCACAACACGTTTGGAATTGTAAAAGCAGACAGACCCTAAACAGCTAAACTTCCCTGCAGCCCCTGGTATGGAGTTCAGCATTCCTGATCAGGCACTGTCTTAGCTTTATTATCAACATGTTATACCTCCCACTGGTTGTTCAATGAGTATTTTCTCTCGTCTGTTTTCTAAGCCAGCCAAAGAAATTCAGTGCACCTTCATTTAAAAACAAAAGCACAGAATGATGCTTAAAGCTTTGACTCACTGGGGTCTTTTATTCCCTTCCCCTCCATGTGTTTCTACCTGGTATCTCCCAAATCTAGCCTTGCCAAGAGAAGACTGAGGCGATTAGGAGATACACACAGTTATTTTAGCAAATCCCTTAAAAAAAATAAAATAATTGGACTTGAAAGAAGCCTGAAACATGAGAGCAAAAGAGAGTACAAAAGAAGGAGCTATGGCATCGTACGCCCCGTCTAACAAGGTATTGAGCACCGAAGCCCAGGGGACTCTTGGTACTCTGGCTGTGAAGATTAGACAAGAGCACTCGCGCAGGACACAGCAGGAATATGAAGGGACATGAAGTGAGCAATCCCAGCAGACAGCCTGTTGAAATGTCAGTCAGGCACTCTGCTTCCACCACCTTTCACAGAGCTAAACATCTCTTTATGTCAGAACAAATTGGGCAATCCTCAAATCTTTTTTTCCTCTCCCCTGACTTCAATGCGGCGCGGAGCGGCGGGAAGGAGCGCGGGAGGGAGAGCGTACAGACAGTTCACTTCAGTTCACATGAAAGCGCCCTGACACGCTACAACACTGAATACTGATATTGGCACCTCTTACAATCTTATCACAGAGGCAGGAGCAGCAGCAGCCGCCGTGCTGCAGACCTTCCCCCTTTCCAATTACACCGGGTGGCTGTTCCTTCCCCGAGCATCCCGCGATGTCCTTTGAAAGCAAACTCCTGGGCTTGATCAAAGGCCACAAAAGCAAACACATCGTTTCTGTATTTATGAGCATATTTACTTCTGTCATCCTTTTCTTGTTTTCACTCCTACCTTCCCTCGCTAGTCCATTAAGGAAGTCTAATTTTAACCAACATCTAGCACAGTGCTCAAATGCAGACTGGTGAGTAGCCAAATTCTTATTTTAAATTATTTGGTTTCACTTACAAAATTATGGACAGCGTATTTAGTTGGCTTTTTTGACTAAAAAGCATACACAGAAGTTATTTTTGCAGGAGAACAACAATACAGAAACCTTCCCACTGACTTCTAAGAATCCTAGAGAGGCCTTAGCATGATTGGATAGAGATATGTGAATTAATGTGATGGATTTTTTAATTTGATTCAACACATGAAAACATTGCCTTAAAAATAATCAGCCAATTTTCATTCTTAAAAAAAAAAAAGCATATGAAAACAGAAAGCGTAACCCAGCCAAGACATGAAGAACTTTATGAAAATGCCTCCAAGAACAGCAAGATTAAGCTGCTAACTCCACACTTACATTATAAAGATGCTGAATAATAAAAGCTCTTCTCAGGCGCTCAGCTGAGCAAATCCCAAACAATAGACATAACCCAAATGCCACAAAAATCCTCTCCCAACCAATAAACCCACAGTTTTTAAAAAAAGGAACATGAATATTCAATAAGAAAATATAAATAATTGGCCACTTCCATGCCTGGCCACCTACTCTTGTAGATCAGAGGTTTATTGTAATCATTTGTACTGAATGATCAATTTCTAAGACTTCATTCTGGATAGCATTTTCTAAAAGCTGCCTAACATTTCTAATATTAATTGATTACAGTTAAAGATCAGATGCATGTCATTACAATGTTAAGTTTCTGTTTATGATATTCAGGCAGGTAAATGCCTGTGTGTATAGAAGAGACATTACCAGACTTTTTACTGCCCATTACCGCCAAGAAGAGAAGTCCATACCAGAACAAACTGTGCAGCATTTCTGGCATTTGTTAAAGGAAGAAAGCTTTATAAGTAAAAAGAAATACCTCTGATTTTTACAGGTGTTTAATAAAGATAAGCTGAAAAAAGGGTTCCTATTTTAAGCTTGGTGATAGCTAAAAATGCATTCAAATATGTTCAAAAGCAATCTGAAGTCCCCTAAAAATGGGTGTTTAAAAGTATTCAAGAAAACAGTAAAAATGCAAATATTTGTCACATTATTGTAGGATATGGGACAAAAATGCTCATAAATTCAAAGAACCCTGCTGAGGCAAACTGCATTTCATTTAAATATGACATTATTTGGGAGTCATTAAAACAAAAATAATGTTTATCGGTTGCATTGTAAAGGTTATTGTGAGAAAACAGCCAAAGTTTCCCCATACTTGAATGAGTGGTGAAAAGGACTGTGAGCATAACACCCTTAATTTCAGCTGTTGTAGCTGTGCCATGGGAAATAAAAATACTTAATGTAATTGATGATTCACTACTGTAGAAATACTACAGTAAAAATAATGAGGATGTATCAGTATTTTCAAGACTCTTGGTCTGATACTCTAACATACTTCATATACATTACAATGAGACAAATTAAAAAGAAAAAATAAAAAGGTTGCCAATAATGACTGGTGACTTTTCACCTGGAAATGTGTTAAATTCCCAGAAGAAAATATACAGTGCCTTATGATTGCTACAAAATACATGTAACAGCTGTCACCCCTCTATTCAAAGATCTTTCCTGATTTTTTTTAATAAACCCATGTCGCTGTTGAGCGGCTAGCTGAGGACTGACTCAAGGTCTCAGACAAGGAAAGAGAGAAGAAGAGAGCTTTATTGTTTTGATTTCCATATATATAGAGCTTACAGAGGTGCCCCAGATTGGTCAGCCCGAGACCTCCCCCTAGGCCCAATTGGCCAAGCCCGAACTGACCCAATCCGCAGAAGGTGTTTGCAAAACATCCAAACTTTATCTTGTTTATGAAACATAGCAAAATGTTCCCACGGGAAGGACCTGTGCTAGCCACAGCCCCATGTAATAGGACATGTAGGCTACACAGAACTAGGCTAATATGTTGCATTTAATATTACAAGCGTAACTCTCATAACTAAAAGCATCCAACCTTGCTGAAGAGAGATGACTTCTAGCTATAGCCATGAAGAGCCTTCTACAGCTCAAGTTAAAAAAGGTCTGTTTCTATGGACTTGCACAACTCTGTCTACACTCCTAAAAAACATAGTGAAATAATGCTAAAAGACCCTCAAAACCCTAGAGCTGCCATTTTGAACCTTAAATCATTCCCTGCAGTTATTCTGAACCATTAATTGCTAGTTATTTGTACATGGAAATCAAGATGTGGATGCACACAGATCCCTTGATTACGCAGACATTTAGTCAGTGGCTTTATTACCGTGAGTAGTTTTTGGTGAAGCAATCAAATTAAGCATCCCATTAAATATCTGATGTAGGTAAATCAGGTCTTAAAATTTGATCCATCTTGCATTCCTCCATCTATTAGACTTGATTGTATTTGTGAAAATCAATCATGCGCTTGCCTTAGTCCTGCCTTAATTCTGCCAATGATTTTAAACACCTCACATACAGCACTTTGATGCAGTTTAAATTCAGCTGTGAAGACCCATTATGGTTCTGAGTTAAAATAACTCTGCACTGCACCCCACTAAACAGTGGCTTGCCTGGACTGCCCACGAGCTGCTCTCTGTTCCAACACATTTTGTGTGTTTCCTTCCACTCTGTCTTGAGCCACATGGTTGGAAGGGACAGCGGAAAGGGCTGGGATGTTACACTGCCTCTTCCCACTGCTCACACCCTGTAGCTCAGCTTATTTACAATGCCCTGCAACAGCCCACACCTAATACAGCTTCCTGCAGCTATTAAAAGTGGACACACAATAACTGCAAGCAGAATTTGGCTTATTGTCTCCACAGATTTGTGCTAATATAGCAGCGTCTCAAGACATCGCTTCATTTTCATAACAAGGAGGAGATTTAATTTCTGCGGATTTCTATAAAAAGCAATTTGGAAACTTCTCAACAATGATATTGCTTCCCATAAATGCCAAATTGGTAAAAACATCATAAGAGGAAAACACAGCACACTGACAATATCATTTTTTCTAACTTAAGTACCAGCATTATTCAAAGACATTATACTGCTAAGTATCCAAATAATTCATTCATTTTAAGGATCAAAAGCATAATATTATTTTGTTAAATTAAGCTCTCGCTTTCCCAAATCCCTCTTTTCCACTTAAACTGAGGGAATAAAGGCAACTGAAAACACATCTGCATGTGTTACAGCTTTTATTTTAGTTTTCAGGGGTTGTTCTGTTCTGGTCAGGGTGTGCACTTCCCCCTGTGCACCAAAACCCAAAAGTAACTGCAATAATAATCATAAATCCCTGCTTTGGATGATGAAATAAACCTCAGGTATCATCATGTCATTCCCACCTTCCACTACTTGTAGGAAGGAGGAGGTTGGTGAGGAAAAGCACAGTTTACCTCTAACTTATTGGTACTGCTAAAAAGGAATCTTAACAATTGAAAGAGACTGTTTCAAATGATATCAAATATCAAAAATTCTGACTATGGTAGCTTGGGGTGGAGGGCAGGGGGCAGATAGCCTGGTTTTAAGCATAACCTATTAATTGAAGAACATCAGGACTTCGTGGTCATTTAACACTCCCTATAAATGAAGACTTGATAAGAGTTATTGATCTCAGTTTTCCTGGAAGAGGATCCCTGGGCTCAGCAGTGAGCAGTTTTGCTTCTCTTAGTTCATAAGTACAAGAATAGAGCTATTGCTCAAATGCCACCCTAACTGCCGAAAATGAAATAAAAATAAATTTCAGTGCAGTGTGGGAAGCAATACAGGTGTATTTCCACAGGGTTTTTTTGAGTAGATAGTCCAAGGTTAATATAATCTCAAATTTCCTTATGGGAAATATGGAATTGCCACAGCTGACCCCTGCTATCATTTGAAAATATTTTCTTAGTGAAAGCCTACTCATACCATAGAAGTATATAAGTTACTGTTCTTATTTATTTATTGATCTTCCTTGTGTTACCATGGAACTGGAATACCTCTGAACATTGATGAATTCAGCCTAACAACACATAAATTGGGACTATGAGCATTTCTGCTGCCCAGGCAAGAAGCTGAGCCAGGGACTAGGAAGTGTTGGCTTGTTGTACCTGCAACACAAGTGTGTCATGAGAAACAGCTGGAAATGACCATTGTCTCTCCTATCTTATTCTTTTGTCATTCAAGGCTTTTCCCTATTTTCCTTCTTTCTAGCTATTTCTCCCCAAAACTCTGCTATAGGCTCATCAAATCAAAAGCTGATTTCTAAAACTTTCTGTGGAGCTGCCAGAAGCACCTCCATCACTGAAAATACATTATCACAGGATTTAAACAGAGAAAATTAATCCCCTCCCTCTTTCCACCTTCCCTTCCCCAAAATGAGAAAAACGATCTCTACATCTCCAGACCCCCAGGTCAGATTAAACCCAGATGTCGAAGGAGAGACCTAGAAAGAGGTGCACATCCTTTCCAATGAGGATTTAAGGAGAAGCTGCATGAGGAGATGAACTGTTGAACTCAGTCCTCTGTCTTAAAAATACATTTCATTGGGATTGTTAATGCACGATATAAGTACCCAAAAGATGCAACAGAATTCTGAAATATGAATTAAGGATGTATTGCCATCTCCGGCAAAATAATAAAAGTAGAGAGATTAAGAGACAAGCATATCTTTTTGAATTGTAGAATAGGTTTATAGGTCTTCTAATAACAACTTTTACTCAAACCTTACATAAATAGGCTTATATGATACAAATATTATGTGGGCTATGTGGAAACTACAAGGTCCCTAATCATGTTTAGGGATTACTTGACAGAACAGAGACATTTCATTCCTATTGGACCTAGGGATTACAGCAAAGAAACATCTAATATTCCATTTTTTAATTTCATGCATTTTTTATTTACTTTTAATGATGCTGTATATATTCATCATCCTGAAATATTAAAACAGTATGAAAAAAGTAATAAATTGGTGGAAAATTTAGGGAATGGGAATGCAACAGCACGCAAATCATACACTATCAAGTGCTTGATACACATTTAAAATTACTGTCTAGTACGGCAAAGCCAAATTCCTGGCAGATTTCTGAAGCGCAAAGTCACAATAAGAAGATCAGCAGAACAGACTGAAATAATAGAATATTCATCCCCCTAATCCATATGCAATTCTTTAGGGCTTTTTTTTAACAATGCATATGAGGTCTGACTGTATTCAGGATTTAAATAAGTTGTCTCTCTCTCTCTCACACACACACACTCTCTCTGTATTTTTGTAAAAAAAAAAAAGTATATACAGTTATCATTTCTGCTCTACTGCACCCACATTGACAAGGTTAGCACATCTCCTCACACCTCAGATGAAACAATAGCATTTTAAACAACAAAAGTGTTAAAAGAAATACATTTATTCATACCATTGAAACCTCCTGCAACAGCTGTGTTGAAAGAAAGGGGTCCAGTTGCCTGGAAAAGGGATTTTTTTGGTTTAATTTTTTTTAACTCTTTCCTATGTGATTCTGAATAATTACTGGTTAATTTAAAGCAGTATCGCATGTAGTTACTGGCAATAAGATTTTGAAATCAGTATTAATTCTTTGAGACCATGCTTTTCTCTCTAGACAGATGTAATTTTAGATCTGGTATCGTATAAAGGGACAGAAACCTAGAGACAAGTAAATCATCACTCAAAAGATGGATGCTGATGATAATGATGGCACATGTACAAAATGTGCTTAAGATGGGGAGGTGGAGTACAAAACTTCCATTGCCATGCTTGAGGTTACCAAATTACTTTCAACCACTGCAAAGGCACAACTGAGCTACAGATGTTCCTCCAAACAGGAATGAAGGAATTCGTCCCCTATCATACAGACCTGCAAAGCCTGACTCTTAGATCAAGCAGGTTTTGCACAGCTCTAATTCTCTGATAAGGCTGCAAAATATCACCACCACAGACTCATTTTATTTGCGATATAAAATGAATATACCCAAACATCAGACATTTGCACCAGTAATCTAAGTGTGGACTTGCTAAATAAAGGTGCCCCCATGTGATAATTATGATGGCCACATGCAGAAAGCAGCTTTCACAGCCATCAGGACAGCTCTTGTCACAGCTCTGTTAGTGAGGCAAAGGAGTGCTAGGACAGGTGATGTACATGAAAAGCCATCTGGTGAGTGAGAAAGAGCAGCCACATCCTGCCCAAACCTGAATACCCAAATGGAGCCACAGGCTGTTGTAGTAACTGGTCCCATGAGAAACAGCCTGGGGTGTAGATTGCTGCTGAGCATTTACCAGGACTGTGGGTTCCTACCTGGTGAGGGACATGCTGGTCCAACCCCCTTGAAATCATGCTCGAGTGTTATTAGCCACACTGTGATATCAGTTGACATTGCTATTCACATTGCAAGGTTACTTTTTAGATTCAATGCAGGCTAAAACAAGCAATGTAAAAACATATTAAATGGAAGTTTTCCTGTTTGCTAAGGAACCTGCTTACCTGCCCTTACTATGACACCCATCTACACTGACACAGAGTCCAAACTTACTGCTGCTTATTGTTTACAGGTATCTAATTATTACTCAGAGACTGGGCAGGAAAAAACCCTAAACATACTGAAATCAGGAGAAGTGGTCCCACAATAGGGCTAGAACACATCCATCCTGTGTGTATGTTTTGCAGGCACAAAAGCCAAAGAATAAGCATTCTTAGAAATGCTTATTTCTAAGAATTTGATCTGTACTAGCAAGAAAAGTGTGAAGTTGTACAAGGAAATAAAAGACAAGTGAACATAAAACGTCTGGCAGAAAATATGATCAGGATCTATGTTAGCAGAACAGGATCTTATAATGCACACTGAACTTAGGAGAGAAAGCCTGATAGACACCCTGCAGGGCTGCACTGGACCGAATCTGAAAGGCACAGGTGGCAGCAGCTTTGATGCAAATGTACCAGGCTTTTAAAAGACAGGGCAATTAACTAAAAGTATGAAGTACCAGCTCATTTTTGGGGGAGAGGAAAAAAAAAAAGGCCACAGAAAGATGCAGGGATTTACTGAAGAGGAATACAGATCACCCAGTGAAAATTAGGGTATGCCTGAAATACATGAGTGCCACTCTCCCTTTTGCCATCCTTTGTTTTACAGGACATAACAGAGGTCTATATGAGTTTCTGTTTTAGTGAAGACAACAGTTTGTGACAGTGAAGGCTAGAAAAGAGCAGCAAAGCTTTTGCCTAAATTCTACACTTTGTTTCAAAGCAGAAAGCTATTAAATCTTTTCTGCAAGTGTTTGTAAATATAGTAAACACTTTTTAACGTGCAAAAAGAATATTTTATTTCCTTGTACAGATTCAGAGAAGTCAATCAGCCACATTCTTCAGAAACCTTCTAAGCAAGCAACGCAAGACATATATTTGGAATATGAAAGTTTAATCCTTCTCATTAAAACATGACAAACTTATAATTAATTGAGAATGGAGTCAATAATGAGAACATCCTTCACTGTAATGATGTTGGTACTATCAGCTTGTAATATTGGAATACGCTATAGAGAGTGAAGTATAATATGGAAAAATTACAAGTCAGTTTAAAAAAAGAAGAGCCTGAAAGTTTTGCCTTGAGTAGAATCTTTAAAACATAAATTTTAAATCCTCAAAAGTTACATTTTCCCAGTCTTCAAATGAGATAATACATTATGTTGTTTTCCTGTGATGAGGAATAATTCAAGGTCTTACATTGTCTGATTAATCTCTCAACCAATATTTAGAAAAGGTTTTTCTTTGAGCTAATCAAACTTGACAAAAGCAATCTTCAAACTATGCCACATTCACTGATTTGTAAGATATCTCAAACTTGTGTTTTATTAAATGCAGTTTAAATTAGCAACAGCTCTGAATTCACCTGCTTATGACACCCCCTGAATCTCGCCAATGGTATGAAAGGTAGGTAAAAAGACTGCGTATTCAGATAAAAATTATTAGGACAAGATGCCTTTTTTAAAAAA
Source organism: Entomyzon cyanotis (assembly GCA_024500445.1). Taxonomy (NCBI): domain Eukaryota; kingdom Metazoa; phylum Chordata; class Aves; order Passeriformes; family Meliphagidae; genus Entomyzon; species Entomyzon cyanotis. Next base: position 18,240,138 of record JAKEPQ010001015.1, read on the forward strand.
AAAAGAAAAAAAAAAAGAAGGATGTAGTTTTAGTTTAAAGTTAACACTCAACTTCATCCCTATTACTCACACTACACTGCATTTTGGGGGGTAGCTGCATTCAGTTTACTTTTTCTGGAGATCACTGCCCTGATCTTACTGGATAAGGTCTCTCCAGTGATCCCTCCAAATAATGCCTATTTCTTTACCCACAGAAAAAGGCTAACATTCAATATACAATCTCACAACATTCATAGGCTTCCATTATCACACAATATGATTAGGTTCAAGGACATCACTCCAGAAGAGCAATGTTATGATGAGAAAGGAAGCACCACAACACTGCCTGGTAGGGATCACATACATACCATCCCAGAAGGAAGATAGCTTCCTTTCCTTCTGTGAGTGGTCACACGTGTGCAAAGGGGATTTTCCCATGGTTTGAGAATGTGTTTAAATTTGGTTGCCTGACTCTGAGCGCTAAAAGAGATTCCTGAGTTAGTATAGCTGAGCAGGAGGGGAAAAAAAGCTGTGGGAGACATGCAAGTATTAATTCCCTACTGCAAATCAGACCTGCAGCTTATTCTTCCTCTCAAGTCACACTTGAGTTCTGGATAACTAAGTTTCTGAGCTACTGATTCCCCTCCGTTTCCTCCTCGTGGTTGTGTGCAACTGAGAAACTGCATTTCTGGAAATTTCTATGACAAAATAACACAGTGCTCCATTAACAAAGCCTCATGTGTGTTAGAAGTTGCTAGTGCAAATCTTTTTGGGACTCAAGGAAGGATATTTAAATATTGGGTAACACACTCTCACTGGGAAGACTATCAATAGAGTTTCTCAATTTGTTTATATAAATGGGCCAACACTTTTAAAAGCACTTCAGAGCACTTAACTAAAGCAAACAAGCACTTGAACTTTAAATATCTAGCAAGAGAAGTCATTGACAAGTATGACTTGACTTAGTAAATTCTAATATCTTTGCAACCTTTCATTCATACAGTCTCTTTGTGAAGAGAAGCACCAGGCTCTCCTCTCAATTTCAGCTCTACTGTTAGATACAGAATGAGCAGGGTGAGGAACAACCTAGTCCCCCTTTAGCTCTTTTTGCTAAAGCAAACAGCTCTCTTTCTTCCTATACAGGGATCCTGGGTCCATTGCACTCTTGTAAAGCAGCTTCTGATTTTGAAAACTTCTATCTCTTATTTGGCCCTTAAAGTAGGATTATTTCATCTTATAAACCTCATTTTCCCTGATATCCATGGTAGCAAAGCCTTGATTTGGGAATGTAAGATTTACCAAGCACTGTCCTATTAATTCCCAACAGCTGTGGGAATAATTTGCTATACTCAGGACGAGGGTGCCTTTGGCAAGTGGTCTCATCATGGTGCCATTGTCACATGCATTTTTTCTATCTTCATGTTCATAGCACACCCCTCCCTAGCTACTGCATTATGCTCAACCAGATTGGTCATTTCCTGACCAAATTAGTGTGATCTGGTCCACATACACTTCTCTGCTGATAGATCATCACCCAAACGAGTAAGAGGAACGATTATTCTGGAGTTTTGGATGGTTTATTTTTTTTAACTGACATCTGGCTCAAATACAAAGTTAGCCCAAGGAAACAAGAAGTTGTTCAAAACAAGTTTTTCTGATCAGTAGCAGGTAAATCTCGTTCCCTAAAATCCTAGAACATGTTTTTATATTAATTTCTTTCTGAATGGTTTTTCACACAGTCTGCATAGTGTGTGAAAGAGATGGCAGAAAAGAGATGGCAGAATAAACCTTTACTTTAACCTGGTCATTACCATCTCAGAAAACAGAAATAAAATATTTTTAAACTATATTCTGGAGCTCAATGGCCACATTGGGGTTTTATTTTGCTGGTTTTAGGGGACATGCAGCATGTTCTGGAAATGGCTGCTTGGGATTTGTACAGATTAGTCTGGTAATGAACATTCTCAAAACACTGTTTTGGTAGGAAAAACCCCCACAGTTGATGTTGAAAATGTGAACCACTCAGTGCTAAAGCCTCAGACTATCCACAGTTCCTAAAATAAATAGCTTTGAAAACTCTTTGAAACACCATGCAAGTCATAATTGGGTTTTAACGTATAAAACGGCTCAGTAATTTAAATGTTTGGAAAAGAAAACAGTCTTTCCTAGAGTTTATGAAGTGGTAAGTCTGTTCCTTAGAATGATAAACTATGCAACCTGATTTTCAACACGAGCGTCTCCTAGCATATGCTCTCCACAGCTGACACTGTGAGAGCATAGAGTTTTACCAAATTAATATTCCAGGACCCAATTCTGACATTAAAGTCCCATTCCTCACCTTGAGTAAGTGCCTTGGTTTCTACAGAAGTAGTTTTACTTCCTATTCTTAAACAAGTGAAATCAGGATTAAGCTCTGCTCCTCATGCATTTGGATCTACTGAATGAGAAATTAGATTTGTATGTACAGGATGCATATCATGACATTTCCACTAGAAACTAAAAACAAACAAACAAAAAACAAAACCCCCCAAAAAAAACCCAACAAAAAAAATAACCCCAAACCCAGAAAATGAATAACATTCAAGGATAATACAATACTCGTTCCCTTATAGAAAATTTTTAGTAGCAAATGCGTATTAGAAAAACAGACGAAGTACACCCAGGACAGCATAAAGAACATTTTGGGGGGAAAATGCCCCAAATAATGTCCCATTTCAGAATAGTGATAAAACAAGACTATGACAAATGAAAATTCAATTCAGTTTTGAACACATTGCAAGTAAGTAACAAGATCTAATAATTTAGAAAGTCCTTCAAGAGCTCATGGCTTTGGTAGAAATTAATTAAATGGTGAGGTGAAATTAAAGAATAAAAGAATAAACTTAGACAAGATGACCTGAGAGAGAAAAAGAGACAAAAGCAGTGAAAAGAAACAGATCCAGGGAAAGTACTACTTCATTCTAATAATAGATTCATCAACAGACTATCTGTATGCACTAACACCTAATTTGAGCATCCTGAATTCTGATCCTGATTTCCTGAGATGGCAACTACAATATTAAAAAAAAAATAAAACCCTTAAATTGCTCATTACTAGAAATAGATTGATTTGCATGAGAAAAATGCAGAGTTAAAATTCCCGTTTCATTCACGAATATTAAGATCCTAAAATAAAGTCTCAGAGTAAGTCCTGTCTCCCAGGCTAACACTTCCCTCCTGTTAGTGACAGCATCATTGCCCCTGGGACCTGGGAAACACCATATATGGTGGCCACAGGGAACAGGATGTTTGTGAGAGCCCAGAAAACCTGAACAAGGGCTTAGGAGATGAGCGTGAGAACTTGCAATTCTGTTTGGTACTCAAAGACAAACAAACAGAGAAACATCCAAGTGGGAAACACCATCAACAGCAAAAGGCCTGACTTTACTCATGCCCATCTGAGCAAAAGCTGTGCTCATACTCAACTTTTCTATTTCTTGTAAGCTTCCCAACCTTCAGCAAAACTTGCTGTTACACACGGTCAGCTACTTGATTTATCCTTAAGTATGTAAATGTAAAATGACTAAAGACACACAAGTTTACCCTGGTGCAGAAGCCAATTGCCAGAGTAATCCAATGTGGTGTGTTGGGCACAAGGTGATGGCTGACATCCTGCAGTCAGGACATTTTAAACTGCTTACTGGTTTTAGGTTTTAAATTGCTTACCAAATACTAACTTTAGTTATATTTGGGTTGGGTTTTTTGGGGGTATGGAGGAAAGAGAGGGGAGTGGACAGTACTAAATGAAATAGAAACAAATCACTAAGGTATTAGAAAAACAGCAGTTCATTTACCTGCTGCTCTAGAGAACAGCTCAGGAATATAAGTTTTTGTTTTCCCATACCTAAGCGAAACATTAGGTTGTCTGAATTGTCTTCATCCCCTGAACACTACATGTGAGAGCTCTTATTTTTGTGTTCTAGCACTTTAAGCAGAGTTGCTTGTATAGTTGAGAGCCACCTTAATGTTCTTCAAAACTATACTGAAGTATGAGAAACCCTCATTTTGAAGGTAAGAGCTTGTCAGCTTCTAGGACCTTCAGCCACTAACCCCTCTTTCATCCATAAGTGTCTAACACATTTCCCTTTTAAACTTACTGAACAGCCAAAACACATTTTTTAACATCGCTAAAACGCTGTCTCCGATGACCCTGGTCTCCAGCAGAGTTCAAGCGCAAGACCAAAATTGGAAAGGTCGGTTTAAAGGTTAAGCCTGAGCCCTTGCAGCACCTGAAGTGCCACCCTTCAGGAGGCAAACACCCCTCCCACTGCTGGCTGCAGTCTCCCACCCCCCGGCAGCTCCGGCTCGTTCCACCAGACAAAATCTGAGAGGAGAGGGAGCGAACCCCCTTCATGGACTCACCATCCTTTTCTAGTCACATTCACTACGCATTGCATTAGAAAATCGTAACGGTGTTAAAATATTTTGGCAGGATTTGTTATGGCCAGATCACTCACTTCCTTTGGGACACACAAAGCCTCCTCTGGCAATGAAACAGCCCAAATGTCAGCAAATCCTATAGAACAGAAAACGGTCTGTCAATGTAAAGCCTAAATGAATCTCCAGTTAAGCAAAACAAAACAAAACAAAACTGTGTAACATAAAAATTCACATACAGAAAAAAGAAACAACCAAGAAATGTTCACTTTTTATTAAGGTTTCTTTTTTCCCCACCCTCCAGAAACTTTTGAACAGCATTACAATGAATTCATCACAAGGTGCTATTAGAGCTCAAGCTCCCTCCAAGTGTTACCAATTCACGGACAGATTAGAGGGCACATTAATAACATAGTTAATATGAAGTGTTTAGAGCCTTTACGTCGGTGACAAATACGACTCAGCCAAATTTCCTGACCATTGAGGCCACGGAGGAACAATTTGGTAGATTTCATCAACAGTTCTAATTATGTTCCTGTCAAGTCGAGAACAAAGTAATCCATAACTGGGGGGCTGCGCGGAGACAGTGCCACGTGAGAGTAATTTATGCCCAGGGCCCTCGCTGTAGTTAGTGTGCACAACGCTTGACTAACAAGTGGGTTCAAAAAAAGGAATTTATTAGGGAAAACACAGCCCTCCAGCTCCGAGCAGCTCATCAGGTGCAGGCTTAGCAGGAGTTATGAGGCAAAGTCTTCTTGTTTATAAAAGCATCTAAAGTCCACACTGGCCTCAGCGGGTTTTAAATCATAGGATTTTAGCCCAAGGCTTCTGCTGGAGCTAGGTAAGCCAAGGCCAGGGTGCAACCCAGCCCCCTTTGAAAACCATCCCAGTCCTTGGGACAGCAGCAGCACCACCTGAGAGGCCAAGTGGTACCAATGCCCTTTTGCAATCCTATAAATAACATGCTAATGAAAGATGCAAGGGGATTATTAGTAACAGTAAACTAAAATGTCACAATACACGATGCGCTTCTTACCACAGCCCAACTGGGGAACAGGCTGAGAAAGGGAAAGGGAGGGGAGGAAAGTAAATGGGGGAGAAGCTGTCATGTAATTTTGAGTCATTTTCCACTGTGATCTATATTGGGATATGGCTTCTATCCTTTCAAGCAGGATCATTTTATACATGACACTTCTGCTGCATTTCACAAAAAGGCAGGAATGTCTCCCTAGCACTCAAAGTGCAAAGCCTGGCAGTGGTCATTCAGGATCAGTTACTTGCATATGCAGTGAGATGTTAGAGAAAGTAAAATGATGCATTCCAAATGTATTTAAGAACAGTGTCTGCAAACAGAGGGTAAAATAACATTAGCAAAAAATTAGATCCATGTGAGAAACACAAAACACTCAATGGGTTTTAAAGCACTTTTTTTTAAGGTATCTGTGGCCATACACTGTTGTCAGCAGTTTTAGGTTTTTATTTATCAAGACAAAACCCACAGCATTTAGTGGACCAAGCATCAGTTCAGATAAAGGGAGTGATCAGACCAAGGACCCATTTCAGACTGATTTGCCATGCAGCCCCAGAAAGGCCTCTTCACCTCTTCACATTTCCCATTGCTAGAATGGGTACAGGTATACAGATTTGTACCCATGTGACATATCTTGCCAATGGATTTTTGACTATAAAAACATTATTGCCTTCACTAAACTATTGGTTTTAATTCCATTTTAAATGACTAGTTGACCATCAGCACAGAGGAAATGCAGAGTCCTGCCGGGGAGCACTACATGAAAACCCTGAGCTGCTTCTTTCACAATCTACTGAAGTTTCTTATCCAGATTTGCTTGAACCTGCAAATTCTCTGACATCAAGTCTAGGGACTTTCCCAGCACCTACTGAGGGGGACAGGACTAGTCTCATGTAACTGAAGCTTCACAGATTTATCGCTGTTTGCTCCCAAGGATGAAAAAAAATACGCTTTAAAAGCAGAGGTGGCTTAAGCTTCACAAGGAGGCAAAGAGGAAAGGGAAGGACGCAGTCCCATTCTGCAGATGTGAAAAGAGAAACCTCTCTGCAAGTCAGACAGACAGTAGTTCAGAAGCCAAGCAATGCCTGGACGTTCTAATTCCCAGACTCGTGATTCAGTCACAAGATATGCTTCCTTTCCTGGTGAAATGTCATGCTGCTGCATGCTTCTGTTACAGAACACATCCTAACCAAGTGTAGCAAAAGCATGATGATCCCATTAAGTAGCTAACATCTAATACCTTGTGAAAACTAATTGAGTGCTTTATCAAATCTCTAGTTTGTATGTAGAGCATAAACTGGCTACATTTGCTAATAGGGCAGATTGACCCGTCCCATATATTATCAAACCACATCAAAGTCTGCTGGAGGACGTAGCCTTAGCTACTTATTATCCCTTGCATTAACTCTCTCACTAGCTACTCAACTAATATATTTTCCTGTAATACACCTGTCATGATTTTGCAGGGAAATCAGCAATTCTGAACAGTGCAGCAGTTAGATAACAGGACTAAACCCATCATGGTCGCCTGGCTTTCCAATCTGCTGCTAATTGGCATAGACAGAAGCCCTTAGAGCTGGGGTTGCTCAACAGCACACCACTGCTGGGCCCCAGAGATTCAGCCTCTTAGTTAGATTTGTATTTTTAGAGCTTGAGTCATTCACATGATTTCTTCACGATTTATTACACACAAGAGAAATAAAGTTGGATGCCAACACCTTCAAATTTACAAGATTATTTTCTTTTCTTCCTTTTGGCAGAAAAAGGCTGTATTTTGCAAGAGAACATGTGGCTTAGTAATCAGGAAAAAAGTGCTAGAATATTAGTTATAATAATGTTAGCAATATTAGATACAATGAGAACATCTTTCTTGGCTTGGATGCTATGCAATCGTATTCCCACGTGTTTATTTAGGGTCTTATGTGTGACACTGTATAATGAATTATATATCTGAAGCCATGTTTCTAACTGTCTGGCAACCTGCATATATGGCTAATGGAGGGTCTGGTTGCTTGTTTTGTTTTAAACTAACAATTGCTACTATTTTCTGTTAGGTAGTGCTTGTCTTTGGACTTGGAAACCCTGAGCCATTGTACACGATCTCTTACTGACCTTTGTGACCATTTGACTACCTATCATCACTGGAATCCAGGAGGTAGTGGTGGAATATGAAAAATAAATTAACAAAATACTCCCTCTTCAAAAAGAAATCCTCTCAATAGAAATAAAAGATTCCTCTCTCACTTTGCACATGTGATTGCTATGTAGTTCTAAAATACAATTATATCCATCATACAACCCTAGTTGTTCACATTTAACATTTATTTTCTCTTTGTATGGTCTCTCAAGCAGTGTCAACTTCTTTCCTCTTATAACTTCTGGCCCCTCCTGTTTTAAACACTAATGTAAACAAATAAAATGCATTTATGGGGAATGTGGGGGTATTATTAGGAGGTTTGTATAGTTTCTTGCTGATCCCTGATCCCATTGTTGATGGACCATTTTTAATCCAGAGAATCTTAAAAACTGCTTACAGCCCAGCTGTGGTTTAGTACCACCAACAAAGGCAAGCCAATGCAGTAGTTTTTCTACAGAGTAAAACTTCTAACAAGTAAACTTTTAGCCAGTGGGAATAAATTAGACAACAACAACAACAAAAAGGTGGGCAGTGAGTTAAAACATCACAATTCTATGTTGCTGAATCGAGCTGCAAGTCTTTGGAGCTTTATCCCCCCCACCTTCCTCTCCCTCTATATTTTTCTTCTTCTGTTTTTATGTTGAAATCACAGGAACTACGCAGCCTAGCAAGGCTGTAATCACTCAGCGGGAACCTGGCACAAGCACAATGCAACCACCAGCCAGGCAGCAGGAAACTGAAGGAAATCTCTCTCTCCCTCCCCCCCCAGGTTTCTTAAAAGGGGCTCGGCGTGAATGAATCTTCCCGGTAGCCACCAACAATTTCTTATTCCTTCCGAGCAATCATCAATTTCAGCATCAAGTGGTTTAGTGGCTCTACAACTGGTAGTGGCAGCGGAGTAAGCCCAGCATGCAAACGTTTTGGCTAATTTAAAACCCTTGTGCTGCCGAATCAAACATGACAAGACAACAGTAAAAAGAGAGGCTATTATCCCAAATGAGAGTCGGCGGATGGCTGAAATTGGCTTGAGTGGCAGAGACAAAAGAGGTGGAAGGAGCAGGGATAACCAGGCATGATAACAGCAGATACAGTGTGCACTTTCTCCCCCACCCCCAGTGCATTCACATGTATCCCACCTGGAGGAAAAAAAAAGGAACATACCTGAGTTTCATGGCCAGGCTGAAAAAATACACCTAAGAAGATTCAAAATAAATCAATACCTGGTAAAGCATCTGCCCCCTGGATATGGGGAAATGTAATTTAACAGACATCATTCTTCCAATAGAAACCCTAACACTCTGAAGACAAAACCTGTCATTTCCTACCTGAATTCATGTCCTGCTGCCCCAAGTTCATTCCCATGAGTTGAGAAGCAACTGAGTTAGGACAGAACAACTTCAAAATGAGAATGATCTGTAGTGTGGCTAGTGGTGAATAGCTGCTACACACAACGAGCTCACAAAGAGCCCAGATCTCAAAGAGCTGCTGGGGAGGAAATGTGGAGGGCAGAGGAATTAATTTTGCAAGGCAACTGGGAGACCACAAGCATTCTCACGATGTTGAGAGGCATGAACCCTGGTGATGGCTTGCAGCTCACAGAATGATGACCTGTGGGATCACTGGAGAGCAAGCAAGTTGTCTTTTGCAAGATTAACAATTTAAAAGTGCTGAAATTAATTTTGTTTAATAGCTGTGGGTGCAGACTCCTTACAAAGTAGGTTGCAAGGTCAGCAAGCCTCCTAAAGCCTTTTAAAATGCAGCTTTTTATAGGGACAGTAGATTTAGGGTGGCTTAGGGCTTGAAGATCTAAAAAGCAAAAGAAGAGTAAGAGGTCATTTCCTACCACTTCCAAATCTTGGGTGAAGACATGTTCTCTGTTTTGCTTCTCACTCTATGACATACACTTATTGGTATATTCAAAGCTACTTGAGGCAATATGGGTTTCTTAGGGTAGGAAAAGTGAAAAAAGACATTAAAATCAAGCATGAGAACCAGATTAACCAGTACACAGCAGGCTCATCACACTCATACTGGAACATGCCCACCTGTGTTGCAAAAAAGCAGTGGGAGAGGAAAAAATAAATCTAGGATACTGAGAGACTGGGAGTGGAAATACAAGGGCAGGGGGAGTACTCACACCCTTGCCATCATTCAGAAGTAGTTCACCTGTGATTCACATCTGCCTCCTTATCCGAGATCATTACACTCTAAATTACTGTACTGTACAGAGTGTTTCAAGGAACAGCTGGGCTCAACACTAAAACCAAAACCAACCATTTAAAAGGGATGTGCTCAGCTTCACACCCTCTATCGCTCACAACACAGCAAAATCTGCTCGTTAATGCTCCCTTCTAGGACACTTGCCTCCTACATTTCTACCAACAGCATCCAACTAATTGCACAGGTAAAGTTCACACCATGTGCCAGTCTGGGAAATAGAAACAGGGAATGTGTTTTGCACCACTATACAGGATGGCCTGAATTTACTGAAATTAAGCAACGTTGCCTTGAAAAATATTTGCATTTTGTGCAGTTGGACCTGTGTGAAAGGTGGACTCATGAATTTCAACAGAAGTCCAACCCCCAAAAGAGCATGCATTCCAATGCAAAGAAACATTCCATATGTACAGAAACCCACTTGGTCTTGCAAACATTCAGGGAACCAAGAACCCCGGGGGAGCACACAATCACGATGGATACAACTTGTGGGTTTGTTTCATCCTGCCCACTTCTTTTCAATCTTTTTGCCTATAACATGAAAGAAACATGCGGCTTAGTTTTCAAAGGAAAACCAAAACCAGTAACATGCCAAGCATCAGGCATGCCAGCTGTTCATGGATAGCCCACCCTGGGACAAGCAAGTGTCACCCAACAGAGAAATCTATGTCACCCAGCCATACAGGCAAGCAGAAACATTCCAGCCTTTGCAGTGTGTTTTCTTGCGTATCCAAACTTGGTTACTGTGGTCCTGCAGCAGAGGGGCCCCTTCCCTGGCAGTGAGGTAACTGATGGTCATTAGGGAGGACAGAATTAATTCTGCTGCGAGCCTGGCGCTGACAGGGGCAAAACAAACACAGCAGCCATTTTTCTCAGCCTCTTCCACAGGGAGCTGGAACAAAGAAAGGAGCCCTGGGGAAATACTGAAGACATTACAAGAAAATAATTTCAGATGCATATGAATACTGCCACCAAATACTGTGTGCTTTCAGGTTGACATATGCTGGTGTATGTGGTGTTTGTTCCCTGTTTTTGTCTCAAAGTCGAATTCATACCTTCAACCAGCACTCCAAGAAAAGTCCAGTTCACAGTTCAGCAAGGAACTGTTTAAAAGGCAAGCCTGATACAGGTCCTTAGGGCACCTCATCCATCCTGCACTTGGATGGCATTCTCCACCAAGGGACCCCATTAGGAAGGAAGGGCAAACTGAAATCCTAACCCAAAGCAGCCTGAAACAGCACCAGCATACTGGTGTAGCAGCGATGGATGAGCCTCCATTTGTCTTCAAAGCATGGGAAGCCAATATATCTGCTTCAGAGCAAACTCAACTTTACTTTCCAACCTTGCAGTGTACTTAAAGCTAAAATGTATATCATCTTTCTATCCGTGGATAAGGCAGCAGAGGAGTGTCACCCAAGACTCCAATTAAACAGATTGGAAGTGATGCACTTCCAGTGCAACTCCATACAGCAAAACACCCTGAGATGCAGCGTTTAAAATCAATTGCCCAGGAAGACACTGCCACAAGCTACAAGCAGTTTCCTTTCCCTCCATGCAATGGAATAATTCAGAAGCATCTTATGCTAGTACAAAGCTTGCTGGAAAATGCAGTTGCTGTAGGAACGCTATCAATACCGGAGGTATCACAGATCCTACTCTCCCTGCAGAAGGTTAGGCCCTTCCAAGCAGGAAGAAACAATATGTTTGTTCTGTGGCCAAAGTAATTATAGACTTGCCTATATTGCTTTATATTTCTCTTTTCATAAAAGAGCTTTGTATTGGTGTTGAACAAGCCGAGTTATGAGACTGGAAGTCTCCGACCTAAACTTAGGTCTGGCAGAAGTAGAAAGAGCTTCACTCACTTCAGGAAAGGTGATTCTGTTTATGCCAGGACTGAACATGGCCAAATATTCAACACTGCTCATTAAAATATTTAAGCTTAAACAGGTGTAATTCCCTCACGGATAATATAAAAGTATACCTCTTCAGACTTCACGTGTTATTGTAGCAACTATGTAATATTACAGGAGGAACTCACATTCTTCATCCATGGAGGCAGTTCCACGGAGAACACAGAGATTCAAACACTGTAACACTAAACATGCTTGATAGAATATTATTTTTTTGAAAACTACACCTGCCCATAGGAACCTCTATCCAGGGCTGTTATTTACAGTTCAGGGGTATCTATTGTTCTAGGTGAGATCCTCCTGCACCAGGAGCTGTACAAGTGCCATGAGAAGACCACCATGACCAAAACACATGGCAATTCAAAGGTACCAGCCAGAGAGCTGCTGGGAGCACAGGTATTTCTTGTGCTCCAGCCAGGAGCCTAAACCTAAAGGTTACCCTGTCCTGGAGCAGCACCATATCACCTCTAGCGCCAATGAGGCTAACCAGAACTGGATATATCTGCCTGCCTATTCAGTTCATATCAGGAAGAAAGGAGAGAGAAAAAAAGGAGTGGGGAGAAAAAAAAAAAAAAAAAAAAAATCAAGGTCAGGCATTTAGGTATGAGGCATATACCTTGTATGAGAAACAGCAACACGGACCCAAATCCCCAACCAGCACCAGAAACTGCCTCCTCCTGCTCAATCCACAATTAATTGTTAACAACTCATCTCACTCCAAGTGCCAGACCGTGGCACTCTTCCTATCCGTGTTCAAGATCACAAAAATACGTCCCACCAAAAGTTTTTCTAGGTATCTATATTTACTATGCTGAATCCAGCGAGAAGGCTAATCAAGGTTTTCTGCCCATCTACAAAACCTAAGTAGTGTGGACTAAACCAAGGAGAGCTGTGTTCTCTGACATACCAAGGCAACTCACAGGGTGTCATCCTAAGCCACTCAAAAATTGCATGGATGACATGTCTAACAAGACTGTCCCAAACCTCATGTTTAAACTCTTTGCCTAAACCTTTTAACCTTTTTCCCCTACTGAAAAGGGGGAAAGGGGAAAGACTTTCAATTGGTCCTGACCAACAGGAGAGCGGGGAAATACAAGAGCCTCACTCTTCTATCTGCTTCTCCTTGGGATCAAACTTCTCATGAAACAAATGTGTTGCTTCAAAAGCTTTTGTTTTACCTCAACCTGTAAAGTTCTAAAGACCTCTCCAAACAAGTCTCAACAGCCTGGAAGATGACAGTGAAACAAGAAGTCCAACCACCTCCTCACCATTGCTGTGCCTCAGCACTGTGTGCCCACAGTATGACACTAAATTTGAATGCCTTGCAAAAGAAGTGGGAGAGTAGGAAAAATGAGACAGATCTTGACAGAAAACAAAAGAACAGAGACCTAAGTCAGCCAGCCTCGGCTGCAAATGATTTCCACGAGCTTCTGCCTCTGTGTGACACAGGTGAAAAGAGGTTGTTTTTATTCTGAGACACCAAAAATATTGGATTCTAACAGTGATTTTTAGCACACACATATATATCTATATTATGTAGGTAGTGAGCACTAATTTTACTGAAATCATTGCCATACCCAAGATTATTAAGTATCAGTTCCAGGACAAACATCAAGCCTTGGTCACAGTACCTGATGTTATTCTCTTCACCTCAACATCTTCATTCCTAACAATCACAAGCCCAAGAGACACCACACTGATGCTGGAATGATTTTTGCCTTTCGTTCTTTTATATATTCCTTCCAGCATCAATAGTCTATAATGGTTTTCCCAAAGCCTCTGTAAAACTCAAAAGAATCTGATGCCTGTTGCAATGCTCAGAACTTTTCTACTTACTTACTATTTTCATTGGGGGAGGGGGGAAGGCAACCTTGCAGTCGCCTTTGAACTTCTGTCTGTACCACTGGGATAAACGCACTCAATATCAAGAAAAGAAGCACTAGGAGGGCTTTTATGATGCAGTACATGAAAAAAGAGGGAAAAAAACCCAAACTGTTACAACATGTCCTGTTCCTAGTCTGCTAATTTTTTTTTTTTTTGAGATAAACCCTCCTTCTGTCAGAAAAAAATGTCCCATATTTTCAACAGGACTTTAGGTGTAGTCTATGTAGAGGATTTTCAGACCAGACATTATTGTAGCACTAAAGCACATTAAGAATATTGAGCCAATTAATCAAACCATTCAGATACATACTCCAAAAAAAAAAAAAAAAAAAATCAAGAAAACCTGAAGCACAAGAAAAAACCAGGGTAGTAAACACTGAACTCTTTTTTTTGCCTCTTCTCCCTCAGGCACATAGAGCAGTCATTAGGGAACAGTCCAAAGGAGCTGAGGAAACTTATTACTAATATGGTAAACATGGCCAGGTTGCCATTTTGGGTTTTTTTGGTTTTTTTTTTTTTTTTTTTTGTTGTTTTTTTTGTGGGTTTTTTCCCCACTTTTCCCTTTCATATAGGGATGAAGCACGCATAGACTTTTGGGACCCGACTGTGTTATGGAGCAGGAACAATGTGCCTCCAGCCCTGCTCCACAAACCATTCCATCAGCAGAAGTCTCCGGCAGGTCAGAGACAGACTAACTTTTCCAAGGTATTAAATTAAAAGATGTTGAATTAAGTTAAACGCCCCACATTGAACTGACATTTCCCTTTTTTAATGCAAGCTAAGATTGATGAAAAATACCACTTATCTACATTAAGGGTCAAAATATCCAGCAAAGGAAGCCTCTGGTTCAGCGCGTCAGAGCAAAGTCAGTCTTACATAATCCGGGGGACCAGAACGCGGATCACATTCTGATGATCCAATTAATGGTGGGATACTTTGCAATCAGCCAGGAAGCAAGGCCCCTAACAGATTGTGGGGCTGTAACATCAATTTCTTAAGTGCATTTAAAGGATTACAAATGTTAGTCCTGGCTTGAGATTGAAACACCTATTGAGGTGCTCTGAACCACATTACAGTAATTGGGTACCTGAATTAATGCCATTTCTTCTGATGGGCGAGTTGAATACATTGGAATTACGGATTTCGTTTGCTGTGTTTCACTTTCAGCCTTTCTTTTCTTCTTCTCAGAGCATAAAACTGAGGCAGAATATCTCTTTTTATCTAGAGAGTTTTAATTACAGCCCTGAGGCACCCAAGTACTGTCCTGATTTTACCTTCTGGATTGTTTGGGTGCACTACTTCATTTAAAAATATATATATATATATATTTTGCTTATTATTTTACCATGCAATGACATTAAGAGGGGATTTTTTTTTCCTTGATGCTTCAGGGGGAAGAGGGAATAGGCTGCTGAGACATGGAGAAAGAAAAGCCTTTCTTTCCCTTCCCATATCCCTCTTCCACTATGTAAACCTTTTTATGCATGCACCAGATACCATTTGCAGTTTTACACCTCTAGAGAGCTAGAACTAGGGCTGCCTCAATTAGTCTTCTATTCCTTCTGAGGTCAGTTCAAGTAAAGGTCTCCATCATATCAAACTGGCAGGAATGCTAACTACCTGGGTATTTCAGACCATACAGGGTTCAGCTAAAGAGCTTAAAAAACACGTAGCTGGATTTAAGAGTATTCAGTGAATATACAGCATAAAGCTGTATTTGTGTGCCAGAGACTAAATTTACACAGTGTTTTAAAATCTAAAATAGGTTATGGCACAGGTTTGTTTGTATGGCTTTTCAGCCAGGCAGTGTCTCTGTTAGACCACAGTACAGAGCGTATAGGACACACACATTTTCCTCTTGGATCATCTGAGTTTTGATAATTAGAGTTATAGCAGGGAATTCCATCCCTTTTTGTCCTCAGCGTCTGTGGCACTGACATTTCAGCGACCCCGGCGGTGATTTCTCACTCGCAGCTAACTGGAATGTACACAGCCATGATATAATGCCCACGCTGTGAGAAAAGAGGTGAGAAACAGAGCGTGGTATTCCAAATATTCCAGTCTGCTCCGTACCTTTCATTTATCTGGTTACAGCACTTCAGGCTTAGATATTGTTTTAATTACCTTTTTTTTGGAGGTCTATTAGTGATTAGTTAGATATACATGCACACATATACACATGCATATTTTAATTTTTATGTATTATATATCCTTTCTGAGGTATTCCAACTTTTTGTCCTGTACTGAGGATTCCG
The DNA here is from genome assembly GCA_024500445.1 of Entomyzon cyanotis. Lineage (NCBI taxonomy): Eukaryota > Metazoa > Chordata > Aves > Passeriformes > Meliphagidae > Entomyzon > Entomyzon cyanotis. The sequence goes on from JAKEPQ010001015.1 coordinate 18,255,966, forward strand.
TGTAAAAAAGAAACTGTGATGCTGCAGTGATTCTGCTTTAATTTTGGTTTTGCTTAAGATAACTGTAAACAGCAAAGATACAGGAGCTATTTATCTTCATTGCTGGTTAAGAGGAAATTGTAGCATATACCTTAGGGGAGCTAAGGAAGCACAATGATTTAACAAGCATATGAAGGAAAGAGACAGCTTCTAATTCAATAATAGAACTTTCTGATGCTCAGGAAAGTGGTTTGCACGGTTTAGTCAGAAAGCCTTTCACAGTTAACTATTTTATTTTATTTTTTAAAATCTATTTCCCACCGCATAAGAACCATAAGATTTAGGAGGAGTCACCAGGGACCTTTCAGCTGTGCTCCTTCTCTCTCTTGAACAGTTTTGAATGTTCCTTAATATCCCATCTCCACTAACATGGGATATTCCTAGAGTTTAGAAACAACCCCTCTGAAACACAATAAAACCCATAAACTGTCTCCACATATGACATGATTAATCAGAGGATAGACATAGTTTCATTGTAACGGCCACAGGATGAAGCAGAGCATAAGGTTTTTCAAAAAGTGTCTTGCAAACCTCAGTTCCAGCTTCTGAGCAGTTTTTGACTCATTAGATCATGCTGGCTGAAATGATTTACATACAGATAACGACAATGCAGACCCCAAGGACTAGTTAGCTGTTTAGCAGCATATACATTTCATATAACCACTTCCATACATCTAGTTTTAAATTCATTAACAAAAATTAATTGCTACCCAGTGGTCTACATTCCACTGCACACAGCTTCAATACACTTTCTAAATTACTGCTTACTGTCACTCCTCCCAGCAATCCTACAGACAAGTTAAACTTTGCTGCCTTGAAGGCATTGCAAAGCTCACGTATAAGTTCATGAGAATCAACAACTGAACTTCAGGAAATTTGTCTTGTTTTTGATATCTCATTTATATTTTGGAATAACAGAAAACTTTCCTCCTCTCCCCCTTTGGCAAAAGCAGAGTGATGCCCTTAGGGTCCCCCTGCAGAGACACCAGCAATAACAGCTCCAACATGCTCAGAAAGCCCCAGTCTCACTAAGGTTCATCTTGGACCCGATTCAAATTTTACTGAAGTCATAAGGAAACTTTGCATTAGCTTTGCATTACCTTCAGTTCAGACTTTCCAGTCCCATTGTCCCCCTTCTCCTCCCCAAACCCTAATTGAGCTCTGCTGTGTAAGCATTACTTATGTTGTCATTGTTGTGGCATATTCAGCAAGAAGTGACTAGTGATAACGCCATCCAAATGTCTGTCTGCTTTTTTATGGCTTGGGTAAGGAGAAAAAAGTTACTTTTCATAAGTAATTAACAGAAATTAGTCTTGGGTTTTTACAGATGCATAATGATTAGGACCCAGGGGGGAGGTAAGGTTCACTTTTTAGTAATAACATTTAATGGATAAAAAATAGAAAAGTCTTTCCACACTCTTTCCATCATATTTCCCAAATATTTACAGTGTACACCTCGGGTTTGAAATAAGCCAGGGAGAATTAATGCATTGTTTACACTTGGAATCCGAGGTGGCCCCGTCCCAGCAGGGCAGTACAATGTGCTGTATCTTTCCCTTCTCAGCACTTATCTTAATCTTAATAACTAGCCAGACAACTGACTCCAGAGTCCTGGGCTTATCGACTGGAATTCGTCACATGCACACAAGAGAAGACAAGAAATGCATTATATAACAATGCCATACAAATCATTATCTTTTAATATTTAAAAGTATGTATTCAAAGTCTGATATGAAACCATTTTGGCTGAACTCAATTCCAGTGGCTGTTATTAAATTTGATAGCAAATGAACAAAAATACACTTGTAACGTATTTATCTGCAGAAGAGTTTATTTGCAACAGATCAAAAGGCTGCTTCTTACTGCATTTTAGCTACTGCTATCAAATGCAATCTGCTTTTTAAACATGCTTTGATATGGGAAGACTATTTTCAAAACAGGTTAATAGGAAATATATATATTTATTTTTCTCCAATTCTCCCAAGCACCAAGAAATACCCAGAGCGTGAACAGAAGGTCTATTGCGCCCTCACTGTGTGTCTATGACATGATTTCTTTGAAACAAGTTTACATAAGCAAGAGGAAAACCATTTCAACTGCAGCCACCAGGCGCTTGGACAGTGCTTCGAAAATTGTCATATGGATCTGAATTTTGGTTCTGGTGCATCACACTAAATGGCATTTTTCGCCAGGAGGCAGAGACATGAGAGAACCCCAGCACTGGGGGAAGTCTCTGCTGCAAGGCTGCTCCTCCTGAGAGGGTTTTCCTGTCTTTCCCTGCACCTCCATGGTAAGAACTGAGCAAGTATCTAGAAAGGTGGTGAGGGGGGGAGCAGAAGCACAGGGAGAATGATGATTAGGAGCCCACTCCTGCAGAAAGAGGGGAAAGGACAAAGATTTTAAGCACACACCCTGTCAGTATTCCCTCTCCCCCTGCCTGCAAAAGGCTAAGAGGGACGATGGATACCTCACTCACCTGCATTATTAACATGCACTTGAAGAAGGCGTATATGAAATGACTATGGGCTAACAAAGATGCTGTAAATTCACTCCTCTCCTCTGCCTGCTTTGCTGTAACTCAGCCTATAGAGCATTCCTCATGCCAAGTATTACACCCTCAGCAATGGGATTCATCCAACAGAAGACAATGGAGCTACGCTCAAAAAGAGTCATTGCTAGTGCCAGATTTTTCCAAATATCTTTTCCATACTAAAAACTTTTGAAGATTACCCCAGGCCAATCTTTGTGTTAAATCACAAACCACAGTAAATCAATTAGCTAATCAATCCCATCAGGCAATCAATTAACATGAACTAAGAAATCCCTGAGCAGACATATTCTCATGTGAAGAAAGGTCACTCACCGGGGCCTTTATATGTCTGTTCATATTAGTTTAAGCCCAGGTTTAGAAGGAGAAATTTTCCTCTGATAACAGTTCTTTGTATTGATGTGTCAGCACAGACACCTAGTCTCCGTGTACGTCTGGCAGAGAGCGTCTCTATTTTACTTGTGTAATAACTAGAGGCCACTTTCAGAAGAGGGAATCTGAGATTTGTGCTCTGATGCACTGAGAGACGAGACCTCTTTCGGTGCCACTGAAAGGACTTTGCACCAGGCTGTGTAAGGGTACCTGAGCAAGAGGAAACGGGGCTTTTTCAGGCCTGCACCTCAAAAACTGCAAGTGCGAGCAAATTTGCCATCACCCCCAAACTGGATTGGTGTTGCAAAGTCAATTATTTCATCCAGTTGCTAAGGTCAGGTTCAGTCCCAGGAAGAGCTGGGAGAAACCTGTTTTGAATGCCTGAGGAAACCCTTGCCCTGTAACACCCTCAATTCCACTTTCTAATCACAACTGTTAAATAATTACATTAATTAATAATATGGTATAGTTGTGTGGTAGTTATCACTCAGGGATAACTCACAATTCAGTGATAAAACCATTCATTCAGATTTGCAGCTGACCTGCAACTTAAGAAGTTGAAGTCACCTCTGCACATCAGCCAGGAAAGCTGAATTTTTGGGTAGGAGGGAGAAAAGTCACCAGCACACACAAGGCCCCATACAAATATGATGGTAAAGCAGAAGCAATGTGAATTCTGTGATGTGAAATCTCCCAAGTCAGGCCTGCAGATTCCTGTTTGGTCACCACCACTGCTTGTTGTTTGGATAGAGCTGTCCTATAGAGTTGCTTGGCAGCACAAGTGCAGGAAATTAAGGAACGTGGCACCTGGTCTTGGCCACCTCCAAAATCTGCCAGAAGTTCAACATCCCTTCTGCATCACTCCTCTTCTTCCACTAAGCAAATTATACATTTAGCAGCAAACAGGGTATCAAATAAAGGCTGGCACAGCTCTTCTAGTCCCAGCCAGAGTCAGGAAAGAAAGATGCCTGGAACAGCGGAGAATTGGCCTATCTTGGGATGGGGGGGAAAAAATGCAAAGGTATGAAAATGTATTCAACAATGCTCTCAGTGCTCAGATCCAGCGGTGACAGGGCTATAAGCAGATGCATTAGGCTGGAAATATATCAAGGTTAGATTAAGCTGCAGAGTTTCCATTTTATTAATGGTCTTCAATCTGACTCCTTAATAAAATGGAAACCATTTGTAAAATTTTGATCAGAATCCACACTTAGCTTTCAAGTGCTTGCAACCTTTGGGTATATTCAGGAAGAGATTTCAAAAATTCCATGCCTAAAAATGAAGGTGAGAAGGAAATGAGAAGGAGAAAATGACTCGAGGTGAATCAGACCTTGGAGTGAATTATTATGTAAACTGTGAGTTAGGCTAAATGAAGAAATCATTGGGACAGCATGGGTTTTTTTCCAGAAATCACAAAGATACATGGGACCACTGCAGTATCTGCCACGGTGGCATAACTAGAAGACTAAATATCTAAGATGTCTATATTTAAATATTGTCCTCAGTGCCATATTAGAGCTACTGGAGTGTTGCTTGGAATTGGAAAACCTGAGTGGCCAATGGGCTGAAGAAGGAATAGGAACTGCAATTAATGCAATGCTGTATCATTATCAATTCATTCAAGTTTCCTCACAGCTGCTGGCAGAGGACAGAAGAATGAAAGGTTTTACCTAACAGCTACTGGAGAAGGAAGTGTTGTTGGATAAAATAAAGCTGACAGCTGACAGGAAAAAAAGTTACTAGAAATATCACCCCCCAGTTCCATCTCTCATGCAGAAGGAAGCCTGCATAGAAAGAAGTTGAAGTTCACACTTCTAATGTAAAAAGAAACTAGAGCTCATATTTGCAGCCATATAACAATTTCGTTTAATAGCAATCCTGCCAGAAAGGAAAAGGAAAAAAAAAAAAAAATGTGCAAGTACATATGCTGTGCTGCTGCACTTCTTATATTTGAAACATGAAGAAGAAGCCTTAAAGGAAATATTATTTGTATATGGCAGGCTGTGGATTAATTGACTATAAGTTACACACAGATTTCTGAAATAATTTCAGCTAGGCTTTTTCTCTGATGAGTGACTGATTTTACTGAAAAGACAGCACTAAAGCTCTCCTTTTTAGCCTTTGGAGGAGAATTGCATCACACAAGATCTCCAAGCAGGATCAGGATGCTTAAAAAAAAAAATAAATACAAGGAGAACAGTATCATCCACACTGCCTTACAGCCTTCAGTAAGGAGAACAGTGGCATTATCCAAGGCCATGGCCTTTGTTAACAAGCAGCGACTTTTCCTAACACTTGAACCTGATGACGTCTATCCTAATAAAGCTTACATCCTTAATGAAGCATGAGCACTTCCTCTGGGAAAGGCCTGGAACTATCAGGAAGGACAACATGGCACTGTAACAAATTACAAGTCTGTTTCTCTCCCTTTGACTTTGATATCTACTTGGATGACATTTGCAGCACTTATGGAAACAACGGTATGGAAAGAAGAACCCTGATTAGTCTAGCCAGTTTATCCCAGGACACAAATCTGGAAATTTTTAACAGAACTAGACACTGTCATGTCACCTTATACCTCATGCTCATGGTGACCCCAGCTGAAAATATGGGATATATTTATTCAGACTAACTGAACAATTTCTATTGGTGACACCTCCATCTGTTCTTCACAAGGCATTTGTATGCGTGTTCACAGACTACCTGATAAATACAAAGGCAACACAAGGTAAGCACAAGTGGCTGCTCCATGCAGTGTGTCAAATATTTGGGGTTTTGATCTAGGACAAGACAGGTAGGTAAAGACAAAAGCCAACGTGTAATTACAGAAATACTACTGTTTTACAAGCTGTACTTCCACAAAACTGTTTCCTCATAATCTACATAAAACAGCCTTCTCATATGTTAGGGTCTCCCTGTTATCACACATGCTGTGGCATTTTGGCACTGTGAGAACCATCTACACAACACAGTATTTTAGGCTGACACCTTGAAATCACACTGAAGTCAAAAAGATATCTGGGTCCCTAATTCTCATTTCCCTCTACACAATTTTTCCCACCACTACTTAAAGTTATGCTGAGTCGTAAGATGGCACAGCAAAGCTGATAAATTCAGGTGTTCACCACAAAGAATAACAAAAGGCAGGACCCCTCTCTGAACTAAACTAGCCCAAGTGAGTCGATATTTTGAAGGTTTTTGGGAGATTCCAGCTAGACTTAAACTGAGTGCTTTGTAGTGTCCATCTCGTGCTGAAAGAGAGGGTATTCAGCAAGGTGCTAATCCAATGCAACACACAAACTAGCAGTTTATTTAAAACAAAACTTGATCCTTATTGGGAGCCGAGATATTTGAAGCACACACAAGTAAAACTAATTTAACCTTTGAAAAGTTATCTCCGGAGGGAAGAATAGAAATCCCTTTATAAGATTTTTAAGCACTGCAATTATTGACGAGGACTATATTACTTCAGTTTTCTCTGATCAGAAAAAAAAGCAAAGCCACAGGAGACATCAGCAGCTGTCAGGCTGTTTTCCAACTGCAATGAGGTAGTTTACAGTGGGCTTGTGCCAGTCTCTTAAGACCCAGTTAAGAAGCCTTTTTAAAATGCCTTAAAAAGCCAACTCATACATTAATCAAGTTGAGCCCTCATCCATACTTACTGCAATACATCAATTACCATGTCTTTTTTTTTTTATTTTAATAAATTCCAGTTGACAGCAGACACCTTATTAAGGCTCACTAAAATGATACAATAAGTAAAAGGCTATTAATATTGCTTTTTTCCCCGCTGCTATTGTCTTGCCGCACTGGTCTGCAAACACATTCAGGCTGCATTACAATTAATGCCAATGGAACTCCTTCTAACGACTTCCAGCTTGCTAATTTTTTACGCTAATAATAAAAAAAAGGCATTGCTATGCAAGAACGGCCCCCTTTTATCATGCTCGCATGGCACACTAGAGAGCTCCTGCCATTGTTCACATGAAAGACAATTAAACCCAGGAACATCAAACCCAAAAATGACAATCTGCTAACCAGCACTGGGTATTGCTGAATTCTTTTCTCTATTTTCTGAACTGATAGAAAACAATTCTCCAAAGACATTTCCCTCCCCCATGCCCACCCTTTGGAAAAAAAAAAAAAGTTTGTGAAATACTCTCGCTGATTTATGCATCTCTGCTCAGAATTTATTAACTGTCTGGGGCCAATTTCACTCTCAAATGTCTATTGCCTCCAGGTTTGAATTCTGGACACATTTCAAGAAATGCAATAATAATGTTGTCCACATAGTTTCATATTTAAAAATAAACATGATTTTTTTTTCATGGTTCATGTTTTCTGAAACACAATATAAAATGCCAAAGGCATGAGGATAAAGCTGATGTGGTAACAAGTTTATTTCTGCCAGTCTTCTAGGGAGAAAGATGGAGAGTAAAAAAGGGCATCAGGTTTGCTGGAAATTAAGTACATTCACAATGTTAATTTAGAATAACTACTCGTTTTTTGTTCACCCAGTTGTCCTGATTGGAGGCACTTCCTTAGCCTAAGTCTATACATGTTCCCAGCAACTTGGGCCCCAGTCCAGTCACTTTATCCTACACCACAGTACATTCATATTTACTGTAAGAAATTCAAGAAGCTGTAATCACAGTAAATAGCTATTTTATATTCTGAATATTCATGTTCCTGGTAGGTCACTGTGTGCATATATGTGAATGTTATACACATGATGTTAAGAAGCAACTGGCAACTTGCTGGCTGTTGCAGATCTGACAGGAGTAATGAGAGGCAAAGCTTTGGCTGAAGGACACAAATCTTATGAAAAAAAAGTCCAGATTATATTTAGTACCGAATCACAGAACTATGTATAAATACCAGACCTTGTAAACATGAAGGGAGAGAAGGAATTTATATTTTTATTGAGAAACTTGGAATTCCCGTGTCCCTTTTGCCATAGATACCTTACTTCCTACCCCTTAGGCTGAAGGTAATCAGGCTTTAAACTGTCACCTGAGCAGGCCAGGATATTTCCAGGCCTCTGCTTCAGATCAGAGAAGTTGTGGTAAATTCTACATTTGGGAGAGAAGAACATTTTTGTGTTGTTGTTTAATAGCCATTGAGAGCTGTGGAGTGTTAAGAACATACCCCAGGAAAGATAGATTAGTAGGAAGTGGCCAAAAGAGGCCATAAAATGTGCATTAAAAATGCAATTCATCACATAACTGTGCAATTTGTCAAATGGATATTGTACCTTGTATAGTGTCTTTTGGGACAGAAGCAAAAGAAAAAGGCCTGGGAGATAACAGTTCTATTCCTGGCTCTGCTACTGGTTCTCTTTTTGACCTTGGAAAAGGCTTTTTAGCCAAAATATGTGGACTATTTTCCAGTTCTATTATTGCACATCCAACTTCATTTTGGTTGGGTTCATAGTTGGACTTCTACATCAGTGTCCTGAAAACAGAGAACTAGTAGACCCCTGACACAGAAATCTGATTTTTCAGTCATAGCCAAGGTTTGAACTTATGTGTCTTTATGCACAAAACTGGCAAGACAAACCTGACATCTTAATAGAGATTTCACAAGAATCAATTTGGTATTTGCACAGATGTGATTAAACAGGTATGGAAGTATTTAATTGTTCGACTGAAATGACCCTAAAATAATTGCTAATCTGCTCTCTATCAGTCAATGGGTTGGATATTTGCTGGGTAGGAAATAGCATCTTAGCCATTAACAGGTGGGCTGGGCTATGGGAACATGGAGCATATGATCTTTGCCTCTCACACCTGTTGTGCTTCCCAAATGGGATGCAGGAGCAAGGACAGAGAAATCTGCTGGAAGCTTCTCTGCTGCTGTAAGGTAGTGCTGCCCTCTGCTTTGACTGGTGGTCTCAGCACAGCCTCACCAGCTCCAGCTCGCCAGTGCAACCTCCAGCAGCTTCACTCACCGCGCCGTTTCAAGAGAGGGAAAGCTCACATCACCTCTCTGTGAAGGCACTAACCTCTTTCCCAGCACCAGTCTGGCCCACAGTTATGCTCCACCCAAACATGCATTATTTTGGTCCCAATAGACACATTTACAATTCATCCATCTCCAACGTAACACTGCTTTTCTGAGGTGTCAGCGCTGTCACATCCCTTAGATTAGCATTTGTGCTAAGGACAAAGACACATTAAGTACATTGAAAGGCCTTGTTGCACCTGGGTGAGACCCATGGAGCACAGCCCATGATCTCTCTCCAGCAGTGAGTAAGCCAAGAGTCACTGGCAGCATCCTCCCCTATGAGAATCCCTAATTTTCATGGGTGAGGAGGCTGCTGTGCAGATCTGGCACACTGTGCCCTCAGTGGGCAGCCTGTCCAGGAGGTGGCTATGTTCACATTCCACCTGCACCTTCCCCCAGGTGCCACCCGTGGTGGCAGAGGTCCTTCTTTCTCCTCAGCGACAGAGGCTTCAGCTCCACAGCAGAGTGCAGGCTTTCCCTCTGCACGAGCAGCTGCTCTGCCAGTGCCAACTGCAGGGGCTGCACATCAACCACTGCCATCCCTCAGCACAACTCACTTGCATTTAAAAGAAACAATAAAATAAAGGAATCTCCATTTCGCTGGTTTGGGGGGGGGGGAGGAGGGGCAGACAACACATTTTGTGTGTTTGTGATTTTTTTTTTCCATCCTGAAACGACAAAACAAATTACAAGTAATAAAAACATCCGCTTCTCTTTTGTATGGTCACACAGACACTAGATTTGGCTCACTTGGACACTATGTCTGAGCCAATTTAGATGTGACATCCCAGACGATTATTCAACCCCCTCAAGTCCACCACAAAAACACTTTATTTCTCCCCCACAAAGTAACAAGTTTGCAGCCCCACAGAAAATGTAAGAAAGCAGACCTGAATTAATACTGCTGAAATCAGAAGCCAAGTTTCTATTAATTTATTCAAAAAAGAAAAATAAAGAGAGAAAATTAAAAGGTATGACATCAAAGCCCAATTTTAGCATTGCTTAAACTGGTGTCAATCAATAATGAACCCATAGAGTTACTCTAAATTAATGCAGACAGAAAATGAAAGTAGACAAAACCCATACAGATTGTAATGAAATTGCTTATTGATAGTGCTTCACTTACTGTCCAAATAAAAACGAAGTATATGACCAAATTGTTCTATACACATTACCTTCCTTTTAATTACAGAGTAAGAGCAGCAAGCATTATCTCTGCCATCAACTTACTTAGATTTATAATATGGCCTGCTCCCCACACTTCAGACAATATAACCCTACACCACAGCAATATTATAGTGCCACATCCTGTATCCTAGCAACGGTTTGGGGCTTGCATTTGATGTCAAAATAATGGGTCCTGCTTAATCTCTTGTTTTTTTTGAAGTAGGGGGTAAAACATGAAATCCAGGCATTGAGGGAAAAAAAATTACTGAGAAGCATTCTAAAAGCACACCTATGGGGTATATATAGATGTGCACACTCTGATGTGTATGAGTAAACAGATAACTACATGCATACACAAAATAGATGATCTAGTTTTTGTCTTTAAATTGTTTAGACAAGAGTGAAAGCTGAGAAATGGAATGATGTATATCACTTTCAAGATACCAGAGGCTTTTAACAAATACAATCTTCCTCCTGCTTTTATCAGTTCAGTGTCTTCTGCAAAACATGACTTACAGTCCCAGTTTATCCTCATTTAAAACTGGTCCTATCACCATATTGTAAGAAAAATATATTTCTTTCTAATTTCTTGTGCCTTTCCCGTTTTTTCTCAAAGATATTTTAAAAACATACTGATTAAGTCATCTAGCTCCTAGTGACATTCTCCAAGCTACACCACAGCTGAGTTCTTTCTGTATTGACTATTTAAAACATCAATTGTGATGGAAAAATCCAAATGGCTTGGTTTGTAAGAGCACCAGGATACATGGTAGTGATTGGTAGCAGTGACCAAAGAGAAGAACATTACTGTGTATCTCAGCTTCAGTTCAGAGACTGGAAAGCACATTGAAGTCATAGTATCCAGGTCTGGGTGGCTGCCAGAGAAGTGTATTCATACACACACATATGTATTCATGCACATGTACATATACCACTGCTGCAGAAGAAAGACACGACTAAATCTACAATTTTAAAGACTGAGGGAAAGTGAAAAAATGACAGCCATACTGTTACAGTCTTCCCCAGGCAATCCAGTCCTCCTTTCTATCTGCACAAGTTTGCCATTTTTACTTTTAATGCCCCATGGAACACTGCAAACCAGGGAGGGGAGTAGAACAGCCATCCCGTGAGCAACACGTAAATAGGGTTTTGTTGAACCTGTGGGTTTTTAACCACGGCTGGTGTTCAAACAGCTGGGCAGGCTCGGGGCTATGTGCTCTTTGCCCCCAAGGCCTTGACAGAACAGAAGGAACAAAGCTTGTTTCAAATTGTTTCTTTTTTTTTTCTTTTCCCCCTATACATCCCTTAAAAATACACAGGGGAAAAAGAGTTTTCTCTCTGAAAACTCCAGGTGAGGATACAAACCAGCAGAAGGTTTTGTACAGCAGTCACTGCTCATCCAACAGCTACATCAACAAACTTTCAAACACCCACAGTGCCCCAGCTCTGCCCTCCCTTGCTGCACCCCACTAACCCATCCCTTGGGAAGAGCCACATGCAAACAGGCATACCCTGCAGCATGTCCCCAGCATCAACCAACCCCAGCTCCGTGGGACCTGCAGAGATGGGAGAAATTAAGAAATAGGAGGAGTCACGCTTGGGTGCCTGGTACAAAGAGAGATCCACAGCGCGAGAGGAAAAACACTGCTCACAGGAGAGCAATTTCTTTTTGTTATCCACAATATTTTACTTTTAGCTGCAAACCCGGAGCTTGAAAGGATCCTTGTGAGCTCTGTTTATTTATTTAAACCAATTCTTGCAGCTCTTCTTCTCTCTAAACAATAGTGAGGTGAAGAGTTTACAGGAGCACGTTGTCCAGAGTTCAGCAAGCACTTCGCTCCAGCCCTAGCACAAGGCAGCACCCAGTTTGGGAGGCTTCCCCTTCTTTCCCTCTTTAAGGGAGCTGTTTACTGCGTGGGCACATGCACACAGCAATTCACCTTTCTCTGCAATTGTCATCACAGTCATTCCCTGACAGATATCATTATCCCCTGAAGATGGTGTGTGGACAACCTTATCCCCTGCTAGGCTGTCCCAGTTTCATAAACTGCAAATCTGGTCAGCTTACTCTACGGGAGGAAAAGAAATATAAATAAAGCTGTTTAAAAAGGACAGCTGGGGCCACACTGCCGCATTAATGTGGCCCCAGCAGAGGAAAGGCACCATCCCTGTTTCACTGCAGGTCCCTCCTTCCCCCTGCAGGGACACCCACACCACCAGTGAGCCTGCCATGGGCTTCGCTGGGCAACATACGGAGCCCTGCAGCAGCAAATCTTCTGCAACTCCCTTAGCAAATGGGATATAGCTTGGAAAGGAGGGTCAAGTGCCTCCATGGCCCAGATTCCCTCCCAGCCAAAGCCATCACAAGAAAGCACTGTCCCTTTGGACAACACTTGCTTCACTTGTGCTGAGCAGCATCAAAGATGAGCACAGCCTCGTGCATCCGCCTGACCCAAGCTCAGCCTAAGCACATGTCTGAGGACTGGCCTCAAACTGAAAGTCAAAACAGAAGAGGTTTAAATCCCAAGCAAAGTTTGAATTCAAATATAGTATTTTTTTCTCCAGAGCTATGTGATCCAACACTGGTTGCCAGTGAATAAAAACAAAAAAATTGAGCCACTTAGAATACATTTTTCCAAGGACAACACTGCAACAGGGTCTCTGATCAAATGGCCATTGTATGAACATGAGTCTTACACACAAATTGTGTCTCTGTGTTTTCAAATGAATTTATAAAAACCCAACAAACCACAAGAACAAAACAAAACACAAAAACCCAAACCAGACAACTTGCTTAAGTACTCATTTTGAAGGCAAATATTCCCTTGATCCATAGGCAACAGAAGACTTGTAAACTGGGGGACTAGGCAAGTTTTCCATCCTGGTGTCATATAAGCACATTTTTCTTAGACAAGCAAAGCTAAAATGAGAGGCTGGTAAGGAGAATGCCATTAAAAAATGGTCTGACACATAGGTAGATGGCTTGCCAGACAGCTTCTAGCCAACTTGTTTGTATATACAATACACACCTGCCTGAAGTAATTTGTCCCTTTTTTGGGCGTTTGTTTCACTACTTTAGTTTCAGGTATTTTTACTTTTGATGTGAAATAAATTTTGTTGACCCTGCAACAAATCAGTTCCAAATTTTGTTGGTTAATTGCCATTAACCACACAAAATACACTGAAGAGTTTCTCTTCTTTGGCCAGATGAGCAAAACTCTGCAGACAGGTCGAAGCCATTCAAATGCCAGTGAAAACTGAAATCTTTAAAGAAACAACACAGCAACAAACTATAGGAATTTAGAAAAAAACCCTCATTTTAAAAATCAGTCTCAGCTAAGTCACTATATGGTAGAAAATCATTCTGATACAAATGTGCTTTTTGCTTAGAACAAAGGGACAGAAGTCTCTAGTTACTACCACACTGTATGCAGTAACACTTCAAGGTCCTTAAATAAAATCTAAAAAAAAAATCCCCCAAAACAACTCAGGCTGCTGTCAGATGACCAGCTCAAGGGGCACTGAAGTCCTTTCAGTTAACATTTGCAGTCACATAAAAATAATTTGTATCTTCTGGTCATAGTTAGATCCCACATTATCATCCTTGATTTGCTTCCTTCATGAGAATTTTGCTCTGGTTTTCCAAATCAGCATCCTGTCACAGAAGTCATACACCTCCACCAGTGCATAGCCAGCACGAAATTTGGGAATTCACTGTACTGCAGCCACTCATCAAATAAAATTCAAACGCATGTTTACAGCTGAAGTAATTTCAAAAGAGACAAGTAATATCAATTTGTTTTTTAAGTCTTTGGTTGTAGTTTATGCCATACCAGGAAACTGTGAATTTTAAGGGTACAAATTTCCCCTCTCCCTATTATCTGAAAAAAGCAGAGCATAGCCCCATTGTCATCCTCATCTACAACCTGCTGCTGACTTGGAATTTAATGTCAAAACCAGAAACTGATACCAAGTCATATTCTAAAATCAAGTTCAATGTTGTGTTTCAAAAAAACAGTATTCAAGACCAATGTCAGTACATGAACTAAATCAAAAGGTTTAGAATTTTGGTCCAAATCAAATCATCATCAGCTGCTTGTCTGTGCTCTCTAAAAGTACCTCTGATTCAACTGGGATAAAGGACTGCAAATCTTACTAGCCTAGTCTTTCCTTTTAGGTTCTTCTACTCACAGCTATAAAACCTTTGAGAAGTCCCTTACCCATTATGTTGCCAGTAAGATGCTGGCAGTAAAGAGTGCAAGAATGCTACAGAACGGTAAAAAAAAAAGAAAAGAAAAAAAAAGCCATAAAAAAGAAAAGTGTGGTTTTATTTCTTACCCACAAATGTAGGTAACCATCAGTGAGTGGCCAATTGCTTAACTTCATTACACAGTCACTTTTCATGTTTTGTTTGCAATTATTTAAAATGGATTGTTGGTACCAACTCATTATAAGAAAAATGGGAAAAAAGTGCCTATGATAGTAATTTATGACCTTAGCAGAGCCCAGGTGCAGAAAAGACTTGAAGGCTTTTCTAGGGATCACATCTGTGTTGCATCAGATGCAGGTTCCAGACTATGAATCTTCAGGTAACTGAGCAACACAAATATTCATGACCATCTACTGCCATTCTTTCAGTGGACTGCAAATTTCAGAATGCTAATTTCAGTTGATGTGTGGATGTATAACTTATCTTTTAGTATTATACACAACTATCATATTTTTAAAATAATTAACAATGCAAATACTCAGCATCTGCCATTTCAAGTGTTCTCTGTCAGTAAAAGGTTTTAAAAGGTTTTGATCTCTACATGCTGAACTGCTGAGCCTAGTAGTCTTGCATTTATGCCAGTGTAAATTAGCAACAAGTCAATGGAATTAAACTGGAGCAAGAAAAAAAATGGTGCAAAGATTCTGATATTCCCATTTTAACTACCACAGAAATTAGACTTGAAATGCACTGCAGTGAATTGAAGAAAAAAGCAAAATTAATATTTATAAAATAAACAATCCATTTAAGATTAATAATGCTGACTTTGTTTCTTTAAACTGTAGCACAAGTTGCTTGACCACTTGTAGCAGCTTTTTGTTTTGCTCTTTACATGTTCTTTGCCTAGTATAGCACTGAACTAAGTTGGTGTATTTTAGGTGTTTTCAAATGGGGTTCCAAAATTGTGAAAAGTAACTAGATGGTTGCATGTCATGGTGAATTTTGGTTATTCAGTTTAAGAGAGACTCTGGCAGGCACTGCACTGAGAACAATTCATCCTTAGAGAACATCCCTCAATTGCTTAACTCAACCCCACGCTTCCATCTGCCGAGTTCAGACACGGAGTACCAGCTGTGAACAAGAGGCAAGCTCCTCCCACTGGGGCAGACGAACAGCCCCTGAGGTGAACCTTCAGTCAAGGGATGGAGCAGCTGGAGGAGGTTCGTGTCTCTTGGATCCAGGCTCCTGCTCATTAGACACATCCTGCTGCTTACCCGTGAACCCTCTGCGAGACAGGACTTATTTAACGCGGAGGCCGAACAACTAATTAGCGGCTTTTTTCCGCCGACTAATACAATTCCCTTCTAGCTGCTCCATAAAGAAGATTCAGTGGAATACCTCTGTGAAAGCAGCGGAATTCCAGGTAGTTATGGTGACGAATTTCATTGTGAATGAGGATCAATGTCCCATACTACTTTGAATAGTAATTTCTTAATTCTTATTCAAATCCGGCCGGCAAGATAATATAACTTGAACTGAATTGGCCATGTGATCCTGATGGCATCCCATTAATGGGCTGTTCACTTAATTTATGTAATTTTAAAAAATTAAATAGTCATATTTTAAATCCCTACTGCAGTCCTTCAGATTGAAAGTACATGTTTAAAAGTTATAGTCTCTTTATAAATCAGTATGTCTGCACTTCTTAGTTTGTTGACTGAACTTTCCCAAAGTTTTAATTCATCTCTTCTCATCTCTCTCTGTTCTGCCTGTGGGAACATTGCAAAATCCCTGCATCCAGCCGTTTCACACCCATTTACTAGCCATGCTATGCGCCACAGGAAAAAACCCTACATTTGTAAATTCTTATTTGGGTTGGCAAACAAACCATGATTTTCTATTTGCACAGAGAGAGCATAAAAATCCAGTTATAGGGACACTTTCACTGACAGTCAAAAGCCAAATAAATCCTGTCTGTAAGCAAAACGACTATGAAGGCAGTTATTAATAACAACAGCTTACAGACCTAATTCTGCAAGATGCTGAGCCTCCCCCTCGGAGCAAAGAGGGACCCAAGGTGATCGGCACCTCCTGCAAAGTAAGTGGCAAGTGTGGCCTGAAGGGCTCTAGGCAGACACTGTGCCATGCCCTGAGAGCACAGCTGCCCCAGCAGCCCCAGCCCTGAGAGGGCGCACGCCACTGGGAAAAGAAATGCCCCCTCCATCTAGGGCTATTTATAAAGCTTGCACTAAACATCTAGAGCCAAGCCCTAACTTGGCTAGGTGTCAAGGACCACACTGAAAAAAACCCCTATACCCTCATTAAGAAAACGCATGAAGCACTGATTTCTATTTTTGGCCACAGTTGTAAGCATCGCCAGGGTTACAGCTGCTTTATTGTGGTTTCTCAAGAATTTCCTTGATAAAAAAGGACAACAGAATTAGCTGAGCCTTTTGGAAATAGCTGCACAGTCCAGCTGAAAAACAATGTCAAGTAGTTGGCAAAAAAACAAACCAAAACCCCATAATACAACAGTAGCTACATGTCTACCAGAAGTGGCACATTCGCCCTCTGAAGTTCTTTATTTGAAACTGGGAAAGGGTAAGAAGGGGGAGACTTGAAATCTTATAAATCTACTGCCCAAACTGGTACAGAAACCTTTTTGTTGGTGAGCACATCATGATAACCTGCTAGTGAAGACACTCTTTTCTAGCAAGACCTAAGGGTGCCACATGCACTGACATGCAAGTGGAGATAAGGGATGGAGATGGAAACGAGTTCAACATTCTTTTCTTTCAGAGGGAAAAGCATTAGCAAATGGTGTACCAGGAGCAAGGACTGAAAAACAAAGTAATAAAATCTTCAAAGCAATTA
Source organism: Entomyzon cyanotis (assembly GCA_024500445.1). NCBI lineage: Eukaryota > Metazoa > Chordata > Aves > Passeriformes > Meliphagidae > Entomyzon > Entomyzon cyanotis. The sequence continues at coordinate 18,273,182 of JAKEPQ010001015.1, forward strand.
GTCTTTCTCATTTCATGCCACAGAATTACAATCTGTATCATTTGCTAGGAGAAGGCAGCTAAGGTACAGGATTTAGCATCAAGAGGACTGGATTTATCAAAGCCTTGGGCAAGCAGCTCTTGGCTTTTGCTAAGAAATGCCTGCCCACTCCCCCAGTTTCTGCAGGAATCAAAGATGATCAATGGTTTGCACCTGATGGAAAGATGAAGAGAGAGGAAGCCTTCACTTGTGTGTATGTATGCAAACAGGCCTATTTCATGTCCGTAAGCAGGGGCAGATCATCCATGTACTATTATGCCCCTGGAGTTTTTGAAAATCATATAAACATTTTACTGTCAAGGCAATGAAATGTCCAGACAAGGATATTGTATCACAGAACATATTCATTTTAGTGCCCATGTTTTTATACTATTCTTCCTCCTTTTTTTGATTATGAAAAATAAAAGTTGCCTGCCTCTTCCTCAGTATAAATTCAGAAATACTGACAAACATGCTGAACAGTAAGAGGAGATGGCTACATGGGGAAGCTGCAAGGAAGTGCACTAGTTATTCCTTATTACCCAACTGTGTAGGCAGCTCACAAGAGAAGAGGAGAAAACTTTTTTTGGGTAAAGGAACAAGTGAAGTAAGGCAGTTCACCACCAGCTGTGTACCAATCCTGCACATTGGGAACCAATATCTGTTTAAGTTCAGAGTAAGTTCCCATGTTAAAATTTAATACTCCTTCACAAGTCAAATTCTCTCATACCTCAGTACTCTTATACTAAGATATACTAAGAAAGGTTATAATTATACATAATCACAATAATCAACCCCATAATTATTTCACATGGGACCCTTTCCATTCCTGCCTGACATAGCTATAATATGGTGTCAGTTTTCAGACTGAGCACCATGAGCTGTGGGAAACAACTTTAGCTGTAGAATGACACAGTCAAAACCAAACCAGGTTAGCTACTGTGCCCCTGGCAGTGTAAGTGTTTAATAATAAAAATCTTCCCTTAGACCAAGCAGTAAGCTAATATCTGTATTTAAAAAAAAAAACCCACACAGAAACAGTGGATTCATTTGTCATGTACAAGTAGAGAAAACAGGGCACTCAGCTGGAACCCCGAAGATATGAGTTACAGGTAATATTTTCAAAATTGTCTAAGGTCTAGATAATTAAATTAACTCAGGCATAGCTCACTCAACATCATGGTGCCTGGATTTCTTTTAAATATGGGTTCAAGGTCAATGGTGAGCAATACCTGAAAATCCTTTAAAATCCCATCAATTCAGAAGCAAAATCCTATTTGAGGGTGATGGTGAACACCTGAACACTGACAAAGCTAAAGTCAGGCATGCAGGTATGTTTGTTCTATGGCCTGTGCTATTGGTGATGGAAGAATTTGGCTTCCTGAGGACATCTGAAGCACACACTGGGCTCACCTCCAGGAGAGGCCTATTTCAGAACACAACCTGCAAGGGGATGCTGAAATACTCACCCCACAAGCCCCTGCTCTTCTTTATAACTGTACTTCTGAGGGAGCCCAGAGTCAAGCCCTGAAGGGCTACGTTCCCTGACAACAATGTTCTTCAGAAAAACGTTTGTTCTCAAGTTTGTTTCACTCATTTTGCTTGTTTGTCAAACGACATCATTCTCTGTACCCCATACACCCTTGCCTGCTGGTCTCATCTTTTCCTTTTGGACTGCAAATCCCCCCTAGCCTGGAGACCCTTTGTGTTTTCCTCCTGTTCTCTTGCAGAGCTCAGCATGTGCTTGCCCATCTCAACTCAACATTAGCAGGTTCAGTGAGCAGGCCTGGGATAAGAATGTGATGGCACACACAGGTCTGTCATTGTCACAGTGCCAGCTGGGAGGTTTTCGTATTGCTCAGTTAAGAAGTGCAGTATTTGTACAGACATAATAATATATAAGAGATCATGTCTATCTTTGGATTCTGCAGAAGTGTTTTTCACTGAGTTCCTAGTAGCCAAGTTAACTCTTTGCCCAGAATGAATACGCAGCATCCTAAACGTCGAGTGAGTGAATGGAAAGCCAGAAATAGAGCGCTGAAGATCAATAGATTTGACTGAGAAAGCGTTTGCATTCTCAGGGGTAGAGATCATTGTGTTTCTAAGTGGATCAGAGATATGATCCTTGGCCGCTGTGAATGGAATGGAAACTGGATGCCATCAGCAGGAGATACGAGTGCTGATGCAGTGAGGTAATGTGGTAAGGAATAGCAGAGTGGAAGGAATGCAGTGCCACTGCCCTGAGGAATCTTAAAATTAGCTCAATCTGGTATTCAAACGCTGGGTAAGTGGAAAAAAAAAAAAAAGGACAGCAATTTTGCAAGAGAATCATTTGCGAAAGGAGAACAGTGGCTCAGTGCACTGCCAATCAAGACTCATGAGGCAACTCACTACAAACCTGCCACTGATCCCTCCAGAGCCACCACAATCCTGGGAAGGAAAGGCAGCGTTGAAAAATGATGGGTTAGTTCTACGGAAATGCAAGCTAACGCCAGCCTCAAATGGATCATACTTTTACAAGACAATCTCGTAAGAAAGGTTAAATTTTTCTGCAGTTTTTCTGAAGATCGTATCAGGAGTCATGTCTGCTTTGAATGATATCATCAGTAAGTTTCACTTTTGTCTCTGATGAGAGTGAGGTTAGCCTGAAAATTAATATAATGACTCCAGCCAAAATGTAGCTGCTTTAGTAGGGTTCTTAGGGCAGCAATTGTCTCCTTTCTAAAGTCAAGATGCTGCTGCTTGGTTTATTCTGAGAAGGTAATCGCCTCTTCTTTCTACCACCTTCCCCAGCTCCGATACACAATGGTTATTAACCTTTCACAATACTTTCTATTATTGTCAGGAATGCAGAGAATAAAGCATAACTCCAAGCCTACCTCAGGGTTATGTTTCAGGGGCTAGAGGCAGGAACTGCGAATAAAATATTCACATTGATGGCTTTATTTTGAAACTGTGTACTGTAACGCTTGTAATTATGACTACACTAATTTTCTTCTGTTCAAAATTACAGGGTATTCCTTACCCCTTCTGCACATTAAATACCACAGCCATAGGACAGTCAGAACCTGCTGGCAGGCAATCAAACTCCCAAGAGAAGGAAATGCATACACCACAGCTGCTTTTCTGCCACATGCTGTCCCAGCAACGGAGGACTGAAAGTCCAAGTGAAGATGGGATCTGACTGCAAAGTCAACATGCAGATTTTACTATTGAAGGTTACTTGGTACCTATTCCAAGGTCTAACCATGGACACTGAATTGTGTTTTACATATTTAAAAAGCATTATATTAACATTTCCATCAAAAGAGAAAAAAAAAAGAAAAGGAGAAATAAAACCTTATTAGGCACAATTCTCAGTGAGTGATATCTGCTTGGCACAGAGCAGACTGGGTCGTGTCAAGGAGATGGTGATACACACCATCCTTACGCCAACCCCAAATTCCCTACATCAGCACTTCTAAATTCTGCTGCTATTCTACAACTGCAGGCCTTGGGCAAGCAGAAAAGGCAGAAGTGAAATAAAGCCCTGTCATGTCATCTCCCTGCACCACACACCCCTCAGCAGAAGCACAGAGGCAGAGGTGCAGGTTGAGAATTAAATAAAATAAAAAGGAGGAAAATTCTCATTGCTGGTCCCAAAGGAGCTTCTCTTTTATAGGGGAAAGCCTTGCCAGGACTTTGCAATCAGATGATAGCACCCCCTGCATTGTTCAAGTACTGTCAAGGGGCATTATACTCAGAAGATAATCCAGCCCTTGAACTCCCCTAGGTACTGGTTTTAAATACCTCTGATGAGATCCAACTGCAGCCTATCTAGGTATGCCTCAACCATCCAGCATCACATTTGGGTTATGTCTACAAAAACACCAGCTAGGAAGAAAGAGATAATGAAGAATGATTTTATAGTCTTTTATTTGAGCAAAAGCTAAACATATGGATCCTGGCACCAAAAGTATGGAATCTGTGATAAAAACATATGGATATCCATATGGGGGGGAAAAAAAAAAAGGAAAGAAAAAAAAAAAGCTTCTTGGCCAGAAATTCTGTGCTTGCATTTTTATCCTGTATGCACAGTGCACCCCCTTCCCTCTGCAGCACAACGCTGCCTGCCGATGGATTAGGATGTTATAAATTCACATGCAAATTTCACAAAATGCTCTACTGTTATCAACTTTATTAGATTTACGAATACAGTCCCACTTATATTTTTTTATTCTCTTAATCCCTTTCATCACTTAATAGCTCAGAAAGTAATGGATTTCAGTAAAAAGGAGAGGCTTATTACAATCAATCCTGTTGCTCTATCTCTGCTCGATGCTCGACTAATGAAACTTATTTTTCTTCAGGACCTCTACAGGAAATCCTTTCCTAAGGAAAAAAAAATGTTTAATACATTGCTGACTTGTAATACTGCAACTGTATTATTCCTCTCCTTTGGGTGTCCATCCAGAGGTTTGTAAGAGCTATTAATCGTACTTTATTCACCAAATTCTAGCCTGTAGTGACACAAGAAGCTACTGAATCTTATTTAATACAATACGCCAACTTACAGTTCAAATGACTGGAGGCCCTCACAGTATCTTTTAACTCTGAAAACTCAAAGATTAATTTTCTTTTTAAATAGTGAGGGTAACAAGTTGCCAGAAAGGGCAACTTTATCATAAGGTTTACATCTTAAATAGTCCCACTGCTGAGGATCACAAAGTCTCTGTCATCCAAGTTAGCCTCCTCTAAGATTTTATTTCAGGCGTGCCACTCGCATAAGGGTTTTTAAAGCTGTCTTACTTCCCTCCTTTGTCATTCTTTGAATGAAAAGGCAAAGTAGGCAAATAGAAAACACCAAACCTTCATTATTAAATGTTTTGTTAAGAGGTAAGGTACCATGCAAAGATGTATTGCTTTAGCTAAACCTGCAGTACTCCAGGGCACCCACAGCCTCCAAGCCAGCCCTGCCCACACTGCTTGGCTCATCTGCCTGCTCTTCTCTCCATCACCATTGGAGTCCTCTCCAGACCTCACTACAGAAATGTGAGGAAAGAAAACAACTTTGGGGTCACTTTTATGCCACCAATGAATAAATGTTCTGGTATTTTCTGACACCTCTCCACAGGAGAACTAAAAATGAGATGTAATGAATGCAAGCAAGAGAATGTAAGTCCCAACCTACCAACAGGAAACTACAGACCAAGACACTCCTTCAGTTTCCTTACAGTTAAAGAACATTCAAGGAAATATTTTTCTTGGGTTTCTTAACCTTTTTTATTATGGTAAATATTTGCTTACTGGGATTTTTTTTGCATCTGACCAGGACTGGAAATGGAAGTACCATAAGAAAAGTTAAAAATATTGTAGGCATCTTTCTTAGAAAGAAGAGGTGCTGCCTGTTTCCTGGGAACAGGAATCAAAATTCCATTTCCATTTTCCAACTGAAGGAGGTCTACAGCACAGTATGGCTTCAGCACTATATAAAGTCAGTTGACAGTAACATGGGATTTCCTACACTTGTGCCTCTCTCTGGCCAATTCCAGAACCATCCACAAAGGTTATGTGATGTAACCAATAATGCAATACTTAATTAGGAGGCAGTGCTTCCCGGCCCAAAGTGGTTATGTTCTTAAACAAAGGAATGACTTCTTTCTTACTATAATTACTAATTACTAGTAATTACTAGCAATTACTAATATTTCAAGGGTTTTTTTTTTTTTACTCAATTGAGTAAAATATGCTTCTTGTTACTACAGATCAATAAAGGGAAGTTAGGAACACAATGGCTTTGTGTCTAGATACATACAATTACTGCAAAGCTCAATCCTACAAATATCTCACATGGTTAATTTTATTCACGTGAGCATCTGCTTGTATGAATAAAGTTACCCACGTGCAGAAATGTTTGTGATACTGAGCCCTAAATCCATTAAATTAATGGTGGAAATATATGAAATATGTAATTGATGAACAAGTGAATTAGGATTCTGCTCAAAAGTAGGTAGAAAAGGATTATCACTCAGGCAAGCTCTCTCTTCAGTGACTGTTTCTGATTGATAGATTTGTATAAGGCTGAGTTTCTGATTAGTTCTGAGATATGAATGCTTCAAAATGTAGGAATAAAAAAAGACTTTCTGAAAATGAAATGCAATATCCAATTCAATTAAAAGAAAAAGCTATTATCTGGAATTGAACCAAGACTTTGGGATAACGTTATTTATTCTGTGCCAAGTTTAGTAGATGTTTTCCAAAATGCCAGTTTACTTGGATTTTATGGAAAAATTGACCTTTTCACCCAGAACAGAGGCTGCTAATTTCATTAAAGTTGTTAGATATTTCCTCAGAGGGCATCCATGCCAATTCTAGTATTTCATACCCCTAGTTTCAGCTATATTCCTCTTGCATGGAAGTGTCCTGACAAAGCTATAACTGTGGTGTTGTTTCCTGCTCTTTCCATACCCACTGCCAATGCACTTCATTATTCAAAACTCCGAGAACATTCCAGAGACTGGGAGAAGTAAGTGCTGCCCATCCAAAGCTGCCCTCTTCCCAATGGCCAGCAGCCCTGTGCCCCTGGGTCAGGTAATCTGCACCACGAGCATCCCAGAAGAGCCTGAATCAACTCAACTGACAGGAGATGAGCCAAGCCTGTCAATTCATACAGCAGCTTGAGCTCATCATCTGTATTTACATAGTTCCTCAATCAAACTCCTGCGCTCTGTAAACTGCGTTTATTACCCTTCTTACGGGCCGATATGGTTTTACAGTTTGCTCTCCTTACAGTAGAGGCACAGATCTACTCTTGATAGCTATTTTGTACCTTAATTCTCCCTTTTAAGAGGGAGGGAGCAGTTATTACTTGCCAAACCAGCACATGTTCATAGAGAGAGTGCGGTCAAGTGGTCAGGAGCAGAGCTGATGTTAATTAGCAATGAAATGAGGAATGAACCAGCATTAGCCCTGAGACTAATCAATGGGAAAATCACTCCAAGCAGGCAGCTTAATGAAGTACTATACAGCTGTTTATTTTTAGTCTGTTTTAGCCTGACAACAAAATCCCGATTAATTAAGGGAAAAAAAAAGTCTTTCTAAAACGTATTTCCTTGTAGAGCCTTGCTATAGCTCTGATTTGTTTGGCTTTTTTATTGCATTTGTCTATACCTCTCCCTGGCAATTAAAGGCCCAGCTAGAAAAATTAAAGCAGGTCAAAAAAGCATGTACCCATCAGTGGCACACGTTTGTCACCAGCATAACCTGCCACCTCACAGGTGGCCCTTTGCAGCACTTATCTCCCTGCCCCTCTGCAGTGGCAGCCAGAGGGCAGAGCATCCTGGTCCCCAGCTTGCTCCTTCCATCCCTGTGTCAGGGATGGGCTGCCAGAGGGAGGGATGAGTCCTGTGGCATGATTTGGATGAGGCAGCCTTGGTCCCCCTGCTGTCACAGAGCTCCACCGGGACCCTGGACAAGGACAGCAGCACACAGTGCCTAAGTATGTTTGGAAATCTGGGCTTTGGCCTCGCTGTGACGTGATTCCTCACACATGGAACACATGCAATAGCACTTCCCAACTGTTTGTGCTGGATCACCACAGGTGAATCACACCTTACCTGCCAAATAAGTCCCTAACCAGGACATCTGAGGATGATGTGGCTGCTCCCCCACTGGCTGCTCTGTTGGGCACCCCTGTGTCTTGTGGGGTATCCCCAGCATCTCCCTTTTAACTCAACCCTGCACTGGGCTCTTACTTCATGCAAACCTCAGCCTTTTGTACTAAAGCTGGTACAACACACTTTGAATATGGTGACACAGAAGAGGCTGGAGAAGATTAAAAGACATTAAAAGCAGGTATTTTAACACTAGTGATGAGCTGGAGACACAGGAGGACAACAACCCTCCTCCTGCACAGTCCCCACCCACCAGAATAGAAAGAGGCACAGGTAAAAGGTCGATTGAAACCAGATTTTATAGGATTTTTCCCCCCTTTTTTACTGTGTGTATTGGACAATTCATTGTTTGTTTGATCAAAGTCCTCTCATATGCCAACAGAAGCATGATTTGGGGAGAGGAGTTTCTTAATCTTCCCAAATATAATCAATAAATCACCTTTGCAACCGTGTCAAAGAATAAATAGAAACAGTGGAAAAAATAGGACAGTGTGATGTATGTACATAAGCTTCTCTGGGCTAAACGTACATACTTGTCTTTAGAGACTTTTCTTCTCTGTATGTTGCAATAAAGATTATTCTGCAACCTTTCAGGCAGGAACTACCTAGGCAAGACCTGTGTGAACAATACAAACTGCTCTTCCCCAGGAAAGAGAGAAATCTTTAAACTGATAGTATCAGGCCCTCTGTGACAATTTCTAAGTCAAATTCACCTCCTGAAGATGGAGACATTACAGTAAATATATTCATTAGCTCTCGAGTGACAAGCCTTAATTAAAATGTACTGTGTTTGCAAAACGAGATCCAAAACTGAAGACACTCAAGTACAGTAAATGTATCTTTTGCATTGAGCAGAGCATGACAGACTCTAGCTTCCACTTAACACTCGAAAGGTACTATAAAATGAATACTGTAGATACATTTCAATAGTATATATGTTTGTTAGAAAACTCCTGACAGACCACATATACTGTCATACAAATTCAGACACATCTACGTTCTTACACACAAATTAAGTTTCTTAAAGACTCTATTGTGCATAAGAAGCAAGTTTTACCAGTTTTTCCTTCCTTAGTCATTAATTCCACAACCTGCTGAAATAAATATTGCTAATGCTTTTCACTTCAATAACTCCATTCATGCAAAGATCACAACATTTCACAAACATCAGTTAAATAAACTGCCTCGTGGGAGAGGCAGTGGCTATAAAAGAACTGACCGACTGCTGGGGGTAGAGGTGGAAGATCATACCTGTTTAACAGCACACAGTTGGATTATAAATTTCTCAAGCTTAGCACATGCCAACACAGTAGAGGAAAAACATGTTTGTCTTTTTCTTAAAGCACACATGAGCATTTAAGTCTTGTTACAAATACACCAGCTGACTGAAAAGAGCCACTACTCTTTGGTTGATTTCAACTTGGTTATGATTATTTGCAGGGGAAGTGAAGGGGTTTTACCAAAGCCAACCAAATGTGCTTACTTGCAAGACTTGATTCCATCTAACTGTAAAGTTTGATTTTCAGAGGGCGCCTTTTTTTTTTTTTTTTTTCCCAGTGGGAGGCGGGGAAGAGCCACTGTGAAGCAATTATTCGTTAAAAAGTGCAGACCTCAAAAACAACATCACTAGCCAGGTAACCCCCTTTATAGCATGATTTGATAGCTCAGGGAAAGCTAAACAAAGGCACAATGCACAGCAACCACAACAGCTGGGTTGGAAATTGCTGCAGATTGTTAGGAGGAGCTGCAAACTAGAGATAGGCAGTGAAGAGGTTAGAAATGATAGGGTAAAAAAAAAGAAAAAAAAAGGAGACAAATTACTCCAAAGACCATATTCTTTAAATCGTTGAAGCAAAACATGTTTATTTGATTTGTTTGTATGCCTATTAAAAAAATGCTACTTTGGGATTCTAGAAACCCAGTCTGTCAATTTTTCAGCTTCTGCACTTTCATGGTTGCTTAGAGCTGTTTAATGCAAATACACTTCCAATAAGAGATTTCATGCCCCTAAATTACACCCAGTTAAGGGCGAATGAAAATGTAAGGTAAATAACTATAATCAGCCATATTATCTTTCTCCTGGCACCTCTCACTTTACAGGCATATTTAAAGGCATCTCTGGGGTCCTATCCTTTTTAACAAGCGGCAGCGCATTTCCTGGAATATTACTTACGGTGCTGTGCTGCGAACATTACACAGGTTCAAATGTTACCTAGAGACCTAGAAAGAATTGCATCTGTTGCAGAGCCACGCTTGTTGCCACGTTTAGGAACATCTGAAAGGATGAAAGGAAATTTTCAACTATGGGATGAAGAAGAGGCTAAGAGTGCCTTAAGTCTTGTGGCCGATGCTGTTGATCAACAGTGTTGGGGTGTAGCGATTCAAGGCAAGAAAAATGAGACTGTGCACTTCTGGTGCTCACTGGAAAGCACTCAGGATTCCAGTAAAGAACAATAAATACAAGAACTTAAAAGGATTTCACTCCCACTGTTATTTTTAAGCTAATAAAACCATGCTTGAGAAGGAAAGGTGATCTGAGCACAGCTATTAACAGCCTCAGTCCCTTGCTGTCTCCATGAAAAAGTATAAAGTGATAAGCAATAATCAAGAAGCAACTAATTACTCACTTGGCAAAGAAAATACAGAAGAATAAGAATCTTCAGAAGGAAATACATCCCTGAAGTCCTTGAAAAAAAATTTGGATTATTCTGAGAGAGCTTAAGTTTGCAGCTGACAGATTTTTGCTTTGTTTTACAGGAAGATGACTTTAGAATTCTACAAAAAGTATTCTGCTTCAGCTAAAAGTCACCTAGCATTGACTGAGTTAAACCAAAGGAACTCTGTGAGAGAATAAATTCCTCATAATAAACTCAGATCAGTTTAGCCTGTCTCTCCCATACATCCCAATTCCTACCATCCCTCTATTTACCAGCTTTTTATTATCCAAGCTATTTTTACATCATTAGCTTGCAGATCTACTTATGCTGAGGTTCTGCATTCTCCTAGGAAGAAAATTTCTCTGCAAATCAAATTTCACACGGTCATTTGTCTTTGGTGAAGCAGCCCACAAAGTTCTCAACCAATTTATCCCTCTGTGCAGCACCAGCAGAAGGTCTCACTTGACAATTTACATGATCCTTGCTTACGTAAGTTGTGCTAGACCCTGTGTAGAAATGGATTTCCTCCCACGTGGTTAAAGAAAATGTGGGACAAAAGACTAAGTGCTCGGGAAACAGATGCACAGCTCCTTGTTTGTGCTACTGGCATGAGAGCTAACCTTTGGAAAGTCACATTTATCCGAGTCTCGGTTCTCCCTCTGTAAATGGTTACGGTAACAGCTTCACAGGGTGAAGTCCACTTTTCGTAATCCTCGGATGAAAAGTGCTGAAGAAGAGCAAACTAGGCCAAATAAAGGGCTGCCCTGGTTAGGGTGCATTGGGCTGCTAAATCCATCAGTTCCTAGGCCAGGTTTTTCAGAATTACCATGGTATTTCCACTATCACCGTGAGGCAACACAGCAGCCTCGCTGAGCTTTCATCAGCTCAGGAGCCCCAGAAATGCCTGATGCGTTCCTGGGAAACATAATCAGACTGGAACACAGGAATGTTTGATTTCTGCATTGCTACAGGCTCAGAGTCAAAGCCATTAATTTACTGATTACAAACAATAGCTACATTTTCGGTGAAGTAGGGATTGGGAACAAAATATCGAAAACCCATACAATTGTATGAAAACCAGTGTGGATTTTTGGGCAGACAAATACATACAGACCTACTTCCCTATACTCTTCCAATACCTGCTGCCAAGCACCTTTTCTCATCTGTGCAATGCTGCCGATGCCACTGCTGGAGAACCCTCTCTCCCAAAGCCAGGAAAGAACATACAGCAAGCTCCTGATACACAGCAGTACTTCACAAAAATGTCACAATGCAACTTCATGGGAAAAAAAACATTTAGGTGACTACTTTCCTAAGAGTGCTGCAGAGGAATACACCCTAAGTTTCATTAAACCCACCTGGGAAACACAAACTGAGCCCAGAACAGTCCTTTTCTTTTCAATGTGTTTTATCTACAGCTCCTTAAATGCAGATGGAAATATGACTTTCAAATATCCAGGGTTTTGTTATGTTCACACTTAACCCTCATCTTGGCACCTGACAGAAGGAAGCTGTACACAAGACTTTGATTTTTCTTTTTGAATTAGGAGACATTAAGCACCCAAACTCTCCTATAAAACATCTGAGGCAAAAGCTACATAACATCTGTGCAAGTAATGCTTTTTCCACTTAATCCAGACCTTAATGATCAAGAGATATCAGAAAAGTGTCAAAGGAGATAAACCAAGTTATCCCTAATAAAGCATCTATGTCTCCTCACCAGCAGCAGCTGATCTGGGAGCTTCATTCCTGCACCAGGGATATCCAAAGACCTCAAAACTTAAATGTCAATGCAACATGCTTGTGGATTCCCTGGGAAAGGTAAGTCATTGTGTACCAAGTTTTTGTTTAGTGATGCTTTGAGGTTCCCGGGATAAACTCAGTAAACAAAGGCACTGCAGGACAAAGCACAATTATTTTTTCTTTGTCTCTTCCAAGGCACATTTCCTTGCTTTCTGAAGGGTGTAACAGCCTACATTTCATGGAAATAGGGATCGAGAGACGTTCTAGGGGGTATTGCCACATAGTCCCCAGTACCACCACACCAAGGAAACATTACCATCTCGCACATGTTGCTTCTTCTCTCATCCCCTCCACAAAGGAAACAACTCGAGCAGAGTTTTGTTTGTGTTGTAAACAGAGCCCCTGTGGTTGTGCTAGAGAGACAAGAATGAAGTAAAGCGTGTGTGCTCAGTGCATGGGGCCAGACATGTGACTGAGAAGTTGGGGCAAGTCCACCGAACCATTTCAGGCTATCCCACAAGAAAATCCTGCCCGGAGCACAGACTTGCTCTGCACTGGCTGCAGAGCACTGGATTTTGACAGATTTCATTGACAGAACCAAAAAACCCTGAAATGACCGAGAGGAACAGTCACTTAAACTCATTGAATAGCTGTCTATGACTCCACTTGAAGACTCTTTTGGGGGTGAAATGTTAGCACTGTTACTGCAGAGCACTCCATTGTGCTAGAGGCACAAAGCCACTTGTCACATTTTTTGTCACAGGACTTCAATAAAAATACCCAAGCAAGGCCCAGCCACAAAGAAACTGAAAGATAAACACCCAGGATTTCAAACTGCCTGGAAGCCACCACCAGGATGCTCACAGAGACTTGCTCAGCTGGAGCCAACACTCCTACACATTGTACCAAAGAGATTAGCCTGGGTGCTTCTGTCTTCGAGTCCAGGGACACCAAATGGCTCTGGGCTGCAAGACAAAGGTGTGACCATCCAGGAAGAGGCCATCTTTTGCCAGAAGGGAATATAATTTTCTGATCACCTCCTGGAGATAATGGTGATCATGCTCTGCAGACATCACAATGGGAGAGGTTTCAAGCAGGCTCCTGAATTGAAGGCTAGAGGGAGTGACTGTGGGTACAGATGTTTAGAGAAAATGGGGGTACCAACTCCTAGGGCAGGTTCCTCCTCTATACAATCATCAACTCTGAGCTCCTCTACACAACATCAATTGTAGAGGAGTTCAGCCATCACCTGTTCCCTCAAATGTCCCTTCATCAGGCACAGGCAATCAGCCATGCTCCTGGCTGGCACTAAGGCCTTCGACAGGAAAGAGCAAGGAGAGAAGTCATCTGCATATGGCAGCAATTTGGCACTTGCACCAGCACTGCATTTTCAGCACCATTTATTTAGTGCCTATGAGTAACTGGAGAAAAAAATAATAGGAACTTGTACGATGCCACCTCACTGCTTGGCACTTGCACCCTTTCTTTAAAAAGATCTTTAAAAGGATCACCTAAGGCCTTCACTTTCCTTTAGTCCTTAAGGAAGTAAAACAGGGATTGGAAACTTTATCCCATCACAGGTACAAGCTCTCCCACTGAATTCAGTAGGGCATCAGTGATCCAAAGAAAAAGAACTGTCTCTTAAAACAACAGAAGGACAGTTAATTCCAAAAGTTTCAGAGAAGGCTTTAAGCCTGTATTAATAGACATTAACAGGATTTCAACCAACCAAAAGCATAATGTCATCAGCATAGCCAGGTATCTCCTCTGCCCCTCCCAATTCCAAACAGTTCAGTAAATGGCTCTTTCATTTTCTGACTGGCACTGTACAGCCCACAGCCAGATCCAGGCTAGAAGGAAAACCACCACACACCTATGAGACACTTGAGCATGTTGTAGCCCTCAGCCACAGTTCTGTTTTCTGGAGAAAGAAGGATTTAATCTGTTCCAACATCAAGGCCTACATAGCTTTGCTTGTCTTAGTTTCAGTTTATTTCAGTTCTGTTTCTCCCTTAGTCTCATTATGCTTGGCATTCAAAACCAGATTACTTATTTTTATTGTTGCATTCTTCTCATTTCCCATTAGTTTTCAATTCCAGGTCGTCAGTACAGTCAATGGGAAAATTTGGCTGATGGATGATAGAAAAGATTTTTAAAGCCAGCTATTTTTTAATTTTTAGGATTCATTAATAAATAACAAGTTATAAAAGTTATAAAAGTCATAAAAGCTGCTCCTTCTGTTGAAACAAATTTGTAAATAAAATGTTTAGCAGACAGTTGCCACTGTTCCTTTAAAGGGCAGCAAGGTGAAAGCTTGACACCCCCAGGAATAAAGTCATCCTCCCCAGCTCCCTTTCCAGCAGATAGGCCTCAGCTCCTCACTAATCATCATTTGTCACTCGCATCTTTAAATTGCAAAGCACGCACTGGAAGGGGGAAAGAGCCCAATGCACACACCAGCAAGGCCTTGCCTTCTGTTCCCAGGGCTGGGACACACAGGCTGATAAGAGCAAGCTGTGGGCTGGATGTGCTCTCAGGTATCAGCATGCTAACCAGCATCCAAGCCTTAACTTCTTTTGGTTGGTTAGCTGCTTGGTTTGGAAGGTTTTCGCTTTGCTTTTCATTCTGCTCTTTAAAAACAATTAAAAGTAGATTTTCTGTCCTTTAAAGTAGATTTTCTGTCCATGTTTGAGAGTTTCCCCTGTCCATGCTTAGAAGCAGGCTGACCCTCAGAGGAGAGGCTTTGTGACCACATCAGGCTGGCCCTCTTCTCTCCTGACTCTGCACCCAGCTACCACTAGATGGATGCGGCTCTACCAGAAACAGGATTTTTTTTCCACACTGTGTTTTAGGCTGAAGTCCCTTGGTTCTTTGTCTGGAGGCCACAGAGATGATAGTAAAATATTTCATAGCAGTTTTTCTAAAGACATATTCCAGCCACATTTAATTGCCCTCACAGAGCAGATTTTAAGGAAATGAGTGTTACTGTCAAGAATGTAACAAGGTGCTCTTTTTGCTTGTTTTGAAGCCCTCCAGTAAGGAAAATGCTACAGACCACAGACATCACTGTGAGAAACATGAAAGACATACAGTGCCGTGGTCTTGGACACAAAACTTTTTTTTACAATTTGAATCCTGGTCCAATTATGTGCTAATGGCATATTTCATCTTTGTTTTAAAACAAAACTACACTTCTAAGAAAGAAAATTCAGAGAGCAAATTCTGTCCTAGGTAGGTCAGACATGTAATACACTGGTTTCAATTATTCTATTTTATAATCCAGAGACATTTTTAAAGAGATAGTTCAAGAAATATCTGCCTTCAGAAGATTTTGCTGTTACTTTTGTGCACATTCAATGTGAAGTCTCATATCTTGATGTTAAATTATTTGTAGGAACTGACTGCAAGTTCACATTATGTTTGGTTTGAAATGATAAATAATTGCTATGATGAAGGCTGTCTGTCCATCCCATAACAGCTATAAAAGTAACAGAGATGGGAGAAACACTTCTGAAACCCCTGGACTCGTACTTAGTGCCCAGAGATGCTATTGCAAAACATGGATAATTTGCATGTTTAAACTTGCCTGGCTATTTTCGCTTAGCAGTCAAATATGCTAAGGAAGAGACTAAGTTAGACAAATAAACAAAACCAGGAGACTTGCCCTTTAAACCTTTCTTGAGTAAATTCTTTTCTACCAAGGTGGAAGGGAGCAAGCAGCTTTAAAATCCCAAATACTTCACTTACTTTAAAAAAGTAATAAGTGGACATTTAAGAAGCTTTGTTCACAGGTACTTTTATGAAGCTATAGGGCCAAATGATGAAACAATTTATATGGGAAGAGCACGACTGAAGCCTTCAGTGCTGGCAATGTGCATCAGCAGCAATGCTGACTTTCTACTGTGAAGTGAAATTTTTTACAAATTTTTTCTACTAAACCTCAGTGATTTTGGATCCCAACTGGAAAAACAGTTGTGATCCCCATCAGACACTTCCACCCCAAACCCAAAACCTGTGATGCTAAAAAATAAGCGACTCCCCACAGCTGCTTAATTATGAGGGCTTAGATTTTCTTCATACAACGGGTTTGCAGATAAATGATAACTACATGGCTACTATACACTTACATATCCCGAGACTGTATCAGCAGATCAGCTAATTGTGTTAATTAGCTATTTGCATGCACAATTACCTGATTTGTACAAGCAGTCAAGGTGATCATACATGTAAATTAGGCGTGAATTTGCACAATTTACTCATCTGAAAATCTGCTATTCCACTTATTTTTAAGCACCAGAGATCCAGAGCTAAAGAAGAGGCTGGCGAGTTACTTTCTTTATGGTTCACACATTTCCCAAGTTCTACACTCCTTTTGCATTGCTTTTGTACATCACAGTGGGCAAGCACACCTGCATGCACAGGCACACAACCATTTGTGCATGGTAAAGAAATGCATAAAGAAATGGGCACATCATCATCAAAAAGTCATACAAAGACAGTGACCTGCATCCCCATACAGGCAGAAATTTACTTATTGTCTCCTAAAGGTCTTATTTTCCCCCTGTTATCTCTTCAGTGCTGGGAACTGCTGAGCTTAACAAAGTAAACTTGATTTTAGTTATCACAACAAGCTCAGGAAGCTCTGCAAGGAGCAGAAACCCAAACAACTCCAGTGCAAATACTCAGCCTGAAGCCCTAAAGACTGCTTAACATTTAAAGCCCCACTGCTGCCATGCTGACTTGCTGGTTAGGGGGTTTCAAACACAAATGGGTCATCTACATTTAATGTGAAGTTATACCATAGCTTGTCAAACAAATGGATGTTTATGCCATCATGGGCTGTTCAGGGATTCCAGAGTGGAGCACACAGCTATTATAAAAAGCAAATTCTCTGAAAACTGCACACCTATCTCTTCCCCTCCTGAGGTAACATCTTTAGCTGAAGAGGGATTTGGGATAGTACAATATGGGCAGCAAAACCCAAGAATGGATTAGTGCAATGCAATCTCAAATACAAGTGCATCTCTGCCTGCTTGAAGTGGCAAGGTAATCAAAATTTTCAGTTCACCAGGGACAAAAAACCATAGTTTAGCCAAGAAGAAAGAAACCCCATAAGCTGATTAAGGTCAATACCTACACATTCACATAAAAAAGCCCCAACCAACTAACCAATCCCAAACCAACAAAAGAAGAAAGCCAAACACTTGTTACAACATAGTTAAGCAGAAGGTTAAAAGCAGGTCTCTAACCTCAAGTGCTGTGCATCTCAGTTTCAGTGGCTGTGGCTATTTACAGGACTTCCTCAGGGAGAAACAATACTCATGGTTAGAGGTGATAAAGTAATCCAAATGCCTAAACATTATAAATAGAGAGGTTCAAACTCTACTTCTGTCCCTCAGCACAGATTAGCAGAATGATTGTTGCACTGCTGCCTACACCTTCTTTTCTTAACTAGAGACACTTCCTGGCACAGGCAAACTCTGCTTTTGGTGTGTAGCTCCTTCCATCTCACCTTCCATCCTCTTCTCATGAGTAGTCACTAAAACTAAAGGCCCTACCAGTCAAATGTCCTGGGGCAGATCTGTTAATGGCTTTGTGGACAAGACTGACATAGCAACACAACTGTCGGATTTAAAAGACAAATTACTTCTCTTTTTTTTTTTAACTCCCACCAGTGCCGTGTGTGGTGCAAGCATGTGTAAAACAGTAGGGACCTCTGGAAGAACATCAGGGCCACACCGAACCATTTCTCAGGCAGCTGCTGATGGTTAACAGGACAGGACAAGCACTTGCACCTCAATGCCCTGATCCACCGCCACTGGAAAGGACTCCAACTCATTCTCCAGTGTCTGAATATTAATGCAACCCATCGGCTTTAAGAATGGAACCACTGAAGACTGAGCTACAACCACCTTCTCCAGTATCTTTGCAATAAACGAGCACATTTTTCTTTTGTTACGTTAAACAAAGGAGGCATGCTGAATGTTCATTTACTGAAAAATTCCAGGTACTATAAATACACTCAAAATAGGAGTCAAGTTGCAATTCCACTTCCAAATATAAGTCAACCCCTTGGAGACCTGGGAAATAGAGGAGAGCCAGACCCAGCTCAGCCCAGCACTCCTCCCTGGCATTCCTCCCCAGGCACATGTGTTCAAATGTGTTTATCTGGGAAGGCTCAGGTCAGCCCTGTGCTGTAGGAGCATCTCCTGCAGCTGGAACATCCGAAGCAGGGAGTGCTCCATGTTGTAAACTGCTCATGCAGCAGGACTGAGGAAGAGGCATCTCCTGGTCACCGGCTGTTCCCAACTACGGGAAAATGAAAATACAGCATCTCTGCACCTGTTCACCTGATGGTGAAGGAAGGAAAAGCCATTACCGAGTGACAGGAGACAAAAAACCAAAATCCACTTCAGCAACTCATTCCAGCACTGGTGATTAATCTCACACTCCCACAGCCTGATGCACATTAACCAGATAATTAATAATTTCTTTGGGGACTCCAGCTCGGCAACTGTTTTATCAACCTGCACAGCATTAGGAGAGAGATGCTGCATTTGTGATCAAACTGCTGGAACTACCAAAATGTTCTGCAGGAATGGTAAAAGCTTCAGAGCAATCTGTGAGCCCAGTTTTAGAAGTAACTGTAACATATGTGCAGAAATCAAGGCTGCTCCTTTGTCAGTGCAATCACCAGATTCAAAAATCTGAGCAAGATCAGCATAATAAGGATAATTAACTACAATGCCCAACCCCATCCAATACCCATTTTTCTTCAACAGAAGAGCCTCTCAGTATTTTTTTAAACACATTTTGCTAGATGCAGTAGCACAGTTTATCCAATCGTGCACTTTGACTATCCTTGGCATGAATAACATGAAATCAGATTCATCTACCTTACAAAAAAATAAATTAAATATTTTTAAAACCCCACCCTGTCATGACATGTGTGAATTCTACAAGCCAAAGGCTTTCAAGCAATTCAGTGAGGAGGATGGCCACACTTAGCACAGCTCTTGCTAACAACTTTTTGCCACCCTCTGTGCACTCATCCCCCATGTTCAAGGACAGTCACACAGGATCTGAAACACAATACCAAAGTGCTGGCACCACATTATCTCCCCCAGCACTTAAAAATGGACTGCTGAGAAAAATCATCGGTAAGTATTCCTTCCGATATTAAACTCTCCAGTGTGTTAGATATATGTCAGTATCAAGTGATTAAGAATGACTGATAATTAATAAATCACATCCACAGAGAGTGACTGGGTATTATTTCTTTCAGCCTCTGAAAAGAAGAGCTAGATTCACAGTTCTGCCTAAGTAATTTTATCTTTCCAAATTAACCATCCTGTGCATCTGCTGCTAGCAAGGAAAAGTTAGGGGTTTTTTTATAATGGGCTTCAAAATGGTAAGTTATTTGGGCTTTAGTTTATTGTTATCATTACTGTGCAGGTAAGGACACCAAGACCCATCACATGTGAGAGTCTCAAAGCTTCCCCACCACAGAGTGGGTTCCTAAACAAAGCTTGAACTTGTCCTTTCATCACACAACTACTCTTCCACCTGAGAGAAAGCTGCAGCTTTTGGCTCCAGCTCAGCAGAGTATCTGCCTTCTAGAAGATATCCTGCTCTTCGGACTTGGGCCCTGGAAATGGGCCCAACAGAGCTTTAGTGACAGCCATGCACATCAGCACCACTGACCAGGTATTGCTGTGTGCACACCCCAAAGTCTGTTCTAAGACTGGCTTATAACAGAGAATGCTTTCTTCTAGTCCATACCATGGTTTGATTTGCATTTCCCTTTTCCATATAACTAAATGACATAATACACCAATTTTTTAATCATCTACTTTAGTGTTTATACAACTCTGCTCACCATATTATTTGAGCCCCTTCATTTTCATAGTGTCAGTTACCATTATTCCATTAAATTAAATCCTTTTACAAGCATCTTTCTATAAACATGCACTAGAGATAACATAGCCACATGGTGAGGATTCACAGACTACAGTAAGCAGATTACACCTGTCTTGATTTTCGATGTAGCTGTTGGCAGAGTATATTCTCCCATCAAACTGCACACAGATCTCCTCATTAAAGCTACAGGGGAGAATAATTACAGAACACTACATTGCAGTTTACCAATTGGTCTTGCATACATAATGGCCTATCAAAGAAAAATTGCATCCTCCAACAGCTGGGAAAATCTTTAAGTTGTTATTAGTATTATTATAAAATAGCCAACATTTTAAACTATCCAACAACTTGCCTCCTGTATGCAAAGCAGACAGATAAAGGTGATCAGGTCCAAAAAGGTCTTTGACTCCCAGCCCACAAATAGAATTACTTTTCCCTTTACAAACACTCCATTCCCCAGCCTTCTGTTCTACAGTAAAATCCCCTCCTCCTGAGAAATTATGCTGATTGCAGAATCAGCCTTGAAAGCAAATGGGTGGTTTTCTGGATCTCTTAAGCCCTGCTGCTGAGTGTTAAGCACCACATTCCCCCAGATCCTCACTCCTTGATGGGGAAACAGTGACTGCCAGGTCCCCACCATCCTTCTCTCACCAGCCAAGAGAGAAAGGGGGTCTCAATGGCAGCCAGTTTATCTCCAGCCACATGTGAGGCTTCCTTCCAGCCCTCAGCACCACCAGCAGGTCTCTTTGTTTGGCAGATGGTTGATGAGGTGCTGCCCATCCCAGATAAAGGGTGCTGGGGAGGCTGCAAACATCTGCAGAGGGACAAAACTCCTGGTGCTTCTGTCCCTGGCCTCTCACACTACAGAGCTGAAGCATCCAGAATATACTGAACTGGCAGTCCTGTGGAACATCAGAAAGACTGATTTTTCACCCGTGTTGATAGTTAAAACATCTGACCTGTGTTTGTGTTAATGGATAAAAGGCACAACCATTTTTGGATGCTATTTGCATTCCAAGATCCCAACTGTTAGGACCTTCAGCTCCACTCAGCAACCAAACCCATCGCTCTTCAGGCACCACTGCTGAATACCAGCTCTTACTCATCATACAGCAAACAACATTAGAGAAAAAAGCCCAGACATGGGAAGAGCCAAATTTCTCAGATGAAAAAGTCAAGTTAGCTTGGCTAGCTTTCCTTGCTATCCTGGAAGCAAACCAGCCTAAGCACCTGTTTGGGGACCAGCAGGATTTCCTAACATGCCCTCCTACTCTGCTAAACCAGGAACTAAGAGCTGAGGACTTCAGCAACAAGAGAACTGCTGCTGGACCAGTCCCACATATTCTGGTTCTGTCAGACTGTCACACAATCAAAGACTCCAAAAGAGACCCTTGTGTACAAGCAGCCCAACAGCCACCTTTTCCCAGCTCTGAGGGACAGTGAGTCAAGCCACCTCAGCACGTAGAGGGACACTCACCATGTAAGCACATCTAACTGTTCGCAGGGTTAAAACCACTGAAGAACAAAATCACTCTCTGAAACAGCTCTCAGTACCAGCACTGCAAAGGATCTGCTGCTGCACTTTACCCAGCTGCACCTCCCAGATGAGCTGCCACACTGCAGGCTTCCTTCCAGCCTCTCTCAGCTCCTTACGGCTAACAGGGACACACCGACAGCAGACGCTGGAAAACCAAATGGAGCAGAGCCTGCTCCAGCCAGCAGGCAGCCCACAGTTGATCCTATGAACTTGGAAATCTTTGGGTTTCTCTTTGACATCTCCCCATGTGCAAGGCAGCACCTCATGCTCCAGGGTGGAGTTGGCTGCAGGCTGAGAGAGATCACCCAGTGTGACCTCCTGTGCAAACACTGCCCAGTAACCTTCACCCAGTTAAACACTGCTTTCAACTCGGCAACTCGAGCACTTTTTCTTATCAGCAAGTTTGGGTAGAAACAATGCCTGGACATCTCAATTCCCTTACTTTCCACAAGGGGAAAAAAAAAAGTCAATCAGTACAAACTTTATGTCTCTGCTGCAAATCTCACAAATTTTGCAAACTTGTTCCTGGGGTCTCAGCAGGGGCAGAAACTACCCTGTGGCCACCACCAAGAAGGGTGTCCTCCACCAGGAGCTGGGCAGCAAAGTCCAGCAGTGACAACACATGGACCCAAGGATATTTTGTTCTGGCCTTTACTCTGCAAAGAGGAGCCCAGCAAGACCTCCTGGGGCTTAGTTCTTATTTCAACTCTACCTCGCAGAGTAGTCAAAAATAGCTTTGCCATCAATTGCCACAGTAGCAAAGTTTAGCCCTTTGGGAAAATTTTCCTGGACTTCACTAGTTCAACAACATTAATCAAGTAAAGCACATTAGCTATTATAGCTATATTAAAAATATAAATACCTCATAAAAACTGTGCTTTTAAGTTTTAGAGGTCTTTAGAAAGCTTTTCCTTCCACTGCTGTCCCCTGATGCTATGACTATGCATATTCAAATCCTCCATTTAAAGGTACTCTGCAACAAAACAATCCTTTATTAACTTCCAGAACACATATCCCATGACTTTTCACAGGAATTGTGTGTCTAATGTGTCTTTACAAAATATAATAATTCCGCTTTCTTGTTCTTACTAAGAAAACAAGCCAGCCTGGCAAGCAGAGAGAAAACAGGTATAAGACTACAGCTGACTAAGACATAATATATAGGATTAGCTGGAAATGGCCAAATTAGGAAGCTGGTTTTCCTGGATAGAGAGGGAAGGGTAAATCATATCCACCCCAGACAAAGGCACTGAAGGGAAAGGGGAAAAAAAAAAAAAAAAGTATCAGCTGAGTGGAGAAATCTGTCACAGATATTTCAGGACATCAGGACTCTGACTGTGTATCACAGAAGAGAAGCCCTGATCAAGTCACATGCCCTTTACTACAGAAGATAAGATCAAAAGGTTTCAAAGGAAACTGATGGTGACAGTTTCTTCATTTGTATGCAATGTGACATACCAGATCCAAACTGTTGGCTACTTTTTGAACTATTTGTCAGGGGAGAGAAATTATTATTTTCTTTTATATTTTACTTTCAAGAACTCTTAGTCATTTGGGGGTTCTCCCCCTGCTCTCTGTCCCACCACCCTCTGTTTTATTTTTCAGCCAGGATTCAAACGTTCACCTTTGATGTAATATTTTTGCTGCACATCAGAATAGCTATGCCAAGCTTCAGAAGGACAATTAAATACAGAGAACAAAAAGGATGACATCACTTCAAACGTGAACTTTTAATAAAATTATTCTAAAGAAATGTCCCTGGTGATGATTATTTTCTTTTCCCTCTATCTTCTGTTTTACTCTTTCCATGTGTTTGCAACAATTCTAATTATTGCCAGGCTAGCAGCTGTAGTTGACTCGAAGCCATCAGCTTACATACAAGCAGAAGTATTTCTCCCTGTTTCTCACTACTTCTGACAAGAAAAGTGTTAAATATAACACAAAAATTAACTGTGTAACATCACAAGTTGCTTGTATAGCCAATAGGCTGTATAACAGTTACATTCATGTGGCAAATAAGTAAAAGGGCAACTTGCGACTAGCTCAGCTTCTCCAGGGCCCAGACCTGATGGGTTTCAGCCCAGCGTTCCCTGCTGATGTGCAAAATCTGCAGTAGCTCATTATCTGTTAGTAAACTTGCTCTAAAATCATGCCTTTCTTTAAAAAAAAAAAAGGTACCAAACACCTTGTCAAAGTTCATCTGTGGCACTCAGTATTCATGAGCCAGTGATACGTTTAAGCTAATAATATTCTCCCCAAAGTGTTGTGAAACATTCAGAAACTGCAGTAGCTGCAGCCACGTAAGTCTCTGAGACAGCCAGACACGAAAAAATACGTTGCAGTCTCCTGGGTGAAGGAGAAGGTACTCAAACCACAAAAAAACGATACAACGTTCACTTCTAGCTCTGGTACAGCCCAATAGATCAAATTTTAAAGTTGTAGCATTTGGTTTTAAATGTGACAAACCTGTTAAATGTTTCAAGCTCTTATATAAATCCTTGCGAATCCTGGAATCATGCTAATAAAGGATGCTGAATTTAAGGACTCAAGTCTAAGCCCCTTTAAACACAGCAGGGGAAAGGAATAGCTCTTTCAACAATATTTTTCTCAGTCAGGCCAAATATTTTTGAAGCAAATTGTTTGGAATACATAGCTTGCATGTATGAGTCTATTGAGAGTTTACACAGATATTTATAGAGAAATTACTGCAGTACACAGATTTAGAGTCACTTAGAAGGTCTTAAAAAGCATATGACAATACCTTTAGTGCATAAAGCTGCTGCCAGAAACTCCTGTCAGTGAAGTTTTTCCCAAACCATCACCTGCTCTCTGTCCATGCAGCCCAGACCTTCCTTGGGGGTGCTGAAACATCCCTTGTAGGGCAGCGAGAGGAGAAGAGCTGCACCTTCCCCACCAGGTTCCCCAGCCAGCCCTCAGGGCTCCTGCTCCAGCCCTGCTTTCCCAGAGCTGCAGCTGCAGTCCATCTGCATCTCCTCCTCTGACACAGACCAGAGCAAACATGCCCACACTTTCCCTTGCTACTGTACCAAAGCCTTGCGATTCATTCTTTTTATGTTTTCGAAGCACCACAAATCACAAAATCCAAAATCCATGTGAGGGAGTCACTCTGTTGTGACCCAGCACTCACCTCTCCCACCTGTGCCGATCTGAAGACCATTGCACCAGGAAATACCTCACCAAGGGATTTTTATCTCCCTCCCTGTGGTAAATTCTAGCTCTGAATTTCAAAAGCTGCCATTAACGCACAAAAAGCTGGAATAAATCCCTCTCGTGGACAGGCAAACACGCTGAGTTTCACGTGGCTTGCAGGTGGCCTGGAGAGTTTGCACCCTGCCCCACACATCCCTATCTGGTTGTGCAATGAGACTGTGTTTGACAGGCACAGCTCCACAGCAAGCAGCCCTGGTTGCAAAACACCCCATAATTGACATTCTAACCCACATTACCGTGCATGGCCCTGAAAGGTGCCTGCTAGGGGTAAACCCAGTACACACCAAACCAATAGGAGAGTAAACCTTTCGGAGAAATACAGATTAAAAATGCAAACTCAGACTAGGCAGCACAGACTGGTACAATCTGAAATTACTGACACATTCACAAAGGATATGAAACCTAGAGAAGAGGCATAGAAAATACATATATATACACACAGACATATCTTAGAGCAGTCTCACCATCAAACTTCTGACACCAAACTTGAATGGAGAAGCTATTCTTCCTCGGCTCTCTCAGCAGAGAGGGACGACACAGCAAGAAATCAGCTTTTCCAGGGGTGCTCAAGAGTTAAAGCCTGGGGAAGGTAGCCCCCTGAAGTGGCTACTGACCTGCATTAGGAGTCTGACAGGCATAGGGAGCTCTTCTCACACTCTCAGCAGGTGGCCCAAGCCTGAGCAGACTGAAGTGTGTGCTGGTTCACCTGAGTACACAGGGCTGTAAGTAACAAAAATTCATCTGCTTGCTGCAACTGTCCCTGCTACAGGAACAACAGCTTCCAGAGGCAGACAGGCTTTCAGTTATCATTAACTGAGTCAGCCATTCAGGGTCACCTGCAACCAGGTATGAATCAGCACCAGCAGGCTTTTAAAGTAGGTGTTAAAACCCGGGTGAAACTCATCCCCCCCTTCCCCAGGTGCTAAGCAAACCAGTGGGTTTTTGTCCCTGTGCTGCTGGGTGGGCTTGTGGCTTCTGCCAAAGATGTGGTGAAAGTGATGACTGCAACTGGGAAGGACTGGATATACCTTCCCCCGGAGGAACAAGGGCATGAGGATAGCTTATTCTGTATTTCCCAGCAAGGCCAGTGGGTTTTCTTCCCTGTGTAGGTGTTGTGTGTTTGTTCCATGCTCAGGAGATAGAACAATTAAGACGTGCTCAATACCCTTCTCCCGCCCACTCAGTGTAACACCTTAGTCATCAAATCGTCCTATTGTGCTGCTCAATACTTTCTATAACAGTAGGAATATGAGAGTATGTCCAAAGATAGCAATGAACACACAAGGTAATTATTTTTAAGCTTGCTAATCACAATCAATAGTTTCTTAGCAAAAACTGATGAGCTGGAGTTGGCTCCTATTTTTAACCAATAAGATATGCAGTGAAGACTTGAATTACACCATCGGGCAAGTCTCCAAACTCCTAATGACTGCCAGCCAAGAGAAGGATGGGTCCTTGGTGGGTCTCACTCCCTTCCCAAGCATGGTATCAAAGTATTTTTTCCATGGACTATAAAGCCAGAAGTGGATTGTAACTGCTGCATGACTTCACCAAAAACACCACACAAGAATCTGACTCCATACATCAAAAAGGAGTTATACAATTCTTAAAAAGCCAGAGGGTGTTTACTTGATGAGTTTGAAGTTTTGTAGCTGTCATATAAAAGATAAACTCCTCGTAGAACAGTGCCATGTGCCTTCCAGGGGTGTACAATTAGGAACAGATGAATACAAGTTGAAGACTCATTAGAAAGCTGACACCCTCTCCCTGTTTTGGTAGGATTTTTCCTTAAAATAATATTTCTAATGTTTTGCTGTCCCTTGACTTTTTTTTCAATTTCCAAAGCCTTAAATTTCTTTGTTCCTTTTGGGAAATTCCTCACTTCCCTGCCATTCTCAGGAAGGTGTTAACCTCCCTACAAAAGAACCTAAAATTATTCCCAACATTCAGTACTGCAGCAATAATTCCTTCTTGGAAGAAGGAACATGTTTTCGTTTGTTTTGTTTCTTCTCTCCACTGATTAAAAGCAACAATGAGTCCAAAGGAATAGTACAATACCATCAAGTGTAATTGTTGCCTCTCACAACAAATGTGAAGGGGATCAGGAAACACACCCACCCTTGATTACTGGGAAAATATCAGGGATAGAAGATGTCAGCAGGGGCAAGTAATTCTGTTCATCAGCTTACACAGACGAAGGTAAGAGAGACGAGCTCCAGCCCTCCGTTCATTAACTGGATGGAATTACAGCGGTTCAGAGGCTGCAGAATTACACAAGGAATTAACACTCCCTTCGTTTTCCTGTCGTAATCCCTCTAGTTTGGATATTTTCAACTTTGGTTCCGGTGTCTGCTGCTGGATGAAGATGGCTGAGTGATGAAGGCTTCTATGAGGTGTGCAGTCAGGGTGGCACCTCTTGAGGAGGGATGAGCAGTCTGGTGGTACAAGGGATGCTCCTTGGCAATTCCAGAATTCCCAGACATCTAAAATGACCAATGCTCCCTGTGCTAAAAAGAGGGACACTGCTGTACTCAATGGAGGTTTTTGAAGCCTCCCCCAAACATTATGTGCAGTGTCACAGTTTATTAAAGATAACTAATGCCCTAACACTTTATTTACTTCTGTTTATTGCTATTTTAGCAAGAGTCACCAGAGAGTAGCTATGCTTCTGGTCCACCAGGGTTCTTTAATCACTGTTAGTAGGTAAAATCATGTGTGACAACTAATCCAAAAAGCAGATTATATTTATTTTGGCTACAGTGGCTTGCAATTCGTTAAAATCAACAAAGCCTTTTCATTAGCCCCCTGCTGATGTCCTAAAACCAGATATTTCAAGGGTCTCAAAGCACAGAGCTACACATGTGCAGTAAAGCTGGGACTGACAGACTTGCTGTTGCCATACTTACCGTAAAATCTTATTAAAAACAACAGCAAACTTCTTATTTTCTTTCATAAGAGGGCTTAATTTATGATCTCAAATTCCAAAATGAAAATCTTAGAGGCAGGACTTCTTAAATTTCAAGAAGTATAAGTGAATCAACAGTAAAATTACCAGTGAATTACTGGCTCGGGGTTATGTGTTGTAAAAAAAAGCTGTTGTAACACTGTAAGGAGTGAGATTACAGATTCAGCAAGTCTAAATATTAGCCTACATGCTTGCAGAGCCCCCTGCACCCTGGAACCACATTTGAATAACTGAATTTCTAGTTAACAGTGTGATCTTGCAACAATCATGCTCTGTGATATCACGATCTCCTGATGACACTGCCTCAGACCTGTGATCATGAAAACACATGCTCGGAATCGCAGAGGATCAGGGTAGATCCAGACAAAAGTTACAAGCCTCCATCTCTTCTCCAACCTCACTACTCTTCAAACACTGCCAGGAAGTTCACAAACCCAGAAGCAGCCTTACCATTACCACTGAGGGCCACCAGTCAAGCAAAATAGGAAATTAGTGCATTAGAAAGCCACATAATTTATTTTTAAAATATTTATATATATATATATATATATATATATATATATATATATATATATATATATATATATAAAAAGACACTGATTTACATCAATGAATTTCTCATCTCTTGTTATGAATTTCCTGAGTGACACACACACTTTTGGTCACTACCCTCACACACCCTCCTAGGACAAGTGACTTAAACAACACCCTTGCCACTGTGAAAAAAGCCACTCCTGACCTGCATCCTACCAGGCACACATATTTATTTCCCACAGCTGGATGTAGATGTGGATCTGCTTTGCAAATTTTCATGTGTACTGCTGAAGTGGAGCTCCTTGTTTGTCCCCCTAAGCACAATCTTGAACATTGTCAAGGCCGATTATTAGACATCACTTCACACCAGCCCTTTCCAAATCTGCAGATCTCCAGCAGTTTAGAGGGAAGCCTAGAGCAGTCCTTTAGTGAGAGAACCATTCCTAAACACCCAAAACAGCACGGTGCCAGGCTGCCCCTGAGACAGGAGGGTCACTTCATGTCCCTCCATGCCACAGTCCTCCAGCTGGCTGCAGCCCCTTCAAGTTCACACGCTGAACACAACAAGCTGGCTGCTGAAGCAGAGTATAAAATCCAGACTGGAAGGAAAACCGAGATACAAAGCTTTTCTCCAGTGGCTAATCAGAGTTCTGTCCACAGGGAAAACTGAGCCCCATCTGATATACAACTTACTGTTTTGGCTCTCCATAATTAAAACTATTGTTGCCATGGCAATACAAAGGCTGGTGAAAATACAGGCACGGCTCATGTCGTGCCTCTTTGGTGATACAATTTGTTGTCCCAGTCTGGCCTGTGCCAGGACGGAACAAAACGTGACTCGGAAATAGTTGACTTGACGAGGTCTGTTATTTAGGAATCAGATGCTGTGTGAGCTCTGAGACCACTTTCTCAGGCTCCCTAACATGACCACTAATCCTGTTAAAGTCAATAGCAGTTTTAAAGAAAATTTCAAAGAGAAGGGATCTGATCCTACACTACTAAATTTCTCAATGCACTATAAAGAAAGGAAAAAAAAATTAAGTATGGAGAATGATAAAGAACTAATCAGAAGGATTAATATACATTTTTTTTTAAAGTGGACACAAAATTAAAATACAAAAACCTGATTGTAGGTTCAATACCACAAACACCCACAGTTTGGTTAGCACTTGTTTATTCGTTTGAAACTGTGATCCCCACTGAGCATGTTATAATCAAGCAGGACTCACAGGTCACCCAATGACCTCTGAACAGCAGTGAGTAATCTGCTATTGAGGAAATATCCTCAAACATAACTCCTTCTGTGGATGCACACCTATATATCCCTAACCCACACAGACACACCAACAGGTTTCTTACAGGATGGGACAACAATTTTAGTTCTGTGACTTGCAATCCAGTCATTTATTATGTAGAAATCTCTAATAGTATTCCTGAGATGCACAAGAGTTTACTCACATGGAAAACTTACAGGTAGCAACTGCTACTTCTGAGCAGTAGTATGGGAATACCTGCTACAACAAAAAGGTGAGTTGCAGATACTTAAAAATCCCATTAATGCCAATGTCTGTTGACAACAGTCTGAGTTTTGCTTCTTTCTGGAATGGAAAGCTTCTCATATGGCCCAATAACAAACCAAGAGAGAGGGCTGTGGGCTGAAAGGTGGACCAGAGAGGGGTGAGATCCAGGAGATCCACCCAAGCAAGGAGGCAGGCACTTCTTACATCATCTGGATTACTATGGCTCTTGTATTTCTGCAAAGCAAAATACCTTCTGTTACACAAATCCCAGTATGACGTTTGTGTCCAAGTTCTTCAGCTGCCATGTGGCTCCTGTAGGATCAATTATAGATGAGGGGATTGATCATGGAAGATCTCTAGGACCATCAGGGTTAAGCAGCAGGACACAGTAGGGGGTGTAGGACAAGGAAGTTCAGCAGGGAGAGGGAAAGGGTCCAGGAACACCTGCTTCAGAGAATTGACACCACATGGACACTTTTCTCAGAAAGCAGCAAAAGAAACCTGGGCAGATGCCTGAGGAACAGATCCAACACCAAAGTCCAAACAGGGTGGTCCAGGGATGCCTTAAAGGCAGAGGGTAACTGGGGTCCTGATGGTGTAGGTGTATATAACACAGCAAAATAAAAATTCAAAGCCTAATGCCTTTCCCCACACTGTTTTCTCCACAAGAAAGAAGAGGAGGGGTTAAAAAAAAAAAAGGCATCACAGCAGTTGGACACATCACTTTATACACTCCTGGAAAGAGCTCAGATACTCTGGTCATTAGCACATGATAAAATCCTATAAAAAACACATGAGGGTATGAAAAAAAGAATGGGAGGAAAAACTAATGGGCCAGAAGAACAATAAGCTGGCAGATGGGAGGTCCCAGCTCAAGAAGAATTTGAAGGAATGGAGAGATGTATTCTTGGAAGAGGAAGGGTACATCAGGTAGCTGACATATTGAGTTTCCAGGAAAGAGGGGAGAGTATTAATGACAGTGCAGCTGACGGTTTCAGCAGCTACCAACGAAATGATTTGCCCTTCTTTTTCAGCTGAAGAGGTGACAGTGTGGATATGGCAGCTGATTTACATACATCATCATAACTTCCATAGGAATATCAGATTTCTTTATAAGGACTTGTAGTACCAGCTTTGCAGGTCAGTGTCAATGTCTAACAGAGCCACTGGAGACAAAGGGGAAGATTCAGAGGGGCACTGAGGTGCCTAAAACATGGTTTAACCTGAATTTAATTGCCTAATTAAAAAAAGATTCCAAAATCCCCAGCTTCAGTAACTGTAAATGCATCAGGGCTAACATTTATGACCACAAAGACCACTGGAAATCAATTCCTGCTACCCTGGCAGCCGTGTGCCTACAACCTCTCCAAAGTCCACTGTGATCTAGATCCAGGTCTCTCAACACTGCCCGTGTCCTGAACAGTCCCAAAGGTGAGCTTGGGCTACTCCCATCACACACCAACAGTGCCCTCTTTCCTCAGCCCTGCTTTTTGCCAGCGACTCTCCAATATAAAATACCCAAATTCTGCCCTAACTGCACAGGCACAATCTCTGCTTTGCTTCAGCACAGAGCAAAAAAATTTTTTTTTTTTTTTTTTTTTTTCAGGGATTACCACACACTAAACTGAAGTACATGAGGTGACCAAAGGGATAAGTGAATATTGCCCCAGAGTTTCATTTCAATTGGGCTCCTGCTAGCATACCAAACACAAAACTGTTTGCAGGATCGGGCCCTGACTGTACGCCAGCCCTTGCCCAGCATGAGGAACAAGGAACAGGCACCAAGAAAGTTCCAGAACAGCAGTTTCCACCCTTAAGCCAGGTTTAGTAATATATCAAGGCTTTAGAACATACAAAACAATTAAGGGACCAGCATGGTGTTTGATATTCTTTCCAGTCTGACTTTAATATGTTCTCACCATTTGCAGATGTCCCATCTATTTATGACGTCCTTTATGGCATGTAGATTTTGTTACAACAAAAATTCAGGTTGTGGATTTTTGCCAGTGACAAGCTGATGTTGCTCAGAGCAGCATTAAAATGCTATCATGCTGTTAGATTAAGTAACCTATTTTCTCTACTAGCACAGATTGTACTTTAGTTTTGCCCTTACACCTACCAAATTGCTGTTTCTTGCAATATTTCCTTTTGAAGGTAGTTGCCAATCTCCAAACCAATGCTATTTTCACCAAATGAAAGAGAGGTTTCTAAAGGAATACAATAAAAGCAGGAGCTGGACCTCTTTGCAAGAGTCTTTTTCTATTTCAAAAATAATACTAGAAAAAACAAATAAAGCAGTAAGGGAAAAAACAGTGAGTTGTGTTTCTTCTCTACTTTTAAGCAGGACTTCCACCAGATGACTCACGAGACACTGCCACATGTGTTAACACGAAGCAGGTTTTATAGAATAAGTAGCTATGGTGTGTACCCTGTAGATGTACCTGCTCCTAAACCTGCTGACATAACAACACCTAGTGATTTAACACTTCTTCTCCCTTTGCTGCTTTCTATTTTTTAAGCTTCTTTTGAAAAATCTATCATCCCTTGCCTCTCCTCTGCCAACTGTCCAATTTGGGGCATTTTCATCTGGAGTTCTTTAAAGGGCATTGTCTGTGATGGGCACAATGAGACCAGAGACGAGCAGGTACAGTCAAATGCAGACACAGGTGTTCCAGCTAGGGCACCTCTAGGACTTTAAATATAAATACTAAATAGGCTGGAGAAATAAAAAAAAAACCTGCAAAAAGAGACCAAACTACAAGAAACCAGTCACATCGATTAGCTGATTAGTTTGCCAGTGATTAGTCAGAAAGACTGGAATTAGTCAGTGAAGCCCTGTCTCCCATGAATAAAATGTGGGGAGGACACTCTTTCCCACCCTCGGTGACAGATGATATCTGTTTTCTCCTGCGAGTTTGAATTTAAGAGCCACTGAAGCTCAGCAAGAGTATATTCTGGCTCAAATGAGCTGAAAATTGCATTCAATTTGAATTTCAAAACCAGAGGAGAAGGAGGAATGGGGGGAGAGGGAGGGAGTGAGCTCAGCAGGACCCATCAAGCCAGGTCCCTCTTGCAGCAGGTCCAGCTGCACCCAGGCAGGCTGCGGAGCTGAAACGCAGGGCATGATGCAAAGGAAAGAGCACTGCTGGACAACAGCCCAGTTCCAGTTTAAAAATAAACGTTTTGCTGTCAGGATCAAAGCAAACTCTGCTTTTATGTATATTACAAGCTATATGTTCAGAAGAAAAAGATTCTTCTGGTTACTTGAGTGGGGAGAGAGGTAGTGGGAAGGTAGAGCTGGCCAGAGGGAGGGGGGGATACCCAGATTTCCCACTAGAAAACCCTCAATAATTCAGACTAATCTGAAAGTACTTGCCATCCCCTTGAACACTGCATATGCACTGAATTCTCCTGAATGTAAGGTTCATTTAAGGTTACATTTTTTAGTGTGGGGTAACATTTAATTTATGTCTTCGTGGGTGAAGGGATTATTTCCCCTTCCCTTTGTGCATTAAATTTACAGTTATATCTGATGACACTGAAAGAAATGGAAGTTATGCCTGCAACCCAAATATATCCTGTAATTTGATGGTATGATAGCTGTTGGTGTCTTTAATGCAACTGATAATGTCCAATATTCAATATAAAAATGATAACATACCAAATCAAGAGATTCTTCAGCAAATTTCTTACCGACTTCAGTGTGCAATTTGACCCAAGGGTCTGGAGTAGCAATAAAATAATTACAATTAATCATGAGTAATAATTAATAACTTAAGGATTAAAATGTGTCCATTTATACATTCAAGATCAGCATTTTCTGTGCACCCTTGAGAGGCTTTTAGCTTCTCTTCCTAAACAGAATGCTTGCAGTAGCATTTAGAACTGAAGAGTCCAGCCTTAAGAGAAACTGGCTACTACTTTGTCTTGTGATATTTGTTATATGGCATTATGTTCACCGATAGAACATATCTATTACACCAATATTATACCAAGGACCCACTCATATCCTCTGATGCAGCTGATATTTTGAAACTCAATGTTTTTATCACAAGTTTTTCCTCTTTTTTCCAACTAAGTGTTTTTTTCATTGATAAATTGGTAAATTGCCAGCTTTACACATGTAGGTGACGTGAGTCAGGATCCAAACCCAAAAGAAAAACGAACAAACAAACAAAACAAAACATGAGGTCAATTTTCCTGGCCATTGCATTTAATAAAAGCTTCCAGGCAACAGAGTTAAGCCCACGCTAGCAGATACACCTTGGTATGCTGTGCCTTCAGCAAGGCTTAGATTTCCCTCTATGGCGAAAGACTGTACTAACACCCAAAATGTTACTGTGCTGGTTTTAAGCTCTTCCCATCACCAAAGCAATTCTTAACCTGTTCTTTTGGAAGATAAAGGGACAGTCTGAACATCTCTAAATCCTGTTTGCAAACTTCATACCACAGAGAAGAAAAGTGTCCAAATACTGCAGCCACTTGGATAAAAATGCATATGCACTCACAGCCACATGGAAAAGATCTTACATCGTTGTGCAGCACACTGGTCAGAAGAGCTACTCAGAGTACAGGACACTTTGTAAATATCCAAATATGTATGAGGCAATTGTATTCCTCGTTCTGGAAGGCATTTTTGGATATTATTGTTTCAAGTTTCACTATTGCATTGCCTTCTTTCTGCCTAGATTGTAATGCCCTGGAGACACTGAACTCCTGCCTCTATGTTGCCCCCTTATATATTCTGGTTTCCCTAAATACATACCCCAGAGGTTCTGGAGGGGAAGAGGAGAAATACACAGACCTGTCTCCATCACTCCATTTCTCAAAGAAAGTGTTCTCTGTAAATCAGATTATCTGCCATGTTTACTTTACTGAAGATGATACCCACTCTACAGGAGGGAGAAGAGAACAATAAATATGCAAAACACATGGCATATTCCTGACAGATCAATATTCATACTGGAGCTTCTAGATATAACAATACTACTAGAATACAGTAAGAGTATTTGCCTGATGACAGCATTGCATTAAACAGTGCCACAGCTTCCAGACCAGAGCCGAGCCACGTCCAGCCCTCTCCGGTCCATCTGCACCTACTCATGTGGAGATGGCCCTGATGGTGCTCTGCTCTCCCAGCTGGAAAGGCCCTGCCTGATCCCGCCGTGGCTGTCGGCGCTCAAACTGCTCCGCGGCCGCAGCGCCGATAGCAGGCAGCGAGGAACCCAGCGAGGCCAGCGTGGGTGACAAGCATGGCATCAGAGGAAATACTTGGCAATTTCTCCAAGGTACTGGACACTAGAGCAGTTTAGCTGAATGGCATGCATGCCCACGTAATGCTGCAAGGTCAAGAAGACCTTATGTTATTTACTAGGTGAGCGCTGGTTTCATGCATTAAAATATTGTATCAAGATTTGACCTGTAGGACTTGCCTGTTTGGAAAAAAATTAAAGCTCCCTATTTTTTTCCTAACGGCCCCTTTCAGAGTTGAACATCACTTGTTCAACATTGTGTAATTACCATTGTGAAACATGCACATACCTTACAAAGAAAACCTAAGAGGGAGAACAATTTCACAGAAGCCACCTTCCAGAAATTTTTCTTCTTCTATCAAAACTGGAGAAGCAGGAAGTCAGGTGGACTGCAAATTAGAGTATGAATGCAAAACTCATTAGATGTGAACTCCACCAGTGTTTCCTCCCATGCAGTATTTTACACCAAAAATGTCCTTACTGCGGCAATATTTGCTGTAAGAACATCCTGCCTCTCCAAGCCTAGACAAAACAAGGAGAAAAATATTGCTGGGTTTTCTCATTGTTAATTTGGACCACACTGTTTTCTGAACGATTTAAAAGGTAAATTATAAAGGGTATATCTTTATAGATGACATCACAGATCTTTGGCAAATCCATGCTGTCCAGTGAAATGACTTATTCCATGGAAACAACACTGCTCTCAGGGGTGGCATGCCAAAGCCTGCAAACAAGCAACATGGTGGAAAACCCTGACCCATGGCTGCCCTGGGAAGAGCATATCCCACAGCCAGGAGGAGTGGAATACACACAGGCCAGTGCCTCTCCTGGTACCGATTCCAACCTCGACCTGTTAAGGTCCATCCCTGGCTGTTATGGCACAAGGTTGCTGATGATTTATTAAGAGCTCTTAGCTCCGTCAGACAGTTTACAATTAACAGCTTCTCCTTTTCTTAAATATAAATAAATACATAAATGAAATCAGAGCTGCTAAGTGCTGCGTGCACCCAAATGACATCATTGGCAACTGCCAGTCACCCAGGCTGCAAAAATAAATAAGGGATGGGGGCGGGGGGCACAGAGGGGGAGGCAGGGTATTTACTCAATCAGTACCTATTTTTGAATTTCCTTCAAGCTGGCTTGGACCAAGAGCCATCAATTATTTAAAAGAAGTAACATGATGCTTCCTTTGTTGAGGCAAATCTGCAAGCAGACCCCAAGAGAGAATAAAAAATGAATTAGGCAGAATTTTTAGTGCGCTTGAAGAAAACAGATTCAGCTATCAGAGCTGACTGTGGTTTTAAAAATAGTGTATTTCTGCCCATGAACAACAGTTTCTCTCTTTCTCCCTTACCCCACCAGATCCTCAATAATCTCACCTCTCCCCTCTCCTTATGCTTTCTTTTTTCTTTTTCAAGAGGGCATAACACTGAAAGAGGCATCAATCATTCCTTAAACTTCTTCCTTCTTTTCTGACTTGACTTGATGTATTGTCTTCATTTAAATTACAAATATACTAATCTAAAACACTGTTTACCAAGCAGCATATTAAATGAAAGATGCAAGAAATTGCATCACTCACATTTTAAAAATGACTTTAGACTCGGGGACACATAAAAACAATGAGACAGGATGATCTGCCTTGGTTGCTATATTTCAATCCTAGCAAATGAGATTTGGTTCCAGTGGCTTTCTGCTCAGGACACTGCTAACCCCCAGTCAAACAAGCCCTGCCAAACCAGTGTAAAACCTCCTCCTTGGCAGATGTTGGTTGGGGTTTCTGCCACGTTCCAGGGACGTGTAGAGCCAATGAGACCAAGGTCTCAGTCCCTGTGTCTGCGCCTGGTCAGACACTGAGCTCACACCTGAGAGAGTCCCTCCAGGGCTACAAGCCTGGCCACACCAGAGGCTGCAGCACGGACAGAAAGTGAGCGAGGCTGATTCCAACCCCAGCGACAGCACCCGACTGCAGGAACTGTAACAGCAAAGGGAACACTTGCAGGACAAAAAAAACCTGCTGCCTTCATTCAAAGGTTCCCTGCTTCATCCTTCACACCAGGGAAACGATGCATT
Source organism: Entomyzon cyanotis (assembly GCA_024500445.1). Taxonomy (NCBI): domain Eukaryota; kingdom Metazoa; phylum Chordata; class Aves; order Passeriformes; family Meliphagidae; genus Entomyzon; species Entomyzon cyanotis. Next base: position 18,310,284 of record JAKEPQ010001015.1, read on the forward strand.
TAGATCATTTTGGGTGACCTTTCGTGGCGTCCAGCAGCTGGAAAGGGCAAATGGCGCTTACGAAAACACAGAGCTCTCTTGCGCGTGATCGCAGCGGGGCGGAAAGGCTCGGCCTCCTCGGCTCCTTCCCCGTGGCCTCGGGTGGCTGCCAGCAGCTGGGAGCCTTGGCTGAGGCTCCCTTGCTTTCCCCTCTCCTCCTTGGAGGGGCCAGAGCAAAGGTTCCGGCACTCCCCAGCACAGGGACAGCGCAGGGCGGTCACGGCTCGGCAGGGATGAGCCTCGGCAATCGGGTTTTAGGCTGCCTCCTTCTCCCCCTGCTCCAACCCCAACACCAAACAAAGGTCATCACTTATTAGTTCCTCTGCTGGTGGGGCTTGGTAGAAGTGTGCTTGGCCCAAAAGCCACGCAAGCTTGATAAGAACTGTGAACATGGCCTCAAGGAGGATTTTCTCATGTTAGACAAATCCCTGGAACATTATTTATCAGCATGAGCCTGAAAGAAACTATAAACCTTTGGAAACAGGGACCATTACTGGCCAGATATGTTTGTGTCTCCTCAGATCAGCTCAGAGAGGGACCTTTCCAGAAATATGGCCTAATGTCAGCATAACATGGATTGTGAATCATAGACTCTAGGTTAGTTTGGGTTGGAAGGGACATTTAAAAGTCATCTAGTCCAACCCCTCTGCAATAAGCAGGGACATCTTCAACCAGATCAGGTTGCTCACAGCCTCATCCAACCTGACCTTGAATGTTTTCAGGGATGGGGCATCTACCACCTCTCTGGACAACATGTTCCAGTGTTTTACCACCTACATTGCAAAAAAATTATTCTTTGTAGCTCATCTAAATAGACCCTCTTTTAGGGTAGACCATTACTCCTTGTCCTGTCACACCAAACCCTGCTAAAAGGTTGGTCTCTATCCTTCTTAAAGGCGCCCTTTAGGTACTGGAAGGTGCCCTAAGATCTCCCCAGAGCTTCCTCATCTCCAGGGTGAACAACCCCAGATCTCTCATCTTTTCCTCACAGGAAAGGTGCTCCAGACCCCTGATCAGTTCTGTGGCTCTTCTCTGGACTCACTCCAGGTGGGGCAGAATCCCTTCTCTTGCCCTGCTTGCCATGCTGCTTGCATGCAGCCCAGGATGCAGTTGGCTTTCTTTGCACCAAGCAATGCACCAAAGAGGGTGAGCCCTTGAATACAGGATTGCTGGCTGTCATATTACCCTTTTACAATTGGTACTGATAGGGAATGAAAATAATGAAAAATACTTAAGCAACTCTATAGAGGATTATTTTTTTAAGGAAAATACCTATAACTGGCAATGGGTTGTGCTGACCACAGGGGCAGAGCACTAAGCCCAGCTTATCCTGCCAGGTGCTGGCAGTAGTGCCACAGCAGCCCCTGCTTCTCCCCATTTCCCACACCACATTCCACAGCAGCCTCTGCACATGCTGCAATGGCTCACTGGGAATGATCTGGCCTGGCTGGTGTGCAAGAGTCCACATAAACCAGTTCCTTGCTCCTCAGACACTCACAGAACTGCACCAATGCTGCTCACCCAGCACCCATGCTATGCCCTGAAGGGATGCCCCAGCCTTCTGAGGGAACAGAGGTGCTGCAGGATCTGCTTTTCTCCAGAGGCATTGCTTTCAGGCTGCTTTCAAAATATCTTAAAAATCTTCTATTCCAACCACTTGAATTCACAAAATTCCCACTGGCTTCTGATCTCACAGATTTATTCGGTACCTCTGTAGGTCTTTTGCTAACCCAAACATGATTATGCATCATAAATCTAAATACATTCATGAATTTGCCTTTGAATAAATATTTTAAGGGTACTATCAAGTTTCACAGTGCTCTGCTTTCATACATAGCTGCTTTCCCTTTTAGCTTCCACATCAGATGCCTTACTTAGGCAGAAGAAGAAAGAACTGCAAAGACCTAACTCAAGTGAAGGAGAAAGCTGACACCAGGAGGTGCCAAGGCAACATCATTCCACTTCTCTTCCTCACCTCTTCCTCTCTGGATGGTAACCGCAAGATCCTGAATGCCAAACTTTGGAAAATATCCTTGCAGAGGTAGCATCTGCTCCCTTGGCATACTTCTTGAGCAGTTGTATTGGCAGCTTTAGGTTTGTCCAAGTCTATCATATGACAAGAGTGCAGATGGGTTGCCTTGGATGCTTTGTCTTCCTGGATGCCATTTTCCTTTTATTAAAGTTTTATTCTAAGGAAACGTATGTACAAACCTGTATGTGGAAGGCTGTATGTGCACACAATTTCACACCAGTGAGGGGTTTTCTCTAGCCTCTGTCTAGATTTTTTTGCTAGCATTTAGCTTGGATTCCTGCAAGGGCCCTGACTTTTACTGAAGTCGGTATGTGGCATCAAGCAGATTAGGCCCTCACTGTGTGGATCTGCATTTCAACCAGCTATTCTTCCACACGCCATAACTCTTCCCATCTGTGTTGATCTTTCTTCACAAATTAGCACCTGAGTCCTCAGAATATTAGACGTGTAGGAAAGCTGCTCATTTCGAGTTAACTTCTGCTCCCACTGAAATCAATGGGAGTTTTGCCATTTATCCATCACTCAGATGAATAAATAACAGAGCTGTGACACAGCTGTCACATATACAGGTACTGGTCCTGTTCTCTTGCTTTCTTAGTTTTATATTCCCATCTTATCTTCCACATATTAATCACAGGTACAAATCTGAATATATGGGGGTGGATTTTTTAACTGTAAAGAAAACTACAGCCCAAATTAGCCAGTATATCACAAATGGCGACAAAATAAAAGCAAAGTATTCTGAGGGAAAGGAGGATGTGGATAATTAAATGGAGGAATACAGAATAAAAGAGGAGGAAAAAAAAGCCCAAGATAATCAGAATGGCATATTCCTAACTTTTCTGAAAGTTCTTGTTGTGAGAGTATTTGTTAGGATGTTTAATGAATACTGTATGAATGGTTTTAAAAGGTATTTTAAATGAAATGCAAAGCTGAAGTGCAATACTCTGAAATCAGGGTGCATTCTCAGAGTGTGGTTTAATACACTTAATCTCTTATTTCCTGAGCAGATCAAGGCACAGAGCTACAAAACTGCAACCATCTTCCCATTTACTGTAACACACTCTTCCAACAAGGCATAAAATATACTGACTGGTGTCCAAAACAGACAAAAATCTACCACCCTATATCCACCTTCTCAGGGAAAAGCTTGAGAAGGCCACAACTTACATCAGAAAAGAGACACCAAACATGGGCTCTGGTGGACCAAAGTGAGAAGGTAGTTTCAGAATATAGACATCTGAACTGGAATTCCAGATATCAACAGATAGAATATATGAAAAATTATGAAAATGAGCTCTCCACTGGCATTTTCACCTGGACTGAAAAAGGGAACATTTGCTCTAACCTCTCTTTACAATAGCAGCTGCCAGATGTATTATAAGGAATCACGACTGATGAAACTGAAGTTATTTACCCTTTAAAACAAGCCAGTGAACTGGTTAGGATTCAGTGAGATTTTGGTGATTTGGGCACAATCACAGCATTAAAAAAAAGCTAACCAGTCCTGATATCATAGATATTTCCAGATCTTTGTGCTGGTTTGCTCACATTCACGTTCACTATCCTACTGACATAGAGCATCCCCTCTGAATTATCCCTGCTGCTCAGCAGCTAAAAACATGCTCTGACCAGAGCAGAAGAGCTTAAAAGTCAAGTGAAGGAACTTAAGGAGGTCTACAGAGAGTGGATTCTCTCATATTTCTTAATCTCACAGGGATCTATGCCTCTCAGGTCAACGTGGGACATTCACATCCTTCAATGCTTACTCATCTCCAGTGAATAAATATGCCAAGGACCAAAACTTGTATGAGAAGATCCTCAAGTCAGTTTGACACAAGTACTAAATATTCTATGAGGGTATAACTTGGCCCACATAAGTGAATAGCTTAAACTTCTGGTAAAGTGGACAGAATACCCTTTTAAAAGGGAATATTATGGCATGGTACTTATCATTCGAGGAAAGGAATTTCATTTGGTATTCTTTACTACACTATATGTGCCTCATAAACGTAGATAAACTCGTAATACATATAATGATTCTAATACAAAACATATACATAAGTACACATTCACATCATGCACACATAATAATAAACATATCCCCCTTAGATAAAATAGTTCATACTTTTAAGCACCTCTCATGAGGCCCACACTAATCCAAAATACATAATGCTTATGTAAGGCATCATCAAAGGAAACAATCATAGCTAATTTAGAAATGAGGAAAACAAGGCAGTAAATAAACTTGTCCATACTTGAACAGCGATTCTCTAGGAGTGCTGAGAATAAAACCTAGAACTCTAAACCACAAAACATCATCCTTGTCATACTCAGCATGTGTAATGTAGCCAAAAATTACATAAACCCTTTTATGCCACAAACTGCAAGTAAAAATGTCAGCGCAAAAGACAGGGAATAATTAATTTTGCATTTCAGCAGATACTTTTTTTAGAAGTTGTATGTTGGATAGATTGTTATATGCAATCTTCAGAAATTTTCCTTTTCAGACACACAGTGCATAGGGTCTTCTCTTGAGAACAGAGCTCAAGAGCTCCAAGAAAGAAAATTGGAATTGGATTTGTGTTTTTGATGTCCTGAGTGAGAACTTTGAGCTAATGTCTAAAAGGAGGCGACAGTCAATTACAAACTTCTTAAATGATCTAACTTGTCAGATGTTATTCTAAATTAGAAGCATGGGAAAAAATGGATTAACTTTTTGTTACTTTCAGAACAGTCAAAATCAGGGTTTGGTGAACTGGTGATCCCCCTTTCTCCTTCTTTCTTTAAATAAGGGGAAGTTCTGCATGCAGCAGCTTGCCGTGTGTGCTTCAGGAGGGGAGGTGAAGCCATTAAGTGGCTCCCTACCACAGACCCTTCAATTAAAGGAGGGTTTGGAGAGGTCAGGGCTGTAATTTCCAGACGTTTCAGACATGTGAGAAGAAGTCTAGTGAAAATCCAGAAGACTCCAAAAAACAGGCAAGGAACAAAGTGAAAAACCATAATGAATGATCAGTCTCCAACAACAGGTAAGAGCCATTATGCCTGTTGTTTAATATTTTTATTCATGAGGTTAGCATTACTATAAATAGTAATAACATGTATCTAATATACATGCAAACATTGTTTTTTAAATTGGAATATTTGGCAATGCCACTAAATATTTAAATACCGTTTAGCACAAGGGAATTTCAACAATGAGAACTATGAAGTACTATTTGTACTCCCTGGTATGTATAAATACACTGTCAGCTCCCTGCATTTTCATTTAGCATCAGAAACAGCTTTCCAGGGAGTTAGATGCTGCTGTAAGTGTCAATATCAATGTTACTATTTATAGTGCTATAAACTACATTTTGAGTTATATTGGTAAAGTTAAGCTTAGGTAGCACTTCTAGCATTAATACCTTAATATAGAAATATTGCTATAAATGTAGTTTACAATTTGGAACATAAACACAAATTCAGTGTCACTAACAGATCATCTTGTAGATTGCATGAAAATACATTGCCAAAGTGTATTTTATGCAATCCACAATGGAGCAAGATGCAACTATATAGATGTATTTAAATTTCCCATTTTTACACTGTCACTCAAAAACTTTTCTTCTTCCTTTTTTTCCCCTAGCTTATCGATCTCAAGAGCTTGTGATAGCATTTCAGTTGCTGTGCTGAGCCATTTTTAGCTTCTGCTTCTTTTTTTAAAAGCTAAATCAGGGCTCAAATGCTTCAATCAATTTAGCTTTTTCAATTAGAGAAGAAAGTTAAAAGAAAACCCTGAGACACGATAAACTAACAAATTTTAGCATCTAAGTTTTTTGTGTGGTTTGTTATGTCTTTTTTTTTTTTAATATCAATAGCATCCTTTTACATAATAATATCCTGGATGTTTATGGTTGGAATTCATAGCAAGATGACTCCAGTAATTTTTACCGAGGCACAGTTTGAATTTACCACAGCCTGTTCAGGAAGCCATGCATGTGGACAGCCAGGAACTCCTGACACCCTCATAGCTGTGACCTCTGGCAACACCCTGCAGCAGCTCAGGGATTGCAGGGGAGAGCATTATGAAATGCATGACCTTTTGCAGCACTGCATGACACAGAAGGAGCCCGAGACCTTTGTGACAGCCAAAATCTCTAAACTCAAAAATAAAATTCCATCACAGTCCCAGATTAGGACTGAGGCCCACTATCTGAACAGATTAGGCCTTTTAAAATGGTACTTCAGAAAAAAAAAGCCAGAGGCTGCTCCAGTGCAAATCAATATCAACAGAAATCAATGAGGTGCTATGGGGGAGATTCAGACCACTTGGAATCCTACCTAAGTGGATTGACTACATCTCCAAAAAAATCAGAACATCTGGTTCCACCATCAGATCTTGCTTCAGGTGGTTTGATCAGCCAATGGTTCAGTTCAGAGCAATGCCTGTCCTATCGGGTTTAGAAAGACAAGAAGGGCAGGCTGCTACCCAAAGTTTGCTGCAAGTGCTGGTGGATTACACAGGAGCTCGGCTGATGTCCTAATCCTCACATCCTGTTCTGGCACTCACTTTAGGCATCTCACTTGGCATTTCCTTAGGTAGTTTTGGCACTTTGGGGAACAAGAAATCCGCCTTACCTTGGGCCAGACAACCTGGGGTAGCTAATGAGAGAAAACTGAAAATTGAGACTAGCAGCTTGTGCTTCATTTCAGTCTTCTCTTTGGGTTTAATTCAGGTTTTAATTTGATCAGTCATCATCCAGATCATTGGGTCATATTTAACCTGACTTAACTACACATTTTGTTGTGAGTGTAGGGATGCAGTAACTTGAGGACAGACATCTGTAATACAGGTATAAAAGAACATGTAAGTTCAAGGGAAATGTTTCGCAACGATTAATTTAGTCATGCAAGAAGAGTATTTAGAGAATCTGATAGAAGATACTAAACCATGGTTAAATCCCATTCTCTTAAATGGGATTTTTTTATTACCTTTTTCTTTCTTTTCTTCAAATGTAAGCTACACATATTTTTTTAGGTCCATAATAGGCAGTCACTGCTGAAACAACTGGTAAGAGATAATCAGTAGATTTGAATAGTTGGGGTGATTGTCTGATTATTTAATCAAAACTGTTTTTAGGCACTTCATTAGGGTTTTAATGGCAAATGGCAACACACAATTAATTAGAAAAACCTGCAGACACTGGAAATCTTGTCCTGAAACACTTGTACCCTGCACACATGCAATCCTTCTGATCAGATGCCAAGAGGAAACACAGGCTGTTGTGCTCTATTTGTGGCTCAACCTGCATCCTTTAGGAACCGGTGGATCCCAGAGCCAATTGCCACTATTGCAAAGGATTGCACCGAGAGTGAGCAGCAGCCACACCCAGCCATGAGTTCATGAAAATACCCAGGTGATGACCAAGCGGTGTGGCCGCGCTCATGGATCTCGGAGTTGCTCTGAACCTCACCATCATCACATCTCCCTTTCCGTGGAGGGGCCAGAGGTGGGTGCAGTGATCTTTTCAATCCCACAAAGACTCAGTGCTAGCAGTAAGATCCCTGTTAATCTCCTTATGACTAGTCCTGTTATTGTGGTAGTAACTGGTAATGGAGACAAAGGTTGGCAGAGGGAAGTAAGGCAGCACGAGAGCTCTTTTCTAAAAAGGAAAAAGATGGCAACTGATTTCTGAACAGACAACAAAACTATTTTGGGGTATCTTGTACGTACTTGTTTTATTTACTAGAAATTAATTGTGCTCCTTAATACAGACAGAGATTTGCACGAATACAAAGACAAAGCAAGGTCTTTATAAATGGGATGAGGCACTTAGGGTTTGCCTACCCCGAGCTCCAGAAATAACCACTCTCACAGCTATTCCTCACAACGCCGAGGTTCTGTATTGCCCATTCTTAGTGCAGGTATGAGCATTTATTATTATAAACATATATTTTAAGAACAATAAGGAAGTGATGAATTGGCCACTCACAGCTTTCTTAACAGTGAGGTGAAATGGTAGCTGTGGTGACCAGGGGATGTCCTGGCTCCTCCTCACAGAGAGGTATTCAGCGCACGTAATAATTATTCATCCATCTCGTTCACACTAAAGGCATCGGCAATGCAATTTTAGCCTGATAATCAAGACCATATGACAAAAACCAAGGCCATTAGGGACCAATTTCAAGTATTCTCTGCAAGACAATGATTTTCCAACTGCACTTACATATGCTGAATAGTTACTTCTGCACGACCGCACCTGCTCTCATTTATGTAACCCTCCATCTTCTCCCCTTTTTTTCTACCCCTTCTTTTCTTGTAATGCAAAGAAGGAAAGTTTCAAAGGGTTGCTGGAATCTTCCTAGAAACAGATTTGATTTATTTATATTTCTGGCTGGCCACACGCTGTGAGCAAATAAGGATCTGGCAAATGTAAAAGTTAGTTTGTGCTAATGTCAGATCAAATTCTACCCTCCACAGACGTTGTGGGGCTGCATTAATGCAAATGAGAGCAGGATTTGGCCCAACACTTTCATTCACTTCCTATACATATTCAAATTAAATGAATATTTTGTACAATCTCTTCCTCCCTCTACATACACATGCATAATTCTGTCTCAGATTCCAGCCTGGGTTGCAATGGTGACTTCATGGGAGCTTTTTCTGGGTTTATGCTACTGCTGCACATCTGAATGAGATGCAATGGGACTACTTGCTCAAGTAAAGCAAGCAGAATGTGGCCCTTGGTCTCCAGGTCAAGTCTGCCCTATTGTAATAATTTTGTTCCTCAATTACTTTCTGCTTATTTTTGATGGCACCATTTCAGTATCAGTCACATAAGAAGATTGCCTTTGAAAAGACTGTGGTGTCAGTGTAAATCAGAGTCCTGTAAGGTTAAAGGCTTTAGTTGCCAGAGGGGAAAAATGCCAAAATTATTTTAAAATTATACATAGTGTAACTCAAAGACTGTAGCATCTTTTAATATTAATTCTCCTAAAGACATGAATACACCTTCAAGCTATTTCAGATATAATTCAAATATTAAAAAGAATAATAAACTCCATTATTATGATCCAACAACCTTTTCTGGCAGAAGAATAGAACCTACCAAATTAGTGAGTAAGAAGTAAAAATGGCAAAACTGTATCAGGAACTGACCCTGTAATAAACACACCCTAGATCTTCATCCTGTAAACCTTTATTTGCATGAGTGATCCTGTCTCACATAAGACATGGACTCCAATGGGCAATCCGTACACGTGAAAATTATTCATGAATTTGAATAAGAGAGTACATGATCAGATCAGCTCCCAGCCTTCTCTGTCAGTGATCAATCTTCTTGCTACAACCCACCCCCTTCAGATTTAAAATTGGAAAAAAAAAATTCCATCTTTTGAAAACTGAGATAAAGTTGGATTTCTCAAAGCAAAAATCTGGTCTTCTAGTCATTATTAGAATGAGCAGAAATACTCCTGGATCATGCTCTTGCTCATATATATTCTAGATCTGTTTTTCAGTTGTATCCTATAATAATTTAAGGCAATGACATCAGAAAGATCAATGCAGCTACATCCTAGTGCTGAATTAATTTCACAGTACTATTGGTGTCTTCTGGAAACTACTGTACTGAATCCAGAGAAGGAGAACCTTGTCTTGCTAGAAATACTTCTGATTTTTGGAGGATAATTACCATGGTGTCCTGTAAAAATGACTGTTTGATTTTTTTAAATACTTAGCTACTGGTATGTCCTTCTTCTGTGCTGATCATGTATAAGAAGACCCAGGTACAGGATTTAGCAAATACTTGGGAATGACATTAGAAGTGAGAAGCAAAAGAAAATTAGGGAGAAAGAATGCTATTGTTGTTTTTCATGCCCTGTATGAGTCCCCACAGATGAACAAAAAAACACCAGTCATGTTTCAAAGCATCAAGACCCAGAACATCCTGAGGATGGCTAAAGATAAGACCTCATTTTCCAAATTTCAAGGGCCTTACTGAAATGCTTAAAACCAATCTACCACCTCATTTTTGGCCATGGCTTCATAGCAAAATTTGCCGTATGTTTCCTATACACCATTTTCTACCTCCCAGCAAATACCAATATTGCTTAAACTTCATTTAAATGTCTTAATTCAATTGAACCCAGAGGTCATTGACACCTCAGTAATTTCTATTTAAAACCATTCAGCCAAAAATAAACAAACAAAAACAAAACCGGAGCAGAATCTCCTCTGGAGATTATCCTCATTTTAAAAGAAATTACCCTGCCTGACTTTTTATAAGATAATTATTGCAATTGTTTTGCCTAATGAATATTGTTTGAGTATTATAATGCCATGCTATGCATCCTGAATGAGGAACAATTAACAGAGCTTTGTTCTCTTGACATCCCAGGACACAGCTGAAAGGAAAGCTTGGCCCTAAAGATTTGGTTTTTTTGTGGCTGAACAACATCTCAAACACAGCAGAGGTAGGGTTCAGAGACACAACTCAGAACAGTTCAAACCAGGGACATGCTGCTTCTAGAGATCTTAGAGATGGAGCTGATGGTTTCATTCCCTAACCACTGCTATCAAGCCGAAAGATGCCAGCAAATGAAAGCTTTCACTTGCAAAGACTTTGGGGCTTGATCAGAGAACAAGAATTTTACATATGTCACTCCCCAGCCTTCAGTGGGACTACTCAGAGTTTCTATCATGTGAGCAAGAGAAGGGCAATTTGTGATATTTCAGTTTTCGGTGAGGTAACAAAATAGATCTTTATCAGTTTCTTTATGGACTGCTGGGGCAGGGTTCTAATTTCAATTACACCAAAATGTGCAGGAAGCAATGCCCTTCTCTTGGACTTAGGGTTGCACCTCTAACAAATGGGAACATCTTGCCCTGCTCTTCCTGTACGTCCATCCCTCAGAAATCTTTCTCCTGCTTATGTACAGAGACAGTCATTTGACCAAGTTAGTAAAAAGGGTATTTGAAGAATTGGGAGCCACTGCATCCACAGACACCTGTGTACCACTCTCAATGAACCTGGATCTTGGGCAGGATTTGAGCACTGAGAGGGAAATAATCCACTGTACACAGAAAACACGAATTAAGGATCCTCCTAAATTATGGAACAGATCAATATATGGTGTTCCCTCAAATCAGTAACACCTCCCTGGGAGAGATATGTTGGAGCAACAGACCAAAGCCACCTGGGGACCAATCCTAGCATGCCTGAGCCTCTCTGCACTGACAGATGGCAGCACGGAGAGCCAGCAGAATCGAGGAGGAGATAGCACCAGCTCGGTGGAAATCTAAGTCACACCTTTCCACTGTAATCACCATCCTCCCAAGTTCATTACAGTCAAGGACAGGAGTATCCCTCAGCTACACCTCGAAAGCTAAATAAAGCTCCCTGCCAGGTCACTGCCATATGGCTGGGGGCACCATGCCACTTTCCAATGGGAACGTTTATCTTCTGGTGTCCTACACTGGAATGGGGAAGGTCTCAGCTGGCAGCAGTGACAGTGGGCCTCTGCTCAGAAACTGCACTGCTGGCTGTCCACTAGCACTTTAAACCAGGAATAATGCAAACTTCGGTGAACATGTGACCATGGGCACGTCTCACCTTAATAAAACTTACAACCACGGCTTTCAGATTTACTCTTCTGAGAGCAGGAAATAACAGAAAGCAAAGCTTGTCAGTTTGTCACCATTTTCCATCTCTGCATTTGTAGAAGAAATAACATTGGCAGGGAAATAATACAAAATGTATCACACACACAGGCTGCAGGAAGATATAATGTTCTTTTACATATTTGATATAGAGCCTAAATTAAGCTGCAGAAAAGGGGCCATGAATCTTCACAGACTCATTATCAAGCCTCCCTAAACCTCAAATGCAGGAAAATACATTTCATAAACAAAGACCCAATAGGATTTCAACAGTACAATAAATTTCACTGACAGTCACCACTAATCACATTTCAAAATATATTTTTTAAAACAAAATTCATTCAACACAAAATCAGACACAGAAACGAAGAGTAACATAAGGATATGTTACACCTTTTCCATTTCACTTTATCCCATTTCTGACTGAAATCCCTTTTAGGTGGTTGGCTGTAATTCCATCGCAGTAAACTTCAACACTCTCCCTGACCCCTCTTTTACTTTCCTGGACATAAGCTCAGACCATGACCCTATTCCTGGATACAAATTTTCTGTTTTCACAGTAATCTGACACAGAAAAGGGGATGAACTCCTCACTCCCATCACTACACAACAAAACTATCTCTATGATCTTGCTCAGTGTTGTCCCCCTTCTCACGAGCAGCCAGGTGCTGCTTTTCACTTCTGCTCACAATTCACTCATTATCCACAGCAGAGAAAACCAGAGCCCTTTACTCTTTCATGCATCTGCTAACAGAGAAAAGGGTTGAAGTAATTTTAGAAACAAGAGGAAGAATTTTAAAAAGTAGGGTTTTTTTCATGTTTTGAACGATCTTAGAGATGGTGAACTTAAGCAGTATTTCTAAGATCTGGAGGGAGAGGTTCATTCTTGGGATTTCTCTCTCTTTTTTTTTTCCTCTTTAGTTTTGGTGTAACTGAAACTTTGTGCTGATGAAAGGCTGAAAGCCAACAATGAAGGGTGGGGTGCTTTGGAAAGAAATTAAAAACATGTGTGGGACTCAAGTTTGGTCTCCTGCATGGTAACCCCAAACCTTTGCTCAGATCACTTCAAAGACTAGCAATGAATTTGGGTTTTTACACAAAAGCCTCAGGTGTGCCTCCCTAAAGGTACATTTTCACTGCAATTCTTCCACCTACTTGAATTGTTATGCTGGTATCTGACATCAGAGCATCTAAGTGCTGTCAAAACTGGAATAAGCTCACCAGCTCATCTGACTAAACCCATTGAGGGCCTTCAGACAGTAATACCATTATTGACCTGGGCTGAATTCAAATGCATTTGGAGTGCTTGATATTTATCCAAATTATGCCCATTGAAAAATCCCTGGCAGAATACAGATAACATCAGATTAAAATGTATCATTATAATTACTTCAAAGAGATGTCTGGTATAGAAATAATTAGGTTAGTAAATATTTTTAATTAAATTATGATTTCTAAATTGTGTTAAAACTACAACTTGCATCTATGGACATCACAACTACACTACAAATCAGAAGAATTCAGCACCTGAATATGAATATTTGAATTAATCTAATATTGTTATTATACCATTAACTTCAGTGACGTAACTCCAAATTTACACAAGCATAATTAGAGTCAGATCCAAGATTCAGCAGATCAATACAAATCTTTCCATGGGCTGCAGTAGGCATGATAAGGCCCTGAGAAAAGTGCTGGAGTGGTACTACCATCCCACCAAGCTGACCTTTCTATCCCCAAAATCATGTTTCTGTTAAGAATTGTCACTCACCTAACAGTAAATACAAAAGTATGGGTATGGAACCAAGAAGACATGAGAAAATAAAATTTATAATAAGCATAAATTCCTATGCCTTTGGTTGGAAATATTTAAAGATCTGAGAGAATCTCCTGGAGTTTTTTACCACTTCTGCCTTTCACTGAGACTGCATAATAAATTAGCTGTGAAATAAAGACTGGTGAAAAGCAAAAGCAAATAAACAAAAGAAATTATGCCAGTAGTACAGGCTGGGATGTCTAAAAATGGCAAATTTCCTTGCTGATCAATTCTTTCTGCTAATGTATGAAAAATAAGAATGTGTTTTAAATACTTTAGACTGTAATTTACATCTGTAATCCTCTTTTCTTTAAACAGTTTGACACCTTGAACATAAAACTGCGTTTTACAGATGCTCTCCTCATTTAATTGAAATCACATCTCAGGTCAAGATCACCACTTCCTTCTGCTTCTCTAACCTCTTCTTGCCTGAAGGCCTGTAACTTGTGAATTATTTAACAATCATATTTGCTGCTGAAAATTGATTTCTCAGAGAATCCATATTGGTTGAGATATGTGAGACTAATGAGTTTGAGGTTAAGGTGTTTAGGTATCATTATCTCTGATAGTCCTGAACCAGAATCTTCATATTTTTTTGTCTCTTGTCAATACTCAGTTTTATATCTGTGCACCAAGCTGTGCCTGTGTGTTAAAATAATTTTAAGAGATAGAATGAATAAACATTTTACTTATGTCTGAAGCATCTGTAGTAGTCTCCCAGATGTGCCTTTCCTATGAAATGCCACTGCATGAAGGGGACACAAGCAAAGTTTTCCCAAATTTTCATTTAAGCTGCAAGCCAGAACAAGTAGCTGGCATGAACAAATAGCCTCCACTTGAGCAAAAACTATTTATACAAGCTGAAGATCTGATTTCCCCGAGTGTCAGAGTGTTTGTGCTGCAGTGCATGACTTTAGTTAGCTCTTGTTGGCTTCCCCAGGATGGAGCAAAGCTCCATGGAGCCACGGCAAGCGCAGTGCCTTGCTCAGAGATGCATTTCCATGGGGGATCCTCTCCTGCAGCCCCCTGCTTTTCACCTCTCACACTCAAGGGGTGCCTGGTGGGCTCCTGTTGCAGGTCTGCCATGGAGCATTCTGCCCATGCTGCTGCTCCTCAGCCTTTTCCTGGCATGCTGAGACACAAGGACATCGTGCGACATGTATGGCACAGCATCCTCGCAGCTCAACTCCAGCCAACCTCCTGTCCTTGCACAGTGAAAATCACTTCCTCAGTGCCCTCTGTACCCACATGGGGAAGTTGCACTTTTTAACTGTCTTATCCTCACAACGAAATGGAAAAAAAAAAAAAAAATCTACAGAAACAGAGCATTTCTGTGACTTTCGATTGCCTATGTAGATACAAACCTCCCAGATATACAAGAATCTAATATCAACTGCAGTGTCTCCGACCAGCTTGAAGACTTCTAAATGAATGGCTAAGTCTCTTCATTTTCCCCTCAAAATGAGGTAAAAATCAGCTTGCCATATTGTTGGCCTGTGTCTTTATGATGATGCTATGCTGAGTGCCCAAGGCATTCCCATTCAGTTCCCAAAAGCCTTTAGGTTCCTTATGTAACAGACATTAATAATTAGCTGTAGTAAATGAATGCATGTGTGGCCCTCACATCTGGATTTATGTGCCAAGTCCAAAACCCATGAATCAGTGCAGAGAAGACTTCAAGAAGCTGCATCTGCTGGGTTTGGAATGCACATGCCTTGGTCACAGCTTGGTGAATGCATGAATGCTTGTATACCTGACTCAAAGATCCTATTCCAGGCTTTATATTTTTGCAAATCACACTTCTTTCTCCCCATAACGATTCCTGCTCTAAAAAAAAAAAAGAAAAAAAAAATCCAAAGCAAACAAACAACAACAAAACCCTCCAGAGTATTTGACCTCTAGAGTTAGACCCCTTTTTGGTTAGTTTTGGAATCAGCTGTATTTATGACTAAAAAAAAAAAAGGACAGTTCTTTAAATGACCCAGCTGGAAAAGGATATTTTTGGTCAATGATCTATTTTTATTTCTGCTCTGCTGTTTCTCATGAAGCCTGATGACAAAGACCTGTCCTTCAAAGCTAGTCTATAGTTTATGAATTACCAATTTCAATTACTTTCTCTCAGTGAAGTACACTACAGTTTTGTTATCAAGTTTATTTTTGCAGGTGGGAGCTCTATTAGAGGAAATTAAATGCTTTTCTATCTCAGTTTTGCTTGTCTTCTTATAACGAGAGAAATGCAATACATATTTTCAAAGTTCTTCTAAAAAATTATCTAGAAGTTAAAATAAGAACTATGAATTGCATTACAGTATTTAAGACACGTGTTTAAACTGTTGACTGCATCCATTTCAGTTAACAAATTTATTTTATGTCACTCTTAATCAGTAGAGGTATATTTTTGTTACTATTATTGATTTTGCAGCCATGCCAGTTAATGCTATTATCTTGGATAGTACATTCTGAACAGTTACCCTTACAGACATTTTAAATAAAAACAAACATCAATTGGGAACTCAAAATGACATCAGACCACTTTATGAACCTGAAAAATAACCTTCATACTATGCCACATAGTCTTCTTTGAATGACCTATCTCTTTACCCAACTTTTGTATTACATAAAATAAGCTCAACAGACTACGGGTGAAGAGCTTACATGCTTTTTTTAATCAGATAAAATTGGCACACTGAATTCTCTAATTATTCTTTTTTAAGTGAGGAACTGCAAGTTCTCATGATAGATAGTTAAAGACTCTCAGATATCACGATGAGAAACATGATCTTTACTTGAAGATGGGTATACAAGCTTCATCTGTATTAAGATAAATTAGCTATGCCTGGCCTAAACTCAATCATTTCTGTCTCATCAAGATGAAACAACAGATAAATCCTCAGGCTGATCTTTAATTCACTGGAGAGATGTTGAATAACCGATATCATAATGTTAAACTTGTGGAAACTCAGGACTATGCAGGATCACATTTTTCTGGAGGGTGGGTACTGCCTTGGTTACCAACCTGCACTTTGATGCTGTGCCATAAATCCCTACATTTCCATCCCCTCCAAACTGCTCTGTTCTGACTGCAGGCTGCCTCTCAGAAGGTGGCCTGTGGTCTCCTGGCGGTGGAAAACTGTTAGTCAGCAGGCGAATCCAATCAGTTTCAGATCAATCCCCACAACTTGATGGCTTGCAAAGAATAAAACTAAGGCCACTGATAACAGAATTTTTGATACCAGATTAGATAGTTTTCACCTGAATAGAAAATATCCAAACTACTTTTGTTACCTGGCCCCTCAGAAAGCTCACGAGCATGACTGATACCCTTTGTATACCACTGCTTTCACAGGTCAGCATCCTCAAGATATTACAATTTTAACCTATTTGGGGCTCTAGATCTTAGAAGTCCATTAATTATGTTCAGTTAACAAGCTCACACACATGCCTTATTGAAAATAGAACTTGTCTGAATAAGGACTGGAGGAGCAGTGGTAATTTTGCAGATGAATCTGCTATAGCTATCCACATTCATTTTTAACTCAACGGATTTTTGGGGGTTTTCTTAAAGAGTAGGCTGAGTTCAATTTAGTATTTCTTTCATTATTATTTCTCCTTTTGGACCACAGAAAGAGGAAGAAAACAAAGACTTCCCAGTTCTTTATTTCTGCCTTAAATACATGTGATTTTTGATTTTTTTTCTTTTTAATTAGCTTCTGGTCTCCTAGTCTCTTTCTTTCCCTAATATTAGTTTTATCATAGAGGAACACCCTAGGGCAGATCACAGTTCAGTACTCTAGATTTACTAATTTAGTGTGAAAATATATGTGTGTGTGTATTCAGGACATCAAATTCTCCCTTATACAGATATAATGCAAATCTGTAAATGAATTCAGGAACCTTACAAGATAGCTATGTTCTCATAGAGTGTTCTCCCCTCTCCTCTGGTCAGAATGAAGGTAATGTCCTGTATTAAATGGACACAAGGAACTAAGAATGCCAATTTTTTCAGTGCTCACTTCACAGTAGCATGGGACTAATTAATGGGAAAGTGGAAGTAGGCAGTGGTTTTTGTGGAGCTAATTAAGATATGTGGCAGAAAAAATACATGGATGGGCAATTTCTTCATTTTAAAGGTTTGTATAGCTAGACAGTTTTATTAGTCAACACTATGCCCTTTTTTTTCAGTCATTGCCTACATTTTTGTGAGATATGGACTCCTCAATTAATCTTTCAAAGACTGATTTTGATTTATCTCAGAGGGTGGCTGGGGAAAAAAACCAGTTGTGTATTTTTTAAAGAAACCAATAGCTTGTTCCCTTTAGTTTCTGCTTACAAAACAAGTGCATTGATTTGATCTTTTAAACATGTTTCCATATCCTCTCCATTTCATCTATTACTGATGGGGGGGAAGTGAATCTAAATGTCCATTCCATTTAATTTCCCACAGATTTAAAATGCAAGGAAATTCTAACAAAAAAAAATCAAAAAAACCAACTAAACAAAAAAAAAGGTGCATTGATGTAAAAAATTTGTTCCTCAGCACATAGGAAGTCTGTGGCAGGAGCCAAGAATAGAGCCCAGCACTTGCAAGCTCCTGCACCAACACTGCACTCCCTTCAAGCACTGCATTATTCAAGGAGCACAACTGTACCAAAGCTTCCCTGCCTCAAAAGACCAACCCCTGAGGAGACTCCTCAATGTTACCATAACAAGTTCCCAGCAACTATTATTTTCTCAGCCCAACATCACTTGGTTCAGCACCTTTCCTTTTGTTCAAACAGAAATAGCCAGTTGTCCAAATAACAGCCAAGGAAAATTATTTTTTTTAGGAGAGGGGCATATCTCACATAAAAGTAAACTCTACACTTTAATGCATTTTGAAGCTAGTAAGTACTAGAAATTTTCATTAAAGGGGTGACAACTTTGGTAAGCCATACTCCACGAGCTCCCACGGCAGGACAGTTCTGCTTGTTGCCACCTTGGTCACACCCTACCAAAACCATTCCCCTCTTGTTATACCCTGCCCAGTCTGCCCACAGCAGGAACCCAGCCGTGCTGCCTGGCACGCACTTCCCTGGCACAGAGGGATGTTTCTGGGCACAGGCATGCAAGGTAAAGGAGAGGGATGATGCTGGTTGTGGATGTTAAATAAACAATTTTTTCTTACAACAAACCCTGGCGCCTGTTGTCCCCATGTCATGGCCCATGATGACTTAGTGTCTCCCAAGCATGACCAAGCGATTAGTGCAGCCGTGTTGCTGCATCTCAGCAGTAATGGGGGCTCTCTTTCCATTTGCCTTCTATTGAAATCTAAGCGCTCCATTGGCCTGTGCATTTTCAGCTTGATGAATTCATTATTCCCCACCTTTTTTTTTTTTTTTCTTTTAGCTCCTTTCTCAGGCCAGAGCTTTCCTAAAAAGCCAAGTGACTGTTTCTGGTTTTTCTCTCTCTGTGAGGGGTTGGTTTGTTTTTTTCTCTCCCTTTCTAGGCAGATGTCAGAAAATGTGGCATTGACTCATCTGTTTCAAACAGCATTTCAGTATACTTTTGGATCTATGTATATTAGACAGCAAACAATCACAACACTTGGCTTATTTATTTATTTATGTGGTAACATCCTTCAACTAATGATATCGGGGAAAATACATTTTCAAATTCAGAGGCAAGGAAACCATTCAATTCATATTCCCCAGCAAACAAATGAAACCACATAAATAAAATACAAAACTATTCAACTATCATTAAAAATGTGACAGTCATCCAAAGTAGGAAATTCAACGATGTGGTTGTTGCATTCTCTCTTTAAATATTTACATGGTATGGAGATAGGGTTAGGTTACCCTAAGCTTGAGTTTTCTTGGACATGTTCTTTTTCCCTCCTCAAAGGTGTGCCTAGTTGAACAGAAGGGACTTTTGCTGTCTGGCACTTCTAAGTGTCTGGAGACTTTTTTGGAATACAATAGGTCTGATACACTCAAGATAGTTACTGTTATAAATCCCATAGAGAAATAAAAGCACGTTATATATGAACCAAACCATAAACTGTTTTTAAGAGGTGTAGTTTTTACGAATGCCTCTCCGCTGTGGTCTAGTAGTCAGAGCTGCAAATCAACATCTGAGCCTGCAGTCTAGTTCTACTTCAATGTCAGGTGTTACCTTTCCGCCTCCATTTCCTTCATAAAACAAGGATAACCTTTTTCCATATTAAAATAAAGCTATCATTATCTGTTTGAACTGTAGAAGAGCCTACAAAAGTCTCTTGGATGAGGTTCTTATTACACTAGATGCTGTACAAACACAGAACCACATGCCATTATAATGTGGGAGTGGCATGCTATTAATAATACATTAGGACACTTTGAAAAGATTAAGCAGAAGAGTTATTTTAAAATTCTTATTCGTGTCCTCCATGCAAAATAGAATGAAATTTGAACGAATAGGTAAGGAAGCTATTTGCAGAATGCGGAAACATCCTTCTGGCTCTGTGAATACACAAATGCTGTGCTGGTTACTCTGAAGTGTAAAGGAGAAGTAACCAGCAATGACATGTTCTTTTACTGGCTCTGCCACTTACTTTACCTCTAACCCTTTCAAACCAGTTCATTTCACTGGGTTTCAACTTATTGGTCACTCAGGTGCATACAGTATATCACAGGGACCTAATATGGTTCAATTAAGGAAGACCCAGCCTAGAGAGGTTTTGACTGGGATTAAGGACAAGGAGTGATTATTGCACTTGATAGACTTGGGAAGTGGGGGAAATTATAATTTATTACTTATGTGCAAATTCGACATTATTGTTAACATATATTCCCCCAGAGCCTTGGATGGACATATTTTGGAAAAATCAAATCAATAAGTGATTTAATATCTGTCAAGTGCTTTGGGATCTTTATTTGAAATGCGTGTTAGAAGAGCAATATCTTACTCTCAACTCCTTAGCGTGCAAGCATGCCTTCTATTAATACTAGAACCCTTTGGAACCATTAGAGTTTATCAGCTAAATACATATTTTGGCACATTAACTAATTTTTGATTACCCAATTAGACTTTAACAGCTCCATCTATCATGTAAATTTTTCTTAATGTGCAGATTATGGACCCAATAGAACTTAATGGAGCTCCTTACAGTGTTCTGAGTCGATGCAGCTGGCATGTGGACACTGAGGAAAGTATTTGCCTCCAAAGTGAGAATCACACACCTCTCTTCCCATGTTGGTGTCATTCTTGCATAAACTACTGTGCTATTTATCTTGTCTTCCCCAACACACTGTCCCAGCTCACCTCCCATTCCCCACACTCTTTTCCACTGGCCTATGGGATGGAATGAATTACACATTTCCTCATGAAAACATGGATACTGAACAGCTGCTTGAAGGAAGAAGATGACTCAGATCATTGGGACAACAGCTCCACAGTAGACAGTCAGAACAAAGCAGTTGGCAGAGAGAAAAAAACCCTTGTTTAAGTAGCAAATCTGCATCCCTTAGTCCAGAGGCATAATGCATGGTCTGGGTTTAGTGCTAATCAGGTTTGGCAGAAGACTGAATACAGAACATTTGCTCGGAACTAGAAAATAATTAAAAGTTAGAAACTAAACGCAGAGCTACAGGATACATTCTGCTCCAATGGCTTTACACCTAGATCCACCAAAATCTCCAGCTATGCATGTAACAGCCAGGGGTCCTGGTGGGCTGTCTCCTCTGCTGAAAACGCACTGCCCTTAGAAGCAAGGCAGACTAAAACTGATGAAAATAAAGGTTGCACTCACACACACACGAACAAATATTTCCCTTGTTAAAGTAAACACTTATAAAGTTGTCTAATGCACAGTTAACTGATTTAATTATTTTTTTAATCTCTCATTGCTCTTAGCCTATACAGTAAAGCTGGTTTCAGCCGTTCCCAGTTACTTTCACTTTCTTTCTTTCCCTCTTCCTCACAGGCTTCAGGAAGAACACTGGAATGCTTTTATATTACAAAAATAATTCAGTTAGCATTCCTTTCCTATGAGCATCTCCTTTCTATTGCTTCTAAGAGAAGCAATTTTTTAAAAATCCTGTTTGTTTCCTTGCAATGCTCCTTTAATAAAACCTGATTGTACCTCTTAAGGAAATAAGTTTTCCCTTTCTGCATATGGTCTCACCCTGTCAGTGTTTTCATTATTTTCCTGAGCAAGGTCCTTCCCTGATGTCTTAACCCAGAGCAGCACTCATTGCTGGCGGGGAACATGCAGTCAGCCCGTCCTGCTGCCGCCAGCTCCTGTCAGACCATCCCTCCTCTCTGTCTGGATGGATTTTGGAAGAGAGCTACCTTGAAGGTAGTTTAATGTCACTTAAAACCCCCAAACAGACATACGTTGTAAGTGCTCCTGGGAAAATATGAACATTGCTGCTAAATGCAGAGCTTGGGTTAACTTGTTCCTACATCCTGCATCCTGCCAGCCAGCCTCCTGACTACGACTCACAGAAGTGTTCTTCTTTTCAGAACAGAGAGTATGAAACGTTTTGCTAAAGGAAAAGGGAGATTTACCCTGCACCGCAGCTCTCAAACAAGGTCCTTTCTCCTTGAGTACCAAATCTCGTTTCCCGTGCAGGAGCTCAGAGAGCTCAACACAGAGGCAGCTGGTCCCAAAACCGTGGCATCAGGAGCTGCCGAGCAGCACGAGGTGCCCAGAGAGCCCTGCGTGCTCTGCCTCCCTGAGGAACAGGCCCTGAGCAGGCGCATTCACATCCTCTGCTACGTCAGCAGTGCGAGAATAATGTGATTTTTGTGTAAACAATGCTTGTGAGAACTCACAACAACACAAACCACAGAACAGCTAACCGTTGAGAGGAGAAAATGAAACCTTTCTAAATCTGTCTATGCATTTAGATTGTTTCCTCTGCTGTGACAACTTAAGAACTTACTGCTTGTTCAATCCTGTGCTGCAAAACAAAAAACCAAAAAACCCCCCCCAAACTCCTATGTTGAGATCTTACTTCTGTCTTTTTGTTATAAAGTTCACTTTTTTCCTCAGCCATTACTCTTGCCTAATTTTTTTTTTTTTTTTTCATTGCTGGGAGCTGACCTTCCTGGAAGAAACTAGCTGCCTGAGCAGGTATATTTCTTTTACTATGACTTGGCTACATGAGGAAAAACAAATGAAGGGATACGTTTTTAATCACACAGAGGAACATTTCAGCGATGGGGGTTTTTTTCTATTTATTTGCAAACATTACTGGCTGTGCTAGGACCCTCTCTGTTACTCTTTGTGCTACAGTGTATACTCAGCTCAAAGCGCAACTTTAATATGTTTGGCATGGAGAGAGGAAAATGTAGGAAACATTTTACAAGTTTGTCTGATGTTTTAGGATTTGACATGGAACACAAAGTATCAGCCACTTCTCAGTTACCAGGTTAAATATTGTTCCAAGGGTCATAACTAAAGTCATTACCTTCCATGGTAGTGATGCCAAATTTACAATATTTCTCACTGAAGTAATTGAAAAAAAAATCACAACCATCATTTCAGTATTTAAGAGTGAGAAATTTGGATTGCAAGCATTAGAGTATCTAAGCTTTCAGCAGTAATTTAATTACTGAACTCAGAGCACTATGCAGTAAGCTTGAGAATCCAGCTGCTCCCCAACCCCGAGAATTATGTCCAAACACAGTGTGTTTCTCAATTCTGACTTGAAAGTCCACATAACCTTAGAGCTACATCTCTCCTCACAACCCAATTGATCCCTCTGCAAAGGACTGGACAATGCAACATGCAATGTGCACCAAAACCTACCAGGAGCCATAAACCACCTCTGCCTAAGACCCCAACAGCAATACCCACAGTGTCAGGCTACAGGGAGCACTCACTTGTTCTCATGCAGAAAACAACCTGGCACTGCTCGTGTCCAAACGCATTCTCTTGTTCCTCCTGTGACAACTTGTTTAATGTAAAATAAAACTCAGAAACAGTATCTTTCATCAGTCACTGTCCCTTCTCCCCAGGGCAGGGGGGTGCTCCAAGTCAGCACAGTCTGTTCCTCAAGATCTGAGCACTCCTCTATGAAATGCCAAATTCACACATAAATGCTAAGCATCGTCACTGGACTGACCTGTGAGGTCTTTACTACCCTCTGGAGTCAGGGACTTGGTCTAGTATTTCTGGGTGGCCCATAACCATTTTTTAAGTCACTCTCCCCACTGTGGCATCTGCTGTACCCATTTAAAATGGGTTTATGAGTAAAACACATAGAATGTAATTATGAGTTAGACATTTTCACATCTCATTTACACATCTTCCATCCTACCACATATCACCTTTCACTTCTTGGACTCCCATACAAACGTCTCGAGTGCTCAACACTTCCTTCCCCGCTTTATCTCGGCGCACCACAGAGTGCTCAGGACATGAGGTGCTAACGACAGCGCTGTGCACAATCGCAGCCTCCGTGCGGAATGGCTTGCTTTAATAGAGAAATAAAATGATATAAGGTCATAAGCTAAGACTATCATAAAGTGCATTGCAGGTACCCTACACTTAAATACTCCCATGTTACCTCTTAACTATAAGTGAGGCAATTTGCCTAATGCCTATAGAAGTGACACAATTATTTCCCCTCCCTTAAATAATCCTATTCTTCCATCCCTAATGTGCCGCTGTAGAAAGAATGTTTACTAAAATAAAACAAATTTCTAGAAACTATATCCTTAAAATCCTTAGCATTAGAAATAGCAAAAGTCTAAAAAGAAATTTAGAAAGTCCTTTGTTCACCATGTTCAGAAAACCCATGGAGACCTCTTTCTCTCTGAAATGGAGATGAAAGCCCACAGCAGTATTATGAATACTGTAAACACACTCGGTGGACTGTATGAAAGTGGCCTCAGCCATAAACAGCAACCTCAGCATCTTTCTATTCACACTTCCTGTTAAATACTTGCAAAGGAACCAACAACCTCCAAATTGGTCCTCCAAATTAAGACTTGAACCTTTCTGTCCTTATAGTGCAGTATTTCCATGTTATTCATTGGTCTGGCATTTTGTACACCATTTGAAGCAAGGTGGGCTAAGTGGAAAAGGGTCCATGAGGATCACCTGTACTTGAGAGGATGCTATAATTTAAAAAAAAAAAAAAAATCTCAGTTTGAAGCATTTCCCACAGGGAAAGCATTTGAAGTTTGCTTAATGCAATGTCCTTTCCATGTGGCCAAGAGCATGGACCTCTTGTAGCACAAGTAGAAAATTGCCAATACAGTACTTGTTCATTAGTCATATGTTCAAAACAAAAGGAGAAAAAAAACCCCAAACAATTACCTCTCTGTACTGAACTGTACAAATCCAGCCAAACATACCAATACCATCGTCTTCTGCAGGAAGAATTTTTGGTATATCAAGCAAATCATTCTCACACTGCATCATTGCCTCTCCCTGTTCACTACAAATGTCAGCTACTGTAGAAATAGACCAAAAAATTCCTTCTAGAAAAAAAATAGGAATAACAATAAAAACTATACTGTTATCTCACTTAGAGTTGTTTCACACGAGAAGAAAAAAATACCTGAGTTATTTCACCCGAAAATGAAACGTGGAGTCCCCCAATCAACAAGTACTGGAAAGTAAATATATTACCAGAAATTTTACTGTCAAAAGGATGAGAAAAGGAAAATAAGAGTATGTAAAGTATATATTGACACTTGCTGCTAGACTTTAAATACAGCTTACTGTATAGTTTATTTTTAAGCTGTATAAACTATGCCTGTCATGTGCAATCACTAGTTGAAAACAATCAGCAAAACACAGGGATTTTATTGTATAAATTAACATTGGTTCCACTACTGCCAGGAGAAGTTTTGCCCCCAGCTTCAGCCAGTGTAGCATCAGCCCTCAAATCCTCATAGAAATGAAGTTTCAGTAATTTGCCAGATCCATGTGGGTGCTGATTCTTTCCAAGGCTTTTCACTGGACAGAGGTTTTATTTCAGATGAGCAATTCACCTGTTTTTCTTTTGATTCACTGGCAAGTAAACTGGGAACACACCACCTCCTCACAACCATGATTCTTAAACAGATGGTTCAAGGCACAGAAAACTGGGCTAGGAGTGTTGTTGTTTTGATGCCTTTTGTCCTTTGTGCCTCCAGGCAGGACCATCTATGCCTGTTTCTGAAAAATTTCCCACAGAAGGAATTCCACAACATCCCAAATTGCTTTTTCTGGTATTTCATCTGCCTTAGAATGTCATTGCTAATACCTAATGTGAATTCTGTTGGGTCCTGTTGAACCAATTACATCCCATACCCTCCCATTTCTCACCATGGAGAATAAATTACTTTCTTTCCCAACAGTCTTTTGTGTTCTTACTGCCCTTTGCCACATTGTCCCTCAGAGATCTCTTTTTCTGGCCAAGCACCCCCAATATCTTCAGTGTTTCCTGACAGGTTACATTTCCTTGCTCTCTTATCACTCTCCTGGCTTTTTTTTTTGGACTTCCACCAAATTCTCTCTAGCTTATTTGGGCTGTGCTGCTCAGATCTGTGCTTAGAGGTATAGCTGAGCTCCTACCAAAGGCATGAGGAGCAGAAGTCATTCCATACCATTCACGGACTATGTTTTCAGCACCTTCAGCACTTGTTATGAAGAAAAGCTCTGAATTCCACCATGAATTCCACCATTTCTCCAGCCAGCTTCACAACAACTCTTAAATTAACTAGAACCTTTAACACTGTAAACAGCACTAAATTAGAAGACGCCACACTGAACTGGCTATCTTCATTTAGTTTACACCCCAAAATGACAGAACATTTCAGGGTTACTCCTGGAAATACACTAACAGAGGCATGCACACACAGCCCAAGTACAATTAACAGAGACTTAATCTAATCTATATTCAGATGTGGATGTACAGAGACAAATAATGTACAAATATAATATAAACACCCACACACTGAGTAGGTCTGTAACTGAGAGGTTTATCTAAGTGATTAAGAATACCACAACTTTTCCAGTGCCAAAAAGAGGGGGAAAAATTAGATAGCTAAATATAACCACACTTAAAATCTGATTCCCTATCTGATTTATAGTTTTGAATCTAGATAAATGTACATGTGGAAGAGATCTTTAACACGTCCACTGCCTGTTCCTCTTCCATGTAAACAGGTTCAACTCCTCTGAAGTAGTCAAAACATATATGTAATGTAAATATGTATGTGTCTGTGTGTAAGCCCAGGGTAAGTGAAAATTGAATAAAGGCCTTTGTTGGTTCAGGTCTTGCAGGTAATTGCAATACCAGAAAAGCAAGAAAACTAATATACTGTAGTTACCTACTATGCAATAAATATGTAACTATACTGTAATTACAGTACCTGATTATTGATGTACTGTAAAATAAACTGTTATCAAGTTTTTTTACTGTTCCCTTCTATTTACAGTCATCTCTGATAAAGATTAAGCTTCCCCAAAAATGCATGATAAAGCTTCTTATCAGAGGTTTTAATGCCTCTAATAACTACTGTAATTCTGTGTGATTTAGTGCTTTGAATAATCCACCAGGATTTTTCTCTAGATCTTTAAAAGGATTGTAATGTGTACAGAGGTGTCGTAGTGATTAAATTTACAGGACACTTACCAAAACAGTGATAAGACAGGATGTTTAATTAACACATGTACACGTTGTTCAACTGTACTATCATGCAAAAATGGAAAGACCTGAATGAGACCCCTATTTTCCTTTCAAAATGTTAAAAAAAAAATTAAACAAAGGATTATCCTCACTATACAATACAGGAGCAAATATTCTGAGGGCAACAGCAAATCCAGGCAGCACCTGAGAGTGGTACCAGTCTAGTGCTGTGTACTGGGTAGAGTCAAGGTCCTGGTGATTCCAGTTGGACGCCCCAGAGAGAAAGGAAAAAGTAAGTCATACATGACAGTACATGGGAATTCACCAGCTGAGTTTGGAGATGTCATTCTTTGGCTGGTGGGTAGTTCAAGGACATTGCAGTACTCTTCAGCTGTAATGCCTGAAAATATCAATGCTTTTAAGGCTCATTGACAAAAGTCATTGCAGAAAACCTGCTGAAGGTTACCTTATCAGATGTTTTTGAACTCCATGTCTCAGAAAGGCACACAGGCACTCTAGAAAATCCTTCTTCCCTCCATCAGTTGATTGATGGCCAAGGCTATCAATGGCCTAGGCTATCCCTTATTTATATAACAGATAAGTAAATTTAACTTCAGCAAAGAAATGCCCCAGCAGACTAAACCCCAACAGAACAGGGCAGCAGAGTCAACCATATAGTGAGAAGTGAAAGAGAACCTTTATCTCTCTGAGGACTCTTTCCACTTTAACTTTTACTGACATTTGGTCCACTGTGATGCTAATAAAAAAAAACCTAAACTGACAGAGAGATCTAAAGGTGGTATCATATGCAATCAAAAGACGAAACAGAAAAGTCAAAAAACTCATGCAGCCCATATTCCCACCGGGGAAAGAGTCTTTTTAATACTAGAAATGTTTGTACTATGAAATCCCAACATCTGCAAGTGCATGCAGCTGAAGAGGAGTTCACTCCTGGATGGGCAAGTGCCAGGCAGTAACAAGGCATGAGAACAGACTTTGGCTCCACGAACGGAAACATAAACCTCTCCTTTGAAAA
Source organism: Entomyzon cyanotis (assembly GCA_024500445.1). Lineage (NCBI taxonomy): Eukaryota > Metazoa > Chordata > Aves > Passeriformes > Meliphagidae > Entomyzon > Entomyzon cyanotis. The sequence continues at coordinate 18,338,439 of JAKEPQ010001015.1, forward strand.
AAGGTTCTTAATGATCTCAAAGGCCCCTGGTTTAGTATGGAAGATGAGTGCTGCTTTCCTTTAGAATGAATCCCACGTATTTTGTATCACAGTCCTGGCACAGGGCTGCAAAGATGAAATCATTCCTTGACCATCACTGTGGGCACACCTGCTCTGATCTGCAGTGCAATGCAGGGCCACACAAATACTGGAAATGGTGTAACTGCCTCATTACTGCGCTCTGCACAGCCTTTTATACCCTGGATCTCAGCAAGACTAATTATTCTAAAAGAAGCATCACACTACTGCAATTATCCTGCTCCCAAAACCTGAGTTACATCATTTAGGACACTATGCTTCGCTATTCTGGCACGTCCACACAGCTTTATTTTTTACCACAAAGATTATTACTGGGGGAAGAAAAAGACAACAGGAACAAGCCTAGAGATCACAAACCACAGAAGACAGAACACTTAAATGTAACAGGAATAGGGAGAAGGCACTGAGGGTGTCAAAAATCACGTGCTTCTGAGTCTGTTTATTTACCTGGCACGCAGGACTGCTTACCTGCATAATCCTTTCTCTGCAGCAGCTGAAGGTGAAGGTGTGGGAACTTCCTTCTTTCTTTGCTGGCACTATTAACTGATGGCATGGGGAGGGAAACTACAGTAAGATTTTATTTCTCATCTCCATCATCAATACTATGGTAGCTTTCAGGACTCTCAGAAGGTGCTTGAAACCTATGGCCCTTTGGCTGGCTACGCTCTGGATGGAGCAGCATGCATGACGCCCTCTTGCGTAAGGCTGCAGTCCTTCTGCAGGAGAAGAGCTGACTTTTAAAATCAAATATACAAGTTTCTCCTGTGTCACAACCTCCTTCCCTTCCTGGGAAAGAATTTACAGTAGTAAACATTATTTAATGTCCCTATTAATGAAGACATTGGCAAGTAAGAAAAGATAGCATCTACCCAGTGACTCAGAAATTAGCAGACCAGCCTTAGTAATTTTCTCTACCTCTCATTAATTAATCACAAATTTTCCCAACGTTTCTATATATGCCTGTTCCTTCCTTCTCTGCCCAGCAAAACTACAAGCTACTCCTGGATGTGACAGTTAACCACATTTTTGTTGTTTCAGCATTAGATGGAGAACAACTAGATTTGCAGCTGAGAAAAAGGGTAAGGGGGAGAAAAAAACAAGACAAAGAGAGAAAAAGAAGAGGGAAAGGGGGAAAGAAAGAAAGAAAAGGTATTGCCCTTTCAGCCAAATTACTCAGAGTAGTCATCTTCAGATCACAGAAACCAAATGCTTTGTGAAATCTTCAGAAACACTGGTGATCCAGCCAGCTGCATGGAGGGTGGTCCTGTTCTCAGCTAAAACAATCTGGATTAATTCCCCCTGAGTACTAAGCCATCCACCATCTTGAAGGTTATAATTTTAGCTTACTTTCTCTTAAAGAAACCTTCCTTACCTTTTTAATCCTCTCTCTGGTCTTTGCCTTGCTCCAGAGACAGAAGTCGCAGAAGGCAACTGAACATATTTCACCAGGAAATGTGGGCCATATCCTTCATTACTACAGAAACAAAAAGATGCTGGTTTTGATCTAACTATATGTGTTTAAAGAATTACCAGCAGAGCATAAAATGAAGTGGAGAAGTCTATCTGAGGTCTGGGTGTTCCAGATATTTTTTCTGAAGCTGCCATGGATTTCAGTGGGAGCACTGCACATTGAATGGCAAAGGGGAATGTCTCCTAGACCAGAGCTAATCCAGGGCAGTGCACAAAGGAAAAGATGTTCACCCATGGAAGGCATATGCAAGCTGAACTGCATATGTTAAATTAAAGACATCTGCACTTTGGCAGAATTTGGACAATGACTCACTTTAATTATGTAAAAATTTCAAACGGGGCAAACTCCACTGTAGTGACTCACATTAGTGCTACCACATGATCTTCTGATAACTACATCAGTATATAACTCATGTCTCTGCTGCAGAGTTTCTACAGAGAGAATGACATATTACCTGACTAGCATTAAAAGGACTCCATGTTCCCAGCAATGACTGGTACATTAAGTAATGCTTGAGAAAGTAGTATATAGTACACTGTAGCATATAGTACACCAAGCTTTTTTTTTCCCTTGACACAAAACTACAGTTCCTCTAATGACAATAATTCACTGTCATTCAAAAATCAATTTTCTGTTTGTGTTTTATTTCTATAAATTTATAGAGTAGTGGGGAAAGATTCCAGAAGTAGAAACTTACATCATTTCCTTTTCCCAAGAAGAATTATGGTGCTGCAGACCTCCTAGGCTTCCAATCAAAGACGCTCCCACCCTGTCCTTATGTGAGTGGCAAACACACCCTCAAGCCCTTCAAGCACAAAACCTTCTGTGTAGGTCTGGCTGTAAAGGTACCAGGCAATTTCTTGCATTCTGATTCACAGATATTCTTGGACTTTCTGCTGCTACCTCCTGCACTTTCCAAGTTGGTTTGGTTTGCTCGGTTCTGGTGTGGACTACCAGAAGAAACTGATTATGCGCCTTACGTCAGACTAACAGCACTGATGACCTTGAAATGTCCGCTGTGAAGAAAAGCTATTCTGCATTATTTGCCTCAGATTTTTAAAAATAGCAAAACATTGTATTACTTACCTCAATGTTGTTAGGGAAAGGGGGGGGGGTCTTTTGCTGACTTATATCAGGTTCCTTTTCTGAGCTCTGATAGTTGCTGTTTGTATCCTGGAGTACCACTGCATTACATTCCTATTAAACATCTGAAAAAGGGATGTACCCTACAAGGCTTTCTAAACACTGTTTTCAGGCTTACTGAACAAGCTAACAGGACCCTTAAGTGGCAAAGAGACATACAAAAAACATTTTCACTACAAAAAGAATGTATTAATGTGACAAATACAGCCTTTGTTAATGCCAGATGCTCACTATAGGTGTGAAAGAGGAGTATGATGAATGAGATGATGAGGAGAAAGCAATCTTAATTGTGCAATTAGTTATGTTATGTTTGTGCAATGTTTTGCATAACAATTATAGGCCACTGGTAGACTAGTGGTCCAAAATTACAGTCTTCCAAAGGAGTTCAAAAGCTAGGAAAGCCACTGCAACTTTTAAGAAACTAATTTAGAAGGCTAACGAAAAATGTAAATGATGTCAAGTGGCCTTTATATGGCTTAAGTGTGCCATTGGGCTTGGATGGCAAGTGCAGTGTGCTTTCTCCAGCAGAGAGTGGTGAGATGAAGCAAGTGCAGAAGATCTCCAAAGGGAATGTCCTGAGCCACAGCAGTGCTAAAAGTGAGGGGAGTGAAGTCTGACCTGAGTGACAGAGCTGGTAGGAAATGGGTGAAGAAGTTGTGGGGACCACTGTGTGTGTAATGGGCTGGATCAAAAAACAATGAGCAAGAGGAGAGGAGTTGCAGCATGTTCCTGTTTCTTCCTAGCATCTACCAAAGAGGAGAAAAAGCATCTTGATTATTCTACACCCTCTCATTCCACCTTTCACTTGTTTTCTTTTTCAAAGCACAATTTAACTTTTTTTTAGGGGTTCACATAAAAGTTAAACTTAAAATTGGAATCCAGATTAAAGCTCACTGCAACAACTGTTCCTGGGGGTAGAGGTAAACTGCCCAGAATGTGATAACAACATGGGTGTTGAGTGATGATCTGCTCATAATCGACACATCCAAGCACACAAGAGTTCATTTCATCCTTGATCTCACCCCAGGGATCCACGCCAGTCACAGCTGATGCTGAGAGGTATAAGACATACTGCCCTGTTGGCTCCATGATTATTCATGGGTTAGCACTGCTGGAGAGCAGAAGAGATGCCCTCGCATGCCACTCAAAGGTGTTAAACTGACACACATCATAGCTTCCCTGGGTTCTTCTCCCAGAGAATAATGAGCATGACAAAAAAATCCACAGACATTTGAACAGTGGGCTAATGAACATGAAGGGGAACAGAAGTGAAGACTCAAGGTAAGACTTGTTCCTAGACCTTTATTTACAAAGGATACCTTTAAGCCAGACTCTCCATTGCCTTTCAAACATGAGACTAGAACAACCCTGGGAATGCTGTTTTTAAACAGTCTGCTCATCCCTTACTCAAATAAATAGCAAGTGCATAGGGCTGCTAAGTCAAGCTGTTTAGCAAAGACATTTACTTCTGCACAGCAACTCAGCCCCCATGGTGCAGGAGAGCACAGCAGCGTGCTGTGACCCAGCTCCCAGCCAAGGGGATAAAGAAGACATCAGGACCAAGAACAGGGCAGAGACCATTTGTGCTATACCCCAGCAAAAGCCTCCACCCAGGTCACTGGCTTTAATGTTTCGACTGGAAGTGGGAATAGTTTTTTAAAGGCTATTTGAGCCAGTGAGAGAAGAAAAAGGGTATCACGTGCCTTTGCACCCTGAATGCTGTTTGTAGAGAAGCCTTAAGTCACAGCTGGACTTCTACAAATTATTTATGATTGCAGACTGATATTGAATATACAACTTGAGGGAAAATCACAGAGAGCAGGATTGTATGCACGCAGAACTAAGCTTCATGTTCAGTCACATCTCTTCCAACTGACTGCAAGCATCTCTACAGTCAATATCCAAGGCTCAAACACCCCTTGGAAATTCATTAGCAAGCACAGCAAACAGCAGTCCTGAAAATAGCATCTTTCCATTCAGTGCAATGAGACATGCCTCACTATATTATATGTTCAAAGAGGGAAGGGCAATAGTCTTCTAAACCTAGCTTCTCGTGAACCTGAATCCAATCAGACATTCCCTTTATGACAGCCATCTCTCGTGGTGCTGCCCTACAAAATCTACATTGTATCAGCACCACCTTAAAGGTCGGCTGTGATATTTCAATAAATATAGAAACCATGGTTTCCTTAAACCACTTGCATTCCTCTTGCTGCAGTCATTTTGGCTCTCTTCTATTGGTCTTGCTTAGCTCACTTTCATATGAATGTCAGATTTTGCATTTGCTGTGTGCTGTCATCTAGACTCCTGCTGTAAAACAGTTTGTTTTTCCCCCAGTTGGTGCACCAGATTAGCATTCCCCCTCTCCCCCCTCCAGAACAGAATGTAATTAAAGATCATGGGAAAATAACACACACACTAGACATAAAGTTAGAGAATTTCAGGTTTGGTTCAGCTTTCCAATTTTACATGCTCCACTTCACTTCTGTGTATAAAGAGAAATAGAAATGGCTTTGGTCACTGGATATCTATTAACTCCTTGTACATCAGATCCTGTGAGACAGAGCTGACAGTAAGATCCACAGCTGCTTATGAGAAAGGGCCTATGTCTCACACCCAATGCACGCAATGGGAACATCTATGAGCTTACTGCCTTTGGCTGCAGGGCTGAGTGTCACCCGAAGAGAAATTAACTGCTTCTTAATTAAAAAAAAGAAGCTTAAACTGGTCTTACAGCTATGATAAAAATATCATGAAATTGCCATTCATCACCACAAGAGTAAGCAAGAGGCAACTGTTGATCTTCAGTGCCTCCTGAGGGGTTCTGGAAACAAAAAAATCCTACTGGGTGATCTGCTGTGAAGGCAGGTGGCAGTGGGGAGGCAACTCGGGATCTACATCCCAAGTTCTGCCACAGCTAAATCACATCCCAATTTGTCTCCTTTTTCAAGAGGAGAGAAGGTAACTGAGGTCACTGAGAAAGATGATGTTTGCACCACACACAGTATCACACAGAGAGAATTTATGACTTGTCCAACCTATACAACACTGTCAGTGGTGGATTGCTAGGAAATAAACCCCAATGTCATGGTGTTTACCCCAAAATTCCTCCTTCTTCCTCAGATAGAGAAGAAAGTAGATGTTCACCTTTACTGTAATTATTTTTTACGGCAATTCTCTTCCATCAGTTAGAGGATCATAATGGAATAAATAGAAAAATGAGCTCCAGGCTAAGTATTCTGCATTGTAATCTAAATTAAACTAGTATTACAAATTTGTTTACACACCTCAGTCAAGCTATGCAGTTTCAAAAGTTACTTGCTGAACGTAAACATATCTCCTGATGCTACATTACCCACTATATGCAGTAAAATATATTCTAATGTAATACAATAAAACTGAAAAACCAATAAATGTTCCTATTTATTGAGAAATTGGACAAAAAATAGCTTATTGTCAGTTTTTAAAGACTGAAAATCAATAGATGATGAAAGGTTGTATTTTTTGTTACCATTAGACTGTTGACTCTAGCAATAAGTGAGATATGGATTATAACTGGGGGAGTAAAGAACTGGTGAGATATACAATTTGGAGCTTCTAGGGTTTTTTAGAAACTTAATTCCCAGTGTTTGTACAGCAGTGGCCATCTTGGCACTGCTGTTAATGGGCCCCGAGAGCACAGCTCCTCCATTTTGTTGACAAAGCCAGCTTTAAGTATCTTCCTGTCTTTATGAGCATTTCTAAATTAAGGGGGCTCTTAATCAGACTTGCATCTGCTGAGGATCACAAGTAAAGGAGACCCAGCTTTAACATGTATTCACATCCTGCCAATCAAAAAAAAAAAAAAAAAAAAATCCTCAAACAACACCACAAACCCCCAGTTATTAATGTCACCCCTCAGTTGCCTCTGAGTCTCTCCCAGGTGAGTTGCCAGGTCTGGCCCCACATAACAGCAACCACCACCCAACACCAGAAAGAAATCAAATTAAATCAGATGTTCAGCTTGCAAAAACCTCTAGCTCTCGTGCTGAAGTTCCTTAGTCTGCTGCCTTTCCTCATACACGTAAGGTTTTCCACATCTGGACCGTGAGCACAGAGGTCCCACTCCAGTCTGCCATCTACACATGCCTGAGTCTTACCCTAAGCACGTGGGCAGAGAGAGCTCTGAAAAACACAGATTTTTAGCACCTGTTTTCCCAGAAGAATTTATTCATGGGAGTCAGTTTAAAACCTGAATTCCTATATTCATTCAACAAAAAACGCACAACCATGCAGATGCTGGGAAGGCATTCTTGTCTCATGGTGCAAATATGGCAACATGGAATAGAAAAAAAAAAAAAAGCAGTGATAAAAACCACTGAGCTAAACATAAACGCTGCACCCAGGGTCCTTAAATAGTGATCTATGCCAACATTTTTCCAAGTGAACCAGTAGGTATGACCATTACATATAAACCCAAATATAGATGTTCTACCCTGACTATATTTCTAAACACTGGAACAGAGTCTGAAAGGATGCCAATTACAATAGGGAGTTAGGGCTGCTTTTAGGATTTATATTCTCTTTGTATGTTTCATAATCATATAGCAGCTCAAATCTTGTTATATGGGGTAATGCAGAAAATGCCTATACTGCCTTCAGATACACAAATGTTCTTCTTGGAAAAGTAGGTAGTGACTACTGGGCCTGGATGTGATGAAGTACTAATAAAGGCAGCTGACCTGCTTCTGCAGTACCTGATTTTACAAATTCAGAGAAGTGTGCAGTTAAAAGTCTATAGAAAAAAAAAATCCCAAGACCTGGAAGCAGCTGACAGTGTGCAGAAATGGCTATCCTACTGCTGGCCCCAGTCCTGTGTTTCCCTGACATAAAACGTTTGCTTCAAACTGAAGGTAGCACAGAGAGAACTAATTTTCATATCATGGTTTCCTTCTGTTTTCCCAGGTAGGAAGCTATTTCTAAAAAGGGGGCTGTTACCATGTCTGCATAATCACATACCAAAAAAAGATTAATGTTGCTCCTGTAAGCTTTTGCTTAAGTATACCATGGAAAATAACTTTGATGAAATAATTTGCCCAGAGCACTGCTTGTCTGGAAGATTTCTATAATTTAACCGCAGTTCTGTAAATAATTTGGTGACAGACAGGCCATCAGCATAATTTGGTGCTAGACCCATGCAATGTTAAGGAAATGGCCAGCAGGCCAAAATTAAATCAACTGGGTCCTAGTATGTACAATGCACATTAAAAACCAGTCCAAATCTATTATTTTTCGGAATATGCTTATTCAGTTTAAAGGAAGACACTGATTTTTAGCTTTGGGAATTAACACAAAGAAATGTCATGCCTCCTCCCTGCAAGGAAAAGATCACCCATACAGGGTTAATTCTGCAGATCTCCATGAAGATGCACAGTATTGTTGCACCAAAACATCCCAACCTATAGAATTTTGTAATGCTTCTGGACTTACCAGTAACTTTCACCACAGAATCTCAGTTCTCCTGTGCTGATAACCTGTAAAATAGCAAAAGCCATTGCCCTGATTTTTACTCAAGCCGTAACCAGGTCTGCAAGATAAGAGGTACAAAATTGTATGCATGGTACATTGCACCTTTAATCATCTACCTACCTGAAATACTTAAGCAAGTAGTTAGACATCTAAATGGTCCAACTACAGGCTTAAAATAAATGAGTTTTGTAGTACATGACTGTGTCCACATTATTTGAAAACTGGCGTTCACATCCCATCTCAAGCAAAGTATCATTTCAGCTACAGGCAGGTCAGAAACTTAAAGTCAGTGGCAGAGACAAGAACAGGCCTAAGATTTAGTATTTCAGCTGAGAAGAGGGGAGAACAAACGACTGCAGGATGCTTCCCACTGCACTGTTCCATTTCTGGACGAACATTTTCCCATCAGAAATGTCCACTATCAGCATTGCTTTCCTGCATCATCATAATGTAAATGGAGATACATGCTGGAAACCCTTCACGATTTTTACCAAATGAGAAGTAAATAGCAGGGAAAATAACATACAAAAAAAGGCAACGAAGCCATCCCTCTCAGCTCTACTGAAAAAAGGCCTCAAGAAGCAGACACATTTATACTTCTTTTTAACTGAAAAACAGAGAAGGAGGTGAAGTAGATGGGTTAAAAGCCAGCAAAAAGTAGTATAAAAAAGCCCACCAGGTATTGTTGCAAGAACCTCTAGATAAGCATCTTAAATCAGGGTAAATTACACACCTCATGCTGGTGACTCGGTCATGGGAAATTATGAAGCTACGTGATGTCTCATTTGTTGTGCTGAAAACAAATGTAAATAAATTACTGAGAGAATCTCATTTACATTTAGAAATTCATCCCGATGCATGACATGACTGCTGATGCTTTTTTAAACGACACTTTGAGAAGAAGTGCCACTATTAAAAACAGATCATAGCCACCTCAGCGAGAGCCTGGGCATGTGTATGTCTGTATGTGCATGAGTGTGCAACGGCAGATGTCCTAGAGAGATCTTTCGGATCTTTGGGAAAAAGGCTTTCTTTTACTGCTACAGAACCAAAATGGTGGTGCCAGAAGACAAAACCATTGATATGTATTCTTCTGTGTATCTTCCCCCCTCCAGAGGGGGAAGCAGAAAGACAATGTTATGGATTGGCTGCTGCCACTACAAGAAAAGTGCAAATACTAAAATGGTAGGAACAGAAAGTAGTGTGGCACATCCCTCCATCATCAAGTGTAATAAAACTTCCCCTTAAATACACACACAAAAAGCCTTTCGCTGAGCTTTTATCTCCCCCCTCCACATCTCACATTTTAAGCTGTCACTGAAAAAATTGAGAAGGATATCCAGGAAGCCATAAGATGGAGAACAAGTTGAACTGCTGTTAGCTAAGCAGCACACATTCAGGCAAATATCCAAATGCTTTAGGAGCTGTCATTCTCCATCCCGCGTGGGAAGGCTGCGAAGAGACGGACTTGCTCGTATCATGATTGCTCTTATTATTACAGCAGTGAAAACACTGCATACTAATGGATGTGTTTTCAGAAAAAAGACTGTTAGATGGCTTTTAGACTCTGTGCCTGGCTGTCTGGGCTTCAGCATCTGATACATCCTATCCCTTTCTTTGCTTCCAAAACAGAACTCTAAAAAAAGTTCGTAACATGAGGGCAAAATAAAACGTATTTCCAAATGGGGACATGACAGCGTTCTACAACCCCACATACGGCAGCATATTTACATAAGCCTGCATAGGTCAGAGAGTTTATTTGTTAAGGGACAAATAAGCAGGCCATGAAATAATTATTTTTCATTGTGCCCTGCCAAACCTACCCAGCCAAAGGCTAAATTGAGCTGCTATTGTGATTATTTGAACTGTGGAGCCAAAAGTCTTCACTGCAAAGCATCCCAGCTGTCCTAAATTTTATTCTGATGGCTAGTTTTCACACTAGCTTGAAACTTGCCAAAAATGCTCCACAAAACAGGCAGGCGGAAGGCTTGCTTTATCCAGACCTACATCAATTACTGATTTAGAACTGTTCTGAGAACTTGATTATTAACAAATCACTTCCCAAAATTGTTATGACAAGATTCACATATGCAAATGGCAAGCTGCTCATATGTACACAACTAGCAAAAGAAATTAATACAAAGGTTCCCAGATTTATTTATGGTTATTTCCTACTCTGCTTTACTGCAAATTAGGCACTAAAATATTAAAAGAAAGGGGAGAGATCCAGCTGCAGCATCACAGCTTTGACATATGGTGACACGGGAACACCCAGGCGGTAACTGCTCAACATTCTTCTGCCTTCACCCAGCTCCCTGGGGAAAAGGATCTACCAGTGCCTTCTGGCACCAGAGGAAGCAAAGCCACCACAGTAGCTCTCAAGCTGCAGATTTGGTCAACACACCAAGAAGCAGGTAGGATTACCCTGAGAACAGCTCCGATGACGGGCTTGGGAGGATATTTTGTATTTTAAAGAAGGTTGACAGTGGAGGAGGGGAAAAACAAATACAATTTTTTTTTAAAACCTCATGCTTCAAAGCTTAAATTAATCCCTAATAATGAAAGATTAGGATGAGAATGTGTAGAGAGAAGATTATCCCAAGTCTGCCCATTGTGAGGCTCTTAAAACTTTACTTGAGGTGCCTGGGGTTGGTCATTGCTAGAGACAGAGCAGGAGGATCTTGGGAATTATTAATTTCATACTCTCTACATTTCTGCTTAAATACCTAAGACACAAACAAAAGACGAAGAGACTAATTGTTTTGAAGGCAGCAGACCTACAAATAAATGAAATGCCCATCACTTGGTATGAGGCTGTACGAACCACAACCCTGACCAGACAAGTGCACCTTGCTGCAGCCGCCCTCCTTCTCCTCCACACCTCCTCCTATTTTTTATCCTGTTTGTAATTTCACTGTAATATCCTCAGGGCAGCAAGCACTCCACATTTACACATGAATTAGAACAACACCTCACACAATGGCATACCAGTCCTGATTGGACCTGGACTGCTCCTGGGAATGCTGCTGGGAATGGTACTATAAAAGAAGCTCATAAATGTATAGAGTTCAGCACGGTAACACACACACACACCTTTACTTTTTAACACAGTTAACATCATCAGACTGTTAAGTCTGTTTTCACAATAAAACTGCAGGTAGTTTGATCTATTTCTAAGCTCCAAGATGGTTGCAGGATGTGTGGCTAAGCTCCAGCACACTGTGAAGCTAGGCCTTTGCTAAGGACCCCTTCACTTACTGCTCAGTACAATGGCAGAGATGCTATGGGATCCTGTTAGAGATGTCCAGGCTTAAGGTCGAATCTCACTTAGGATTTCCATGGAAGCTGATCCAATGATTAGCTGGGGACATTCAGGATGAGTAACCAAAGGAAGTCACAACAGTGTCAGCCACATCACCCCTGTGCAACCATTGCAGACCTAACCTGACCAGCCCAAATTTCCTTCCAATTTCCTTCTTTCCTGGGGAGATGCTTTTGACCTTTGAGCTAATATTTTAATATATTCTGGAATTCCAAATTTTGTACCTAATAAACTAGTTATTTTCAGGTACTTCAGATATAAATAACTCCAATACAAAATTTTAACTTGCTCCGCTACTCAGTCATGCTATTTTTAACTGAAAATATAACATATAGATTTGAAAATCTTTAGCAACATATTTCCATTTTTCCCAACAATTCTGACACATCAATTATTTTGCTGGACTTTTTCCTGAAGGACTATGTACAGCCAATATGCTTCACAAAGAGCAAAAGAAAAAGGAAGGGAGTGGGTGCAGGTAAGGTGGCAAATCACTAAGTAACTTGAGTGCATGTATAAATTCAGGCACCTGAGCCCTCTTTAAAGTCAGGTTCTGTGTTGTAGTCACTCTTTCCAATAGTTAATATCCAGAAAAAAAATGGAAGAAATAGCCAAAATGTAAAACATATTAAAAATCTTAATTAGAATAGAATGATCACTTTGTCAGGCCTGTATTCTGCATTGATAGGGCAGCAGAAACTGACCTTACATTACTGACCTAAGATTACAGCTCTTAGCAACTGCATTAGTCTCTTGCAAAATAAAGTAATTTTTTTTTAAAAGTACAAATTACTTTTTGTTCACTGCCAGATCACAGATCTCTTTCTTATTTGTCTAAAAACGCTACACAATCAAATTCTGTGTAAAATCCAAGATCATAATTCCTTTTTCTCTGGCTCCTGATGGGATGGTAGCATTACAGGGCCCTTCATGCACTTTTCTATATAACTTCATACTCAGTGCAAGTTTTGTCCATGGCATAAATGTGGAGATTTTCTGTCTCACAGACATGTGAGCCTCACTGACAGACATTCTCAGTCTGAGCACTTCAGCTTCCCCATGAACTTCCCGCAACTTGTGACTTAACTCTTGTTCCTTTTGCCTGGGGTGTCCGCGGCTCCAACCAAATCAACACTATCCAGTGTCACACTTCCACTCTGGAGCAAAGATCACCCAAGAACGATCTTTTCACTTCTACAAAGGCAGTGAGAGACCAAGGTCTACATAGAACAGGCTGTTGACAATCCCACAAACACTTGGTCATAGTCAGATATGTGACAAAGTCCAATGAAATCCTATTACGGAATAATACAAATGACAGAGCTTAAAGAATACAGTATGCTCCTAATTAGACAGCCCATAAATCTGCTCAGAACCTTCAGAACTTACCACCAGAACAGGAATCTCAAGAACTTTCACTGAGTTTCATTTAACAGACCTGTTGTCCACTGAACCAACAACTCTGTTGCTTACAGACAAGATATTTCATCAACTTAAATACTATTAAAAGATGATTATGCGCCGCGCTTTCCTGAAATTGTGTAACATTTGCATGGTATAACACATACTCTTACTTGTTCACTGCAGTCTGATTCAAAGTGCTATAAATATGTTTGCCCTTTCTGCTAAGCCCGCCTAAGGGATTAGCAACCCCCCAAAAGTTCAGTTGAATATTAACTGCATTAACTTTGCAGACTGTAACATACTGTTACACTCAAACAGCCTACGGTGTGGTATGGATGACTTGCTTAATAAAAAATGTTTTCTTGCAAAGCCCGATTGCTAGAAAAAAGAATTTGCTCTGTCAAAGGGGGTGACCTCTTCCATTTAACTTCATAAAGCAAACAAACAAAAGGGAGAACTTTACAGGGATGTCCAGAGAAATGTTTATCATTTCATCTGTCAAACCAGATGGACTTCCCTTGGCAACACAGCACCAGCTCCACTCTACATTAGAAATTAAGTCAGTTCAGCATGAAAAGAACCTGTGAAATACAGCAGCAAAAGTGTCGTCTACTGTAGTAATGTGAACTTAAAAACTATAAAAGTATGTTTGCTTACTTATTTTGTTAAGTAAGAAGTGCTTTGCGTGCCAACTCCCATAAAAAACCTCATGTGCTGAAAGACTTTTCAGCACAAAGTTATACAGCAGTGAAGATAAATAAAAAGCAGAGGAAATATTTAAAAGTTGGAAGAGGGAGAGTTGATAGGAGTGTGAAAGGGAGCTGACTTGATAGCTACTGACAAAAGTCAAGGAAGAGCAGATTCTTGAACCTCCCAAGCAAAAAGCTCCCAGGCAGAGGCAGGGGGTGACAGGCAGTATCTGATCAAAAGATGAAGAAAGGGAAAGAGAAAGAAGAAAATGGGAAAGGCTGTGACAAGTTTCTCAAGGTTATGAGGTTAAAAGTATTCAATAGATTGCTAAAATACTTTTAAAGATTAAAAAACCCTCCTTCATTATAACTGCAGAAATAAAAAATGTAGAGCCTGTCTATTATGAGATGAAGAAAAGAATTGTGTAATACTTTTTTTTTTCTTTTATAAAAATATGCAGATGAAACAAACCTTCTCTATGCTGCTGTGAGAACATGTAACAACACTCAAAAGACCTTGATCCTGAACGCTGCAATGAAACCTTTCTCATTTGGTCTTCAAGGATCATGTCTGTATCAATTTGTAAAAACACACTCTCCCATACAGCGGACTTGGGTGTAACAGAAAATAAATCCAAACTTTGAGAATTAGAAACCATATTTCTTCATAATGCTGGACATTTACTTGCTTCTGCCATTCACCATCACCATTATGTTGTCTAGAAATGGAGACCAACAATAGATGTAGGTAATTACACAAGAACTTAAACTGCAGAGAGCTTCAGACCACAGCATTAAACTGGAATTAAAGCTTTACAGGAAAAGAGAAATGTTTCACTCCCTGCAATCACCTCCCTCCCTCAAACACACACTGCACACCTGCTACCCACCAGCCAGATGGGACTGAATTCTCCTGAATCAGATCTTAGATTTTTAAGCTCAGCTTGAGTTCAATTGGATTTCAAGACACGAAAATATATTAACATTTCACATTCAAAAAATTACACCAGTGTCCAGGAACTCCTAGTTCCAGGGCTGCTTGTACAATTAGTTATGTATTAAACTGGGATTATTGCCCCAAATGTACTAATAGAAATAAATAAAATGCAGCTTTGCATTAACATTAAATTTAATTGGACATGCTCACTTAATGCATGAAAAACAGAAGCAAGCTGATTTTATATCATCAGCATGTTAAGTGAGATTGGAAATTTAGCTAATCTGTAGTGACCAGTAGTGTTCTTTCAAAAGTCCACAAAGGCAATTTAGCAGCCCAAACTCACTTAAACATTGTAGGAACTGGCCCTTAATGCACAGGTATCATAAAATATTAACACAAGTTAAGAAAAAACTGGGAAGCATTATATTCCCAGAGAATTTGCTAACCTTGCATAATGTAACATTTGTCGTCAATAAAGTTTCTTCAGTTAAGAGAAGAAAGTTAAGAGATCTCTAGCCTGTTCTCCAGAAGGTCTCTTTCTCCCTCTCTCTCTTCCAGCAGCACAGCTCCACCAAGTCCCTGTTGCCTGCGCTTCAGTGGCGTGCTGGCAACTGGCAAAGTCAGGTTTTTAATTGTGACCAGCCTCTGAACTAGTCGTTCCCCACCTTTTCCTTCAGTCCTGAAACCAGCCTGAGCCACACAGGGGGTTAACAAGTCACCGGTCAGCGGCGAGCCCTTCTCCGCAGAGGCCGTGGGCATCTGGAAGCTGCTGCCGGTGGTGTTCCGCCAGAGCCATGCCTGGCTAGTGCCAAGGAGCAGGAATGTGAGTCCTGCTTGCTTGGCCAGCCTTGGACTGACCTTTAGTCGTAACGGGGAACAGGAGTTTTGTTAGTGAACACTGAGTTCTGGGCTACACATTTTTTAAATTGATTATTTTATTGATGTAAAGTGCCCAGATGCCCTCACGACAGTCACTAATATAGATTTTGAAAATAAAATTAATTAAGGGCCAGTCTGGACCACCTTTACTGTCACCACGTAGTACCCTTTTCTACAAGTAACAATGCTATCAACCAGCGAGCGCAAGTAGAGTGTTTGAGGAGTATTTCATTACATCTCGAAACACCTGACCATGGAGGTCAAGATCACTGTCACCTATCTATGAGTACACACACACACACACAACACACACACACACTCTGCCTCTCCCCTCCTACCTTCCAAAAGGGGAACCAAAGCCCAGAAAACTTAACCGGCCACAGGCAGTGTCAGAGCTGTGCCGCTCCAGCCTCCGTCCGTCCGGAGCACGGCACGGGGAGCACGGCACGGGGCGAGCTGAGCAGGAGCAGAGCAGCCTGGCACGCAGGCTAATCTGAATTACACTCATCCAGCCCTCGAAATGGTTCCTCATTAGCTGCTGGTTAATGGAGTCCCAATGAGTAGTGTTATTTTCATCCCCTGCCTACTGAACACAAAATTCATTTGCAAATATCCTGTAAAATACTGCAAAGCAAGCCAAAGAGATATGACAACATAAGAGGCATACTATTTATGGAATGCACTTACCGTCATTTAGAAAAGGAAGCTGACATGAGCAACAGCCTAAATTTAGCAACACATTTAGTTTTTATTCACTAGTCACAATGACAACATTTTAGAAGGCTACTGCACACCTTGTGCGCCAAAAGGTTCCACTGAAATCAAGACAGACTTTGATCTGAAAGGAATTCGGGATCAGCTCCTTAATGAATACAACACTGAGTTAAATTAAGGCAATCACCATCTTGACTTTCTATTCCAAGTAGATATAAAATTACATTGATTGCAGGAAATGGTGGCATTCAAACAATATTGCAATGGCCAAAGCCTGAAAGCTAAATTCATTGTCAAGCTAAACTAGGCTTTCAGAGGGCACCATTTGATTTGAGGCAAAAAAGCATCTGCAAACCACATATTTTCAATTAATAGTGTAAAAGGCACAGAGTAAGAAAGGAAAATCACAGGTCAATACACCACACACCACTCACAGAAGCAGAGCCTCTGCATGAAGATACTGTGCATATACATATACACATATGTGCATATATATATAGATATGTGAATGCATGCATGTGTTTTGGGCTTTTTGGTTTTTTTTAAGGCAGGCTGTACTACAAAGGCCAAATTTGAGATCCAGAAAGGCACAATGCATTTCAGAACAGCCTGACAATGCTCTTTTACCCACGCTATCTTTAATTGAAAAGTAATTTCAAATCAACAGCACACAAAGTTAAACCTAGTTCTCTTGAAAACTCAGAAAAAGAATTAATTCGAACCCTTACCTTTGGTACCTTAAAGACTTTTGGCCATGACTTACCTGTATAAATAGAAAGAACTAATTTACTACAGAAATGCCCATGGGCAAACATGTTCTGGCTAATGAAGTGTTCAGCTTTTGCATGATTAACCAGCTGGTGGGGGTGGTGTAAAAATCACAGGGCATAAAATAATAAGAAAAATTGATTAGCAGCTCTCTTTTAAAGCACTCTATGAAAAATTTCCCTATTTTTGCTCAGCAGTTAGGAAAGTGACTGTACAGAAAGATAGACTTGAATGACTTACCAAGGAGTCAGGCAGAGACTGCACCAGGCACTCACTCCTCCACGACCTGCATCGCAGAGAGGTTCAAGTGAAAAGCAAGATACCAACCAGCACCATGGCTGGATTACTTATACAACAGGTCCTGCCACTAGTCATAAGGGTAATTTTCTACTATATTGCAAAAGACATTATATGAAGTTAAAACTGTGATTATGCCTTGACTCAGTTCAGTTTCTTCCCCAGTGATCTACACTTGAACACCTTAGCTGGCTACAGCTATTCCCACAAACCAATTTAAGAAGTGCCTCCATATGAGCCCAGGGATTCATATGCTATTTAGAAATAATGCACATATTTTGGTGATGCTACATAAAAAAGATTGGGTTTGCATTCACTAGGGACAAAAATCCTCTTGCCCTTCCCATCCTGTACAAGGGGTTCCTTACCAGCTCACATGCTCTGCCCTCAAAATAGGACCTAATTAGTGTACAAATATTTGGCAGACGGGTCACAAAAATAAATTTATCATTAACTCTCCCCTAAACCAAGGCAGATTATCCTGGAGCAGTTTCTCTTTATACACATTTGCTCTGAGTAAACTTCTGCTGGGATACAACTGGCATGTAACAGTTTTTTAAAGTAGAAAACCCACATATTTTTACAGCATGGAATTACTTCAGAAATATGAAAGAGCCGCTCACATAAAACACACCTACCATGAATAAAAATATAAAAGCAAAAACTTAAAGTTACAGATAATTTGTAGTAGTCACAGTCCCTCTTTAACACCATTACTTCTATGGAAAATGCACGTTTTAAACCTATTTATGGACTTTTAAAGACTAGTTTACAACTATGTACCATGGGAGACACAAGGAAAGGATCTGTATCTCAGCAATTTGCAACGTGTTCCATCCCTGGGGATCCAACCATAACTCCAGAGCTGGGACTTCACGAGCTGGGAATCTACATGAGCTCCCTCTGGCAATATATAAGCTGTCCCCTTGTATCTGCAGCTGATTTTCAACCACAACGAGATATTGCCTCCTCCAGAGTCCTATCTTGTGGTTTGTGATGGTATATAATATACCTTCATATGCCCAGGTACCTGGATATGAATTCAATTCTACCATGGGATTCTTTGTGGAAGTTACATTTACTGAAGTGAAAGTCAGTTATTAAGAGAACCAAAGCAGAACTCTGAAGCCCATTTACCTTCGTTTCATGACTCCTATACTTATTTTAATTACCACTTTCTGAGGAAGACAGTATCACTTTAAATGCACTTAAAGAAAGATTTTTCCATGCAGTTTCCCTATAGGAGCCAGGCAGATTAGCCTGAGAATGGATCACTTCATGCATGCACCATGTAGTCTACTTTACCTAAAGATTCACACTGAAGAACTGGTCGGGTCCATGCCGATTAGATAACTCTGCAAATATTCCATAAAGGTCCTTTTTCATAGCATGCACATCTGAGAAAGATTGTCACTAACTTCACAGTCAGTCCAGACTTCCCATATCAAAGAGGTTTTTACCCATTTTCAAGGCATTGCTGGATAGTTGGATCTTTCTACACTTGCATAGATCTTGCTTTTGAGCCTCCTCTAACTTTTTGGAAAAAACATTTCTACATATTAACACTTAAGAAAGTGGGCATAGAGCAGACATGAGCAAACAGAAATAGAGGAAAACTGAAAACACTGGCATTTCTCTCAGTACATCAGTTGTGAAAGTGCTATTTCCAGACAGAATTCATCATAAAAAGAGAAGTTTCTAGTTAAGCAAGAAGCAGTATTAAATTCCACTTAAGTGTAATTTCTATGGTCATATTTGAATCATGAGCCATTTCTAAAATGTCGTGTATTTCTAACTCTGATGAACTGGGACCCTGACAACACCGGAGCTTGTAAGCTGTGTTTGAAGCTATTTTCAAACATGGTAACAGCCTAATATGGTTACAACACAATTTATTAATTGCAGCTATACTTGCTAAGAAATTATGCTGTGCAGTATCTAAGTAACATAATTTTGGCTAGCCTACTTGTTTCAAAAGTAAAATTTTCAAAAATGCCTGTTTGCTACAGAAAATGAATGCTTATTAAAACTGTTTTTCCTTAAAGGATTTCAGAAATACAGATACAAGGCACAGCTGGTTTACAGAAGGAAAAACCTAATTCTTCAGACCTGTGCATCATACTCCAAAAGCTTTATGTAGCTATTTGTTTGTTTTCTTATGAACAATTGCTCTGGAGGAGCCCCCAGTGAGTGTTTGTTGCTCTGCAGAGGGGTCAAGCACAACATACTGGCAGCACACTGCACGTTTACCTTCAAAGAACAAGCATACACAAAGGTATTTAGGTGCCTAATTCCACTTATATCCACTCTCAGTGAAACTGATAGAGAGTAAGTGCCTCTGAGGACATGATCCTTTGACATCCATGTGGATTCCCCAAATGGATCCAGGTCCATGCCTTTATAGACACCAACAGAGCAGAAAATAAAAACCATTCTGCTTTGTGGCCTCCTTATCCTCTTCTATACTGGAGTTTCTCTAATATCATGGCTTCTAGTAGAGGACGTAACAGCCAAACAGGCTGGTCTAATTAACCAGAGTTTTTCATACTAATTAGGAACAACATGAGCATTAAGCAATCAATAGGACACCTTTTTCCACTACTGCTTAAGTCTGCTTTGACTAAATCTGGTTCAGCTGTACCCTTGAAGCATATTTGGAGGGTTCTTCCTGACACCCTCCTATGCAGCATCAATTTTTAGCAACAATAATCTTTTCCATTTCACTACAAATTGATAAACAACATTGTTAACCTGTCTGATGCAGCTAAAAATCAGATGTAAAGTGCATATCGAGGAGCCAAAGGACTTTTTTTTATTTTGATAAAGCATTTTGATTACTCCTAATGTGATTAGACACTTGACCAATGAGTAACATATTATGATATTCATCCTACTGCAAACAAGTTGCATACAGACTTGTTTAACACACACATCCCACTCAGGAGCAAGGGGAAGCAAGCTCCACCATTCACTGTGCACTCAGCAACTTACTTCCAAATTCATGTGAAATAACAATGCAATCATTTAGTCAAAAGTAATTTTAAGCTCTTTCTGAATAATTTCTTAAGGACAGCTGGAAAGAAAACAATATATCTGAAGTACAGATAAAAACAGAAAACGTGTAAACCATCCTTTCCAATTGAGAGATTCAACTGCTAAAATTAGTTATTGGAATTTCTCCTTGGGGTGCCAGTTCAGATCTTGCTCCAAATGACCACTAACTAACAATCCTCCTGACTTTGAAATAATCCACGACTAGTCAATAAGGCCTGTTTGCCGATTAGGTACATGCAACCCCCTCACAAAATATCACATTCTCACACCCTTATTTTAAAAAATGCACTTGTGTTCCTGTGTCCCGAACCTAACTGTACAAACACAAAGAACTCAGATGCCCTCTCAACCCCCATTGGAAGTGACAAGTGAGTCCTTCTAAAATTGCAGACACATACTGTCAAGTGCAGGTGTTTGTAAACAAGTTTGGAAATGTTTCTAATTATAAACCATATGAGTTAAAATTAGAAGTCCAATCCACTAACCTTAAAAAAAAAATTCCAAAAGTGTTCATCTAAATGAGAGCAACCAGTGATGCTTCATTTAGTAACAAGAGCAGAATTCCTGTGCAGAGCAGCACACTGCTCTTCATCCAACTTTCCACTATGAGTTACATTACACTTCTTTAAAAAAAAAAGGATTTGATAATAATTTTAATTTGCTGTCATACTATGATACTGTATATTTCAAAGTACAATCTAAAAATACCCTATTCACAGGTCTCCCGCGTTTCATATAATTATGAAGAAGGAAAAAAAATGTTCCCAAATCCTCTGAATCTGTCTTGGCTGACAACATCAAAGTTCAGCTTTTATGGGGAGCTTCCCACGCTGACCTTCTGGGAACTCAAACCAAACTCTGCTTGAGGGAGCCTTACACTTCTGGATGAAGTTCTCCTCAATAACCTCACCTACTGCAAAGCTTGGCTTGCCTGGCACAAAACCGCTGAGAGACGAAACTCAGAAGGGCAATCCCAGAGCTCTGGCGGATGGAAATCTCAGGATGCTGTCACTGAACTTGAGACATGTTTCAGACTTCAGCCCTCTTACACCATTTACAATGCACTATGATGAGATAGTGCAAGCACAAAGATAGACTTTACCTTGGCAGAAGTTTAGGGAGAAAGCAGAGCTAAGAGAGAGGGAACTATTTTAAGGGGAAAAGAAAAAAAGATTAATACTGAAATCTCATTATTTCTTAAAGGAAACATAACAGCACATTTGAGCATGTCAGAACAGTTTCAGCTGATTACAAGTGAGCCAACAGGAAACAATTGCAGAGAGGTTCAACTATGGCCTTGATTCAAGAAAGGGACAGTCACCTGCTGCACTATCCTGAAAAAAATGGAAAGGGACAGGGATTAAACAGTGAGAACCTGCTCCAGGAACAAGGTGGGACCAGCCCTGCCCAGCAGATATTCTTCTGTTCCCCACCTACAATCACAGGCAGGGGCTGTGAGGGGCAGGGAAACAACAGCTCTTTGGCCCCTGCACAGCCAGACTTCTCCTCCTACTCCACTGGGCTGTCATATGACCAAGGAAAAGCCCAAACCCATCCTCAAAAACCAGGACAGAAAGTAAGTTGCCCATGTCTCATCACAGTCAGGGAGCTATTTCACATAATAACCACTATCCAACCTCTCCTTTTCCTTCCCTTCCTTTTCTTTTTAGGCTTTGCTCTAAAATAATAAAAATTGTAAAAAAAATTATATTAAATATTGTAAATTACAATATTTATATTAAATTAAATTACAAATTACAATATTTATATTAAATATTGTAAAAATAATAGTATAATTTTTTTCTGGAGACCCTTTTGAAATTTGCTGCCTTCAACAAACATGACCATACCAGTTTAGTGCTGTACAGTCTTGTACCAGGCAAGTGCAGTGCTTTCAAAGCAGGAGTCTTGTCTTGCAGGTGGCACTTCCTTTGGTGCAAGTCATAATATCGCAAAATAATGGAATGGGTTGGGTTGGAAGGGACCTTAATGATCATCTACTTCCAACTCCACTGCCATGGGCAGGGACAACTTCCTCTGGACCAGGTTGCTCTAAGCACCATCCAACCCAGACTTGAGAACTGCCAGGGCTGAAGCATCCACAGTTTCTCTGGGCAATCTGTTCCAGTGTCTCACCATCCCCAGTAAAGAATTTCTCCCTAATACCTCATCTAAACCTCCCCTCTGTCAGTTCAAAGCCATTTTCCCTTGTCTTATCATTATATCCACATCTTTCTTACAGGGCGCCTTTAGGTACTGGAGACTATAAAATCTCTTCAGGGCCTTCTCCAGGCTGAGCAACCCCAAATCTCTCAGCCTGTCTGGATAGGAGAAGTGCTCCAACCCTCTGAGCATCTTCGTGGCCTCCTCTAGATTCACCCTAACAGGTCTACACTCTTCCCATGCTGGGGACTCCACAGCTGGACACAGTACTCCAGGTGGGTCTCACCAGAGCAGAGTACAGGAAGAGAATCCCCTCCTTCAACCTGCCAGCCATTCTGCTTCTGTTGCAGCCCAGGATATGGTTGGCTTTCCAGGATGCAAGAGCACATTGATAGGTTGTGTTGAGCTTCTCATCAACTAACTTGGAACTGCTTATCTCTTAAGCCATTTCCTTTCTTTTTAAGCCAATTCCTTCTGGGCTTTTTTGTTTGTTTGTTTGGGGGGGGGGGGGGGGGGTTGGGATTTTGGTTTTTTGTTTTTTTCTTTTGTGACCTATAAGGGATGGAGAAGCCACTTTGGAGAACGGACCACAGTAATTAGGAACAGAGTGATGGCACATCTCACCTGCAGCTGGTGGCCTCTACCCCTCTTTTCCTAGGCTTGGGTACCTCATCCTCCCCTTTCCAGGCCGGTGCTGAGAGGGCTCCCTCTCCTGTTCCAGTGTAACCAACGTCAGACCTTGTCCTACTGGAAGTGTGGCCTGAGCGAACAGAGCAGGTTCAAAGACAGTCTCAGCAAATTAGGTCTCCTGCTAGAAACTGGCACCAAAATTGATTCCCTGAGAGGCAAATAATATAAACCTACAACTAAAATCTATGTAAATTTATTTCTTTATTAAACTTAGATATATATTCACATGCCCAAGTTTTTATACATATTATGGATATTGTGTATATACACAATATATACACATATATACCCACACGTGTATGTGCACACGCACAGCATTGGAAATCTTTAATGCTGCTAACCTCATTGCTATTTTAATTCAAAGCAAGGATAAAAATCATTAGTTTCTACAAGCCCATATAAACTTCTGAATGTACCTGTACTAGATTCACCTAGAAAAACATTTTTTCCCTAAATGAATACATACTGTCTTTGCAAGTCTAAAAAACCCAGGCTTTTCACCAGGTATATAAATATTTTAATTAAAAATAAGTATGTATTTAGGATATTCTTCATCAAAGTCTAGATCAGATAAGGCAATTAACCCATTACAGTTTTTCTAAGATATTAGAAGAAAGAAAATACTTTTAGAAATGCATAATCGGACTTAAATTAAGCATTTGAGTGGTAAAATAATCTCAGATGGTGATTTATTTCTCATATTTTCTGCATGCTCAAAATGAAAGCATGAAGAGCAGCGCAATTGCATATATCTTCTACCAAAAATAGCTGAAAAATACTATAGAAGAGTGCCTGCTGGGTTGGTTATAAAAGTAAAGTATAATCCATTAACTGCTAATTAGAAGCATCAGAAGCAGGCTTTGCTGCAATAAGAGCTGGCCCCTAAGTAGATGTTTCTGTAACCATTTAAAGGCACAGGGTTTCTCCAGTTGCTGAGAATGGAGCTTGGATGGTTTCAGCATAAAGGCCATGTGAAAAGAGACTATGGCACTTGGCCATGTTACCCAGCTGTTTTCTAAATACGATGACAGGTGCCATTTTTTCCATTTGATCGTGGAACGTAATACATCTTCAAACAAATTTTCCCCAACTAGCCTGGTGCAGTTCCATTTCAGAGATTCAAATATAAGAATGTTTGCTTTTTTTCTCTGACAGACATATATTGCAGAGTCTTTGGCAGATAAATTTTATTATCTGCCTTTTTCTCAAAGCTGATTTTTGGTTTATATCTTATTTTGTTTTTTACTGCTGTTGTAGGAGGGAAAGAAGAAGCACTTGGGCAAAGGATTTAATTCTGAAGGAATTAAAAAAGGGGGGGGAGCTACTATTTATAATTAGACAATAAATTTGACTTAAATAAGGAAGGATTCTCTTGCTCTCTGTTTACTACTTCCTAAAGGATGAAAAGTATTGCCATAATTTCTCCTATTCTTTATCTGACGAGCTACACTGAAAAGCCAAACAGCTCTTTTGATCCATTTGCCTAAGAAAATGCCTTAAGGGGACAGGGCAAAAAAAGGTGAAGCCAGAAGAAATCCCAGTACTCCAGCTCCCTGCTAAAGTATCCAAGACACAGAAAGCAGCAATTATGGACATGAGAAACAAAGAGATGACGCCTTGAAATGGACAACAGGCTCCAAACCCCAGCCATACTGGATGTGCAGCCAAAGGGAGCCCAGCTTCCTCCAGGACCTGAGTGGCCTCGAGCAGCGCAAGAGCACAGGATACAAGGCTGCATAACTTGAAAAATCAGGGAAAAAACCAAGCAGATAACTAACTTCCCATGTTAAAAAAGGGACATAGCTAGCACGGGGGAAATAGCTCAGGTCAATGGTTTGGGCTTTTCATCTCCATGGATCAATCAACTAGTAAACAAAGGAAGAAAATTTGTGTAGGGCAGGAAATGAGGGCATTTAGGTTTTTTCTTTCTGCCCTATTTTCATCTACAACACAGAAGAAATTTGTTTCTTTCTTTTAGAATGATGAAATAGGGGCATTCATTAAGAAAAATTAAGATGGTAACAAATAATTTTTGAAAGTTAAACATCTAAGAAACAATAAAATTAAGATTACAGTGGAAACAGTAAAATCAAATTTAGTATAAACGAGTGTCTCAAATATTTGTTAGCCCTGGTAGAAGCTCTTGCAAGATGAGCATATCTGTTTTCATTCTGTATGTAAGAAAACAACCATAAAATGCCCCAAAGCCATGGAGGGAGTCAGTGTCAAAGACATGATTAGTAGTTCAGAAGTTATCTGATTCGGGTCACATGGTGTTCCAAAAACCATACCTAAATATAGCATGCAAGAGATCCGCACAAAGAGCAATCCCATGATGGGAGCACACTAAACTCTCCACAAAATTAATTAGGGTTATTTTGAGGCAACCAAAGGAAAGCAAGAAGGAAAGAAAAAAAAAAAAAAAAAAAAATCAATCCTTGTCCTGCCCAGTTCTGCAAGAGCAGATGTCCCTGGTATAGACGAGCCCCAGTCTGCAGCCCAGGCGCTCAGGGAGATGCTTTGGTTCCTGGGGAAAACCCCATAAGGCACCAATGTGGAAGGTGGGTGGGGGGCACAGTGTGGCTGTATTAAGGAATACAGCTCACTGGGGAAGGGGATGACCCTGTCAACAAGGGCACCAGCAGGAAGCCAATACTTGGGTTCTTCTATTGCTGTTAACAGCATTGTTCTAACAGAGAAACAAAACTACCTTTTTGGAGAGGGAAGGTCCTTGGAAACAAGACCCTTGGCACAGACGAAGACTCTGGGAAAGAACTAATGCTTCCCAAGGCAGAATGGAAAGAAAATTCCCTGTTGGAAGTTGTTACCTCTGAAGTTCTCCATTAGGATTGCTCTTTAACAAGGAGGAAGATTTTCTCAGAAAACACAGCCTAAAGAGCTACTTCTAACAGCCTTCCTTGTATTTAGGCATAAGGAGCAACCTCATGGAAAAGCATGCAGATCCTCAAAAGGTAGTGGAAGCAGGAGAAAAGGAGTGTTCCTCAGGTCTTTCAAGTTTATGTTGGTCCCTCTCTGTTAAGTGGCCATGCTGCTTCCTATATTTCCTCAACACTGAATTGCCATGTGGCTTCTGACCTCTGCTGACTTACAAGCTGATTTCAGCCAGCTGGCCTAGCTCACAATTTCCCTATAAAACCTATTTTTAAAAACGAAAAAAAACCGTCTGCTGGTGAATGCCATGGCAAAGGTTTTAGGCTGACCACAACAATCACTTAATTTGGCATCACCTTTGTTCTTAAGCACCAGGGGGAACACCATTCTCTCCTCAAGCACTAGAACACGCAGGACTCGTTGATATTACCTTGAAGACCCAGGCAAAGCCGAAGCAGGGGCTGCAGAGAGCAGGACAAAGTGCAGGACAAAACTGAGAAGACGCAGTGTTGTGAGGAGTGCTGCTGTCAGCAGGTAGAAAGCAGGCTCTTGAGCCCAAACCACGGAGCAGGTGCTCCAGAAGGCAGGTAACAAAACAGAGTGAGCATGGGACACAAACTGCAAATTTCGGCTCCAACGCTTCAGGCCATTAGCAGGTGCTTCAGGCAGTCATCCAAATCAAAGCAAGAAAGTGGAAAGAGCCAAATGCTGGTTAAAGAGGTTTGCTAACGTGAAAATCCCAGCACGGGCAGATAAAACGTTTCCCCGTTGTGGGAGCAGGCTAATAAGAGAAAAAGAAACAAACAAAAAGCATATGCAATTTTTGCAAAAAAGGCTGTGTTGGGGATTTTACTATCCTGTACTCAAGCCCCGAGATGCAAATGTTGGCTGGGATGCTGATATCAGCAGTTATATGTCCTCAGGTGGTTAGAGACAAGACAGAAAAGAGCTGGCATTTGGGGAAAATAGAGGGCCCATTTGATAACGCTTCACTTGAGCGTGAGAGGGTTTCCCCTGTGGGTATTGTCCCAAAGAAAGCTCCAGGCAAGTTTAGAATGGTTCATTACTTGTCACATCTAGAAGGTGAGTCAGTTAATGATTACACTGACTCCCTTTTGACTTCAGCTTCACGTGCTTTCAATCTGGGAACTGTGCTCTCATCAAGTCAAATACCACTCACCACAAACAGAAGTACGGAGGGTATCTGCTTTTCAGATGCTCACGGCACAACTGTAGCTGTTTGATTTGTCAGGATTTTGCTGGCGTTTTGCAAACCATATTTTTGGTAGCTAATACACAGTGTTTGCAACCCATGTTCAGGGGGGGGTCACTTTTCTATAATAACATACAGTTCAGACACTTGGCACTTGCTTTATTAGGATTGGCCTCCAAAGGGCCCAACACTGGGGCCTTGAAAGTATCCTTATAAAAGCTGAATATCTGCTTCCTCAAGGGTTAATTCCCCAAGGTCTCCTCAACCCGGAACACTACCTGGTTTAATTTACCTTATACACACATAAGAAATATGGCTACTCCAAACAGTTGTTGATGCCAGCTAACTCTATTGGCCAACAATAGTATATTTAAATCAGATAGTCACTTGAACATTACTAGGAAAGTTCTCCTTGCTGAGGCTTGCATCCCTTGCCAGAGGCTAGCAGGCTTGACAGAAGGAGAGAAACAAATTCCTTTTATCAGAGTAACATGAGTCAATACATGGAAAGATACTTCCATCTGCTCTGTTTCTGGTGACATGACATTAACATACAATTTGGTATACATTTATAACAGAACAGATAAAACAAGATGGCTCAGCTACTATCGTTTATGCCCCACATGTATGGGGAGTTCTCTCAAGCCATTTTCTATGGGAGTGGCTAAGACTCACAACAGAAACTCTGAAGGGAAGAACATGCTCTGTTTATTTTAGAGAGTTAATAGCACAGACAGACAACTATGGTGCACTTCCAAAAAAGAAACAAATTCTATTACTAAACCGCTTTCCAAGGAGATGCATTTGGTCAGGTACAGAACCGCCAAAGGAACCTGCTGCATCCAGCAACTTGCAGACACACACAACCTACTAAACACGGCCCATGAGTATAGCGGCCTGTGCTGTTTCTGCATTAATTTTGTGTCCCTGTATGCTACCAGATCCCTGGGACTTTCATGGTCTGTGGGCAGCAAATCGGCTGAGCCAAAAGGGAAGGTTCCACCTGACTAGGCCAGGAGGAGCTATATTAAGCTTGTCTCAGCTGGAGGTCATTCTGCATATTTTGAAGGCTACTTTTTTGGTAGTTGGTCAAGCAATCAGTGACCAGAAATTAAGAACCTAATCCGTATAACATCCATAATACATAGAACATTTCTGAAGTCCAGACCCTATGTATATAAAGTTCCTGATTTCCAAAATGTTTGACCAAAGCCATTTCTCTCAGGGCCAAGCAGGCTCTTGGGTTTGTTAAGCAGTTGCTTCATGTCTCATTTCTAGTAGGCTGCTGGTAGCCCTGCAGCCAAGAATTCATTTTCACAATTCCAAAACATTTTTTGATACTTCCTGACCAAATGGCTTTGAAGTAGAAATTGGTTTCTGCCACCATCTGTTGTTCCATAGTTCGGAAGGGCTAACATTTTCCTTCAAGAGGGAAAAAGTTGGGGAGGATGCATGGCCAATACAAATGGAATAGATATTCTTTCCTTACTGTCACTTTATAGGGAAGGCTTGGCCTATTTCTCAGCAGCTGTGAAATTGTCATCAGCAGGATTCTTTACAAAGCTTGGTGGCATATGGAATATATTGCTCACTTCTTAATACTGTAAAAACAACCTTGCTGCATAACTGAGCTATGCAAAGAAAGCAGGTGCTTGATAAAAAAAAATTCATCATGGATCAAGCCCCTACAGACTTTGTAGAAACTCTAGACAAGGATATTTTGGAGACAATTATGCATTTGAATTAACTAAATATTTTACAGAAGCTCCTAGGCTTCAGAGGTGGGAGAGGCCCTTAAAAATGAGCAGGTGAAATCACTGTGCCACAGGATAACATCATATTCTGCCATTCACAAAGGCAACATTCACATTCCACACTAAATGGAAGTGTCATCCCCGCTCTGTAGGACAATAAAAAACTGCTGCAAGGATCCCATGTCCATTTCTGATGTCTTAAGAGACTATTTATTTAGCATCAGTTTTAGGCCTTTTTGTCACAGCCTGGCCTTATTTTTACAGCTTGTTAACTAAGAAGTAAATTAAACAAAATAGTAATAATTATAACAATATAAGAAATCCATGGCATTCTGGTAACTATACACTGAATTGCAAACACAGGGCTAGAATTGCAGAAGTTTAGGTTCTCGCTGCAGAAGACACATGAAGAACAAAGGGTAAATGAGCTTGTTGAATACACTGGACTTTAAAGCACAAAGAAGTCAAGTGCATTTTCATCCACAGCCAGAAATAAAAATAAGATGAAATATCAGAAAAGGGATTATGGTGTGACGCAGTTTTGTGCCCACTGCTGTGTACTCCCCAGTGAACATCCACTCAGCCACCCCTACACATACACATGCAGATATATTCACAGTCATCTGTGCCCTGCTGTACCTCAAATGGCCCCAGCAGGTGAAACCAAAGGGCCACTGAGGCTGATAGGCTTGCTCAGGCCAGTGGCAAACAGCAGATGCTTAGTGAAGGTCATAGAGCAGGCGTATAGCGACAATTCCCCAGACTACTCTTCCCAACATCCATCTATTTGTGGCTCAGAGACTTCCTTTAACACAATACATACAATTTTTCCAGATTAGTGATCTGCTTTTAGAAATCTTCACTTGCAGTTACAGATGATTATTCAGAGCAAGGTTCTCCAGCTACACTGCATGTTTCTTGTACTAAGTGAGCTATTACATACCAATATGGAAAAATCCAGCCTGCTGCCCTCATCCCAGAGGGAAGGGCAAACTGAGTATTTGAGCAGCCCGTGCTGTTTGAGCTGCTGTACAGGTCTTGTGTGCACAGTCCAGCAGAGCACAGGGGGCTGCTGCAGCCATGACATTGCACAGCACGAAAGGTCCCTCTGTGATGGTGGAAGTTTGGAAGTCCTGTCCCAGAGGTTATGATTCTGAGCTACACATGTACTGTTAGAGCCATAAATACAGATCTGTCATCGATGGGGCTCTGAAGCTACCCTTTGATCCCCTGTCACTGTTTAGATAAGTGGCCTTTTAGCAAAATAGGATAAGGAGCATATTGCTGGGCACTGAAGAATCAACAGCTACATGAACAATCACAGGACAGCACGCACCTGTCCCTTCCCCACAGTAACACCAAGAGGGTCAGCGGTCTTCCAGAGGCATCCAGAAAACTAGTTCTTGTTCATGGTTCTATATGTCTGCTATTTATATACCTCCTCATTGCACAAGCAGCTACTGTATTCTTTACTACCCAATAAAATGTAATTAAGCCAGAAAAAGAGAGGTCAAAGGAAAGTACAGCGTGCAAGAACAAAAGGGTCTCCTAGCAGCTTCACACTCTATTCATGGAATACACAAACCAGAAAATAATACAAAAAGCCTACTGTCTAACTAAGCAGGCTTAAATAATATTTAGCTCTTTTTACTATCCAAAAATCTCAAAATACTTTACAAAGGTGTGGAGACTGGGCAGACCCAGAATGTAACCTACTCCTAGGTATTTGCTCTTTCCATTAGACTACATCACTACCTCCAAGGATGAGCACAATTCTCGTGCAGCTGGCATGGAAAAATGCATATGTGCATTAAAGAAATAGTTTTTCCTTAATTTTCTATAGAGAGATTGCTTTTATTACATTGTTTCAGACATTCTGTGTATAAAAATAATAGCATACCATGCACCTATGTTACTCTAATGACTACTACATGTATAAGTAATACTACATGTATAAGTAATACTTCATGCAAGATGCAGTCCTCCTTTCAGTTACAGTAGGAATGTAGTCAGTAATCAAACTGTAAATGGCTCTTCTCAAAACCTTGATTCAAGGAAAAAGTAGGTTTAACAATCATAAAACAAATATGATAGAGGAATCAAAGATAAAACCATGGAGAGATTGGTAGAAATAGGGAAAAGTCAATGTTTTCCTCCAAAAGATACAAGCTTGCAGAAATTGTCATAGAAAGAGTGTTTCATAACAAAATTCAAATGCCAATGTGGAGCAGAAATATTTGGAAAGCTAGTCTTACTTTCAGCATGACCTGTCAAGACCAGCATGCAAGCAAAGTGAGTCAATAAAACATTCCTACGTTCACCTGCACTCTCAAATCAGAAAGCTTCTGTCAACAAGTTTTGGTCTTGGCTACAAAAGTGGGAATCCACAGTAACACCTCAAAAGGCTGAGGATAGATTTCAGATTTCGTCCTATGAAACCACATTGATGATTTTTGAGTATGTGTTGAAAAAATTATATTTTGCATACACCAATGCCTACGGGCTTCTGAACAAGGGCCATAGCTAATATAAACGGCATATGAAAACAACCATTTGTCAAAGTTTTTTTATTTGGTTGGGTTTTTTCAAGGTTTGCAATGAAAATAGTACTGTTCAGACCAAAAAACACCAAAAAAGAACCAAAGAAAAGGAAAAAATCTACCGAAATCTGATCTCCATTCTCTCCAGTTAGAACTGTTGGTGTTTGTGTAAAGTCAGTTCGGGGAAGACATAAATAGCATCTTTTTAAGCTAATGGTTTTCACCACAGGCCATCTAAAACAGGTGTTAAGAGTGGCCCTGAAACAGATCCCATCTGTGTTCACCTAAGTTAGTTTATTTTTGTTTTGCTCCATTTTAATGTATGTATACATGCTGTGTTTTCAGCTTGTCTTTTCAGCCCACTCCCTATCCTCCGCACTCCCAATCTGTCAGCCAGACTCCTAGGACAGGAATTAAAAATGACCACATTTAAAAACTGTATGTCCCTGCCTAACACACTTTACAAGAGCAGAAAGACTAAAAGCTGAAAAGTTCCCCACCGTGTTTGCCTATTAAATCCCACAGCTTGCCAACAGCAGGCCACGTTTTAGTGTCAAAGAACAGGGCACCAGCTTGCATTTCTCTGTGACGGAAGAGCTGGGGTACTCTTGCCTCTTTACATTTCACATTGCTCTGTTTGTGGAGAAAGTTGACAACACTGGGATGCTCAAAAACACCCTGTACTATTACACAGAGGAAGTAAGATGCTTGCTGAGAAATAGTGCTGACACCAGAATATGGTTGATCCAGCACGAGTGAGAAAAGCTTGGTTTTGGTTGGTTCAGGCAGTATTTGATTAAAATAGGATTAAATCCTCATCAGACTTGCTTAAAAATCATTTTACACCCATCCCATCAGTCTGCATCATTCTCCATCTTACAGTATTTTCCACTATTAAACAGAAAGAGCTAAGTTTCTGTTCATCAGACAAGCAAAGAGGTAGGGAAAGTCCTTGAAAAGACTAACGCAAGAAAGTAGAAGGAAGGATTCAGTCAACTGGCAACCAAACAGAAGCCTTCTGATATTTCCCACTGAGAAGTAACAGGATCTGGGCTATAGATATGTTTGTCAAACATATCTATAGCAGGGATAATTAAGTTAGTGCAGCAAACTAGGTGCATGCTTTGAAGTGCTCATGCAGTTGCTATATTGACTTTTCTTTCACCTGGTAGGTTAAGCTCACCATCTCCTCACACTTATTTGCAGACTCATGACCTATCCTCTGTCCTTATTATCACTTCATTTCTGATAGCTGAACATCTTGGAAATGATATTCAAAGGTTTTGTTATAAATAAAGGAGACTAACAGCAGCCTAAATACAGACTTCTATCACCAAGGAATAACTGCCTGCTATTTCTTATGGCTCCTTTCTGCCAAGGAGTTCACAAAACTTTACATACTAACAAATATTCTTCTAAGGTAGGTATTGCTACTTTTTCCTTTTTCAAAGGCTCTTACGATTAGCATCCAAAACCTTGATCCTCTGTTTCCTGTAACTGGGAAAAAATGAAGAAACAAACAACATTCTTGCCCTCCTTTCCAAAGCCCCACAGATCCAAAGCCCCAACTGGTATCACTTAGAACAACAGGGTCAAAATATAAAATAGAAAGCTTTAAACCCCCTGTCTTTAGCAGTAATTTTTTTTATTCCACAATATTACTAGCAGTGATACCTTTCCTGTAAAGATCCAACCTATGGCAATGGTGAGGATTCTGCACGGGTTTCTGTCACTGGCAAGAGCAGCACCCAAGTATGCAGAACCTACAATGATATCCAGACTGATTCCCATTGATCTCAGTGAAGCCTAGACATTATCTTGTATGCTTTTCCATACAGCTAGGGAGGGATTTCATATGCAAAGGTTCTCACTTACCTACATCCTTCTACAAATCAGAGTTCTCCGCTGTCTGCTCTTCACCCAACTCAACAGGGGCCTATCAACAGTCTCCACTTTTCTACATTAGGTTTCTAAGGCAAAAAAAGTATTATTACCTTTATTTAAACCAATGTATTTCTAACTGGGATAGGACCCTGCATACATAAGACAGGTTCAAGACAGTGGCTTATAGCCCAATAGACTGGACTGAGACATGCACTCCTGAATTTCACTCCACTCAGAAGTAACAGGCATTTACTTCTGAGCAAGAGACAGAATTATGATAAAGACAGCATATGCCCTTGTGCCTCCTCTGTTATACTATTTCTACTTACTTTGTCAGAGACATGCATTTTGGGTATTTATGGATCTGAGAAATCCCAGATCAGACATGAGCACCATTGACAGGGCAAGACACTGCTCTAACTGTCCTTGTAGTGCCCATCCCGTGGGAACATATGGCTTTCATTTTCCAATAACATCAGACAGAGGCATCCATTTTAACCTATTCCTCTGGCAAAAACGAAAAAACCACTCTCTTGCTGCATTTGGTTGTTGCACCTTTGCCTTTATTTCCAAGTTATTCTTTAGTTATGTTTTTTGTCCCCAGTATTTCATTTCTCAGGACACTAACAGGCTGGCTGAAATCATATCTCCATTTTATATGAGGGCAAAAAAACCTCACCTGCAGTCCTTTACCCGTACCCATAAAACAACCCATAAAACTGCCTTAAAAGAGTCAAGCAGCAGACTTACCTCCCCTACCTCAGTTGTTTTCAGAGAGACAAAGCAAATAAGCAAGACAAGGCTCAAAAGCTTGCCCCAAAAACGAGACCCCTTGCTTTTCTGAGGGCTCCAAGTCCATCTCAGGAGCAGCACCTCACCAGCACAGATGTGAAGCCCACAGCCTGACAGGCAGCTGGGGACACCATGCATTGAGCCGCTGTCGGA
The DNA here is from genome assembly GCA_024500445.1 of Entomyzon cyanotis. Lineage (NCBI taxonomy): Eukaryota > Metazoa > Chordata > Aves > Passeriformes > Meliphagidae > Entomyzon > Entomyzon cyanotis. Next base: position 18,372,787 of record JAKEPQ010001015.1, read on the forward strand.
ATTGGGAAGCAACGGTGAGCAAGGGAGACCAAACTTCCTCCTATGTGCAAATTGAAGACTCTGCAAGGTCACCCCCGATGATTAAAATGTTCTGTAATTTGCCCTTAAAAGCCAGTCACGATGGGATCCACCAGAATCGATCTGTTATCTTTTACCTCCGCACATACCCTGTGTGTGCCTTTCATAAGTAATATGGTTTACCAGATGAATGCTGGCAATATTTTCCACTAATTGCAAGAGTTACTAAACTGAACCTTAACTAAAATTAAGTTGCCTATTAAAAGCTCAATGAGTAACCCAGCAAACGGAAGCACTGTGCATAGGATTTAGCAAGCATGCAAGTGATCTGGCAACCACCAAGGCACAATACTTGCTGAACTTCCTATACCTAAAATTGGTTCCATACAATAGTCATATGTTCATGATGTATGATGAACTAATGCTCACAATGTTTGTGTACACTAAAATGCCAAAATAAATGTATAATAATTCAAGCATGCTATTCTGAAAACACAAAGTTAGTGGATTGAAAGTTACAGGTTAATTTACAACATATACTCTCCATTAAAATAACAGATCTCCCTGTATTGGTTTTAAAAATACATGAATAATATCCTCAGCTATTAAGATGTCATTACCATAAACAGTCCTACAAATTTCAGCTACTTCTATATAAACATTTCTAGGCTTTGTAAAGAACACACATTGCACTTGTTATTACATGTTAAGTTTATTCATTATATACAGACTTTTCATGATTGCAGTTTCTGAATTTACAAATATATCTTTTTTTGTGCTTGTATAATTTCTAGGCTTACCTCTATATAAACACATTCTACATTCTGTATCACTGTTTTCAGGATTATACACATGTCCATAAATCAAAAGTAGCAAGAAATAATATTAAGATTGTATGTAGTCTGTCTATCTTTGACAAACTAAAAAACTAGGGATTCCCTGAGACAAGTTCTCTCCCTTTAGAAAAAAAAAAGAGAAAAAGAAAAATATTCTTATCTAATAATGTGGATAAAAGGTACTTCGGCACAAAAAGACAGACTGATTCAGGAGAAATTCTAAACGATTTCCTAAATACTGTCCCCACATTAAAAAAAATCAGTGTTTTAAAAAAGAGAAGGTCAAGGTGGACATATGCGGAGTTACGTGAAAGAGTTAAAGCTATTGATGAAAGACTATTTGCTGATAAGGATGCATCTATTTGAAATAGGATAGCATTTGGGACTACTTGAACAAAAGTCTACAGAAAACTGATAAATCAAGGAACTGAGCAGGATTTAAACAAACAACAGACATGGCTGAGAACACATGAAATGTCACGAGTACAGCTGAGAAATAAGTGATGGCACAGGACCACTTACTCTGCTACTAACAAGACATTTGCTTTGGCCTCTGCAGAGTGAGACAGCTATCAATCCTGCCACAGCTCCAGAAATGCTTGAGATTGAAGCCCTAAAAAAAAGTGGCTATTATTTCTGGGTGTGCACATGGAACATCCCAGTAAGTCTGGCTTTCAAAAACAAAACATCCACCATGTATCACAGTCAGGTGAAACCCTAAGTGACTTCTTGCAGAAAGTTATTCCTCCAAATAATGCTGCTACGAAACACAGGGGTCTGGACCCTCCAAGAAAATCTCTGGGAGCAACGGTAATTTTGCATCCCAGTACCCAACTTTCAGGTGCTGTGCCTGTGCCATGGAGCCCTCAGCCCTGCTAGTCACTCCTGTGCCCTGCACAGTGCCACCCAACTCAGGAGCAGCCATCACTGAGCAGGAATGATCCAGTGTTGCCAGCAGAAGGCCAAGGCTGCACTCATCTTTACCTCCACTTCTTCTCTAGGACCTGCATTTTTAAGCAGTGATTAAAAGCTGATCAAATTTTTTAGTCTCAATACCTTTTTCAAGGTTCCCAGGCTGCTTCTGAAAGAAACCTACTGGAGGGTCCTTTCCTTCAAGGACACAGCTGGAGAAAGTGAGAAGCATCACACACAGAAATCCACCATTTTGCAAGAAGAGTTTGTACTTTCTTAAGTCCATTGGGATGTGAGGGGAAAGATGGGAGCAGAGAGGCTCAACCTTGTCAGGATGGAAGTGCTTGAGAACATCCAAAGCAGATCTTTGGCCACCTGGGAAAGCTGGATATTGAAAACGTAGGCACTCACACAGGTTAGGCAACTTCTAAGGTTAGGTGGCAGTTCAGTGGGGATATTGAGGATCTCAGTTTGGGCTTTCAATGCCTAAATCCCACTTAAGTCCCACTTAAGGCATCTAATCCTTTTGTGGATCTGGGCCTAAAGCCTTGCCAGGAAGGAGAGAGACTATGCATGCAAAAGCTGATGGTCAGTGACAGTCTGGTTCTGTTAAAACTAAACTACACAGAGAACGACCTTATTTTGTACAAAGGAATAATGCAGAATAATCAAAGACACGTTCTAGTCACGGAAAGTTAATGGAAAGTTAATGCAGCTGATACAGATCACAGTCCTGTCTTTAGACCCTATGACAGTTATGCTGACCTGGAGAACATTATAACCCATAAATCATGGGTCTTCAATACCTTGTGGGAGGAAGTACATTTGGAAATGTTCAAAAGACAAAACGACTACAGAAGTCCTCAAAAAACCACCTCATTTACCCACACCAGCTAAGAGGTAAACTAGAAAGGAGTAGAAATTTATAAAAGACTGTAATGCTTACAAAGAGTTAATAATTCAAAGAACAATATTCTGTTATTCAGTGACCAACTAGTTTGCCATGCTCCATGGAATTAAGTAGTTTCAGTCCAGTTTCTAATAGCCAGGAATCCACCTGGTAGAAGTTACCGATTTATTTCTCACTTACCTGCAGTGCTGTAGGCTGTCTCAACCATGAAGTAAAGTGTGAGTGGATGTGGATAACAGTTTACCCTATATTCCCTCCACCTTGTATCTCCATATCACAAAAGCATTTTTCATTTTTTTAAAGGTGCCTTTACTTACTCCCCTTGAATTGAAAGGACTGCAAATGTGATATTTTCATATACAAATTATCTTATTGATGAAAGTGATCTTGGCATAAAAGCAGAATAGAATTACAACAATAAAAATACAACTTAATGTTACAATTCTATATTACTGTTATTACAAGAGAAATATCATTAATTATTACTAATTATTTTAATGGTAAATATTTCTGTCAGATCCCAGGTACTCACTGCAACATTTAACTGACTGCAATCACTGACATTCCCCTATGGTTAAAACACTGAGGGGTCTCCATTTTGGGGATTCAAATACATCTTCCCGGAGCTCTGCTTCAAATAAAAATTCTCCTGCAGCTGCCCATCAACCAGCATCTGAACTTTATAAACTGGGAGAGAAACAAAGGGACCTGCTTCCCAGTTCTTCCTATCTGCAGATGGGCCAAGAGATCTGGCAGCTCACTCACTAACTCCTGCAAATTTTGCATTACAAAATCAGTATTGGATGCAAAATACAGGAGAGTAGAATAAGCACACATGTCACAGATCGTAAAGATGCCAAAGATACTTTAAGCAAAGGAAAACTGCCCATTGTCCCATGCCACTGAAGTCCATGGAGTCATGGTGCACTCCCTCCTTCCTGGACACTGCATTATCCCCTCCAGACTGAAATATGGTTTCCTCTGTCAGGCTCAATGACTCAAAAAGCCCCCACCTGGTTTCAAGGGATGAAGGAATTACTAATGCTTTGTAATCAGCTCATGGTAAGGAGGCCAGTGTGGTTTCCCTGATTTACTTGGATATTGGTCTGGAGTCTCACTGTGCTTTCACCTGCATTTTACTTTTGGTTCTGGCTTCTTTCCAGGACAAAGATGCAAAGTCAAGGTGGTATCTTTCCTGTCCAGCCACCTCCTCCTTTTTGGTGAAATGTTAATATACTTACAGGTCTGATATACAGGGAGATGCCAATACACTCTTAACCTTGACAAAGTCAAACAAACAACGGAAAATATTTTGCAATTCGGCATTTTTTCCCCCAAATATTCCTGTTTAAATGCTTTCCCTTTAATTCTCAAAAGTACTTCTTTTCAGTAGAAGTCAGTCTATTTTTGCCTGCTGTTAATCTATGTATAAACTAAATCTTACCTTCCCAACTCACACAAGCAATTGCCCCCTTGGTCTGGCAAGGCATCTCAGAAGAACAGGGAAAACAGGATTTGTCCTTTATCTACCTATGCATTTTAGTGGCAACTCTGCTTGGCTGAGACTGGTCAGCAGTAAGAGACTGATGAGAATTGTTCGAAATACTGCTGGTTGAAACATATATAAATCAAAATTATCGGTAAAACAACATAGATGTATGTGATACACATGAAATACAGAAATAACCTAGAAAAATAAAAATAACCGAGATGCCAGCCTAGGACTCTTAAAATCTAAGTTTTCCAAATAATATAAATGTTACAACAGATAAATACACAAAAGAGTAAGTATACTGCAAGCTGACAGCATGCTGTCTACAGAACAGTAAGGGTTAATTTTCTTGAAGAAGTTTAGGGGCCCGTGAAAGTTGTGAATTTAAATTCACACCAATTTGAAATGTTATATTAAATAACGCACAAAGTTAATTTTGCTTGCATTTCTTACTGACTACTATCCCTATGCTAGGTTCCTCCTTCTAAAGGACAGGCACATCAAGGAAGTAGGACCCAGGAAAAAAATTAAGGGAAAAACATTAATGAAATGCAGCAGGCTTGGAGGAGAGACCCATTTATGCAGAGAAAGTGCTTAAGCAGGGACACTGGTGCCCGTGTCTAGGGGTACGTAGAGAGGTTTGGTGAGCGCATGCTCGGGGAAGGAGGATTTGGTTATGGTCAGAATTTGTGAGTGACAGCCATGTGACAGCTGGGAGTCAGCAAAGATTTTGTAGGGATGGAAATTCCTGAGACAAGACACACGACTGCTCATGCGATCTGCATGTGCCTATCATCATGCTGTATTATAATAGCTGACACCATGGTTTACCAGTTTTCCAAAAGAGAGGCTATAAATTAGGGAAAGGATCTGAGGCACAGCGGATGAGAAGTCAGTCATAACAGTTAAAAACAAAGGGATAAATATAACTACTTTTCATATTATTGAAACAAGCAAACAAAAATCCCCAGTCAAACCACACAACACCAGCAAAGCTTGCACTTTCATTATTTACCTTTAGTGACAGGTTATTATTTCCTTAGAATATTTTTTTTTTCTTATTGACTTATCTGGAAAGGTCTGAATCCTACGAACATACTTAATTTTTAGTATGTGAATAATCCCACTGATAATTAACATACTGTAGCTGTTCCTATACTTATAGTATCAGGGCCTAAGTCACAATGTGCAATTAAGCAGAGGCTTTTCCAAAGAACTGTTTCATTTGCATTTCTGGAGGTCTTACACGGACGTGAAGCCAGTGGAGATGTGCATTTAAATCAAACCTGAAAAACCGAAATACTTTCCCTTTAACACTGAATTCAAGCCAATACAGTATCACATGACCTTTACCGTAATTTCTATTAAAATCATTTCATGTCTGGTTGCTTCTGCTATCCTGGCTCATTTGTATTGTTTACAACAAGTCATTGCTCTCGACAGTTAGTGGTGGCTGAATCCATGGTTATCAGTTTTTACATTCACTGGTTAAATGGAATGCAGCTCTTCAGTGGGGTTTCATGGAGAAAGCTCTTAAGAAACCACAATCCAGCCATCAATCAGGCTAACCTGGGAGAAATTAATCTGATAAACAGATGTATCGCTGCGTATGAAAAATTTATTGAAAGGGAGCTCAAGCCTTTTATTAGTTGCAGTCGCAAAAGTGGACACGTTTGGGTCAGACTCAGAAAAGGGAAGACTTGGGTTATGAGGTCTATATCTGACATTCATCCATGTTGTGCCTCCTCTGGCGCTCACTGCTAATACAACTATACTGTTCAAGGCTTTAAAAAAAATAAAAATCTCAAACACTTATTTTACCAGAAATGTGCTCGGAATATAAATAGTACTTAAATACAGGTTTAACCAGACTGCAGTCCCAGCAAAGTAACTTAAACAGACACAGACAAGATAGTAAAACACAAAATAGACAGCCTTGAGTAGAATCCAATTAAGACAAAAAACACCCCAAACAGAGCAACATTGTTAACGACTAAATTAAGCCTGCAAACAAATATATTTTATTGCCACCTAAGAACAATACGGACAAATTCCATTTGCTTTGTTATTTATAGTTTGGCGTAGGGTGGGGTTGCCAAAATCAAAGAGCAAAGCAGAAACTTATTTGCAAGACGGACCCCCAAATCCTTTAAAAATGCCTAAAAACATAAGAAAAGTTCTTTACAGTTTGATGGCTACAATATTTGTCCCACAAGCTACATGACAGCAACAAATAGTTAAATCAAACATATTACTACTAGCTCATCTACTGCAAAGTCACTGTATCAGAAGCCCGAATTGATTTGTTTCCTTAGAACAAATTGAAAATGAATGTAACATAACATCCGAAAAACAGAAATCCCTCCTGCCCTGCTAATCGGATATCGTATAATGGTTGACTGCAGCTTTGCACCGTGCTATTGTTGCCTATATCATACATACTTACAGGTTCTGGGTTCTTCCAAGAGTTTGGTGCAGTTTCAAGGACAAATGTCTTAAGGAAGTCTTTCTACTGTGCAGCAGTGATCCTAGCTCTGATCTCATTACATGAGCAAAGTGCTACAGCTGACAATATAAAGGAAACTTCCTGCATGAAGAAGAAATCTTGGAAAGTCTCAGGGTTAAAAAGGCTGCTTAAATGTGCTGCTTGATTTGCTCCCTAGTTGTGTATACACAGTAGCAGCTGATCTCTGTTTGCAGCCCTGCAGAAAGAAACCTTTGCTGAAAACCAATGGCATCACATTTCAGTGGAGCTACTGCCAGGCTCTGGAGAGCAAAGCAACCTTTGACAACTTCACCCAGTTCTAACCACCGGCGTTTGCTGCATGTCCTGCAGGACTTTTGAAATGCTATATTTACTGTATCATTTTTATTAATGCCACTCTGAAATCCTGCATCCCAGGCAGCCGTGATACAAGCAGAAGTCTCCCTCACTGTAATAGGAGGTTCTGTGTCAGGACTGTGAACTGCAGAATTCGCCACAATATCTTTTGCTTTGTCTTGATTGTGGCATTTGCAGATGAGAAGCTGTTAGCTGCACTCAAAAGCATTTTCTGTCTTAGAATTGCTAAATTAAGTGCAACAGGCATCCTGTTTATCCTAAATTAATCCTGACCCTGCCTTGCATCAGTCACGCACTGCTCAGTGCTTTTTTTTTCTGATACAGAGTACAAATTAAAAGATTTTGGGAGTGGGAGGGGGCTAGTTCTTTCATGTAATATTTTATCTAGAGCCTGGTCTAGCCTGGTCCCTGTTGTACTAACACCGTGGATCACAACATCCCAAATTCAGCAAAGTTTGGTATTCTGACCAAAGTTTCAGTGTGACACCAAGAATCTGTTAGTGCCCCCTTAGCTCCTGCCTTGGCCCTCCAGAACCAAACCACAGATGGGCAGAACCTGCATCAGCTTCTGCAGCTCTTACTGCTGTCCAAGCAAACTAGTAAGACCAGAAAAGCAACATTTAAAAAGAGCACATCTGCTAGCACTATTTCAACTCTTAACTGGGAAGCAATACTCCGAACACATCCTCACATTTGATGTTAAAGAATTATCAATAATTAATTCAGATTCAGTTGTTTCACCATTTAGCCCAGGGTGATTCTCCAAAGAGCAACTGGGACCACATATTCCCTTGGCACTCAGTCAGAGCATGACTGTAGAGCTTGCACGCTGCTTCCCAAACAGGACCTACTTCTCTCTCCAGGATAGCCAGAAAGTCCCAGAAACAAAATTTAGAAGAACCCCTTTTAAAAGTGCACCGTTGCAGAGTTTGGTTAGGAGGAGTTGAGGGTTTTTTCCTGGGCATTTGTAAAACAGATTAATCACCACCCTCTTTTCCCCTCAGGCACTATGACTATTCTAGCTGCTAGTATATTGCGTGTTATTTCTTTAATATTTTGAACTTTATTCCAAAGGGCAGAAACCAAAACTGACAGTACATCAAGACAACATGGTCTGTGATTCAAACAGCAAAATAATTGAGATCCTGTGCATACACAACATCCAAGTCTGTGTATGCACGTTGCACACGTGTGCACACACTCATTCACAAGCACAAACAACTGGAAGGGCCTGTGGCCCAATTTTCAGAGACACTCATAATTCATGTCCTCACCTCCTTTCAAATAAAAAAAATAAGAACAGGCAATATCTGATTAGTAAAACATCAAGAATCATTATTGTAAAAAGTAGGCACCATTTAAAGCAGGGTAACCACATTGATTCAACATGCATTTCCACCCAAATTTGTCTCTCTCCTTTGGGAGAAAGATCCTGTCCACCCCTGGACTCTGTCACACCAGAGAAATGAAAGTGTGTGGTAGCATCAGCAGATTTAATCTTGCTCTGCTCCCTCAAGGGACAGTGCAAGGCAGCGACTCAAAATCCTGGCTATGAGGCAGGGCTCACTGCCTGTCTGCGTCACCTTCGACACATCACCTCACCTTTTTGCGCCTAAACTGACACCATCGCATTTAATGCACGTTGCAAAAGCACAGCTTCTGTGCCTCTGTTGCTCAGGCTGTCTGAAAGGGATTGCAAGCTGGAGAGCAGTAAAGGACTCATGGCTGTGCATCCTGCTCCCAGATGTGCCATATAAAGGGCCATGAGTGACCTTGAACCGCCTGCTCTCTGTGCTCCAGTGCCCAGCCTGCTGCCCACACTGCACATAACTCTCTCAACAGCACTTGTCCACCTGGTCCCTTTTGACTGTAGTAGTACGGCAAAAGAGGGGTTTTTTTTCTGTTAGAAATTCAGCACAGAGTAAAACAAGTTCTTTTTGCCAGGTGAAACTCAAGTCACTAATTTAAGACAAGTTAAAAAAAAAAAAATCCCAGTGGAAGCAGGAATTTCAGTGAATGAAGTTTTCTCCTCAAGAGCCTCTAAATACCCAACTGTCAGCACAGAAAGGCTGAGACTTCTGAATGCAGTAATACAACCATATCAAGCAGTCCTACCCCACACAGACCCACTGGCACTTGTCAAGGCTGGAGGACATCCACCACTCCAGGTCTGACTCCACTTCTGCTTACCTTTCCTCTATAACTGTGCCCCCATTGTCACAGGTGGGTCAATACAGGTCCAGGGACACAGCTCCTTCAGCTATGTTCTTTTGTAAAAGTATATACAGCACCCGAACATGGGACAAATGGGAACTGCAAAATCTTTCTCCTCCCTTTCTTCCCAGATACACCTCAACCTGCAGCACTGTGACTTCCCTTTTCTCTCCTTTCTGATTTTCTCATTGAATTTTGTTTTTCACGGCATTGTATCCATCATGGAGAACAGTAACAATTCAAAGGCCTATTTCCCAGCCTTCAGAGGGCAGGGTAAAGTAGCCTGGCTATTAAGGCAGGACTGCAAGAAAATGTTCAGAAAGGATGGGGAGCAAGAGCTAGGAGAGAAATGAAGGGGAGGCTGACCCTAAGCTTGCGTGATGTCAGAAGTTCTAGGTCTCCATCCTTCCTCCACCTATCCCCAGTGGAAATGGTGGCCTTGGAAGCCAACCCCACTGGCTGCTCTTCTAAAGTCTTAACTAGTACAGGTGTCCAAGAGGGGCCATGCTTGTCCTCCTGACATCTGTCACTTGTACTAATTTAGAAAGCTTGTTTAATTCATTAAGGTCTTAAAATTCAGACCTATCATCAAGAAGGCACTTATAGCTAATACTACAGACCACTATACCACAGCAAATTCTCAGTTTTTACACAAACATTTTTTTTACACAAACATTTGTTTTATATTTTAAAATCCAGTTTCCAGGAGTCAAGCAATAAGAGACCTGCTTTCTTGTTTAAAAAGAGATGTATGGCTCTTTTTAGGAGGAGCAATTGCAGGCAACCACAACAAAACAGAAGTCCAGCAGAAGCACAGTGACACTTTTTTAAACGTCCCATCTTTCAGCTAGTCTCAAAATTTTCAATAAGCAGTATCAGTTTTAATTATCAATCTCAGAATCCAATAGTACACAGAAACTCCAAGAAACATATCCTACCTGTTTTATTCAGACACTTAGGACTTTGCTTAAATATTAAGCCTGAAATTCTTTTCATCTAGACCTGTCTGACTCCTGCACAGATCCCGAATGTGTCCTTTCCTCAGTCTAACCATATATATACTAACCGTGACTACTGGATTTTTTTTTTTACTTTTTAATGCACATGGATCCTAATCAACACACGGAACACCTTCTGCATCATCACAAAATGAGTGGCTATGTTGTTCCCATCGAAACTCCTCCATAAAAGTTGCTTTTTCCTTTACATCTATCAAAACTTTAAACCAAAACTAATACAATCATAGGAAACTGTGTATGCCTAAGCTATTTACTGCTCCCATTAGAAGCGCTGCACTAGTCAATCATTCAAGATTCTCTGTCCCATTGTATTAAATATGCTCCTATTTCGTGCTATGTGTACAATTAAAATCGTTTGGGTTTTCACACTGTTCCTATCTTTTATTTGCTCTCTAAAATATCCAGCACATGTTGAAACCAATATAGGTGATAATAAAGATGTAAATACCACCATGGAGGCATCACAATAAATTTGACGTTGGGAATAATTCATTCAAGGTATCTAGATCCAATTTAAATTCTTTTTCAATTTTAAGTGAGGCTTCATAACCAGATGAACTTAGACGAAGGTGTACAACTTCATGCTACGCTGGTAAACCACCCTAACTAGGAAATAAATTTTCAGTGATTAAGTTGAATTGTTCGTACAAAACGCCAGCTTCAGCTTTTCACCCATACAAAATAGCTTAGAAAATATATACTGCATGTGTTTATTATAGCTACAGTTGCTATGAACATCTATAACTCTCCAACAATTTCTTTGATTTATGTTCAAAAACATACAGGGCATGAAATGATGCCTGCAACCTTACATTTCCCTCAAGAACATTGTGGGGAGAAGATATATTCCAAAACATCATGTTAGATTCCTTGTTATGTCTCCTTTTTAAAATAAATGTATGATAATCAATTACACATGCTTCAAAGCAACTGCCACTAGATTCCCCAACAGAAAAGCTGTTTGAGAAAAGTTCCATTTTCTTTCCCCTAATGGTTGAGTTATAATAAGAGATCTTGCCTAGATAGTAAAGGAAAAAAAATATTATAAAGGATAGGCCCTGCTCCACTTGTATATGCACGCACAGGTTTGTGCTTGCCTAGACTTGACTTAGAACAAGGTTTTTAGAGAAGTAACATCTCCACTGACCAACATGCTAAAAAAAGGATGTGTGTGTGAAGATCTTGCACCTAATCTCCTTGTCATATATGCTTGTAGAAATCCAAATGATGTCAAGAGAATGACACAGATGATAAGTTAATGTATCAGGCTCGACTTCCCTTTCAACCTCAATATGCAAAATATCCCTTTAAGAAGTCCACCCAGCTGTAGCCTCCACTAGAAACAGAAACCTGCAGATGTTTATAAGAATATCAATTAAGCTGAATGGGAGCTCTGCCATTAATGCTGGTGCATGTAAGATTGGACTTTGCAGATCTGCCTGAACTCCACGCAGATGCTGAAGTGCACATTTTCTCCAGGGTATTGAGGCCAGTGGGTTATCGAGGCCATTAACAGGTAAGCATAATATGGATGGTATTTCCACAGTCTCATGGCTCTGGCACAGGGACAAGGGCAGCATCCCTGGGCAGCATCCCCGGGCAGCACCCTTGCCCACAGTGGCAAGACAGGAGCAGCCAGGAATGCATAGAGTGCATGGACCTCCAACACAGAAAAGATCAGGATCTACTGCCTGCCCTGCTTCAGGTACCTTGCACTGCCTGCACCCCAAACAGGAAGCTGCCATTCCCTGTATGCTAGGCATTTAATTAAATCCTTGGGTTACACTGAAAACTAAACAGCTGGCAAACAATGTAGAAAACTGGACTAGATGGGACAAGCCCCTCTAAGGAGGACTGGCACACACTGACATTGAGTTTCCAGCAAATATGGACTAAGGTGGATGTACAACTTCTTTCATGGCCCTGTTCATCCCTGTAAGTGTGCAAAATGTGCATGCCAAACAGGGAGATGGAAATAAATTCACTCATTCTACTCATTTTTCCCGTTTTCTTTGAATCAAAGAATGAAAATTCACAGGAGGGGAAATACTGGCTCGCACCTTCTTTGGCCTCCAGTGCTATTTTATCCATTACTAAGGAAGCCGAGGAGCAGGAGGGGAGAGGACTGGACATGCAGCCCCAGCTAGATAGCATCAACAGTTGTTCTCCTATTTTCACAGTGGGAAATAAGCAGGTACTAGCTGTATTGGAATAATCAGGAGGAATCTAGGTCAAAATCAAAGCAAGACTGCTCTGTCCATTTGACAAAACTCACATGCAAACACAATACCCATGTAAAAACAAAGAAGTTATTTGTAGCAGTTATCTCTGTTAGGATTGCTAAACAAGCGTGCAGACATTGGCCTACCTTGAATAAAAGGCACTATTCCTTCCCCGTGACTTCTGAAAAGGCATTCAAAATCAATATAAAATTGCAATATTAGGAAATTTTATAATCATTATTTTAAAAAAGCAGACTTGAAAGGGTCTCTTATTCATGGGTAAATCTTCAGTTAGTTTTTCTAGTACCAGTGGTTCAATCGAAAGATTCACCAACTGCCCCCTGGAGAAAACTGAAGATCTGCATTTAAATGGAGATATAGTATTTCCAAATGCACGGTACCTGCAAGGCAGATACTGTCAAGGTTTCTTAGTGAGTGGATCTCAAATTGTATTAGGTACATTTCAGTGCCGTAACTATCCCCATTTTGTAAGACTAGGGCTATCTCCATATCATTTTTTTCCTGCCTGCATGCTTTGTAATATTTGTCCTGATAAGTCAAAATTAAACCCCCATCCACAACAAAGCCCTCACATAGCAACAAGGAATTACAACCTTATGCATCATTTTCTGATGGGGATGATGAAAACTGTATTAGATGGCCTGACTAAAAATCTTAAATAATTGAAAACTCTGATGACTTAATAGAAAGTAAGCTTGGTTTACAATGCAGCCAATTTAGAGTCATAAAAACACTGTGTAAAATGTTTATCTTGTGGTTGACCATTATATATCCTATTTATTATTCCAAAGTATTTCAACAGCATTTTTCTTCATCAATGTGGCTGCTGGCATTTAGCACCCACTCGCTAAATTCACGTGATTTTCCTGGAACAGCTTTAGGAAAAGAAAACAAAAAATTAGCAGATCACTACAAAACTGTTCCTTGTTACTATATGCCTCTTTTTCACATTCTGACTTGAACCGACTTCATGTGCTGCAAAATACGTTTGAAAGTGCCGAGGCTAAAATATAATAAATCAAAGCCATATACGTGAAGTTAAAAAGACTGGTGCAACTACTGATCCTGACACATCAGAGAACCGAAAAAAAAATCAAACCTCATGAATACTTTGTTGCTAATGTACACGAGTTCAAAGAGCAGTGTTCCTCTTAGAAAAACATCATTTTCATATCAGAAAATCATCCTAACCTTCCAGAAAAGTTTTTTATGAGTATGCAAGGAAGGCAGAGAGAAGGTTTAGAGTGCAAAAGACACTCGTGATGGGTTTCAGACAAGCAGGCATTAGTCCAGGCAGCCTCTCACCGAAATTCAGGTTGCAATTGAAATGTCCCTGTAAACAAGGTTACTGCGAACGGCCCAAGATATCCTTCTCAGCAACACCTTCACCAGGAGCCCTTCAGCTGTCTACTTAGTTTGTTATACCTTATCTCACAGCCCTGACATCCTAATGCTGATTCAAATTCGGGATTCAAAATGAAAGACGAAATATCTCTAAGATCACTTAATATTGAAATACCATTGCAGTAATAAGTGGTGCCAGGCTGGAGATATGGATATAGTACTCTAGTGGTAACCTTTTAATTTCTGACAAAATACTGTGGAATAACTGTGATACTGCACAGACAGTTAATGCAATCGATTTGTTTTCCTTTTTTTGATAATGAGCATGCTGAATGTCGTGTTTACCTTCTCCTGCCCCTGGCACATTTTTAAAGTCCTCTAAAAGGAGACCTGGCAGATTTCTGTACAGACATGAAACACCTCACACCATGGAGCCCCCCTCCCTAGCATGCTGAACCACAGCTACCTTGATGCTCTCAAGACAACGGAGATCATAACCACAAGTCTCTTCGTCATTCTAAGTCGTTGGCTATTTTCAGTGGAAATGCAATGCACGCACCATGTATAATCTAATGTAGGTTATATTGTAAACTACTCCCATTCTGAAAGTGAGGGGAGGTATGCTACAGCAGAACAATTCGTCCTCTGAAATAAACCAGGGAAGTAACAATGAAATGCATCAAGGAAGTTTTTTATGTTGTATTTTAAACAGGGTAGCTAATAAATGCCTAAAACTTTGGTGGGTTTATACAAAGGGCACTCGGATTTCCCTCCCAGTCACAGACAGTGATAGGTTGAAGCGGGGGGGGAGGTGTCATCTGTTTTTCTGTTGTGTTATGTTTACTATTAGAATCTCCTTAATACTATGAAAAGACAGATTCCAAGGGGGTGGGGGTGGAGTGGGACGGGGGTACACTATAGGGGAGGGGGAGAATTACAGGAGAGAAATCCAAGCTGCTTAGTGCCTGCCTTCCCACACTACCATTCACCTTCATTTTCGTCTCCTTTATATTCTACTCATTTTTACTTGCCTCCCCCATTATTTAGTCATCTCTTAAATGCAGTCCTCTCTTCTCTGGGTCACGAAAAACATATTAACTAGACCCAGTACACCTAGTGCATCCCCTGCAGCACTTCAAAATGTACCTCCAGACCAGTCATGCCTTCATGGCATTAATGACCAGGAGGAAAAAATTAAAAAAGAAAAAAAAATTCAAAAAAGGAAAAAAAGGAAAACCCAGCCAGGTCACACGCAGACCCCCCAAGCGGCCGCTTCCCCAAAGCCCCCTCCTCGCCACGGCCGGCGCTGGCAGGGCCAAGTGCCAGGAGGAGCGGGCAGTGCGCGGACTTTGCACACTTTCCTTCGCCCCTGCTGATGCCGGGAGCGCGCGGCCCCGTCGCCTTTGTGTGCGCGCGTCCGCCCGCGGGTCCCGGCGCCCGGCACGGGCGGAGCGGAGCGCGTCCCGCGTGGGGCGGCCACACCGCCGCTCCCGCCGCCCCGGGGCCGGCAGCGGAGCGCCGTGACCCCCGCCCGGCGGGCAGGGCTCCCCCCGGGCCTGCTCCGCTCCCGCCGGCCGCCCGCACAAGTGTTCCAGGAAGGAGCGAGCGGCGGGGGAGGGAAGGGACGAGGACGGGCCCCCCGGCGGCCTCGCCCCGCGCCGCAGCCGGGACACTTCGGGGCTCCGGGAGGGCACGGCGGGGGGGCAGGGCGGCACGGCAGCCGCCGCCACGGGCACGCCGACCCGGCACCGGCTGCGAGAGTCCGGTGCCCTGCTCCGCACACAGCCACCCCGGGACCCCGGCCCTAAACTCTTGCTGGCTAAAGCCTCGTCACTTTCCCGGCACTCCTGACCCTGGGCGGGAGGGACACACACACACACACAAAACCTGCGGGCTAAGATCTGTCACCAGCCAAAAAAGCATTCTCCTTCCCTTCTCCCCCCCAACCCCCCACCCCCCACACACACCCGGGCCACTAATTCTAAATAATTGTCCGAGAGGCGAGAGCCACTGAACCCCGGGCGGCCGGTGCTGGCGTGCGGCTTTTTCCGAAGCTGGGCTTTTTGGGGGAGAATGACTCTGAGCAAGTGCAATTGGCAAGGGCTGAAGGTGGAATGGGGCGGGGGGTGGGGGGGCAGAGCGCTCCTGGCAGCGGCTCATCTCCCAGCACAACCATGCCCCCCATGCAATGTCAGCTGGCGGGGGTGCGGGGGGGTGCGGGGGCTCGCTTTACCTGGTCAGCTCAGAACCGCAGGCAGGTTAATCAGGTGAGTCGTCGGGGATTTTAAAGAAGCCGAAGCCGGTTTCTTTGCTAGGAAAGTCTACAACACCATGCAGGGACATTGCAAAATCTTTACACACGCCTCCTTTAACTGGGCTCCCGCGACCTCCGCCGGCGAGGGGGAGCCGCCGGCGGGCGCGAGGCCGAGCGGCGCCGCGGCGTTGGCGCGGGGGGCGCGGGGGGCGGCGGCGGCGGCGGGCGCGGCCCGGCGGGCGAAGAGCGGCGGCGGGCGGGCGGCGGCGGCCCCGCTCCCCGCGGCCCCGGCCCCGGCGGCGTCCCCGCGCCTCCCTGCCGCCTTGGTAGCGCCGGTCCGCACTCGGCCTGACCCGGGACGTCACGGCGCCTGCCTGTGTTCCCAATGATAACTTGGCAGGAGCAGGGGGAAGCGGCCGGGTTTTTCCTGGGCTCGTTACCGGGTACGTGCACGTTTCTTTCGCATGCGGATTTTTTTTTGATTTTTCGGTTTTTTTAAGGCGCAGCAAGGAAAAGCCGGGACAGGAAATCCGGGGCGCGGCGGGGGCTGCCGCCCCGCGATGGTGGCGGCCGCTCGCCGGCGGGCGCGGGGGAGCGGCGGCGCGGGGCGCAGGCATGCGTTCATCTCCGTGTCTTTCATTTTACCTTCAGGGTGACATTCAGTGCCGGGCGAGCCTCGCCGGTCACCGCCACGTCCCACCTGGAAAAAACACAAACAAAACCACGGGAAAAAAAAAAAAGAAAACCTACTAAAAAAAAAAAAAAAGAAAAAGAAAAAAAAAAAAGGCGAGTGCCGAAAAGGGGGGATGGGGAGGGAGGGGGTGGCAGCCCCCCACGGCCGGGATGCGGGCGGCGGACGGACGGGACAGCTCGCCCAGGGGACGCGGGGACACACGCGCCGCCGGCCGCCAGCAGGCCATGTGCCGAGCGGCCGGCGGGGGCGGGGAACGGGCACCGTACACACACAAAAACCCAGCAAATTAAAAAAAAAAAAAAAAAGACAGAAAAAGAAAAGCAGCCGGAATGCCAGAGGAGGCCGGGCGAGGATGCCGCACCGCTGCTGCCGAGCAGGCCCGGCGCCGCGCCCCCCGTCCCCTGCAAGGCTCTGCAGGGGAAGGCGGGGAGCCCGGCGCAGTGCGCCCCACGGCCCCGCCGGGAGCCGGGGTGCCCGGGGGGCTGCGGGCCGGGCAGCACGGGCCGCGCTGGGACACCCGGCTGCGCAATGGCGTCGCTGCCGAGGAGAGCCCAGGGCTGGCGCAGACCCGGCAGGGCTCGCTGAGGGAGCCTGAGCCATCGCTGCCCATCTCTGCTGCTGGGGCAGCCGAGCTGCTGCTCCCCATACAGGAGGGTTTGCGTGAAGCCAGAGCCAGCCGGGCCTGCGGCAGCCCCGGAGCCGCTGTGAGCACCAGGCAGGCTGGCAGCGCTGTGCCCGGCCATGGCAGCAGCCACACGCATCCGCTGCCCCGGCTTCGTGCGCTTCCCAGAGCCAGAGCCTGCAGAGCTCCATCAGCGCTCCCACCAAATTCCGAGCACATTTTCACATGTGAGACTTAACTCGCGTGCAAAAGTATTCCCACAACTAGGCCTCGCTTAAACTACCCATGGCGGCCTGAGTTGAAGTGCTTCCTCATCTGAAAACCAGTTGTTACCCACACATTGCGTCCCAAACTGCTGCAGCACCACACCACCCACTCTGCGACCGCAGAGCGTCCCAGCAGAGCCCTGAGACAAGTTTCCCTCTTCTGTGTTGCTTTTCACACCACCTATTATAATAACAACAAGTTACAACACCGCCAGCACACAGGTAACTAACGCAGCGGAGTTCGTGAAGGGATGCATGTAGCAGGGCTGAAACAAAATTATTTTCTGCAACTGCCTCTGTTCAGCCTTAATATTAGCATTAATACTTTCACTTTCCTCATTTAAATACAATAAAAGGGAAAATTGCCTTTGCTAAATATTGTTACTAATCAGGTTTTGCAATTCCAGTTTTTATAAGGCGATAAAGTCAGGGAGATGTTAAGTGTACACCTTTTCTGTTGCTGGGCTCAGTGCCTTCAGCAGCAGCTTGTTTTAAATGGTGAGATCACCTATTGCAGCTGGAAGAAGAGCTGGGGAAAAAAGAAGTCACTTTTGGAATATTGTACAGTCCAAGTATCATTTTAAGGAGCCTGAAATTGACAACACTGGGGGTTTCGTCTTTTTCTTTTTAAACCCAAGCTACTCAGGATGCTTTCTGGCTTGGCTAGAAAGACAAGTTTGCTACATGTTTCTGTTCTGAAATAATTTTGAACTGCTTTTAGGCTAAATTCTTACCTGTCTTAACTCCACTGTCTCAGCAGAGTGCAGAGTACATTGCTGATATATATTTTTGGTAGACTTGAAAAGCAGTGTGTACAGCTTGATTGTTGTCTGTATTTCGCCATTCATTTTTAAGTGAGGCTCTTTTGATTCATGTGGGGATTTTGTTTGAAAGGACGAAGGGTATGGCATAGCTACCCAAGATGTTACTTAAAATTACACCATACCTCAGCTAGCAGAGAGATTTTTCATTGTGATTGTTACACTTTAAAATGCGAATTAGTTAATCAAATTGCTATTTTTGGAATGCTCTTAAAGGAACATTAAAATGCATTAATTTCATTAAA
Source organism: Entomyzon cyanotis (assembly GCA_024500445.1). Taxonomy (NCBI): domain Eukaryota; kingdom Metazoa; phylum Chordata; class Aves; order Passeriformes; family Meliphagidae; genus Entomyzon; species Entomyzon cyanotis. Next base: position 18,391,519 of record JAKEPQ010001015.1, read on the forward strand.
ATAAATGAGCAGATAGGTAACAAAACAAGTACCAGCCAAATAAGCAAGATCTCAACTCTGGAGCCAAATCCAGCCCTAGTGAAATCATCGGAGTTGTGCTTGTCTACAGCACATTTAATTTGGCTTCTGCAGTCACACAGCTGACGCTTTATTTGGTTGTCAGAGGTGTGTATATTAAAAATGTGCGAGCCATGCTTCTCCAGTGTGATTAACCTCTGAAGTGAAATTCACCTGGTTTCTATTTAGCTCTGCTTGCAGTCCTATCACACATGCAGTTTTTGGTGTGCGTACACACCGCAGATGCAGAGAGGCATTCCCAGCCCCTGTATCAGTCTAAGGGACGTGAGTTGTGTCTGAAGTGAGGGTATGATGAGGTGGATTTCAGCAGAGGCTGTTCACAGCCAACTGCATATATATGCTCCACTTAATAGGCTGTATTGAAGCCTGTGCTACCATCTTTCATTACTGCTGTTACTCATGCCAGTGAGAGTAAAGGAAGGGTTGGTTTGTCTGTAATCACGCGTTCATTTGCTATGTAGATATGTCCTAAGAACCTCTCAGCCCAGGAAAATTACACTGAAATAAGGTTGGATGTGAATGTAAAGCAGAACTGTGTTCAGATAGTTTATTCATTATGGAATGACCGAGTTGTTTCCTGGTTTCACTTAATCCACTTTCAAAGTGGATTAAGATAATTCAAGAAACTGAATTCTTACACTGGCATAAGAGCTGTCTACACATGGGTTTAGTTGAATGTAATTACTGCAGTGTACCAAGGAAGTGTCATCAAATAATTTGGTGTGTAGACAAGTCCAGAGTCCCACAGGTGAAAACAACAGAATTTAGTCATTTTGTATAACAAGAGGTTAGTTTAGCCCAACATTTGACCTACTTCTTTCCTCATGAAGCGTATTTAATTCATTACAGGTTTTTCTTCCTCAACAAAAACCCCACAACAGAAATGTACTTATGAGCAGTTTCA